>JAVMKO010000001.1:151112051-152312051 GCA_032164245.1 Sternotherus odoratus | reverse complement strand
GCTTCGGAAAGTAGCAGCCAGCACACTCCTTGGCCCGTGCTGCTTCCCACAGCCCCCTTTGGCCTGGAGCAGCGAACCGTGGCCAGTGAGAGCTGCAATCGGCTGAACCTGTGGACGCAGCAGGTAAACAAACCGGCCCATCCGCCAGGGGGCTTACCTTGGCGGGCTGCGTGCTAAAGGTTGCCGATCCCTGATTTATATAATGGCATAGAGAGTATACTTATAAAGTTTGCAGAGCACATGAAGGTGGGAGGGGTTGAAAGTGCTTTGGAGGATAGGATTAAAATTCAGAATGATCTGGAGAAATGGTCTGGCGTAAATGGAATGAAATTCAATAAGAACAAATGCAAAGTATTCCACTTAAGAAGGAACGATCAGTTTCACACATACAAAATAGGAAATGATGGCCTAGGAATGAGTATTGCAGAAAGGGATCTGGGGGTTATAGTGGATCGTAAGCTAACAGAGTCAGTATCATAACACAGTTGCAAAAAAGGCAAACATCATTCTGGGATGTATTAGCAGGAATGTTGTAAGAAAGACACGGGAAGTAATTCTTCCCCTCTACTCCAGTTGAGGCCTAATCAGTGTAGTGTATTTTGTCCAGTTTTGGGTGCCACATTTTAGGAAAAGATGTAGACAAATTGAAGGAAGTCCAGAGAATAGTAACGAGTGATTAAAGGCGTAGAAAACATGTGCTATGAAGGAAGATTGAAAAAAAAATGGGTTTGTTTAGTCTGGACAAGAGAAGACAGAGAGGGGACATAAAAAAACCTTTTATGTACTTGAAAGCTATTACAAGGAGGAGGGAGGAAAAATTGTTCTCCTTAACCTCTGAGGATAGGATAAGAAGTAATGCTCTTTGATTGCAGCAAGGGTGGTTTAGATTAGACATTAGAAAAAACTTCCTGTCAAGGTGATTATGCACTGGAATAAATTTTTGTAGGGAGGTTGTGGAATCTTCATCTGTTATGAGCTCCATTTGTATTATGTATTGAACATATGTCCAAATTTGCCCTAAGCAAGTCTATGGAGCTGCATTTCACATAATAGCCCAGGGAAGGTGCAGTTGTGATCGCCAAAAGTATTCCAAAGTATATTGGAAGTGGGGGTGGGAGAGGAAGTATGGAGAAAGGCAACGCAAATGATTAGGGGGTATGGAATTACTTCCATTTGAGTGGAGATTAAAAAGACTGGGGCTTTTCAGCTTGGAAAAGAGACAGGTAAGGTGGGATATGATAGAGGTCTATAAAATGATAACTGGTGTGAAGACAGTAAATAAGGAAGTATTCTTTATCTCTTCATATAATACAAGAACCCTGGATCACCCAAGGAAATTAATGGGCATCAGACTTAAAACAGAGAAAAGGAAGTCCTTTGTCATACAGCTTACAGTTAACCTGTGGAACTCTGCCAGGAGATGTTGTGAAGGCCAATATTAAAACTGGGTTAAAAAAAGAATTGGATAAGTTCAAGGAGGACAGGTCCATCAGTGGCTGTTAGCCAAGATGGTCAGGGATGCAACCCCATGCTCTGGGTGTCCCTAGCCTCTGACTGCCAGAGGCTGGGAGTGGATGACAGGGGATGGACCATTTGATGATTACTTGTTCTGTTCATTCCCTCTGAAGCACTTGTCTTTGGCTACTGTCATAAGTACAGGATACTGGGCTAGATGAACCAGTATGACTGTTCTTGTGTAGGTGCTGAACTCCTCACTGAAAGATTATCATTGGGAAGTCATCACTCTGAGACTATTGGCTTTGAACTACTTGCCTATCCCCATGCAACAGTTATTTTTCTGCAGCTGACTGGGGAGGCTGAAGTATTGCAGTTACACACACACACACACACACACACACACACACACACACACACACACACACACACACACACACACACACACACACACACAAAAAGAATGCTGCTCTGTCCAGGTGGGCTGATCATTGCCATGTCCTCATAACACATGTTGGATAGAGAGCAAGAGATGCTGAAATGCTGACAAACTTTTGCCTTCCAAAATGGGTGATAGCAGAGGTAGGAAAAGTGCATCTCAGGAGTTTCACTAATCTTTGAAAACAATCAACTCAAGTGCTTTAACATGAAGCCATGGTAATTAAGATAGTCCTTTTGCTAAGCCTGTGTCTTGTGATTTCCTCTCACGTTGTTCCCAAATGGGTAAGAGTAGAAGTCTTGAAAGCCCCAGCCTGAGTGGAGCGCTGGGGGAGTGTGTGTAAGCAACTGCGGGGCGTGGAAGCTGTGATACACTAGTGTTGGAGTCTAGGGTGGCTGGACTGTGGATTTCCCAGTTTCAAGGAAGGGCATCAGACCAGCTGTGAGCCTGGGGCTATGCCTTACAGAAAGCTAAGAATGTTGATTAGACTTTGACCAGCTCCAATTGACCTAGAAGTATGCGGGAGGCCACTTGTGATCCTACAGGGAGGTACTGGGCCAGGTGGTAACCCTATCATCCGCTAATATTTTAAAATACTGAGAGTAAGTGTCTAAATATAAATTAATTTATCACTAATGACTGTGGGTTTGATAGGGAGTGATAGATGAGTGGGAAAAATTATCTCTGAGTTTCTAAGGGAACAGGTATAGTATGACGCTTAAACAGGAGGAATAGAAAGGGATAGACTAACCAGCCAGAATGACTAAACAGATAGGGAGACTTTAATCATGAAGGTGAAAAAACTAACAAAGTTTGAGGCCACTGTATGAAATATTTAGGGTTATATGAAGTGTTTTTATTTTTATTTTTTTTAAGACTGTTTAAGGCCAAAATGAGACTTCGTTTCAGAAACTTTTTTTATTGTATGTAACACAAATTCCGGTGAAGTGAGCTATAGCCCACGAAATCTTATGCTGAAATAAACTAGTTAGTCTCTAAGGTGCTACAAGTATTCCTTGCCTTCTTTAATGATAACGTAGTATTCCCTTCGGATTTGTTGCTGTTGAAGGACATTTTGTTAGTTCTGCTTGAAAACATTGAATTTGAGAAGAACATCTTGAGTTGGGGAGTCTGTTACATGTGAGAAGGAAATAGTCTTTCCTTGTATTCTCATATGTAGGAATGTCCTTACCACAAGAAGAAACTGAATGTAGCAACTAAAATTTCAAAGGAACGCTGTTGGTAGAGAGGTATTTGTTTTATGGAAAGCCCCACAGAAATGTGGACCTAACTATGGTACTTGAATTCCAGGAAATTTGAGAGAATGATACTATTTGGTGTTTTGTTGCCCCTTATTTGGGTACCAAACATCTAGGCTTTCTGGTTAAGGAAGTAGGATACAAGCTAAGATTTTGTAAAGATGGCAAACGAGGAAGGAGAAAGAGGTACTGTCTTGCCTTTGGCCAAAGAAACTAACTTGTCTTGCATTAGGTCAGAATGTAAATTATCGGGACCTATTTATTTTATAAGGAGGATGTTATTTAATTCGTGTGACTTTGAGAAAGACGACATTCTCAATTTTTATATGTGTATTTTATTTCTAAATGTCTGTCTACAACAGGAAAAAGGAAAGCTGCTTTTTTTTCCCTTTTTTTTTTTTTTGGCATAATCAGAATAAAGCCAGAAGCTGCCGCCTATTTGGAAGAATGCCTGTCTTCTGTCTGAGATCAGTTCGTTGAAGTTGATCTTCCAGCACGCACAAGCGCACACACTCTTTTCTTATGTGAAATGCTGTAGTCTAATTTTCCTTAAACATATCTAACTTGAGCAGGAGTGAAATTAAGTGAGAAAAATGCAATTTATAAGCAAGTGTTTTTGAGAAGAAATTGGAATGAACTTCTTTTAGGGATGAAGTAGGCTCTGGTTCTCACAGAGATAGAAATGCATCTCTGTGTTATCCCAAGTGGTTGCCATATTCAGATCTTTTGTTTATAGGTGGGGTTTTTTCCCCTCCCAAGCTCCTGTAATTTTAAAACAGTCAAACTTAGTATTCCTGGAGAAACTATACACAACCCATCTTCCAATGCAAGGAGTTTTTCTTGCCAAAATTCTGTTAAAAAAAACTTAAGGGGGTGTAGGAATTTATTCTGTTTTTCCAGAAATATCAAAGTGGAATTGCTTATGCTTTTTTCCCTAAACTTTTGTAAACCTGAAGCCTCTTGTACGTCGTGGTGGTGGGGGGGAGGGAATACAGCACAATCATTTACTGCTTTCTTCAAGAAAAGCCAATGGCTATGTTACGGCATCAAAACTGTTTGCAGTTACATGAAAAGCTTAGCTTCTTTTGCTAGTTGTTCCGTTTCTGGTATACAGGAAACTTTTGATGTGATGGTGATGATTGCAATACAGAAGATGACTTCTTGAAAAAAGTTTTTCCTCTTTACTGTAAATCTGAGAAAACACCTTGCTAAGCATTAAGATCTCAAAAGACAAATATCTTCTAAAGAAGCATTGCTTCCCCCTCCTGTCTTACCCCCTTTCTTCAATTTGTGAGTCATAATAGTCTGGTGCGAGAGAGGTGGATGATGATACTGTGACTGCATTAATAAAACTTACTATTTGATCAGATTTATGCTCACTTGTCTGTCCTACTTGCACTTTCAAGTTAAAATGAAGTGAAAGACTCAGACCCTGTTTTAATGCTTTTTGGCAGTGCAGGCTAAACCCACCATTTACTTATTAAATGATTTATTGTGACTCCAATGATGGACTAATCTCTCTTCCTAATTAAAACAAAAAATGGAGAGTTGCTTCTGTTTTGTGAGGCCAAATAACCTTTTGTTTATGTGGAGAAGCATGTAAGAGATTATATTAGTTGAGGGTAGTTTACCTGCTTTTGCCAAAAAGATTTACAGCATGGTGGTCCTATTGCATCCATCATTCCTTATGGATTCTTGGGTGGCAGCAGTGGTCCAGATGGCATCCAGTTTATCTGTAACTGGCCTGGAGGCTTTGACTGATCCTCTCTTGGACGATGACTCTTGATGCTCCTGTGACATCTAGCTGCAACTTTATTCCTCCTGGTGAGATAGCACTGTTACAGCAGTCTTTAGAATTACTTGGAAGTTCATCGGGAACTGCTTCAGCTGGTGGACATTAGAGCTGGGTGTCACTGCAATAGAAGGACCTGCTATGTGCACACAGCCCAGATGCTCTTGTTTGCTTCAGGGTGAAGTTGAAGGTGTAGGAGGTAACCAGTTCTTATGGCTTTTAGAGGTAATCTCTTGAGTGGTAGTCAAAATTGATTAAAACAGAAGACCAAATGTAACTGTTCTCCACCCCCTCACCCCCTGTTGGTCAGTTAAGGCATGTTGATAGTGACAGTTGTGGGAGCAGCAGATTAAAAAGTGATGCACAATGTAGGTAATTTTAAATCAAAATACTTAGTTGTTAAAATGACAAGCACTTTATATATAAAAAGAAAGCTAGTTTGGTCCATCTCTAAATTTGAGGGTTTTATCATGTATCCATTTAAGGAATGGTCATGAGGGAAGTAGTTACAAAAGTGCTTGAAGTGGATGGTGATATCACGATCCTCAACTTTTCGTGCCTATTTAAGTCAACAAATTGCTCCAAACTAAAAGTCTTTTGTGTTTTGGTTTTTCATTTTTATAACTGATCTTTAGAATTTTTTGAGATACTGTACAATATGATGTATAAAATAAAAGGTTCTGCTATGGCCTGATATTTTCCTTGTTGCTATATTCATTTTAACAAGGGCTCTTTAGAAAACATGACCTCTGGGTATTTGTGGATACGAAATAAGTGTTAAATCATAATCGTAGGATAGCAAGTCAGAGTTTAAAAAAAATAATCAAAGAGCTACTTACTGTCTTTGAATCCAAAGCTCACCGTCTTGCATGGATACTATAGATTTGATCTTGAAGAAACACTGTCTGGATACTTGGGTAATATATTTTTCTGTATTTACTTCAACAGTGATCCTGTCTGGGAGGTCTTACTTTCTGGGGTACAAAGTTTGTTTGTTTTGCTGACATAAACCGTGCATTACTTGTAAATCTTAACACACACACTGAGGTGTCACTTCCCTAACAGTAAACCAATACTTGGGTGCTGTGATAGAAGATGGTTATGCAGATATTCACAATTTATTTATTTATTTCCAGATCAAGCCTAAAATTGTTCAGGAGAACTAACATATCCTTGGGCTTCTGAAGGATAGGCTTTCCAGGTTGGACCATTCTCAAGGTAAATCTTATCTTTGGGTTAACCCACACTTGACAGTACCATTATTTAATTTAAAAAAAAAAAAGTCAGTTGAATGACTCTACCATATATACTTTTAATCTTAATGTTAAAATGTACTGTATAATTCTATATGTTTTTGAAGTTAAAACTCACTAAAGCAAGAAATGGAGAAGGTTATTATACAATGTACACCCAAGAGGCAGAAATCATAAATTCTGGATAGTGTTGCATTTTTTTGGTGTGGAACTGGCTAGTGGGCACTAAGATCTTCCAGACTTGTTGGGGAAGTTATTCTTGGATAGGGAGGGATTCTGTTTTGATACATTTATAAGAGTGAAAGGGGAAATAAAATACAAATTTAAAAATGATTTTTTTAACCTCCGATAAAATGAACTTAACCCATAATTTATGTAATAAGCAACAGGTGAGCATATATGGGAAATGACTGGTATTTTTAAATGGTTAATGAATATTATCCTACTTATTACAAATGGTTTGCAGGCATTTGCTACTACTACTAGTTTGTAGATATATATGTTAACTTTGTCTCCATTTCTCAAATCCTATTTCTCTTTGGTATACTGCTGGGGTAGGCAATCTGTGGCACGCATGCCAAAGGCATGAGCTGATTTTCAGTGGCACTCACATTGCCCAGGTCACCAGTCTGGGCGGTGCTGCATTTTAATTTTATGTTTTAAATGAAGTTTCTTTAACATTTTAAAAACCTTTATTTTACATACAACAATAGTTTAGTGTTCTATTATAGACTTAGAAAGAGACTTTCTAAAAATGTTAAAATGTATGGCTGGCACACGAAACCTTGAATTAGAGTGAATAAATGAAGACTTGGCACACCATTTCTAAAAGGTTGCTGCCCTCTGGTATAATGGAATCATCCCTTTAGTCTTGTCCAGAGATTCCCTGCTTTATAGCCCAATGCTGCAAACACTTAAGCATGTGAATAACTTTACCCACTTCAGTATTGAATTCAGTAGCACTATTTGCAGAATAACGCCATTAAAGAGCATGAAGAAAAATGAAATGATTGGGCTGGGAGTGGTTGCAGGGTAGTCTGTTTTATATTTAGTACTCTTCGGACTGGTTTACTTGGAAAGGTCAATGTCAAACAAACAAAAAACAAGCAGTAACAGACCTGTACTGAGATTTTTAAGACCACACTGAAAACTCAAAAGTACCTGGCTTATCAACTTCATAATTATCAGTGTAGTTATAATGGATTCTTATTCTGATAAACCAGTTCATTTACCAGCTGTCTGCAGCCTACAACTACCAATAGTGGTTGTACTACCATTTTGAGAACATCTGAACTAATACAGTATATTTGAGGATAATCATCAGAACATCTGAATGTTGTTGGTAAACTTTAGATACTTGAGTTTCAGAATCCATCCAGTATCTTTGATTTTGCAGTAGCCAGCATAAGTGAAATCAAAATGTGGCTATCGGGTTATATCTTTGCTTAGAGTACTGCTGTGGTAGCGCTTCAGTGTAGACACTTGCTACAGCAACAGGAGGGGTTCTTTCATCACTAGTTTAATCCACCTGCTTGGGTGGTGATACAGTAGACTCTCGATTATCCAGGATGATAGGGAAAAAAATATTTCTGGTTAATAAAATCCCGGATAATCACCATCCATAGGAAATATGGGGAGAGGGGGTTGGTTCACCAGCCACCCTGCGCTGGGGGGAAGGGGTGTTGTTTCACTGGTTGCCCTGTGCCCTAGTAGGGTTTTTTTGTGTGTGCGCTTAGGGCAGCAGCAAAGCCAGAGTCAGCCCTACAAGTTGTGTGTGGGTTTTTTTTTTTTTTTTTGTTTTTTGTTTTTTGTTTGACATCCTGGTTAATCCACGTTCGGGTTAATCTAATCCTGGATAATCGAGAGTCTACTGTAGCTTGATTGATAAGAATTCTTCCGTAGACCTACCACTGTCTATACCAGGGGTTAGTTTGGATCAACTGTCGCTCAGGAGTTTGGATTTTTCACACCTCTGAGAGACAGAGCTGGTTTGATCTGACTTCTTTGGTGTAGACTAGTCTGTCCGTGATTCTTTAGTTTGTTACATTTAACCACTCAGAAAAGTGTAGAGGCTGATCTCTTGACTTACTTTAGTATTTCTTAGTAATCTTGGCAATGAAGGTTCTTGAAAAGTTATGATCTCAAAACCACCAAGTTATAAAATTTACTATTAAAATCCATGGGTTTAATGGCCTCTTGACATTTATGAATTACCATGGTCAGCTAGGGTGACCAGACGTCCCGATTTTATAGGGACAGTCCTGATTTTAGAGTACTTGTCCCATGTCCCAACCTTACCTTGGTCGGGACACCCTTTGTCCCGATATTTGGGACCGAGGGAGGTTCCGGGAACGCAGGCAGCCGCTCACAGCTTCTCTGCCTGCGGCAGCTCCCAGCAGGAGCTTGGAGATTGGCCACAGGCAGGTACAGAAGCAGCGAGGTCTCTCCGCTGCCGCATGTTGCAGGTGCGGGGCTTCCAGAGAGTCCCCAGCCACTCTCCCACCCCGCCACCAAGGTAATCACTGCCTGTGATGGGGGGGGGGGAGAGGGGGGGCAGAGGGAGGCCCCCCGCGCTGCCAACCCACAGTTGGGTGGTGGCTGCACCAGAAGGGGGTTGGGGGCTGTACTGCTGACCTGTGGCTGGGAGGGCTGCGCCCGGAGCCGGGGGGGGGGGGGAGGGGCGCCACCCACCCACCGGCAGGCTTTGTATCTCATGCCCCCATTGGTAGGGAGGGATCTGGCTCCCTCTCCCCCATTACCCTCCCCACCTCCCCCTACTCCATGATGTATCTCGATATTTTGTTATTGTCATCTGGTCACCCTATGGTCAGCAGCAGATGGCGATTCTGTTCCTTATGCTTAGTAGATCAGTGGCTTATTCAGTAAACTTATTTATTACCTGTTTATGCACAGCAGATATCCTGATACATCTAAAATTGCCTTTTCTCTGCCCATCCAGCCCAATACAAATTTTGAGTTCGTGACCACGTTCTGCATTGCTTGTACAGTCTTGTTATGGATGTTTTTGTATTCGGCTTATTTCAATACACAAGCTTTTATTATAAGTTGTTACAAATGGGTGTGCTGCATTCTGCCCTGATACCACCTCTTGACAAGAACAAATGTCTGGTTCTAATTCATTGGAATTGTTGTTTTGGATATCAGAGTTCTAGATCACTAGGGCAATTCCCAGAAAATCTTTTGAGTTCTTAAGCAAAAGTAATTTGCACGTGATAGGGAAGTACCAATCCTCCTGCATACCAGAACAGATGTGGCCTACAGGTTGAAAGCTCTTGCTTTAAGGAATACAAATTATGATACTAAATGAGAAAGGAGTCTGTTCCCATATTGCTGAAAGAGGGGTGAGCCCCAAATACATCTCATCCCTTGATGATCTGTTGTGGGAAAGAGGGTTGTGACGTGGAATAGGGTGAGAATCCCTACCTTAAAGATATTGCAAGTGAATCATTAACACTAGTGTCTACTACTGTTGGAGTAAGTCCTATCTTATTCTGCAAGCAGTCCAACTGGTATCATTTGAGGCTATTGAAGGAGTAAGGTATTGCCCAACGTGAGCAAGGACGGACAGAACATTGCCCTCAGTGAGGAGAAATTGACATTATCTTTAAAATAAAATAGTGATTTGTTTTACAGGCTTCACTGCTCAGTGAGCATCCATAGCATAATCCACTCTGATGGTAAATTACTGTATTGACTTTTTTTGTTGTTGCTAAGAATGGGAATTTGAGGAAGGTTGGAAGGCGAGAGCAAACATTGCAGTATTTTTTTTTTTTTTAAAGTAGTGATCCAGTGATTATTTTTTTTGTTGTTCTAGGGAGCATACTGTACTTCATTACAGAAGAGAAAGAAACAGTATTTTTCTATGAAATGTGGATTAGTGTGTTTAGTTATGCAGTAGCTTCTACGATTTAACCCTTAAATCACTGACATTTTCTATTTTGCCTGCCAAATGAATTTGATATGTCTGTAACCTTTGGGTTAAGAAAAATGATCCTTATGCTTTCAGTAGCTTGGCATTTAATATTTTACAGCAAAGTTTTTAGTTTAACATACGTGAACTTGTACTGGATAGGGTTAATAGGCTAGAACAAAAGGTCAAAGCATAAGGCATTAGGCTTAATTAAGGGAGAGCAGGAGTGGCAGGAGTATGTGACAGTTAAATGGGTTTCCCACAGACTAATGTCGGTTACAGTGCAACCATGCCTCAATTTAAGTGGGTTATTTTGTGCAAAGGGCAACAGTGATTAGCAGTTTGACATGCCAGACATTTCTAGCCAATCCCATCTGTTTAGAGGTTAAAAAAGCACACCTTTATGAGCTGATGGATTGAATTGTGTGCCTGTCTGGTAAAGATTAGAAGTCCAAGGCCAGTGCAGTAAATGTCAGTTACTGAATATTGTACTTTCTTGGTGGTTCTTTGTTTTAACTGTAAACTGTTTAATAATAGGGATAACTGCTGTTGCAGTGTGTTAAACATTTTCTATAGAATAAGAAAAACACTGCAGAGATTCTGAAGCAGGTTGAGGTGTGGGCACATCTGCTTTTTAAGTTTTATTTTAAACCTTGAGCTGTAACTCTCTCTTGTTCACTGTTTAAATGCTCTGCTCAGCAGGGAAGTATCTTTTATGAGAAAGTTACTTTGTTTTGACATGTGCATGATTTTTCTTTACAACTCTTTTAAAATGTATTTGTCTCAGTAATAATCTTTCAGACACAAATTGAGCTGCATGTAAGGAAGTTCTCTACCTTTAAAAATGTCTTTGTTTTCACACTTAATTGCATAAGACTTAGTCTCTCCACTCTGTTATTTGACCAGAATATAGATAGCATGTATGGTGTTTTTTTTTTTTTTTTTGCTGTTGCCTTGCCTGCTCCCGTGGATCGCTTTAACTGTGTTGTAAGTCTGCTTACAAACCTAAAATAAAATGAGGGGTACAGCACCCCACATTAAATCACTGGCTATGAATGAGCTTCACAGTAACTTGCTGGTAGCTTTTATCATTTCTTAAAGAGAAATGATGCAATGAAATGTCTTTCTCTGATTAAGACCACCCTGGCTTTAAATAAACATTTTTAAAAAATATTAATTTGAGTTTTTAGCTGGTTCTATTCCCTCAGTTCCAGCTCTGATAGTTGTGGCTGAACAAGAAAGGGAAACTAAATCACAGCATACAGGGCTAAGAGTAAATCATTAATGCTCTGACACTGTTACAAAATTAGTCTATTTCCTAAAATTTTAGTTTCTAGCTTTGTACAAACAAGTATAATTTTCTTACTGCCCTTTGGGCATGGGGAAAGGTGAATAAAATATTACTGATGCATGCCAATCTCTATCAATCTTGTGGAACTGTTTTCAGAGTATCTTTGGGGCCTTTATAACTGAGTAAAATCAGTTTTGCTTTGTCACATGCAGTGTCCTCATCTTAACTGAATTTGTGGTACTCTCAATTTTTTTTTTTTTTTGGTCGAGATTCTTTTCTTTGACTTTTGGTTGAAAAACAGTGAGACGTGTTCACTCTCTTTTTAAAGAGAGGTAAGACAGCATCATTATCTTTAAGTTAATTCAGTAACATGGACTTGAAATGGGTATACGCAGCATCTTGTTCTCGTGGAATATTTGTTGAAATTATTTGGATCGAATACATATTTGCATGGAAAAAGCATCTTGCCCTTCTCTGTGGGGAAAGAAGGTGAACAAGCATAAATTTTATAATACTCATTGCTTCACTTGCACTAAATCACTCTTACATTACAGAAGGTTGGCTTGAGAGTTGTGTAAAAGTGCTTGGCTAGTAAACTAAGGCTGCATGGAAACCTCTAATTTACTACTAAAAAACCATTGTCAGCTTTAGGGAATTGATGTGCAGTTGCTTAATTTCAATACCTGAGATTTTTATATTCTCACATTTGTAATATTTTAAATGCTTATATAAAAGACATTATAATTGTGCTACATTTCAGGTAATTTCATTGCTATTGATCACACCTAACACATTATTCAGTGCGAATGGGATTGGGAATGGGATTGGATTTCTGCTGATCCACAGGATAACAAACTTTGTAACAGTGACCACTAAGTATCATGAACAATCTTTAAGATACTGCTTGTGTGTAATTAATATAATTTTGGTATTTCCTATAGTAAGTATAGCGTGCACACACTGCAGTAAACCGAATTAGGCAAAATAGTAAAGATTTTAATGGCAACAATTGTGCTGGATATTCTTTCCTTTTGCCTCAGAGGTGACACATTGGCCCCATTGAAGTCAATGGTAAAACTTTATCCTGATAGGATTTCACTCCTATACCGAACATCACTTATGTGATCCGTGAGATACAATTGCATGAAGTTAATACAGCAGCTTTTCCTACTGCCTACATTACTAAATAAATCGGTGCAAAACATTCCCATTTCATATAACAGTTATCCCTGTCAGATAACTGAAAATAGTGATGTGGTGTTGGTAACAATCATAGCACATTTTGGCAACCAGAATCATCTTGCTCTTAACGTTCTCTATGCTCTCAATTAGAATTTTATAAAATATTCATCTTGCTTGCATTGCTTTCAATGCTTAATGACCAATTTTAATTGTCCAGTGTCTCCAATTTTTGGATCTACTTCAAGAAGGAAAATACACTCTTATACAGTCCCAGCTTTTTAAAACATTGTTTCTTACATGTAATTGATGAAAAGGCAGGCACTTGTTGATATCATGGGCCCTTAATAATTGGTGAGAAGAGACCGCCACAGCCTGTTTGAGTAAACTGCCCAGTGTGTGTATCTTCATTTTACTTTTTCCTTACTCTGTGACCTTGCAGTCATTGACTTTAGCCTGGAACAATTTCAAAGTCATGTAAATTAATGTAATTAAGGTATTGCTTATCATCTTGCAGAGTTCAGAGGGAAGCTTATTGGCTAGAAAGGTTTGTTTACTTAAAATGGAAGGTCAAGCTAAAGTTAAACTTCTTTTGCATAAAATGATTTTGTAATGTTTTTATTTAGCTGTTAAAGAATGTAATGTTTGGAAAAGCAAATAATAGTTTTTATTTAACCTCAGGGTGTTTGTGGAAACTTGCTTTATTGAGGAAATTTATTTCCATTCCCCAGTGTTTGTGGTATGTTGTCTTCATTTCCCATCCTGCAAAGAACTCTCCAGTAAAGTTAGTGTGTTATGTCTCCACCTATCAGTAATGAAGGAAGTACAAAAACAGCCAGTCATAATTAATATAAATAGTCAGCCCACTCTCTTCCTTTTTTTTTTCCTCCCCTCCCAGTACTTGGAAGTCAGGTTTTGGGAATCAACTAACCTTTTTTTTTTTTGGTCTTTTCCTCTCAGTGTAATCAGAAAAGACAAGAAAATATAAAAGAACAGTAAGTTACAATATTTAGTGACTATTAATTCCCTCTTTCGGTCAACCCTCTGTTTCTTGGTCAGAGTAAGGAAAATGGCAGCTGCTTAAGCTTATCTCCCTTTCTTTTGTATCCCTTTCGCAGGACCGCAGGGTAAGCACACTTAGCAGGCCCCGCCACTTTGTTTACCTGGAGTTTTGCCAACCGCAGCTCCCACTGGCCATGGTTTGCCGTCCCGGTCCAATGGAAGCTGTGGGAAGCGGCGCAGTGCTTACCAGATTTTACAATTCTGATAGTTTTCAAATCTGCAGGGTCTTCCCAAATCTCTAGCTTCAGGGCTCCATCTTTCACCACAACCCTTCCTTACTGAATCGTCCTCATGTGATGAGGGACTCCTTAGTGAGATGGAGTCACTCTTAATAGGCACCTGAGTGTTTCAGATAGTGGACAATTCTGACTGTGCTTAGGGCTATATTTTCAATGTGCTACGAAAGAAGGAATTCCTAATCTTCTTCATGCTCCCTATGGTCTGTTTAGGATTTATAATTACAGTATTTTGTATTAGCAGACTGAAGCGTCACATGTGAAGTGTTCACTACTGCAACCAACATATTCAGGGCCTTGACTATGCAAACACTGACCGTGTTTTGCCTTTTTATAGGAGCAAACTTCAGCGTTAAAATAGATGCGTGATCCCAAGGTTCTTCAGTTGACCCTCACATGCTGTTGGGAAAAACTGTCGCTTTGGCTCTTAACTTTTCTGGAGAAATCGGCATGCTCGCATCACAAGTAGATACCAAGAGCACTGAAACTCTTTGCATTTCAACTAGGAGACTCTTTTGGATATCAAAGGACATTGTTGCTGTGTTCCTAAAAAGTGATTCAGAGCCTTAAATCTCTCTTGTTGGATTAAGGATTGTGTGAATTTAGCATACAAGCACCTTTGCCTGCCTGCTTCTTAAAGGTTATTTGTTGGCAAGGTGAAGTTTGAGTGATAATAGGCTATTGACACTTGTAGAGAGGCTATATGAGCTAATCCTTGTTAGTTTATCAATTACACTAATTGGACCTGCTGTTGTCAGGTGGTTTTGTGTGGGATATTTTTTTTTCTTCCTTCAGGAAAATGCTTCAAGAGGCTACTTGAAAGTAAGCTCATTTCTATTACAAGGTCTGAGCCAATTCCTATCAAAGTTTGTGGGAAACTTAAGTTCACTTTAGTGGGCATTAGATCAAATCCTTAAAAAAAAGGGGCTCATCACAGCCACTAGTTCGAAAGAAATTTCCTTCCTAAAAAAGCTCAGGAGAGGGGAATATGGCAAGGAGGTATGATTTACTTGTAGTAGTTTTTGTCCATTTTTCTCCTGCCCCGTTCTCCTGCGTATCTCCAAACATTACCCGCTCTTTTCAAATGTTAACTTGAATTTCATTCAGTACCGAGTGAAATTCAAGTTAAGTAGGTGAGGCTAATGTATATCTTCATAAACCATTCTTGCTTCCTGGGAAGTGGAAAAACATTATAATAGCAGTGCTGCTTCCTTTAGAGGAGGTCGAACAGACTCTCTGATCATTACAGTTACCACTAAGGAAATCTGCCTTAAGGATGATACAGGTGAAACACTTCAGCAGAAATCAATGATCAAGCAAATAGAAGCATTTCTTTCTCTGCCTCTTGCTATTAAAGCGATGTTTCTAAACATGTGGGAGAAGGTGAATCCGCAGGACAGAGAAGAGGAACAAAAGGGGGGGGGGGAGGGGGGAAGAGGCGGAAACTGACTCTGGATTCATCTTTTTCCCACTTAAAAAGATGCTTGAAAGCCATCAATGTCCATTTGGCTGGCCTTTCTATGGCTGTTGTGACAGTAGTTAGGAAAAGAATCAGAGAGGTAGCTGTGTTAGTCTGGAATAGCAGAGGTAACCGAGTCCTGTGGCATCTTAAAGACTAACTAAAGTATTGAAGCCTAAGCTTTTGTGGGCTAATACCCACTTCGTCCGATGCAAGCAGTGGAAGTGTCCAGGGGCAGATCTATACCTGCCCCTGGACACTTACCCACTTCGTCGGATGCAAGTAGTGGATTAGCCCACGAAAGCTTATGCTTCAATACTTGAGTTAGTCTTTAAGGTGCTACAGGACTCTTTTTGTTACCTCTAGTTAGGAAATGTGAACTGCAAGCTCAGGCTCTGCTTCTCCCACATAACTTAATTCAGCCATGAGATCCCATCCTGCTATGAGTAGTGTCTAACTCAGGGGTAGGCAACCCATGGCATGCGAGCTGATTTTCAGTGGCATTTACGATGCCTGGGTCCTTGCCACCAGTAAGGGGGCTCTGTGTTTTGATTATAAAGAATCTTCTTAAACATTTAAAAAACCTTATTTACTTTTGGAGTTTGTGTTAAGGAGTTTGTGTTTGAAGGCATTTCATGATTTGATAGCTAAAGTTAATTTGGTGTTCTTCAGAGATGCTTGAGAAACACACACTTTACTTTCCAGGACAGTGTTTATTCAGAATGTATAGCTTGGTTTATCAGTTAAAATAAAACTAGTTCCTCCCTCCCCACCTTTTTATCTAAAGATCTTGTAGTTTCTATAAAACTCAAATTTATGTAGCTAAGGGCCAGATTCTTGATGGGTGTAAATTAGCATAGCTTCATTGGCTTCAGTGACCTATAATGTCACTGTCTATCCCTTTTTGTTAATGCAAGATTATATTCCTACATAATATTCTGGTGCTATTTTTTTATTCCAAATGAGGCACTTAAATGGGGAAGAACATGATATTGTCATGTCTTTTTCAGGTTTTTTCTGCCCTTCTCATTTATTTGTTGTATGTCAACAGGTTTTTGAATAACACTTGTATTTGCCGGATGTGCTGTTTACTCTTCAGAATTTGCTCATGTGTTTGATGTGCATTAAGGAAAGGGTGGTGGGAAAAAGACTCTATCAGCATTTTCTTTTTAGAAATTAAGTGAAATGAAGAACAATTTTAAATGCAGTTGTGTAATGGCTTTGTGGTGCTAGCATAGCAATCAGCAGGCAGCATGTCAGAAAGTAGCACATGGTTTTCATGCTATTAGAACTGCAGTTCTCAAACTTCATTGCATTTGACCCCTTCTGACAACAAAAATTACTACCTGACTCCAGGAGGGAGGACTGAAAACTGAGCCCACCCGAGCCACGCTGCCCTGGGTGGGGGCAGGTGGCTGATTCCAAAAGTGAAGCCCAAGGGCTCCTGCCCCAGGCGAGGAGCTTGTAACTGAACCCCACCACCCAGGGCTGAAGTCCCCCGGCCCAGGGTTTGGCTCTGGGCTGCAGCAAGTCTGTCAACTCTGGTGTCCTATCTTGGGGTCCCAACCCACAGTTGAGAACCACTGTATTAAACTATACTAAGGACTTTGACCATTCGTGTCAGGTATGAGGGCCATTACCTCAGTACAAGTCACTATACGGCGCTATTTTCTAGAGCTGGATCTTCATATGATGTAAATTTGCATAACATCATTGAAGTCAGTGGAGCTTCATGATTTACACCAGCTGAGCATTTACCCCCTATATTTAATTTGAAGTATTCTTTGTCTTTTGAATTTACTGAAAAAATTGGTCTTGGTAGTGCTGACTTATAAAAAGGAATAACATAAACAACTGGTCTACTGAAGGGCACTTATTACTGCTGTCACAGGACCGTAGATGTGGGAGAAAAGTAGTATTTTGGTTTTAGTATGTTCCTGTGAGAGGAAGTGTTTTATTAAGGCAAGAGATTATTTGTTTCGGTGAACTGTTTCAGTGTATTATAAAGTATAAATAACTTGGACAGGTGTTCCTGGCTAGTAGTGGAGTAATGAGGTTAGAAATAATGACTTGGGGTAAAATATGGCTCTCTCAAGTTGGGTGTACTTGGAGACAGAAGAGCGGTTCAGTGTTTCCTTCTGTCCCCTTTCCCACAAGCTAGAGTGAATTATAACTACTTTCTGTGTTGAGTGTGCCAGGGGAGCTGCTGCACTAGAATGCACACTACACATCCAGGATGTGAAAAGCTGGCATCTTCGGTTGCCTGGGAACCTCAGCCTGAAGTCAAAGGGACTAGACCTACTCATGTTCTTACGTGCTTTGTTGAATTGGGATATATATATATAAAAAATGGTGCCTTCTGTGACAGGAATCATGTGTAGTGGCAAGTAGGTAGGAAGTTATGGGTTTCAGCCAGCATGTACTGTTTGGGTCTTGTGTACATGGTTGACTCTTTCCTTGCTGGACTTGGCATCTATTTTAATGTAAAATAGTTGGAGGTGAACACTTTGAAAAATTTGAGACTTACTGACTCCATTTCTTCATTAGATGTAAAATAGAATAAATAAAGGATATCTTTCTTTTCTAATTTCCAAGAATATAAAGTGAAGGATATAGGGAACCTAGGGTTTAGATTAAGGAAGCAAGGACAATTTCTCCAGTTGCTTTCTAAATATAGGGTTGTGTGCTACTTTAATTTACACCTGTCGATACCTTAGATGCCTTTACATGTAGGCAGAGCTGGTGTAAATAGTCTAAAGTGGCATAAGAGGGGAGATGTCTAATTCATGCCAGTATACTCCTCATTTCTGACTTTGACTCAAAATATCAGCAAATTGAATAATGTGAAATTTTAAAACTTTTTTGCCTGTTTTGGCAGACTGCATTTGCAGAGGAAAGTGTCAAAGATATGACTGAGTCATTTTCTGAATTAGGAATGACCTCCCAGGAGGCACAGTAGGAGTGAATCCCTGGCTATAATCAGCTGGTGGGGTTGGTTTGTTTTTTGTGTCTGTTTTTTATTTTTGACCCTTGAATGGTGAGCCTGAAGATCTGATCACCGAGAGCAGCAGTAGAAGGATGAAGAAATGGTAGAATCTTATAAATGTTAGCTGACTCTTCGAAAGGAAAGAATACTGTTTTTTCTTACAAGAGAGCTGGCTGCCTCGGTAATCTAGACATTGTGTTTTTCTTTCCCATGTCCCTCTCTTGTTGCTGGGTTTTATTCCAGCTGCTTGCAGGGGACTAATCTGTTCCAAAGGGGGTGGGAGGAAGGGGGGAGGGGAGGGAAGAGGAGAAATCCTCAAGAATTTAGGTGAAATGGGACCAGAGCCACCCACAGGATATTTGTAGTTCAGATTCTTGTAAAAACCCTAATCTAGTTTATGGTTGTTCTTACTGGAAATTTGATTCAGGAGCCAGGCATGTAGGACTTGGAAAGCAGGACAAAATTTTATATCTAAAAATTAAATCTGTATCAAAGTAGTCACTACAGTTAACACCTAACCCCCCACCCTCATATTGGAAGGCACCAATCCAGGTTATGGACTGTAAGATACCTTTAAAAAAAAAAAAAAAAAGCTATCCTTGTTAGAATTTCTTTCTAGTACAAAGGTGGGCAAACTACCCTTGAGCTCCCAGCCAGAGAGGCAAGCCCCCGGCCCCTTCCCTGCTGTCCTCCCTCCCCCACTCCCTCAGCATGCCACACCACCAGCACTCTGGCCTGCCACTCTTGCTGGGCAGTGGGGCTGCGAGCTCCTGCTGCTCTGAGCAGCATGGTAAGGGGGCAGGGAGTGGGGGAGGTGGTGTTGGGTAAGTGGCAGGAGGTCCTGGGGACAGTTGGGAGAGTGGATAGGGGTCAGGGCAGTCAGGGACAGGAAGCTGTTGGAGAGGTGTGGGAGTCCTGGGGTAGGGGAGCAGTTAGGGGCAGAGGTCCCAGGCAGTCAGGGGACAGGGAGCGGGGAGGTGGGTGTTGGATGGGTCGGGGATTCTGAGGGGAGCGGGTGGATAGGAGGCAAGCTGTTTGGGGAGGCACAACTTTCCCTACTGGCCCTCCATACAGTTTTGCGATGCTGAGGTGGCCCTTGGGCCAAAGAGTTTGCCCACTATTCTACTATATTAAATTTGTTTTATAAGCAAGTCTTGGGAAAAGCAAGCTTGTTTGCTGTTTGTTCGTTGTTGTTGTTTGTTTTTTTCCTAGCGTTATTCCCGCACTATGGCAGGGTCCGCAAAGACTGGACACAACCAGTGATACGACTGGGGTATACTCCAACCGATGCATCGTTCCATCTGTCGTTGGAGGCATTTTATACCTACTGCCAGGTGTGAAGCCTACAGCACCTGGTATTCCAGGGAGGTCTCCCATCCAAGTACTAGCCAGGCCCGAACCCTGCTTAGCTTCCGAGATCAGACGGGATCGGGCGTGTTCAGGGTGGTTTAGCCGTATGTTTGTTTTTTGAGTAATGTATTAAAATGCTATGGACATAATTTAAAACTCTTTAGTCAATATTGTTTAATTTGCCTTGAAATACCAACTTCAGGCACTTTGACAAGTGGTTTGAAAGATTGTCTAACTGCACTATAAGCACTGGAAAGACTTTAATCTTTTCTGCTGAAATGCCACTTTGTAAATTGTTGCAGCAATACTCTGTGAATCAGAACAAAAATCCTTATTCCTCTTACAACAGTACAACATAAAAAATGCTTTCTCCCCCCTTCCTTTCATGGTACAAGAACATCCCTGACACACAAACTGGTGCTAGACCAGGGAACTGGCCATTTCTAAATGATAGACTTTTCATTAGTAAGTTTGACCATTGTATGTGTACAAAGACAAAATATGAGCTAGAAAATATGCCCAAAGCTACAAGGGGTGGGATGGAATTTTGGGTTCAAGGAGTCATTTCCTTTCTCCCGCTTTGCCTCTTGTTAGAGAGTGAGGCACAATCCTGGTCTGTTTGCTTGGGGACCAGGTGATTCTAGCAGACACAAGTGCTAGACAGGAGTTCTCAAACTTGTTGGATTCCTGACCCCTTTTTAAAGTGCCGCATCCACTTGCGCCCCCGGGTATGTCCGCTGAACGAAATTCTTCCAGTTTTGGTGGCATTCGGCGGGCAGGCAGCGGTTCTCGGATAGTCCCACACTCAGAATGGCCACCAAATGCATCGAGGGCTTGCAACCCCCCTGGAATTGCCGTGACCCCCCGGGGTGTGTGTGTGACCCCCAGTTTGAGAACCGCTGTGCTAGACTGTTCAAAGGTAGGGAAGATATGCCTCTGTTCTTCCATATAAACTGTTGGAACCTGAATACTATGGAGCAGCACACTCTGCAACATATAAAAGGGTATAAGGAAAGGCCATTCAAGTCTCTGCTTCTGGATGCATTGTCACTTTTGGACATAGCCCCTCCTCAGCCCTCTTCTTCCCCCATGGGCTGTAGTTTAAAGACCTCCACACTGAGAACTGCCTAGTGTTTGAGCCCAGTGTATGATGCATCAGAACCTTGCACTACAGACCGAGGTTCGTGGCAAATTACTGAATTGTGTAAGTATATGAACAAATACACAACAAAACAGCAAGCAAACAAAACCACAGAATGTATATTGTAAATTTTTATTTTGAAGGTAGTTTTAACTAAAAACTTCATAGTAAATTCTAAAGTAAATTTTATTTAAAAAAGAAAAGAAGGAAATTATAGTTCAGAGGATCCATTACAGCATCTGCTATTGAAACTGCTCAGAAGTGGCATTCAACCTACACTACCTGTGAAAAGATTTAATATGGGCCTGAAGGGCAAATTAACTTGCTGCCTTGCACCTGGAGTGTGGGCCAAGAACAATTAAAGATAAAGCCCAGCTGGGGGAGAGCAGGGCTTGTTTCCATAAAGAGCTTGGTGAGTCTTGTTGTGGGGAGGAAAACCCTGAGCAGGGGAAGTTGGGAGTTCCTGATCTCTGAAAAGCAGCCTGAGAGAAAGTTGAGGAGAAAGGGGCGAAGACAGGACAGGCTTCTCCAAGGGGGAGAGCTACTAGGAAATAGTCTGAGCCCCTCAGTAGGGGAGGAATGGGACAGCCCCTGCATTGTGGAGTGGATTGAGGCATGGGGCAGTCTGAAGGTTTGTCCCTGCTACTATGACGAGGTGGCTGCCAGCCGAGCCCGGCTGGACTAGAGCATTGGTTCTCAAAGTGGGGGTCGGGACCCCTCTGGGGGTTGAGAGCCCCTGCTGCCAGCAGCCGGCCCCGAACAATGCTGCTGCCGTGGGCTGCTGGCATCCGGCCCTTGCTGCTGCAGGCAGCCCATGCCCCTGCCGTGGCGGGCTGCCAGCGCCCCATAAGACCAGTCCTGGCCGTGGCTCCTGCCGCAGTGGGCTGCTGGTAGCCCTGCAAGCCTGGTCCCAGCTTCCACCGCGGCGGGCTGCTGGTGGCCCCATGAGCCTGGCCCCTGTCGTGGTGGGCTGCTGGAACCCCCCCCCCCCATTGGCCTCTGGGGGCTGCTGGAACACCCCCTCAATCCTGACCCCTGCCCTGTGGGGCTGCTGGAACCCCCCCATCCCAGCCCCTGTGACAGTGGGCTGCAGGCACGCGCCCCCCCCTCCCCCCCGATCCCTTGGGGGGGTCGCGCTTAGAGGCCCGGTGTGGGAAAGGGGTCACCACTACAAAAAGTTTGAGAACCACTGGACTAGAGGTTTGGTGTTTGTGTATTCTTGTTGGACTTTGGTAAAAGACTGACCCTGGAAGGGGAGTACTCTGGGAAGTTGTCTGGCTGGAGGGCCAGGATGCTACCTATGGCTGGAGTAGGCCAGAGGACGGTGGTGTGGAACTGTCCCAATGCCATATCTGGCCACAAGGGCTCCTATTGGGACATCTGCCTAGCACAAGTGTGTGTGTGTGGGGGGGAGGGGCACCAAGGTTTTTCATGCTAATAAGAAACTGTGAATTAGTGAGGTTATGCTATAGTTTACACAGCTGTCTTTTCACACACACACACACACACACACACACACACACACACACACACACACACACACCCCCCTACCTCCTTACTTACCATAATATCCTGAGAGCATACGAGTGAAAAGTGTGCATGTTTAAATTGAGGAGTATAATGGAATGTATTGCAGGTATAGTATTTTTGTGACCAGTTGTGGATGACATTCTATTTCTGTTTGAATACTTTATTTTGCATTATTTGGAAGCCAAGGCAGTTTAAATGACAGGGGTTTGTTTGTTTGTTTATTTATTTATTTTTATTTTAATGGAAACTAATGTTTTATTAGTTGCCTTCTGGTGGCCGTTAGCTTATTAAGAAAGCAACATTTCACACCAGCAAGTTTGGATGGTGTCAGATTGTAAATTAGTCTCTCTCCTATTTTTAATACTTGTTTAGTAGCTCAGCTTTTTTGATTTTAAGATCTATGTACTGCATAAACAAATATTATTAAAACATGACCTGTCTTTGGAACGAACATTGTACAGTGCTGCTGGTTTCCCAGATGACCAAAATGGACATATGAGGAGGCGACTTCGTATCTATAGAAATTACTGCTCTTAAATACGATTCACTTTTCAAATTGACAGAAATAATGAGTATTTTTTTCTTAGTAGTTTTTTCCAACCTTTTATTGAAATATAATAAAATACTATTTCATGATTATAAATTGGTTTTAAACAGTTATGTTCAAAATTATATATGAACATGTTTCAGTAATGTTATTTGAAACAAGTATAGCAAGCAGTTTGTATACTAGATATTAGTTCAGTATTAGTTGCTCAGGCTAATATATAGAATCACTGCAAGAAAACATTGTTTTATAGCAATACAAATGGACCCTCAACAATAGTGGTGTTGCAAGGAACTTCTGAAATTACATTTACACCATAATATAGCTATATATAATATTGAAACTGATTTTTCTGGCATTTGGACATGGAAAAAGCATTAGGTTGCAGCAATACTTAATCAATATTTTCCCTTACATTTATGTTTTGGAAACCTGCCTTTTGTTATGGAGTAATCTTTTACTCTTCAATTATTAATCTAGTCTCTTTCTCTCTCATTTAAAATGCTCTTTCATGCTGTGTAGTCATGAGTTTGAAGCTTCCCAATATTTTTTTCTGATAACATTGGGCAGTTGATTGATAAGCAAGTATTCTTGGAATTCTAGTTGTATTTTCTTCACCAGAACATATTCTGTGGTTTGCCATTCTGCTGTGACTATTGGTAGGAGTTGCAGGGGAAGATGTAATTGAATAAACTAGCTCTTAGGATTTTTCGAGGGGCTCTCTTGAAAATGAGTTTTGAGGCTCTTCCTTACAATTCTCTGTACTGAATTTGAGCCATATTCTGCCTGCTTTGTTCTGAGAATGACTCCTTTTGGAATCATAGGGAATCAGGCAGAATAATCCAGTAAAACAGTGATATTGGAATCTGGCCCTCAGTCATTTATCAGCTAGGAATGGGGTTCGTTAACTTGAATTGTCTTTCATTTTTGCACTATCCCTCTGATGTATTTATAGAGAGCAAACATCTCACCTCACCCTTTTTGGTTAAGCTAAACAAGCCAACCTGTTTGTTTCTCCTCATAAGATAGGTTTTCCATTGCTCTGATCATCCTCTGCACCTGTTCCACTTTGAATTCATCTTTCTTAAACATGGGAGAGCAGAATGGCACACAGTACCATTATACAAGGCACGGTGAGGCCTCCTCTGGAATACTAACACTTCCCTGCCTCTACTGGAAATACATTGCCTGATGCATCCTAGGACTTCATTAACCTCTTCCATTGCCTCTCCACAATAGTGGCTCATAGTCATCCTGTGATAAATCCATACATTCAAGTCTTTCTCCTTCTCATCACTTCTAATGGATGTGCCCCCAATTTATAGAAAAAATTCTTGTTGTGCAAAGTCATGCATTTAGGGACTATTAAATTTTATCCCTGTAAAGAGTGGGTACCCCAGTCTCTGTGCTCTTGAGTACAGGGAAAGGGACTCTTTTAAGCCAGACCAAATAACTCCAAGCTGCTCCCCAGCTTAAGTTATGTCTTTCTCCCCAACACCCCCGCTTTACCAGCTGGGAAATTGGGGTGCGCTGCCACCACTCAGTAGTCACCCCAAGACTATGGGGTAGGGAACCTTGACTCCTCCCCCCCCCCGAGAGTAACCCCCCCTCGACCCCTCCCTTCTGTCTGGGAGATAAAAACCACACCGAGACTTCACTCCAGCGTCCCTTCAACCTAAGAGACACAATCCTCTTCCCCCCCCCCCCTCCCTTTCCAACCTGAAAGCAGAGAGAGACTTAGACACAGCCCTCACTCACCCTGAGCTGCCCCATCCAAAGCTAGGATTCCTTTATGAGAAGAACCAAACCTTTTTATAACTAAAAAGATTTAGTAAAGACAATAGAATACAGCATGCAATTAAGACACTACACAGGTACAGAATTCTTTAACCTCACTCTTCTTGCATAACCCAACTTCTCACCCCCTCTGCTAACTCACAAATAGAGACACCAAGATCAAATGCAAAGCTTTTATGCAGAACAATTCTTACTTACAGTTCTAATTAGGAATATAAGAAGGAAAGTACCGTATATACTCGAGTATAGGTCGACCCGAATATAAGCCGATGCACCTAATTTTAGCACAAAAAGCTGGAAAAGTTATTGACTCGAGTATAAGCCGAGGTTCCCCCTGCCGAGTTCCCCCTTCCCCGCCGCGGGCGGGCTGCCGAGGTTCCCCCCTCCCCGCCGGACCAAAAAAAAAAAAGCGCCTCGCTCTCCCGTCCCGGGCCCTGCACTCACCCCTCCCCGGGGGGGGAACGGCCCCCGCTGCGCGGTAGCAGGGCTGGCTCGGGAGGATCCCGGGGCGGTTGGGCCCGGCGGCTCCGTGCCGCGGCCTGTCACGGGGGGAGCCCCGGCCATTGCGGGCGCGACCCGTCCTGTCCCTGCCGGGAGCCCGCCCGCGGCGGGGAGGGGGGAACCGGGACGCTCCCGGCAGCCCGCCCGCGCGGCGGGGACGGGAGAGCAAGGCGCTTTTTATTTATTTATTTATTTATTTATTTTTTTGTCCGGCGGGGAGGGGAGTTACCGGGGTGACTCGAATATAAGCCGAGGCGGCTTTTTTCAGCCCAAAAAGTGGGCTGAAAAACTCGGCTTATACTCGAGTATATACGGTAGAGTCATCTTCATAGCTAAAGACGCTCAGAGACCCTTGCCCAGCTACATGGCAAGCCAAAACTGAAACTAACTCTAAACTCCCTCATGGCAGGGAAGCTTTTACGTCACTTGTTCTCAGGTAACCGTAACCCTCTCCAGCACTTTACACTTATGACATGCCCCCCAAATCGCAAAGGGTATCGGAAGATCACTGGATGCGATTTCCTCCTGGAACTCTAGGAAAAAACAGAGTTAAACACATGCATTTCTAAAAATACTACTGATGCAATAACTAACAAAAGGTTTCACATTCCAAGGACAGTTTAACGAATTTATTCTGGGAAACTTTCACGGGAGAGTGCGTCAGCCACTTTATTGGAAGCTCCAGGAATGTGTTGTATGTCAAAATCAAAATCTTGGAGCGCTAAACTCCAACGAAGAAGTTTCTTGTTTGTGTCGGTGACACCATGAAGCCACTTCAGCGCAGCATGGTCGGTCTGGAGCTGGAACCGTCTTCCCCAAACGTACAGATGTAGCTTCTCCAGAGCGTACACAATGGCATAGCATTCCTTTTCGGGAATGGGCCAGTGGCTCTCCCTCAGACAGCTTCTTGCTGAGAAACACGACCGGGTGCAACTGTTGGTCGGGTCCTTTCTGCATTAACACTGCTCCCACACCACGATCAGAGGCATTTGTGGTCACTAGGAACGGTTGTTCAAAGTCTGGGGCCCTGAGCACAGGGTCAGACATGAGTGTCGCTTTGAGCTGGTCAAAGGCTCCTTGACACTGCTCAGTCCACTGGACTGGGTTTGGCTGGTTCTTTCGAGTTAAGTCAGTCAGTGGGGTTGCGATTTGGCCGTAGGGTCGTACAAATCGCCTGTAGTATCCGGCCAAGCCTAAGAAGGATTGGACCTGTTTCTTGGACTTGGGGACAGGCCACTTTTTGGATAGCATCCACTTTGGCCTGTAGGGGATTGATAGTTCCTTGACCCACCTGGTGTCTGAGGTAAGTCACTCTGTTGAGGCCTATTTGACACTTTTTAGCCTTAACAGTTAGCTTGGCCTCCTGGATGCGCTCAAAGACTTTCTGGAGATGTTCTAGGTGTTCTGCCCAGGAGTCAGAGAATACAGCCACATCATCGAGGTAGGCCACTGCAGATTCTCCCAGTCCCACTAGGAGATTATCTATCTACAAGTCTTTGGAAGGTTGCAGGTGCATTTCGCAGCCCGAAAGGGAGAACATTAAACTCATACAGTCCTGTATGAGTAATGAAGGCTGACTTTTCCTTGGCAGATTCCTCTAACAGTACTTGCCAATACCCGTTGGTTAGGTCGAGGGTAGAGATGAACTGGGCCCGTCCCAGTTTCTCCAAAACCTCATCCGTGCGAGGCATCGGATAGTTGTCGGGACGAGTCACTGCATTTAGCTTACGGTAGTCCACACAAAGGCGTATTTCCCCATCCGGTTTGGGGACTAGAACCACTGGAGATGCCCATGCACTTTGGGAAGGGCGGATTATACCCATCCCTAGCATGTCCTGGATCTCCCGTTCTATAGCCACTTTGCCTTGAGGAGCCACTCGGTAATGTTGGGCTCTAATTGGGCGGGCATTACCTGTGTCAATGGAGTGGTATGCCCGTTCAGTTTGTCCTGGGGCGATTGAGAATAGTGGTGCGAAGCTGGCGCTGCAGGCGTTCCAGAGTCATGGAGAAGTTTACCTCTTCCACGCCATCGTCACGGTTCTCTTCGTAGTAGATGCCGTCAGGCCATTCAGCGTCCTCGCTTCCCTGGGCTGTAAACTGACAAATCTTTAAATCTCTCTGGAATAAAAAGGCTTTAGAGAGTTTACATGGTACACTTTAGGCTTTCTGGGTGAGGTAGGGGATGCTATCAGGTAGTTAACTGTTCCCAAGCGGTCTCTGACCGTAAAGGGTCCTTCCCATGACGCTTCCATTTTATGGGCCTGGAGCGCCTTTAAGACCATTACCTGGTCCCCCACTTTAAAGGAACGTTCCCTGGCATGTTTGTCATACCAGGCCTTTTGCTCTTCCTGAGCATCTTTCAGGTTCTCTCTAGCAAGGGCTAAAGAGATTCGGAGGGAGTTTTGCAAGTTGCTTACAAAGTCCAGAATGTTAGTCCCTGGAGGAGGTGTAAACCCCATTGTTGTTTCACCAACTGTAATAGCCCCTTAACCTCGTGGCCATACACAAGTTCGAAGGGTGAGAACCCTAAGCTGGGATGTGATACAGCCCTGTAAGCAAAGAGCAACTGCTGTAACACTAGGTCCCAATCATTGGAGTGTTTATTGACGACGAATTTCCGTATCATGGCCCCCAAAGTTCCATTAAACTTCTCCCCCACGCCATTGGTTTGATGGTGGTAAGGGGTGGCAACCAGGTGGTTCACCCCATGAGCTTCCCACAGATCTTTCATAGTCCCGGCCAGGAAATTGGTTCCTGAATCGGTGAGGATGTCAGCGGGCCAACCTACCCTGGCAAAAATGTCAGTTAATGCCTGGCACACGCTCACAGCCCTGGTGTTGCTTAGAGCTACGGCTTCTGGCTATCGGGTAGCAAAGTCCACGAAAGTCAGTATGTACTGCTTTCCTCTGGGTGTCTTTTTTTGGAAAAGGACCCAGGATATCCACAGCTACACGCTGAAATGGAACCTCAATTATGGGGAGGGGCTGGAGAGGGGCCTTCACCTGATCTTGGGGTTTTCCCACCCTTTGGCACACCCCACAGGATCAGACATGTCAATGTCCTTGCCCATTCCCTTCCAGTGGAAAGACTTCCCCACACGGTCCTTGGTTCGGTTTATCCCGGCATGACCACTAGGGTGATCATGGGCTAAGCTTAGGAGCTTTGCCCGGTATTTAGTTGGAACTACCAACTGTCTCTGAGGCTGCCAGTCTACCGGGTGTCCAGTAGACAGAGCCTCCCTGTACAAAAGTCCCTTTTCAATCACAAACTGGGATCGATTTGTAGCGCTGAGAGGTGGTTGGTCGCTCCGTGCCGCCGCCCAAGTTTCCTGGAGACTTTCATCTGCTTCCTGTTTGGACTGAAACTGTTCTCTTGATGCTGGAGACCTCAGTTCCTCACTGGGCTGTGGACTTGGAATGGGTTCCTCAGGAAGTGATGCGGGTGATGGTGTTGGTTCCGCTGGCGGTGGATCGCTCTCCGCTGGTGCACCGTGTTGTACCTCAGGCTCTGGCGGCGCCTCTTGGGTCGATTCAGCTGCTGTTGTTAATGCAGGTTCGAGGTTGCCCTCGGGTGTTGGGGTGGTAGATGGGGTTGCAAGCGCTGGGCTCAGTCCAGGCAATGGTTCTGGGGTTGGTTCCTTCGCCAGTTCTGGTCCTGGGACTGGCTTTAGTGGGGTCTCTGGAGCTGGATCCTCCACGGCTGGTCCAGTCGTTGGCAGGGTATCCGGCTCCACTACCTCAGTCAGGGTTTCTGGTACTACAGTTAGATCCCTGAGGGAAGGTTCAGGAACAGACAGGTGTGCAAGCTTGCTTAGTCTGGCTGCAGGTGACCATTCCCACCCTCTTGTTTAGCTTCACCTGATTGGCTAGATCCTCTCCCAACAGAATGGAATGGAATAATCCATCATAGATTCCAAAAGTCTATGCTCCTGACCAGCTTTGGTACTGGACAGGTAAAGCGGCTGTAGGTAAGGCGATCGACGCCGACTTTGAAAGGGTGAACGGTTACTGTAATCTTGTGGTTGATGAGCTGGGGGTCCACAAATGCTTGGTGGATAAGGGATACTTGAGCTCCAGTGTCTCTCCAAGCTGTAACCTAGCTTCTCGCCCACTCTCACAGTTTCCCTTCGCTTCGCGGGTATCCGGGAGATATCTGGGCCTGAGGGTCTTGGGTGTGACTTTGGGGTGATGCACAGTGTGGGGTTGGGGTTCTGGAGGCAGTTAGCCTTGATATGCCCCGGTTCGTTGAATTTGAAACACTGCCCCGCCGACTGGTTGTTTAGGCGAGGTTGGTTGCTGGATACTGGTGGGGTGAAGAGAGGAGGTGGTTGGGGATTTCCTTGGGTTGTAGGTGGGGTTTGGGATTGTCCCCTCTGGTAGGGAGTGGTTCTAGATTGTCCCTTCTGGACTCCATTCCCCTTGCTAGACTGTTTACTTGGCTCTACCCCCTCCATCCATTTGTGCCCGATGTCTCCTGCCTCGCAAAGAGTTTTGGGGTTTCCATCTCTGATATACTGCGCTATGTCCTCCGGAACGCCAGTCAAGAACTGCTCCATTTGTATGAGGAGAGCCAGTTCTTGCTGATTTGTAACCTCTGCCCCCGAAATCCAGGCCTCGTATTCCTTTAGAATGTTGTGGACATGTTGGGGAAAAGCCAGTGTTGGGTTCCACCTGAGGGCTCTGAGCCGCCGACGGGCATGTTCGGGTGTTATTCCCATTCGCTTTTGGTCCTCTTTTTTGAAGAGTTTGTAGTCATTTATGTGCTCTAGAGGCATTTCAGTTGCCACCTGTGACAATTGTCCACTGAGCTGTGCCCTCAGTGCCACCATGTACTTGTCCACGGGGAGCTGGTACCCAATACAGGTCCTCTCGAAATTGGATAAGAAGTCCTCGGGATCTTCGCCGATCTTGTAGAGGGGAAACTTTTTGGGAGGTAGAGCAGCACCGAGAGAAGGGTCATTAGGCGGAGCGATTGGTTGGTTCTCTGCAGCCTTTGCCATTTCCAGATCATGTTTTCTTTGGTTTTCCCTTTCCTCTCTCTCTTTGTCCTTTTCCCGCACAGCATGTAGTCTTTCCTGCTCAGCCATCTTTTCTTCCTGCACTTTCTTTTCCATCTCCCTTTGGTGGGCTTCTTTGGCCAATTCGTTTTCTTGTTTTTTGGCCTCCATTTGGAGTTTGAGGAGTTCTATACTCTGTTGGGTCTTACTGCCTGCCATTTTAGCTTTCTGTAATTATTTTCACAACTACACAGCAAGATTGATCCGCATAAAACCTTGCAATTAATATGTTTGACCTTTGGTGTCCTCTGTGCCTATTAGCAGGCGAAATTCCCTTTTTTCTGAACGAAGGGTGCTATTTATCTCTCTCCCTAGGAGAGGGTGCTATCTCCCTGTTCTGACTTCAGAGTGCAGAGAATCTAAATTCCTCACTCAGCTTTCCCCCCTCCCTCCCTCATGGCAGGGAAGCTCTTACGTCACTTGTTCTCAGGTAACCTTAACCCTCTCCAGCACTTTACACTTATGACAATCCCATTTCTATTACAGTAAACCCTCGATTTAACGGACTTCGGATGCAACGGACAAAATTTTGGAGCAAGTCTGATGCATTACTGATCCATTTTTGGTGGGCTGGCTGCCGGCTGCCGCCCGGGTCCAGGCAGCGGGCGGGCTGGCAGCCGGCTGCCGGCTGCCGCCCGGGTCCAGGCAGCGGGCGGGCTGGCAGCCGGCTGCCGGCTGCCGCCCGGGTCCAGGCAGCGGGCGGGCTGGCAGCCGGCTGCCGGCTGCCGCCCGGGTCCAGGCAGCGGGAGGGTTGGCTGGTGGGTCCCGGGAGCCGGGACCCAGGCGGGCTGGCTGCCGGCTCCCGCCGGGGTCCCAGCCGCGGGCAGGCAGGCGTGCTGCTGGCTCCCGGTTCCCACCCGAGTCCCGCCAGCGGGCAGGCTGCGGAGCTGCCGCCCCGACCCTGTGGCGGGCGGGCTGCTGCTCCGACAGCTCTTTTTTATTATTATTATTAAATAACAGACTTTTTGATTTAACGGACACCCCCTCGCCCGAATTAGTCCGTTAAATGGAGGTTTTACTGTACTCCAGTTTATACGTTTGTCCAGATCATCTTCTGTGATATTGTGGTCCTCCATCTTGGCAAAACCTCCCAACTTTGTGTCATCTGAAGGTTTTATTAGCATACTCCTACTTCTTGTGTCAAAGTCAGTAATAAAAATGTTAAATAAGATTGTTCCCAAGACTGATTCCTGAGAAACTCTGCTAGTAACCTCTATCCAGCCTGAGAATTGACCTTTCAGTTTGACCCATTGTAGTTGCCACCCCTTTTAACCAGTTCTTTATCCACCTTTCAGTTCTCCTATTAATCCCCATGGTCGCCAATTAATTAGTTTCCCATATAGAACTGTATCAAATGCCTTACTGAAATCCAGGTAGATTAGATCTACTGCATTTCCTTTGTCAAAAAAATCAGTTATCTCCTCAAAGAAAGAGACAGTGTCAGACCAATCTGATCTATCTTTTGTAAAATCATGTTGTATTTTACCCCAGTTACCATTCATCTTTATCTTAACTATTTTCTTTTTCACAATTTGTTCCAAGACGTTACATACAATTTGAGGTCAAACTAACAGTCCTGTAGCTTCCTGTGTCACTCCTTCTCCCCCATTTTCTTAAAAATAGCTATATTAGCAATTCTTATAACACCTGATATTACAGATTGATTGATTAGAAATAATTGCTATTGGGCTGCAACTTCATGTGTCAGTTCCTTTAATATTCTTGAATGGAGATTATCCTGGTCCCCCAGTTTAGTCCCACTGAGCTGGTTAAGTATGATTTCCACTTCAGGTGTGGTAATTTCTACCTGCATAGCCTCATTTCCATTAGCCACCCTGCCGCTAACCTTAAACTCTTCATTACCTCACTGTTTAATTAGGCTAACGTATTTGTTTAGGTGTTAGGGTATGCCTAGATTAGCTTTAATCTCCACCCCATCCTTGGTGCTTAACAAGGAAAGAAGAGGGACCTCTTTATTTTCATTTATATGGCTATAGAACCTTTTACTATTGGTTTTAATTCTCTTTGCAAGATCCAACTTTGCTTGGCTATTGGTGATTCTCACTTTATGCCTACACTTTCTGACCTCTAAGAGGAGACTCTCCATTCTGATCTATTCCCCCTTCCATTCCTTATAGGCTTCCTTTTAATCACCTGTTTGACATGCTTGCTCATCTAGGTTGGTCTGCAACCCTTCCCTACAATTTTTTTTCCCCTTCCTTGGAACCCAAGTAATTTCAGAAAAGTAATTTCAGGCCACTTCCTCATTCAGATCTTTTAGGTTTTTTAATCCAGTCCACTTCCCTAACAAATTACCTTAATTTTTTAAAGTTAGCACTTTTGAAAGCAAGGACCTAGTTGTAGAGATATATAGATAGATAGATATATCTATATATCTATACATCTCTCTCTACAACTAGGTCCTTGCTTTCAAATATATATATATTTTACTCCTTCCATTTAGTTTGAACTGAATTAGCTCATGATCATGTGAACCAAGGTTGTCCTCTACAACCAGTTCTTCTGAGGTCCTCCCTACTCACCAATACCAAATCTAAAATTCCATCACTTCTTGTGGGCTCAGCGACTGTTTTGTTTGGTGAAGAAATCTGTTAGCTATCCTATCCAGAAAAATCTGAGCCCTACTATTAGTAGCTCTTGTTCTCTAATCTATACCTGGGAAAGTAAAATTTCCCATAATCACACAATTCCCAATCTTATTTATTTCACTAAAAACATTAAGTGGCTGTCCATATCCAAATCAGATCCTGGGGATCTATAGCATACCTCAAACACTAGCCGGGAAACCTCTATTAGTTCCCCCCCCCCCCCCCCCCCCCCGAAGTGATTTTGACCCAAACAGACTGCTATCCATTCCATCATTTCTAATTTCTTTAGTCTACCTCCTCATTAATATATGATGCTACTGCATCACTTTACCTCCCAGACAGAAATTTTAAGGTATGATAAGTTTAAATTTGCATCCCCTCAGTATTTTCTTTTTCAGCTTTGTGAGAGAGACTGAGATTGCATGTGAGCCCCTGAGAGACACCTTCCTGCTGTGAAAGGAGGACTTTCAAACCATTAAAATATCTCCAGCTTCCTGGAAGTTTAAGTAGTCTCCTGGCTGAAAAGAATTTAATAGGCCTAAGTTGGCACTACACCTAAAATTTACATCAACCTAGCTATTTTACTCAAGATGTGAAAAATTAACACTCCATAGTTAAACTACTGTAAGCCCTCATATAAATTCTGCTGTTACACCCTTTCAAGGTGGGGATTTACTACAACGACGGAAAAACCCTTTCATTGCTGTAGCAAGTGTCTACACAGCAGGGGTGTAGCTGTGGTAGTGTAGCTCCGCTTGCTGGAGCGCTTGTACTGTAGACAAAGCCCCTCCCCCCCCCCCCCCCCCCAAAAAAAAAAAAAAAGTTCTTGCCTTTTCCTGGCCATGTCATGTATGAAGCAATTATCCATCTCAGTTAAGAAAAATAGTCAAGAGCAAAAACAATTTTGAGAAGGACTGGTTTTATTTCAACTGTTTGAGAACTGAAAGGGTACGTTCTCAGGGAACCACCATGGAAACATTCTGATGCCCAACAGCTATAGCCAGGCATTGGAACACTTCTTGGTTGGCCGCTGGGCATTTACCAATATGAAGTTGGGAGTTTAGGACCACAGCCCAGTGAAGTCAATGAGAATTGCATCAATGGATCAGGACCACATGCTAGTAGACTAGCCGCATCCCTGACTGAGCGGCACTGCAGCATGAGACTCTGTTCCAGAAGCTGACAAGACTTACATTGCTGCTTTGTATAGCATTGGAAGCATGAATCTTACCACTTTGAGGCTACTTTCTGTTGGAATACGTCTCTGATCAGAATCTGGATTGTCCAATGCTTCCTGGGAATTTACAGAAGGGCATGTGTCTGGTAAAAGAACAGAAAGAGATAGAGATGAAAACGGCCAAGGGAGGTGGAAAAAGAGAACCTTGGTTGGCTCTGGGGAGATTAAGAGCTGGTGACCTAAAAAAAATGAACAGATATGAACATTCTCACAGGGCCTGATCCAAAGCTCAATGAAGTAAATGGAAAAGTCTACCATTGACTTCAGGGGCTTTGGATCATGCCAGTAGAACATGAAATAATGAAAATGTGGAACAAAAGTAAATCAGAGCAATTGTACTTCCAGTCAAATATACTTACAAAGATTCTCCTCCCCACAGCCCTCTTAGAATTTTATATTCAATTTAAGAATGAAAATCCATGTGTTTTGTTAGTGGTTAGTTAATAGTTTAGTTATTTTGCTTGGGCTGAAAAGAGGGTTCATGATAGCCAGTTTCATCTTATCAATAAGTCTTTTCTTTATTTTAAAAAAACAAAACACAAACCAGCCACAATTAGTGTTTTTAAAAAAAATAAAATCTTTTCAACTCTACTTGAAGATTTCATTAACCCCTCTCCTCCCGTCCTTGTATGTTTTCATTTTTAACTGGAATGCTTGGATATTAAGTGCCTGATAGCTAATGTAAATTCTCTATTTGGATGGTCAGTATAGACAATATGCATCAAAATATTTAGGTTGATAGAAAATTTCTTTTGAGTTGCATTCAAGTAAAATGAATGATTCTGAAGAGGAATTAAATTAATAAAGTAGAATAAAATGCTGCTCTGTTTAAGTCAAAAAAGTTTGGATCATCTTTAGAAAAGCCAGTAAAGTCTGGGGAATGTTTAGTAGTAGTAGTAAAAATGTTACAGTTGAGTCATACCTGACACATTCTACTGAAGGTTTGTTGTGTCCTTATTTGAACCTCCTCAATGTTACTGAAAACAATTTTTTTTCCTTTTAATTATTGCACTTATGTTTTGCTTATTTCCTTTGTACAAGCTCGTTTAATACTGTATAGAACTAGTTGGAATGGTAGTAAAAGTATATAATTAAACCCTTTCATAATTAAACTAAACCACAACAAAGTTCAAATAACATTAGCAGCTGGATTTTTATCTAGTAAAACCACCTCAACTCTGAATTGCCTTAACTCTGTGCTTCTGGCATTTTACAACCAAATGGTTAGTTCTCAAGCAAGGAGCTCCTTATCAAATTATTCGCCAAAATTCAGGACTCACCACATTTAATAAAAATTATCTTCTACTCGGCTTCTTCTGATCTTCAGCCTTACTGGTGTTGCAATAGGAGCGTGGGCTGTGGCTGCTGTAGCACTAGAGTTGCAAGTGCCAAGTGACCTGAAGCAAATAAATTTAGACCAGCTTACAAAATGTTCAGCACTGGGTTTACACCTGGTGCCACTGAGGAGAGTAGATGACTTGAGGGGAAAAGGTGGCTAGGTTGCTCCAACGATCAGGCGAAATGCTGTGTGCCCTGCCCTGCCCTGGATAAGCTTCATTCCCTGATGGGGAGTGGAGCAGCTGGTATAAAGCTGGCATACCAAAAGCAGGTGGAGCTAGGGTTGCGGATCTTGGCCCTCAGAGTGCGAGTGTGTGAGAGAGTGAGCGTGGGGAATGGCATTTTAGGTGTATTGTTACAGCATGGCTGCATTCTCTATTATATAACACTATTTTAATTTGCTGTCTCTTAATTGTGTCTGCCTTTTTACCTTATCTCTCCCTGCACTTTGCTTTCTTCCTTCATTTATTTTCTGTCTTTTTTTCACTTAATCTCTTTGGTCTATCTTCCCCCATGTTCTTTCTGTCCCTCAGTATTTCCTTCCTTCTCCTCCTGCTTTATGGGCCCCACATTTCAGCCCCATGTAGTGGGACTTCATCTTTCTGCCCTGGGTTCCAAGAAATCTAGCACTGGTCTTGCTTGACGGACCCCCCCGTAGAGTGACCAGATACCCTGTGTTTTTTGTAGGGACCGTCCTGATATTTGGGGCTTTGACTTCTATAGGCGCCTATGACCCCTCTCTCCCTGTCCCAGTTTTTCACACCTGTTGTCTGTCTGTCTCATCAGAACCCCCTGAAACCTGCTTGTGGCCCCCAAGGGGGCCCGGGGCCCAGCTTGAAAACAACTGTCCTATGTATTGACATAGACTAGGAACCTGATCCAAACACAACTCCCTATAGAACTCCCCTGGAACTCTGTTGGAGGATAAATACTCCTTAAACCAGCGGTCGCCAAATGGTGGTCCGCGGCGCCGGGCTCGATCACGGCCGCCCCCTCCGGGCAGGCAAGAGGCTGCGGGCGCCTGTCCCGCCCCGTCCCCGGCGGCCAGCAACCGCTGGCTCGCTCCTGCCTCCAGTCTCGTGCTGCGCCGCTCGAGCCGGGGGGGGGCTTCCGGGTGGGGGGAGGGGGCGCCGCGCCACTTTAGTGGTCCGTGAGGACCGAAAGGTTGGCGACCACTGCCTTAAACCAATCACTTTTCAATTGATTTGAGTCTTGTAAATTGCAACATTAACACAGTCCTTGGAAGTGCTGAACTTTCTTATAAGAAGGCTAATTGTCTCCAAATATTCAAACAGGAATTATATTGCTTTATAACATGTTATTCAAGAGGCAAAAACATTTATGGGGATATTATTAAGGTTGCTAGGTCCAAGATTTGACCATCTGTAACTTTTTTTTATCTGTGTCTTGCAAAGTGCAGGTAAATTGTCAAGTTTGTCCTAGATAGTGTTTGTTTTTCAACAGTGTGTTTTGGGTTCTTTTTTTGGAGGGGGGTGGGGGGGAGTTATGAGCAGCCATGAACAACCCTTTGTCAACAAATGGTTAAGCAAAACAGGCTGCTGAAAAGGATGTCTGGGGTGGTGTCTACAGCATCTTCTTGAAACACAGCATGGGGAGTTCTGAAGGGTTCAGAATTGACGCCTCCGTATGGGGTAACAGATGGCGAGATGGGATCAGTGAGGAGACACATTGCCTGCAGGGCTGGGAGCAATCTATAGGAAAGTTTTTTTTTTTTTTTTTAATAGATTGCTTAACAACTCCTCTGTCCCCTGTTACATGAGTCTCATGGACAAGTGTAAAATGGAAAGACCAGGCTAGCCTAGCAGGAGTCTAATAAAGCCACACCACAGCAGGCCCTGAAACCAGACTGAAGACATATATCCTGGGTTGTCGTGTGCCTACAGTGGGCCACTGAACCTGTGATGCTTGGGAGCTGAGCCCCCTGATTCTTTGGTAGAAAAGGTAAACCACCTACTGAAAGGAGGAAAGTTGGTCAGGAGATGATGTATGTGACAATATAGCCACTTCTGCTGCTTTTCTCGTGGGGCTAGGTGGTGTGAGCCATTTTATATACACCTCTACCCTGCTATAATGTGGTAAAGGAGCGCTCTGGGGGACGTGGCTGCTCGCTCCTTTACCTCAATATAACGCGGTTTCACCTATAGTGCTGTATGATTTTTTTTATTTTTATTTTTATTTTTTGGCTTCCGAAGACAGCGTTGTAACAAGGTAGAGGTGTGTGTGTGTGTGTGTTTGTTTAATAGACACACACACACACACACACACACACACACACACACACACTTATAAGTATAGCTTGATAGTATTTATGTATTAAGAAAATAAGAAACATAAAAGACTAGCAGGATTAGAAAAATTAGGGTGAATTTTTTTTTGTGAACATTTTTTTTTAAAAAGGGTTTTTGCTGTAGCTTGGAGCTATGGTAAGATCATGAACAACAGAATTTGTATGTGGGGTGGTAAATTTTTATGCCAATTTTTCAAAGTTGATAGAAGCATATTTTGTAAGTGTTCCATGTTGTCATAGTCTTCCAGTTTTTAGCACGAGTTTAGTTCTCCTTGCACATCTGGTAGCTCATCTTCAAAGAAATATCCTGGGCTAACATTACTTTATATTACAATTTCTTTAAAAAAAAAAATACTCTAGTTGCTTATCCATTAGGTAGAGCCTAATAGTTCTTGTTCATATGTTGTTTGCATTCCTTGACTTCAGGTTCTCCACATAAGAAATGGGACAATGCCAATATTTCATATGCTTAATAGTATTGTTTTTGTTAACATTAAGTAGTTATTTGCTTTTAAGAGCTGTGGGGCTCAATCCTGTAATCCTTTTCTCATGTGAAATTGGAACCAATGGTATTGAGTTTAGTAGGGTTGTTCATGATCAAGCCCTATCCCTGTTCTGTATTATGATTGCTTGGAATTTTTATTGAAATGAAGACATCAATTTTGAGTCTTTTTGATAAAGCTTTTGATAAAGCTTATCATTAGTAGGCATGTTTGGAAATAGAGAAGATAGGAATTCTGTCTTTGGGACAGTCATTTTATTAACATGAAGGCTTCCTGTCCTCAATTGAATTAATGTAACTAGACTTGTTATGAAAATGTACCCACTGTGAAGTTTACTGATAAAACTAAAAATAATTTTACTCCTTTTATTATTACTTGTCTGATCAAAAAGATAAAATCTACCAGAAGAGCTTAAGATGACCAATTTTAAGTTGTCTGAACTATTCTGTTACTAGTCCTAGGATATTCTCCCCCCCCCCCCTTTTTTGGTTCTAATTTTGAAGATGAGCTATAATAAAACATACATGGATAATGTTGCAGAAATCCAAGGACATTAGTATGCATGCCTCCGTGTAGCTGGAATGGCAGCTAGCAGTCATTCTCGACTTTCTGCTGAGTTCTACGCAGTCAGCTTGGTATGCATACCATCTCAGTGAACTGTACCTAATTTGAAGGATAAAAATTTGAATTTAAGGCCGTCAGTATACCAACTGAGAGAACTTTTTTATGAATATAAAACATGCAATTTGAGGTTTATTTAGAAATAGTTTCTGGATACTACTTCCTCAAAGTTAGGGACATTTTGAATTTTATATTTGTCATGTTCAGGCACAGGGTCCACATTCTTTAAATAAATTTATTTATAGAAATTAAGAATGGAAAAGACCCGCTAGATTTTTATCTAATCACTGTTTCTGCCAATGCCAGATTATTCTCCACAGCACATAATAGTAATCATACATTTATTTATATATATATATATGTGTATGTGTATGTATGTATGTGTGATTATGTGCTGTGGAGAATAATCTATATAAAATATAGATATCTATATTATAGAGAATATAATATATAAAAATATATTTTTGGTAGTGTTTTAATGAGCTAGGGGAATAAGGAGTAGGCTATGTGCCCCCAGGGTGATTATTGGCATTTCATCATTGCCAGTGGTAATCTGCCAGTTAGGAAAGAAGGTTCTGCTTGTAGCTTTCTGAACAATCCTATATTATAAATGCATACATCATGCACTTTCCCTGACCAACTAGTATTGATGTCAGCAAGGTATCCATGCTGGTTCCCCAGCGCTTGCATAACCATAGAAAAACCGTCCTTTCTTTTGATGCACTATGTGACAAGGTGGTCTGGTGCCAAGATAAGGATGTATGTGCCATGTATTGTTCCACCACAATTTGGGAACCTTATTGCTGCCAATCCATCTAGTACAGGGGTGGGGAACCTTTTTTTGTGCCAAGGGCCATTTGGACATTTATAATGTCCTTCGCAGGCCGCTCCCCCTCCCCCGCCCCCCCGAGGAAGCCCAGGTTGGCAACAGGAGCTGAGACCCCAGCTGGCAAGGGGCCAGCGGGGGAAACCCCAAAGCAGTGGCAAGCGGAGTGCTTAGCCCTGCACTGCTTTGGGGTTTCCCCGCTGGCCCCTTGCCAGCCGGGGTCCTGCCGCCTGCCCCAGTCAGGTCCCGCTATCCGCCTGGGTGTAGGGGGTGATGTTGCTTTACCCCCGCCCAGCCTCCCATCTAACTGCTTTTCTTCCCCCACCCCTGCCTGGCCCAGCCCACCCCACCGAAGCTAACCTCCTCCACCTCTCAACCCAGCCTCCTGCCCCCCATGCCTTACCCACCCAGCCCAGCCTCCCCCCACCAAGCCTCCTTACTTCCTGCACCCACACCGGCCTCCCCCCCCCCCCACACCCCATTGACCGTCGGCTCCCCGCGGCGCCCCCCCCCTCAGGTTTGAGCCGCCCCCTCCTGGCGTCCCACGCGCGTCCCTGGCCGGCAGCTCCCCCAGGTGCTTGCCGGCCCCAGCGCGGAGCCACGCCCGCCTGCCAGCCGGAGCGCAGAACCGCCCCTGCGTGTCCCTGGCCAGCGGCTCCCCGAGGAGCTTCCGGCCTCTCTGCCGAGCGCGGAGCCGCCCCAGGCCGCCAGGCGGGGGTGGCTCCGCGTTCAGCGAAGGGGCCAGGAAGCGCCTGGGGGAGCCGCCGGCCAGGGACGCACGCAGGCCGGATGGAAGGCTTTGGCGGGCCGTATAAGGCCCGCGGGCTGGACGTTCCCCACCCCTGATCTAGTATGTCCTACTTTTTGCTGAGAATCACAGTGCTCTGTAGCAGGAAACACTTGATATTTGCATGACATTGGCCCCCATAGTGGATTTTCCAACTCAAAATTGATGTCCCATTGACCAGTAGCAATCTAGCAAATTTCCACAGTGTGTGATTTCCTTTTGCTTCTCCACTGTCAGTACAGTTCTCATTCTGGTGTCCCTGTGCAGGAGGATTGGGGCAAGCTCCGCACACAAAACCAGGAATGTGGCCTTGCATATCCAAAGCTTTTCAGTCACTACTCATCATCCCAGGCCTGCATTACGATGTAATCCCACCGGTCACCGCTCGTTTCTTGGACCACAAAGTGGCTTTCTGCCATCTGCAGCTACTCTGTGAGCAGCACCATCAATTTTGAATTGGCTCTTGCTCTCTGCCTTCTCGGAAATTGCTACATTCACTGTTTCTTCTTCTGGCTCTGAAAATACTGGAGAATCGTGTGTTCTGTGCTTTCAACACTCCTGAGAACAGTGCAGAACTGTGCAGGGTCCATGCTTCTGTCAGAGATGGTACAGTGACAAGTCCCATGGGAGTTTGAGATTTTCACAGGAGCAAAAACTGTATGCTAGAGATTGCATTATGTGATGGAGAAAATTGTAGTCCCAGTCGCCTCTGCACGACTAAGTTCTGCTCACCATGCATTGCCAATACTTCCCAAAAGACAATGCACTGGATAGTGGTGAGTTGCACACTGGGATGCCTATCCATGGTGTGCCGCACTGTACATTTAAACAAGCACTCCTCGTGCATACGTGCACCATGATATAGAAGGAACCAAGTATGCATCTGTACAAGTGATATACTAACTGTGGTGGCTTTATACTGACATAACTTATATTGGGAAAAGTTGTAGTGTGAATATGCTATAACACAACATGTAGACAAGCCCTAAAGCAGGGGTCTCAAACATGCGGCCCGGGGGCCACATGCGGCCCGCAAAGCCCTTCCCTGCGGCCCGCCAAGCTTCCTAGCTCCCCTCTCTCCCCCCCCGGTCTCCCCATAGCAGTTTGCAGGACGGAGGAGCCAGAAGTGGAGGCTTCTCTGCTGCCTGGCTGGGCCGTGCATGTTTCTAGCTCTGGACTTCCTATATTGCTCTTGCTTTGTTTGCCAAACAGCTGTTCGTGGTGCCTAGAGCTTTCCAGGAGGGAATGGGGAGCTGCGTGCTCAGAGGAGGAGGTGGGGCAGGGGTGGGACCTCTTGGAAGGGGTGGAGTGGGGGCGGAGCCAGGGCAGCGAGGGCAGGGTGTGTGTCAGTGGTGCGGCCCTCGGGCCAGTGCACTAGTCCTCATGCAGCCCTCATGGTCATTTGAGTTTGAGACCCCTGCCCTAAAGTGTGTTTTCTATAGGTTTTCTATAGGTGGCTACGCTTCTATTACTACTCAGTTTGACGTAAGACAGCAGTAGTGCATTCTAAGATCTGGGAATTGCAATCCTCAAAGAAGGAAAAACTATACTAAATTTCATCTTGCTGGCAATACTAATGACCTCCTTTTCTTCTTCTGTAATATATATATGCTTTGGTGATCTTCAGGACATGCTGCAAGATGCACTGTAACATTATAACCATCCAATGGGAGTGAACTCTTCCTTACATTTGCTCTAAGGAAAGCAGAAAATAGGTGTTTAATGTTGGAGGATGTTTTTGCTGTGGCTGACGTATCGGAGGAACATGAGAACCAGTTAGTCCTTGCAAAAATATCTACCTAATAGTGTCACATGGGTTATTTGCTGCTTGCTGATCTACTGCAAAATTAAAGTTTATATGATGGTCAGCTCACCCATCTTAAATTTTTTTTTCTCATTCTTGAACTTCATCGGCAATAGAGCAGTGAAGTTCTTCAACTTCCTGAATCTTTTTGCTTATCCTGACTATCCCATGAATGCTAGGTATCTGTTCCATCACTGTAGTCTGTTACTGAATACAAAATTGTGCAAGTTTCTTGAAGATGTGAGTTACAGCACTTGAAGAAATGTCCTGAGCTTTAAGGAATTTGTGCGAATTGCTATTTGAAGTGGGTTGTTTAGTCCAGAATACTGTCTGCATGTATGAAGGTGTATATTTGTGTGTGTGTGTGTGTGTGTGTGTGTGTGTGTGTGTGTGTGTGTGTGTGTGTGTTTAACCTTACCAGTTCCAGAAAATAATTTTGTAATCACAAGTGTGCAACCCTTCTATTAATACTTCTTCATACACACACAGTTTTAATGAAAGGGTTAAAGGAAATACACGCTAAAACATTTTATTTTGGGGTGAGGACCTACTATAAAAGGAATGGGCTTCACTACAGGTTGCGTCCAGCCCATCAGGCCTTTTAGTCTGGGTCCTTGAACTCTTGCCGGGAAGAGGGGTCGGGGCTTGCCCCACTCCAGCTAGAAAGCAGGGTTGGGAGCTTGATGTGCATATCCTGGAAGCAGCAGCATGTCCCTCCTCCAGCTCCAACATGTAGTGGCAGCAAGGGGGCTCACCCCAAGAGCCGCAGCTCCCATTGGCCACTGCTCAGGCAGTCCCGGGGACAGCCCTGAGGAACACCCAAGCAACAGTCCCGGGGGCTGCCCTGGTGCCAGCTGCACCAGCCACTGCTCAGGTGGCTGGCCCCGGGGAAGCACCTGGCGCTGTGCCTCCGGGTAGGAGCCATAGGAGGGCATACCACTGCTTCTAGAAGCTGCAGGGGTGGTGCCTGTGGACAGGGCAGCGTACAGAGCCGCCTGGCTGCACCTCCCGCATAGGAGCGATGTGACGTTACTTAAGGTAAGCGCTGCCCAGAGCACTTCCTCCTCCCCCCCCTCCCCCAAGCCCTGGAACTCCCCTTTTCCCCTCTGAACCTTTCAGTCCTACCCCAACGCCCCCACCCCAACCCCCAATTTCATGAGCATACATGGCCTGCCATACAATTTTTATATACAGATGTGGTCCTCAGGCCAAAATTTGTCCACCCCTGAAATATAACAGTGGTTTAACATCTTTTGAGCAACTGTACCAGCTTGGTAGAGAAGATCTCAGATGTAGTAGGCAGAACCTAGTATGTCCCACGTAGTTTTGTGTTTTCTGACTTGTGTATAGCTTTGTCTTACAAAGATTTGTAGCAGCCCAATACTTGGAGTAGCCCAATGTGTATGGTAGGCAAGAATATGTGTCACTCTGATTAGGAGGTGGACAGCAGCAATGCAAGACAGCCTGGAGTGGGGCTAATCCTCAATGGCATGACCCTTCTTCCACTGAAATCCATTGTAGTCTTTCAGCTGCAGTGAGAGTTGGATTGAGTCCTAACTACCAGCTCCTGCTCCCTCTACGATTCTCAATGATGTGATGGGAGGAGGATTGGATTGGATATAGTAGGGAGTAGAGGCTACATTTCTAGAACTAAAGTGAATATTAGATTGGTAACAACTTGGGTGTTTTTTTAAGGTTGAAGGAAGATGCCTGATACATTAAAATGCTTTGCTGTGGTTAGCTATGTGTAAGGCTGTGATCCTGTCATGGTTTCCATGATTTTCCATGGCCTCTGTGACTTTCACAGCTGCAATGGCTGGTGCGGCTGATCACAGGGCTGCTCGGACACCCTTTGGCCAGCAGCCCCAGGCGCTGCTGGAGCAGCTCCAGAGCCAGCAACACAGGCCACTGCTCGGGCAGCAGTCCACAGGGCATCTGATCAGAGGTGGCTGGGGGCAGTCCGCCCCCACAGCCAGTGCAGGGGCTAGCCTTCAGCCCCAGGAGCTGCTAAATTTTAGTTGGGTATTTATATGGGAAAAGTCATGGACCGGTCATTGGCTGTGAATTTTTGTTTATTGCCTGTGACCTGTCTATATGACTCTTACTAAAAATACCTGTGACTAAATCTTAGCCTTAGCTATTGTGCAGTTTAAATGATTTGGAAGTGAGATCCATCGACTAAGTATCGAGCAAACTAAGAACAGAGTTGCATAGCGGAATCAAGGAAGCCCTTGAAACTTGCTTCAAATGGTTCAAAGTGCAAAATCCAATAAAATAATAAGGGCAAGATCTTTTGCCTTTTTAGATGCACTTTGGCATCCTCTGCAAGAAAGAAGTTGAGAATTTTGTTGAGTAAAAACCATCAGCTGTCTGCAGATGAGATGAGCACTGGCACTACAGGCTTAAATTATTATATAATACAGGCATAGGTATCACAGTAAACTCTTCAGTTGCTGCCTGACACCTCTTCTGTTGTTAATCCCATGGTTACCATACACTGGACTTGTGGCATCTTTATTGCTGCAGATCATTGCTGGAGCTTTACCCTTATAATTTACTCATTCTCTATGCTTATCTGCTTCTCAAGACTCTTATTTCTTATCCTAAAGGACATAGAATACCAAATTTTAAAAAATGCATAAAATGGTCACCCACCAAACTTTTCTAGTCTTTGCATTTCATGACTAAATAATTTTATCTCCATTCTGTAATCACTGTGCTTCTCTGTAGTTTGCACAGGGAATATCTAGGGGGAATACATTACAGAAAGAAATCAAGTGCATTGGTTTTCAAAGGTAATTGCAAAGTATATTGTAAACACAACCATAATTCCAATTTAATAGATTCCCTGTTAGTGATTATAGAAACACTAGGACCCACTGTATGGTGGTCATGTGAGTAATAACAGCATGTCAGGTGTCCTCAGGGTTGCAGTATTTTTAAAATGTAACTTCAGGTAATGCAATTTAAGAAATTACTTTACTTTTCTTCGGGTTTCTGACATTCACTTGGGCAGTCAGGTACTGCTAAAACTTCTTAACAGTTAACCCAACATCTGATTGTTAGATATTTTCTTTCCCAAAACCAGATCTTTCTCTGTTACAAGGGTGTGTCTGTGTGTGTGTGTGTGTGAATATGAGTGGGAGAGCCAGTTTTTTTTGTTGTCGTTTTTTGAGTGGGAAGGAGACATCAGAGAGACTTGCAAGGTTTTGTATTGTGAGACTTGCTGAGCAAGGTCTCATACCAGGGGCTTCAGGGCAGAGAAGAGCAAACAATTTTAAAAGATGTTGTTCAATATTTCTTTAAAAAAAGTTTACAGACATCACTTTGTTGTTTGAATTTCTTTTAAAAAGTGCATCTCTGCTGTGCACACAGCCAGAAAGCTATGTTTGTGAATATTTACAGTGACCCTGAGGAGAAACACTTAACTTGTGGTGGTGCTTTTATGTTTTACTAACATAAACCAGTGAAGCTATGTGAAGAATCTGTCTTAAGGGTTAAGGCCTTGGTTTAGAAAACACTCAAGCACTTGCTTAACTGTAAGCCAGCAAGTCCTCATTGACACTTGTAGGAGAGCTCTCATACATACAGGTAAGCAAATGCTTTAGTCCTTGTATGAATTGAAAACACGTTCATTTATGTGTGCAAAATCACTGTGATCGTGAGGCCCATATAAGTAACTGAGGCCTTATGCGTCTGTCTAATCAGCCAATAGAGCCCTAAAAATTGGTCAGCTAACTGTGGAGAAGATGTAGCAGCATGTCTAAGAAAGTATTCAGTTGAATATATCCGTTGGAAACACCTTTAGGAGGTTGTTGGTGTAGTGGTTCTCAACCTATTTACCATTGTGGGCTGCATCCAATATTACCCTGAAGATGTAACGTGGGCCACAGTACTGTGTTGACTGAGCTGCAAACAGCTCATAGGCCACAGGTTGAGAACCACTGGTGCAGACCCATGGAACACAGTAGGGATCATGATTAAACTCTCTCTGTAAATTTCTACTGACACCCCGCCCGGATCTCTCTTCCCTCCCCCTCCCCCCCCCCAAAAAAAAGGATGAGAGGCCACAAAATCACATGGATGTTATCCAAAGACTTTATAGCCTAGATAAGTTGCTGGCTTTAAATTGCTACGCTAACGTCCAAATTCTGCTGTTTCTATTAAAAATGCTTTTTCTTTTCTGTCCATTTCAAATAGTTCACAACTATATTTAGAACTTTTAAACAGTAATGCTGTTTGTTTTAAAAAAAAATCCAAACTCAAAGAAGCAACAATTACTGACATTACCTCTATTGCTAAGGATTAATAGCTACTATGAGGATGCACATAATTGTATGTTAGTTGGCATTTATTTTTGGCCACTGTAAAAATTTTCTTTGCTCATGCAGCTAAATAAGCTCAGTCTCTTTTCCTTCAGTCATTTTTGGAGGGGTGTGTGTGGTGGGTTTTTTTTTTTTTTTTTAATTGTTTGTGGTTGCATCCTTAGAAAAGCTGAATTTTTTTTTTGTTAAGCAAAGCAACCCCACGCCACCAAATGTATCAGACCATTGTCTGCATTGTGACTTTTAAAACCTGTGAAATGGTGTTTGATCATGAGCAGCATGATTAGTGGCTGCTGTCTTTGTGGAAGACGCTAATATTCAGTGCTGAACTATGATAGTAAGAACAGTGTTTGAGACTGCAGAGTGCAACAGGGTCCATGCCATGGTCATCGTACAGTTTTAAAACTGTTCATTTTTTTGATAAGGCTGATCTCAAAGGAGAATGTGCACTGGCTTCCAAAGGGGAGCTTTAGCTTTCGTAGGGTTAATTCTACAGTTGGTAGAGTTTCAATTAAGAGGAGGATAAATTGTGGTGAGAGTTCCACAATCTTTTATGTCCTTTTTGGTTGATTAAGGGGGAGAGGAGAGAGCAGGGGGAGGGGAGTGTGTGTGTATATTCTATACAACGCACACAATCATCAAATGGTTGCAAAAATCAGGAACTCTGCAATTAGAAAATGCTCAAATTAAGGATGATGCATGGGCACACAATGATAGTTTTGCCTAAAATCACAAAGCGGATCGAGGTGGGGGGTAGGAGAACCAAGTGCGTCAACAGAATCATACTTCCCAGAAAAAGGTGCTCCTCTGCAGAGACAAAGCATGAGCAAATCTTAGCCCCAGTGACAGATTGCTTCACTTGGTACATTTGTGATGTATGGGGTGGTTGAATTCCATGCCTATGGGTGTAGTGTGTGCCACATCCTAATGCTTGGTATGTGCCCATAGGTGCTCTGTGTGCAGGCATTCCACCTCTTGTTTGCAGTTCTAAAGACATTACAATTTGGGCAGTTCTCACCGGTGGTCTGCATCTCCAAAATGAAGCTATTAACTTGTGTTTTGTTTTCTGGCTCCTGCTTTTGGCATGACCTCTCTCCCTCCAGCAGCTAGTGCCTGACGTAAATGCTTTCAGTACGTCTGTAACTCACTCTGTTCGGCCCGGTCATTGCAACACATTTTTGTTTTGTTTTGGAGGAGCTTCACAGCACTTGGTGATACTCAAGGAGCTAGTGACATTTCTGCCTTCACTGTGTAGTTCAAGTACATGAAGGAAAAATTTGGGAGGCCGTTTATGCTGCAGTGTATTTCACTGCATACTTACGATATAAAAGGCATCATAGTACTTTCTTCTAGAGGGATGTAGAATACATAGACTTAAGGGATTCTCTCCTAGTCCCAGCCTAATGAATGTTAAAATAGAAAGATGACTAAAAAATGTAGTGTAGAAAACAATCCTGGAATGGCAGTGAGAGAGACTTGATGACCCAGTAGTTCTTTTTTTTACCTCAATTTTCTGCCTGCATGTTCTTCTAATGCACAAAGGACACCGGTGGAAGGAGTTAATTTAATGCAGAAATTCAATGGGCCTAATCCTTGGCTCTGGCCAAGCGGTGCTTTCTGCAGGGCCCTAGATAAGGAAGGGTTGCAAATGCAATCTTATGCCATATTTATTCCCAAATCTGGCCACAGTTCAGTTCAGACCATGTCACACGTCCTAGAAGTGCTCATTTTTGCCCACTTCCCTCTGTGTTGACACATATGAAGGAACTGGCACTAATTTATCTGAAAACAGTTGGCTGAAGTAGGACGTTTTGTGAGAAGAGTTGTCATTCACAGGAGTGACCAATTGAGCCCATTTTGCCAAAGTAATATCTTTTTTGCCAAAGCAATATCTTCCTTTCAGTAAACGGAAATATCTTCCTTTCTTGTGTACAATAGAGCCAAGTACTTTAATTAGCTATTGTACACAGACTTTTAAACTGTAAGTGCATAGCCAGAGAAGAATTGGAACACCCTCTCTTGGTGTTAATGGGCTTCTTTTCCAGTTCACCTTCCCCAAGGACTTGTCTGGCCTATACATTGTAAATGTTAAAAGGCATTTCTGAAGTGTCATGGTGATGTGTCTCAACTACGATGAGTCTGTTTTTAACCCAGCTTTACTTGTAGGAAATTACAACAGTTTTATTGTTACTGTCGATCAAATCAGCCATTGTAGTGTCAGGTTTTGTGGTTAAACCATCTTTCTTTTTCCATTTACATACACCAAAATCCAGGTAGTGTTCTATCTACTAATACAGAAAGCTGCTTTTTTTGATACCTGGAACATTTTTTTTTCCAATTAAAAAATGAAGTAGAGTATTCTGTGTAGAAACATGTCTCTGAATAATATGCTTCTTTTAATAAGGGTGTTGATAGTTTTTTAAATGATGTGGACAAATTCACTTGGTAAATGCAACTCCTGTTTGTAAACCAATTGAAGGAGCATCATCCAGATAGCCTGGTAAAACTGAGGCAGCTGACCGCGTTCTTGTATACTCCAAATACGCTCCCATCTATCAGGCTTGTAATATGTAGAGACATCCCCTCCTTCAGTGATTCTTTACTACCTTGTAAGTCCTTAAGTCGGAATCAGCCTTTCCCCGTATGTACTCAGATCCACAAGGTAGCTGAGAAGAAAAAATATTTTTGTTACGTGCAGTTCACCCTCCCTACTGACCACCTCCATCGTCCTTGTGGCAGGTATCCCCTTTTCCCACTAAGAATCTGGCAATCCTATATAGTCATGAAGCACCTGATTCTGTGAGGTGCTGAGCACCTTCTGCTCCCACTGAATTCCAGTATTGAGCCCAAAGAGAATAAGATTGTTACTGCAGTGTTCTGTAATAAGTAGAAGAGCAGCAGGAAAAAAAAATCTCCGGTTTAAGGAGGTGGGAGGGGAATGCTGTGTAGTGGGGTTGCTGAATATTCACTGTTAATAACAGTAGCATGCTTAGTGCATGCTTGCTTACATAATTTTGAAGGAATGCAGCTGGTTAAACTCTGCATTTCTGTTGCTTATTAAACTGTCTCTAGAATGCCTATACTATGTTGCCTTCTGACTGAGAAGGGTTAAGAGGAGACAATATTCTGTCAGACGTTGTTTTCTAATTTTGCCTCTCACACTGGCACAGATCTGGCTAAGAGCAGACCAGATTAGTACGGCAAACCTTTGAAGAGATTTAAGATGTCCTTCAGCGGGTTTGAAGGTTTTGTCTTGCAAATCCAGTACAAGGGCGCCTGCAGGCATCTCGACCCTTGCTGTGCTGCTGATGCAGCTCAAGGTCACGCTAACCCGCCCTGTGACATTCAATAACAACAACAACAAAAAAAAATTATGCGGTGAAACTGCTTCAGCATTCAGCCAACCAACAACTTCCTCAGTTCCTCACTAAAGGAAGAAGTGCACTTTATTTCTCTTTTTTGACTTCGTGGATTTTTTTGCTGTAGGAAATAATCCAGGATTTCTGGTGTGTGTGATGACAAGGTCATTTCTTAATTAGAACACATGTAAAGAACAAAGCTAAATGGCTTCAAAACAGCTTTGTAGTTGATGGAGAGGATTTAAATTATTTAAAGAGATAGTCACCCAAGTATGATGGAAACTGAATTCTAAAGACATTAACTCTTTCACTGCACTGCGATTTACATGTGTTACTCTAAAGGAAATGTCAAACTTCATGAGAAATATTCTAATTTCTATTAAATGAACATTTTCCATCTATTTATAAATAAGACAATGTGCATATAATGATGATCGATCTGTATCTGAACTACAAAAGTCAGAGAGAACTTTGTTCTTTTTACCCTGAAATGCTACTCAGTGGCTATAGAACAAGAGTATGAAACTTTTTTTTTTCTGAAAGATCATTTAATTCATTCCTGCTGTTGTATTATTTTTAAGTGGTTCTCAGTGTATATATTAAAATGTTTGATTTTTGTGTTCAAAACTGTTACCATAAGAAATTTGGACTAGCTCCCATACAATTGAAAAATATTATGAAGGAAAAGCCCTGTGGAAGTTATATTTGAGAGGAGGGAGAGAGTGCCCATTTGTAATATGAAAAAGGGCTAACTGCAGTTAAACCTAACTCATTTTTTTCACAGTGCATAACATAAGATGTTTTGGAATAGGATTTTTTTATTGGGTTTTGGTCCAAAATATGTGTGCAAAATACGGATTCAATACTGTTGTTAACAGTGTACTGGGATACTTTATATTGGTCATCAATATTTCCTTTCTGTCTTTTTTTTTTTTTTTCTTTTTTTCTTTTTTCCCCCCTTCCTCCCTCCCTTCCTTAACCCCTCCCCCCACACTTTTTTTCCTTTTGACCCTATAGGATAGGAGCTCAAAAGATAGTAAATTTTGAGCTATCCTGTTCTTCTGATAGACTTAAAAGGAGAAGGAGAAGGAAAGGATGAGTATTTAGTGTCCTGTAAAGTCTGACTTTCATGCACAGCTGCAAATTGCTGTTCTCTTAAACTGCAAACTTAAGTTAGTTAAGCTGTTTACCAGCTTTTTAAAAAAATCATTATTCATGAGGAAAGAATTTTTTTGCTACCAAATATGGAGTAATGTGACTGATAGCATTATTCGTGCTTATACACAGTTGTTGCCTCAAGGAGAACTGAAATCAGGAGAAATATTTCCCCCTTAATCTGAAGTGTAACACAGTTGTTGACACTTCAAATAGAGATTCAAGGGTTTTCAAATGTAAATAAAATAACACACATGGAGGATTTATAATTTGAATTGTTCTGGTCTTTCTGGACAAACCTCAATGTACAACATCAGATGCAGTGAACATTAAATGGCAGGCTGAAATGAACTATCTTAGTATAGGTAAATTGTGCTTGCTGTTGGTGGGGACCTCCCTATAAGAAGGGAAACTCAGCCTTGGCCCAGATAAAAGGGCAAAGAGTAGGAAATGCAACTTCTTTTCTTCTTGGGCTCCCTCCCCTCCCCCACCGCATTCTGCACTTGCTCTCTGGCAGCAGGCGTGTAAGAATAAAATGATGGAGGGAAACAGACTCCAAGCAAGAAAAATGGATAGAAGAAAACTGATATGCTGTGTAAAATCTGTCCATTCTTGCCCTTGCCTGGAGTGTAGTATGCCCTTAGCATTATGTGAGACCTAAGCTCACCTGCTAGTAACTTCTAATTTACTGTCCTAATTCATCGATTTGTTATCACTAATTGTACTTCATTTACTTCTGTGTAGTTTCCAGTACCTAAAGGGTTGAAAGGTTGCTGTAATTGGCACCCGCAGCTGCTCTTTCTTTTGACAGGGGATAATTTTGCAGCCTATGCTTTGTGTGACAGCTGCCTAATTGGGCATTCTCCCCTTGTAGCAAGCCTGCCTCCTCCAGCCTCCCTGCTGACAAATGGTGGTGGATTATAGATGAGGACATGCTGACCCATTCGACCTTGCTGAGACTGCAGGGAGGGGCCTCCTGCTACTTGAGAGAAGCTTTGGGTCATTTAAAGGACAAGGTCATGAGCCAGGTGGGGAGATGACATGATATCACATGACAATAGCCTGATGACACGGTCAGTATGTCAAGGACAAACTCATCAGTATTGATTATGTTTCTCTTTTATATCTCATTGAAGCCACTGATGTTTCAAAAGTGTTTTGCTAATTTAAAGGTGGTAAAGTACCAAATAGTAACAACAGGGTTGTGTTGGAGTGTTTTTACATTTATTTCTTCTAAATACGGATCCCACGGGAGAAGTAATATTAGTTAAGCCCGTCAATAATGATTTATAGCAGTGGCCTTTATGTATTTTATAAATATGTGTACATACTCATTCTCACTACTAAAGAAATAACAAAAAGCAAATGCAACTAGGCAAAATTAAAGGAGCAATATGCTGCTGTTAAAAACTAACATTTCCCAATCTTAGTATGGTGATTAATTCAATAATTTACAATGCGCTCATGTGCATCCCACACATTTATAATAAAAATATTTGTTTGTGTGTGTGTGTGTTCATATCGTGTAATGGTAAAATATAATAGTTTAAATGAAAGGAAGGAAAGTAAAATAAATGAATGTTTAAAGGAAACTTTTAAAGTCGCTTTAGGGCTATTTGGCTAAGGTAATGCCATGCCCATTTTAAAGGAGTAATGCAATATCCAACTATGCTAGCCAACAAAACCTATTAAATGATTTTGAAAATATATGTTGAGTCCTGCTGACAATATTTGAGAGCATCTGGATGTTACTTTGCTACGCTAATAAACTTCAAGGTAAATGAACAGCTTCTTTGACTTTTACAATATTAGACAAAGATGAAATGCTTATTCTTACATGGATTGATTGTGCTAAAAAGTAAAGATAAATACGTTAAAAAGAAAATCCCCCCAAAGTACCTAAATGTGTGTGAAACTTAATGGCATAATTCCATTTTAGCTTCTTCAGAGCAGTTTCCCATATACATTTTGTTTCTGAAACAGTCAGCCTTTCGCTACATAGTGCAGGGTTCACTAGTTCTCATTTCACGGAAAACAGAATTGTTGTTGGATGCTCTTATGTCTAAATCTCATCAGTTCACCAGGATGTAATTTTACTCCCCTGAGGTAAAAAGCCGTCAGTGGTAAAGTGTGATGAATTAGTTCACTCAAGTAGACGTGTGCGTGTTTAATTCTGACCTTGCTGTGCATGTGTTTAGCTCCTCTCAGTCCCTGAGTCAAGCCTGGTGGAGGTTTAATCCTGTGCCCTTGTACACGTATACTTGATTAGTAGTTGTGGTTATCTCAGCAGAAGACATTCCGCCCTCCTCCTTGTATTGGTCGGGACCCAGGCATTGGGGAGTCAAGTCGAAGGAGAAAGAAAAGAGATTTTACATTAGCATTCTATGAAAGCCTTACTGTCTGCAGAACAAATTGATTGCTACAGTGTACCTGTGCTTGGCACTACTGCTGTGAAAGAAAGGTATGGTTGTAATCTGTTTTATTGTATTGCATATTGTGACACTCAGGAATATTTTAACAATCAGCTCTTTCTGTGGCACATGCTGTAAGTTTAGGTAAAGAACAAGAAATGAATGAATGAAAGTTTGTGAGAGCATTGAGTCTGCAGCTTTGTTTACTACAATCAACTAAGCCCATTCTGATGAGACAAATTTGATGTATACTTCACTGGTAACATAACCAGATTGATCACAGAAATCCACATATAGTGCTCAGTGACACAAATCTATGTTACTGGTTGCTACATGCCTGCACAGTTGCAAGTCCAGTTTGAGGTTTTTTAATATCCAGATGAATGGGGAAAAATCTAAGATGTGACTGTTGATTTGTTGTTAACTGATGAGTATGGGTCCCCCCATTTTATTGAAATGGCCCAATGTATTGGAGCTGCAGAGATAGGAAAAGCAAGAGGAATTTGTTATAAGGTGTATGATACTGTTTAATATTATCCTAGAAGGAGGCTTAGGAAAAAGTCTTAGGTAATATTTGTGCTCTGTGGTTTATTTTAATTTGCATAGACATTTGTATTTTATTTTTTAATTTTTTTTTAAACTAGGTTAATGCTGTTCTTGTCCATCAGTTACAGGCTTTACCTAGTTGATTCCTGCGTTTGTGGGTGGTTTTTTTTTTTTTTTTTTTTTTAAAGATGCTGTGCTGATGTCAATTGTATGTTTGATGGGAAGTGTAGAACAATCTGTTAACAAGATTCGGGCTGCTTAATATTGAGCTGTACTCAGTGCTACATTCTTAACATTGCTGAAGTTGTATTGGTGATTGTTTGGATGTTTTGCTTGTGGCCACATTTGAAGTATTTCAGCCCTGGTAATACAAACAGTCTCAACCAATTAAGTTTAGGACAGGTGGAAGACTTGTCCAGGACATTTAAATCTTGATATAAAACCAATGTAATAACTTGATGGGGAAATGAAAATCTATCTTTGCTGAGTTGTTATCACTATATACAAGTTATTAGAGAGAGACTTTTAAAACAATCCCTCTACACGTTGTTCCAGTAGATTACAAGTAAACAATCTGCTTTAAGGAAACCAGGGACCTAAAAGATGTCAAATGCTGAAGTATAGACATGCATTAAAATAGTTACTTTCGTCATATGGCCTTGTAGATTTAAGATGAACACTTTATAGATGTGCAAGATGTTTATACAAGAGTACCGTTGAGCTTATATTTTACAGCTTGCAAAGAATGAACGTAGCCTTATAGATGTAAGTTACTTATCATATATAGACCCTTGGAAAACTATAAATTTCTTCAAGAGGCATGGACCTAGGGGCAATGTGATGTGATAGTTCATATTTAAGTAATGTATTATGAAATTATTTAGTCTAAACTCATGTATGCAAGGAAAGTACTCTGTGAATGGGATGTTCTCTTTTCCAGCACCTTTTGGAGTCAATTTAAAGCAATAAAAATGTGTTTGGAATACAGTAAAAACAGTTACACAGGTTCTTTACATTCAAATAAGTTAAAAGAAACTGACTAAATTTAACAAGACTTTTAAAATCAATATTTAATTACTACAACACTGTAGAATTGGTTAATTCTTGCTTAAAATTTATTCTGTTCTGCAATGACTTTTAGCAATTTTTAACCAGTTATTGAAAAACTGTTGTGTTTTGAGTTCGGAGGAATGCATTTGTTAGACAAATATAGGGTAGTGATACAGTATTTCAATGCAAATAACATTCCTTATAAATAAATCAACCTGTGACTTTAAATAAATGATTAGAGGAAAAGAAAATGTCAGTTTAAAACTTGGTCAGACCTTGAAAACACTACTACAAGCACTACTTTTGGTACAGTATATAGTCTGTGTTCAAGAGGAAAGAAGATTTATATTTATATTTATTTATATAGATAGAAAGCTAGCTTCCTTAGTGTTCATCACTTTTTATGCTAAGTGACCGGTCATGGGATCCAGAACAATCTATATGGATTTATATTTTAATTGGAATGTAGGACTACACCAATAGAATTAACTTTTGGTGCACAATATAATATGTTAATAGTTTTAAAACATATTACCTTTTGCTGTCAATGTGGTGGGGAAACTTGGCCTGGAATGGATTTTGGGACTTTAATGCATCTGGGTTTTTAAAATCAAATTGCTAATCTTTCTGACTTTAATGATGGCCAAGATCAGTAGTCAGTCCAGTGTGGTCCTATCTAGTATAGCCTGCCCTTCAGATACATAGAGAGAGATTTTTTTAAAAAAATATGCAGAGTTGCCTGTCAAGATAGTTGTTTGTTTTTTTTTTTAAATCCATGCAAATCTTCCAACGGGTGTTATGCATGCCCAGGTCAAGATTGTGAAACTTCTGTTCCTCATTTCCATCCCATTCCTTTCTGTTACCATGTTTCAGCATGAGGAACAGAGGAAGTTGACCTGTTGCATAACTTTCCTAAGCAAACAGAAATGTGCATAAACAATTAATATAATCTTGTGATTGGGTCTGTAGCTGCTCCATTGAAGTTGTGTAATTAACGTCCCCATGTATTGAACTGAGACTACTGCTAAACTTTGGGGGAATTGTTGCATCTATTCTGTTGGATAATTCTTCCTGAAAAATACAAGTGTTACTAATATTCTCTGTTTTGAAACCTAGGGCCAGATTTTTAAGGTGTGTAGGTGACTAACTCCCACAGAAAATAATTGGGTTATTTTTTGCCTTATTTAAAATTGAATTCCTGTAGACTCCCGGACAATCCTGGAAAGTTGGCAACCCTAGTGGACTTTCATGACATAGTGGTAAAAACAACTGAGCTTTGTCTATACTTGTAGTTCCAGTGTTGCTCCACTGTTAAAAATTAGAAATTTTCTAGTCTAGGCAAGGCCACATTCTGTAAATGGTCACAGACACCTATGTTTGTATTTGTCTTGTGTATTCTTCTGAAATCCTTTGCAAATCTAGAAATTGAGAATAATCAAAATAGTAATTTTGGTGCTTAAAAAATGCAAAAATTCCAAATTAACTTTTTCTTCACTTTCACTTTACTTTCTCTTCTATTTGAGCCATAGTAAGTAATGATCAATAGCAGAACCAAAGTTTGGGGCTTTCTTCCTCTTCTCCCCTCCCCTTCTGAAGTTTCTTCTGGTATTTTGCTTTTTAAAAATCAGTGGCGTGCACTTGGTCCATTCCGTTCTAAATGTTTTCTTTCATTATAAGATAAAAGCCATGTAAGGGCCTACAAATTCTGCTCGTAAAGGGTCCAACAACAGAGATGTTAAAACACTCGTCAGAAAATGCCACTTTTTGAAGACAGAACAAGAATGTCTTACAATTTCCTTAGCCATAGGTGAAGTTTGTCTTGAGTTTAATAATAAACACTCATTAGAAAAAGTTAATATTGTTTGATTTAAAACATACAAATTCTTCCCATGTTTTGGCTTCCACTATACCCAGGGGGTGATTAATTTCTGAAGGTTAGATTCTGCTGCCCAATCACAGAGTACAGGCATGTCACATCTTATGCGAGGGTTAGGTTCCCCGATTACCACGTAAAGCGGAAATCACGTATAGCCAAAACCCATTGAGTTTAATGGCGGGGGTTGTTCTCCCCTCTCCCCTTTTTTTTTTTTTCACCGATCGCGTAAACCTGAAATTGTGCAAGTTAAATGCGCGTAAGATGAGACTTGCCTGTACTATTCTCTCCCTCTCCCCGAGATCAGCATCTGTGAAATCAATGGGCTCCTTACAGAGTAAGATGCAACTTGGTGTGAGGAAGTGTTTCAGAACCTGGATCTGAATTAGCAATGCTGTTAAATGTGAAGGGAAAAAAATCAGGCAGCCTCATCCGGCTTCTTCAGCTCAGGTCCCTTTCCACTATGGCCCATCAGGGCCTCCCTCTTCCTTCTGGTTCTCCTCTGCCCAATCAAGCCACTTTCAGAAGCACTCCAGGTGGCTCAGATCAAGTGACGAGTAGAAGCCTTATGACCAATTTTAAAAAAATGGATTTTTGTGGGAGGGAGCAATAAGTAACGTACGTGTGTGTGAGAGAGGTATTCCAAAACTACAGGGATTCATTGTGCTTGTTTAGAAATTAATCTGTGCTGATAAGTAGTTCAGTAGGACTAAGTGAAGCAAGACAGTGGAGCAATAATTAGCTGCAAAATTCTGTATTCTGAAGCTGTACTGCAGTCCCATCAGCTTTCACAAGTGTTATATGGCACTGCTGAGCCTGGGTGAGAGAATCTCTGAGAAAAATCCGGGTACTGCAGGAAGTCGTGTCAGTGACCCAGAATATGGCCAACTCGGTATTGGACCAGTTGTCCTGCTTAGAGTTGTGCAGTATTTTGCTGCTGCATATGCTATCTGATGTAAAACCTAGATCTTGACTATATTTGGTCATTAAATTGTTTTTTGTCAGATCAGGGTAGTTACTGTAACGTCCGGGGTATGTTCCAAGTCATGTAACTGCAGTCTCCCCCTGCAATCCTGAATAGATGAGATGATAAACTGTTATACACTATTTTCTGATACTAAACAGAGGTTACATTTTCACCCTGTATGCACCTATCAGTGGGGAGAAGGATAGTCTTGTAATTAAAGTGCTTGACTGAAACTCAGTAGATCTGTGCCCAGTTCCCAAGTCTGCCACAGAGGTCATGGGTGACCTTGGGCCAATCATTTAATCTTCCTCTGTTTCAGTTCCCCATCTGTAAAGTGGAGCTAATAGCATTTCCCTACTATTACTTTTTTTGGTTTATTGGTAGTATCTGGAGGCCCCAATCGGGGATCAAGCACAGACTTTCAGGCTGTGCACAAATAAATAACAAGAAAACATTCCCTTCCCCACACAGCCTACAATTTACATATAGAACAAAAGATAACCAGCTAGTACAACACATGAATAGTGGTGCACAAGATAAGAGTAAAACAATTGTGATCAGTGTCATAAGCAACGATCACATCAGGGTTGTTTGGGGTTTTGTTTTTGGCTGGCTTTTGCAGAGAAAGAGACATACTATATTATCGTCAAAATCTTTTTCTCATAGTTAAGGCTTTAGGGTATCACTTCACCTAAGTGGAGGAAAGTAACATCTCTTTTCATGCCTCTTGTGTTTTCAGTTGAAGAAAAGTAGACTGCTAAGAATGTTCAGATTAATCTAGAGAATTTTTCTGTGTGTGTGTTTTTACTCCTGTGGCTATCATTTGGCAAAGAAAATAATTTCATGGAAGAGTAGCTGGGAACTGCACCAAATGAACATTTTTTGTAAGTAGCAAGTAGAGGCTTTTGTGTAGAGCTGAATTTCCTTCTGTGTCCCACCACTGGGTAACTTAAGAATGATGGAATCTCTGATTTGCAGTTCTGTGCTTACACAAACAGTTTCTCTGGTTGTGTCATCTGAGATGTATCATTGAGATTAAAGGTGGCTGAACCAACTTCACATGAAAAAACTAATTTAGATAAAATTTGATCAAAATGGACAGCAACTAATCACACAGTAGAGGAGAGAAGGAAAGGATTTACTGAAGAAGGGATTTATTGGCATCACTAGATTTGTACAATAGTTATTTGCATATCCCAGTGCATCAGTTTATCATTCTTAGGATTTGTTCTGGGAAGACTAACTTAAGTACTGCTCCCTTTCTTTTGATCATTCTGTGCTATTAATGGCCACTACATATTACCGGACCCAGCAAGTGGCTCATTGTCCAGATGCATTGGAACATTTTATCTATCTTCACCATCAATTAAATCTTCTTTGCAATAGTGGAGAAGGGAATCCTATATTATAAAGAGAGAGCCCCAAACCCCTTCTGGTATTTCCTTTATAACATCGACAAACTCGCCTTGAATATCTCCAGGGGCTTCGTATCATAGTGCATCAGTTTCTGGTTTCTTGTCCCAGTTTACAGTATAAACTCTACATAATTTTACTTCCACTTACATCTTTGCCCTCACATTCCCCCTGCTTCTTGCTGCTCCTATCGTCCTCTCCATCCCCCAAGCATGACTTCATGCTCTTTATCATACTTTTCTATACACGTGGAATAGTATCTCTTTTCTCATTTTCTAGCACCTCCTTTCTTCCTTTCTTCCTTCAGATGCCTCTTTGAAACTTTTCATGTAAGGAAACCCCTCCTCCCATCTTTCCTACACCAGAGTATTTATTTTCTGAACTGTTATCCCCATGTCTTGTTTTAGTTTGTAATCTCTTTGGAGCTGAAGACATATTTTTGTTCTGTAATGTGCTATGTAAATTTTTGGAGCTACAAAAAATTATTATCGTAGTAATTAATGCCATCGTCGGGCTGGAATTTCATTTGCAACATAGTTGTTCAAGGCAAATGTCAAAAGCAGAGAGATTTCTTTACATAAATCTGCCAAAGTAAGGAAAGCCCAGGAGTACTTGCAGCAATTCTTGGTACACCAAATTGTTCAGCTTCAGAGCGGCTATGTGAGCTAGCAGAGGAATGGCAAGTCAACTTTGGAAAGAAGCCAAACTTCCTTTCCCCCTCTTCCCTGCCCAGTACAGGCAGAGAAGAACAAAATGTTGTTTTAAAGCTCCCCTCCTCCCCCCGGTAGCAAAAAGAGGGGTCTTTCTAGCACATCCTGTTGAGTGACCACCCAGGATCCTGCTTCCTGCATTACAGTGGGCTAGGTTCTGATCCCAGTTTTACATTAGAGTTCAGAGAAATAGAATTTATTTTAGTGGTGTTATGCTGGGGTAACTCAGTAGTAAATGAGATCAGAATTGGAGCCAGTGGTGGGGGCTCCATTGAGTTGGAAGCCTTTTGTTTTGAGCCAGAAAGGTTAGTTCCCTTTATAGGATGATTAAAAGGCATATTGCAAAGTCTTCTCTACATTGAACCAGGGCCTAGTTTATATTTAACTAGATCCCTAGGGTGATTTCCTTTTTCTTCCTTTAAATCTCCCCCCAAAACTCACTTTTTCATCTATAATCTCCATTTTGCCACCATTTGTTCTCATGATTGTTTAAAAAATATCAAACAACCCACTCCAAAAATAAAGTTCTGTTATGAGCAGTGTTTCTTTTCTTTCTCTAGCCTCTCTTCTGTTTGTAATCTCAGGGGTGGAAGTAAATTGGAATAAGAGGGGGGAAATCTGAGGAACAAATTTCACTATATTTTTAATAGTTCTAACCGAAGAGGAGAGGAGAGTTCTATTCCCCTTTAACCAGCACCCCCCCACACCCCAGTACATTTTCCTCACCTCAACACCCTATTGCCCTTTTCACTGTGTTATCAGTGTTACTTTGTTGGTTTTTTGAAGGAAGAAACCATATGATTTTTTGTGTGTGACAAAGTAGTACTGTCTATCACTATTCTGTTTTTTTAACAATAAATAACATTTTCTCTCCAGATCCTTTCTTTACAATAGGAAGGGACAAAAATCGGTCTATTCTAGGGGCTAGTCTTGTTCATGGACTTCATTTAATTATAAGAGGTCAATCTGACTGCTGATCGAGGTGCATGAGGTGCCTCACAGAGATGTAGATTTGTTCTGAAATGTTAACCGTCTAAATGTCTACATGACACGAGGGAGGTGATAAAGGCATGCATGGAAGTTTTACCTATGGGGAAAAAACAGGGTTCCATCTCTGAGATGTAGAGTTAAGGAACAACCTGGACATGTGGCAGGGGATGGAGGAGTTGAAGATGACTCTCTGGTGATGAATAGGTGACACTGGGTAGTGGTAGTAATATACAGTGTAGGGTGACTAGATGTTCTGATTTATTTTATAGGAACTTTCCCAATTTTGGAGTCTCTTTTCTTATACTGGCTCCCATTACCCCTCACCCCAGTCCTGATTTTTCACACTTACTGCCTGGTCACCCTAAAACAGTGACTGAGAGAGAAGTAGGGACAGACAGGTAGGATTTATCTTCACTGCTTCTCTCATACTGAGCGTTCTGCCTTTGATCTCATGAACAGACCCCTTGTACAGCCAGATTAATGGGGAAGCGGCAGGGTGGGGGATTCTCTTCTACTTAGTTATTGACACCTCAGTAAGGGCTAGGAAAGGTTCCCTTTCATTGAGCTAATACAGAATTTCTTTCTCACTACCATAGAAATAATGGATGTTTCCTGTCCTGTCTTCAGTTTCTACTTCTCTGATTAAGCTTGTTTTGTTCTAAAATGGATTTGACAAAGGGCCAGGGCTGTCTCCTTTAATGTAGGCGTTTCTGAAATCAGGGTTCTGAAGAAAACTGTGGTTAGGCAGGTAGAGTGCTACAAATATAGTACCCATAAAACATTTTAAAACTTTCTTTAAAAGAGGGAGGGGACTAAATCAGTTTAAAATATGGCTTAAACAAAATAATTGAGGGCATATTGTGGAATAAAGGTTTTATTGGCAGTGTTCGAGATGCCTGCATTACAAGTGAGTTATGCAGGTCATCCCAAATGAGTGCCAATAAAAGCTTTATACTAACACATATCATCCTATTTATAGAGCTAGATGTCTGTCTATATATAAACCACTCCCAATCATGTCTAGGTTGACATCAAGTGAGCTGTATATGTGTTGGGTCAAAAGAAGAGCACAAGCTGTACTCTTCCTCAAGCAGTTAGGTATTATGAAAATGTCTGCACCCGTCTCTTTCTCTCTCAATTTAAAAAAGTAAATGTCACATGACATTCTGTTGCACAAGGCATGGAGTCTTTTATTTTTCTCTAAGTGTCAAGGTATGTCTGATGAATGTGACCAAATATTCCTTTGGGTTGTTTTTTTTTTTAAAGCATTGAAAATGTAGAGGCTGGTGGATGGATGAATCAGTAGATCACATTCATTGCTAACTATTTTCAGCAGTTGTTTTAATACGTTGCTACTGTGTTTAATCTTCTTATTGGCTCAAGATTACGCATTAAGGAAGTATCACAGGACAGCAGTATTGTCATTGTTATGAAGAAGGTTATTGTGATTGTGTTCTACATAGACCATGTGTTGCTCACTTTTTTTCAGTGAGATATGTGGTGAATGCAGTTGATGAATATGGATGTGCAAGTGGTAGGACATCAGTGTGTGCAACTAAGCAGGTTTATCATTTTAATTAGGTATGGATTGTGTCATGGAAAAAAGTCCTATCTCACTTGCAAAGATCCTTGCACCTATGTGGAGTCCCATAGAAGTCTGTGGAATTCCAGACTGGAACAGGATCTTAGATCTTTTTGGATCTTGTCGGATTTTTCCCCCTAATGTTGGACCTTTTTTTTATTTTATTTTTATATTTATATTTATATAAATTTTTATATAATATTTATATAATATAATATTGATTGCTTGATGGTTGTAATTAGTGAAAATGGTGGCAGAAGGCACCCCCCCCCCCCCCCCTTTTTTTGTTCAACATAAATTGTTCTTCCTCAGTTTTGTTGTTAAATTTCCTCAAAACAGTCCATGTCGAATAAAACTGGCATATGGTATTGGCCTACAAAGATTGGGAACACTTTGAAAATACAGTGTATGGAATGAATAAAATGTAGTGTGCTGCTTGTAAGTTTACTTAAAAAAACTCAGGAGCTTTGAACAAATCCCAGCTGTTACATCAGTCCTGTTTGTAATCTTTTTTGCTGATCTGTGACCTTGACCTTGTACTTGTTTGTATGTCAAATCTATTTTAGGGATGGACAAACCATAGTTCAGTTTAATAGGCTTTATACTCCAACCTCACAGGATGTCCCAGTACAATATAAAAATTAAAGCAATTAATTGAGGAAGTTATTCCATTTCAGTTTTTTCCTGACTGCTTAGTCTTAAAATCATGCCTTTGAAACTTGGTACGATTGACACCATACAGTAAACCCTCGATTTAACGGACCTCGATTTAACGGACTTCGGATGCAACGGACAAAATTTTTAAGAAAGTCCGATGCATCCAAAATCCGTTTGTGGAGGTCCGGCTGCGGGCTCCCTGCTGCCGCCGGGGTCCAGGCAGCGGGCGGGCTGCCGGCTCCTGGCTCCCCGCTGCCGCCCGGGTCCTGGCAGCCAGCTGGAGCCCCTAGCCCCGGGGAGCGCAGATCAAGCCGCGCTCCCCGGGCGGCGGCTGAAGCCGCGAGCCCCGGGGAGCGCGGCGCGTGGAGCCCTGAGCCCCGGGGGAGCCCCGAGCAGCGCAGATCAAGCCGCGCTCCCCGGGCGGCGGCTGAAGCCGCGAGCCCCAGGGAGCGCGCCGCGTGGAGCCCCGAGCCCCGGGGGAGCCCCGAGCAGCGGAGATCAAGCCGCGCTCCCCGGGCGGCGGCTGAAGCCGCGAGCCCCGGGGAGCGCGGCGCGTGGAGCCCCGAGCCCCGGGGGAGCCCCGAGCAGCGGAGATCAAGCCGCGCTCCCCGGGCGGCGGCTGAAGCCGCGAGCCCCGGGGAGCGCGGCACCGAGAGCCCCGAGCCCTGGGGGAGCCCCGAGCAGCGCGGATCCAGCCCCGCTCCCCGGGGAGCGGCTGGAGCCCCGAGGAGTGCGGCGGACGGAGCCCCGAGGCTCGAGCAGTGATCCACGGGCGGCGGCTGGATCCCCGAGCCCTGGCCGCCAGCGGGGACTGGGGCCGGGGCGCATGGGGGTCCAGGGCACGTTTTTTTGTTGTTGTTGGTTTGTTTAAGTACAGTTTGTTGAAGAAATACAGTACAACTTCGAATTAAGGATTAATTGGGCAGGCTGGGTTTTTTTTTATTATTAAATAACGGACTTTTGGGTTTAACGGACACCCAGTCGCCCGAATTAGTCCGTTAAATCGAGGTTGTACTGTAATAGGTTTTTTTTGTTTGTTTGTTTATTTTGTTGGTTGGTTTGTTTCTGTAATCTGGAAAATGTTTTCTAGGAGGTGAATGCTTAGTTAGTCTTTAAAAATACAAACACTCTTTCTTTTTTAAAAATTGTCATATATTCGATATTCTATTTGATGATTGGATTCCCCTCTTTCTAGTAGAAGATGATTTTTGTTGCATATAAAACTTTTGCAGCTCCCGAACATACTGGTTTGCTTTTATTATTACTTATGTTTCGTACACAGCTAAGTTGTATGATGGTTTTCAGATACACGATATTTATTCAGTGTCCATTTAGACCCCCAATTCAGAAGTCCATCTCTGTTCAGCAAAGTACTTGAGCACATGCTTAACTTTAGTATGTGCTTAAATGGAACTTAAGCCTATGCTTAAATGCTTTGTAGAATTGAGATTAGGGAACAAATGACTTTTTACATGTACAGTGAACTTGTTGGAATGATGGTGGTGGTCACTTTCTAATCCTATTAACAAGCAGTGGTTGCCAAAAATTAGTGGTGTTTGTGGGATTCTAATAAGCAAAATGTTGCCTTTACTTTGGGGGAGAATGTTTTATATATGCACAGCGATCAACTTCTTTTTTTTAGAGATCAATAAGTGCCTATGTACTTTTTTGGTTGTTTTTATATAGTTTTTAAATGACTCTGAGTACCTGTCTGAACTTTCTTGACATTTAATGGAACAAGCAGTGAAGATAAATAGCCTTTTCTTGCTATTTTGCAATTATATTCTTGCTTTAGCATTCATGAAAGACAGATATAAAACATACTGGTAAGAGCTGTTTCCACAACTTTGTGACAGCATATCATCTTTTTGCTTAAAATGCTTATCATTTTTATCAACATAAAATTTGAGGAATTACTTCAGAGTATGTCCTTGTGTTGAGCATTTAGGGTAGTCTAAGCCCCAGCATCTTTCCCCACCCCTTCAATCATAGTTCTGTGGCAGTGAATATAGAATAACATTCTTTATTCATGTTAAAGTAGTGATGCAACTACTCAAAAAACATTCTGATCCTATAGCTGGCTTGTTTTCATAAGTGAGGAGGTTGCAGCCTAGTTTTTGATGTTTTGAATATTATTATTTGACATTCATGTACAATATATTGTTACTTTTTAACTGTGCTAATAATAATATTTAGGATTCATGTTGTGAGCACTTCTCATGGTCATTCTTGCACAGTGGCTAAATTTATGGTGGAGTTGCCATACCATTCCTTACTGTCTGTCGGGGGTTCTCAAACTGGGGATCGAGACCCCTCAGGAGGTTGCAAGGTTATTATATGGGAGGTCGCGAGCTAGGGTGACGGGGACAACAAATGTGAAAAATTGGGACAGGAGGTGTGTGTGTGTGTGTGTGTGTGTGTGTGAGGAGGTGGGGGTAATAGGAGCTTATATAAGAAAAAGATTCAAATATTGGGACTGTCTGTATAAAATCGGGACATCTGGTCACCCTATCACGAGCTGTCAGCGTCCACCCCAAACCCTGTTTTACATCCAGAATTTATAATGGTGTTAAATATATTAAAAAGTGGTTTAATTTATAAGGGAGTTATAACTCAGAGAGTTGCTATTTGAAAGAGGTCTCCAGTACAAGAGTTTGAGAACCACTGCGTATGTTGTTAGTCTCTGAAATATTTCCTCCATAGTTTTATAGAACGATGGCTTTCAGGTTGCATCTTTATTTCCAGTAAATAGTATGGCTTCTCTGGAGAAAAATCAATTTTACTTTGCAGTAGAGATTTTCTTCTAATGTAAATAGTTCCTGTCCCATTGACAGAAACTGTACAAGGTCATCTTCATGCTAAAATGTTTGTGGTTTGAGACTAACACTACCAGTTAACATGGGGGCCATTGTTTAAAGATGGTGATAGGATATTGCACATCGATTTTTTCATTTTATCATGGTGGTAAGACAGGATCACTGACTTCTGCTCTATCATGTTCCCATTAGTATGAAATTATGGTTTGTTTATCTCTTTTGAGGAAAACATTCAAGAAAATGACCCACATCTAAAATTATACATCAGTTTAGTCCACTTTGAGTCTAATATTCTGGTGTCTCGCTACCTTTGTTACTAAGCATTGCGTGCCTCTTACCAGTCACTGAGCTGAAAATGTGCCTTGGTGCACATTCATTTGATGATTATTTTTAAAAAAATAACCCTACATTGGTGTTGCAGGGGGCTTATCTCGTTGCCGGGAGAAACAAGGCCTCACACAGGTGGCTAGTTGGAAAGTGGTGAGTTTATTGGAGGGGGCGGCATTTCGTGCTGGGGGGCTTATCTGCCAGCACGGCCGCAATACAAGATGACTGACACGCTCGGGCGGTGTTCAGAATGCCCAAAGAGGAAGCCCAACCCAAAGAGGTGTGTCAGCACAGATATACCCATGCTCATTTGCATCTCATACATACTCATCTCATTAATAGCAAGCAACAAACTGATTGGTTACACACTTGTTGGTTATGCAGTCCTGCCTTAGTTTCCCCATTTGGTTTCCCACGCATTCATTCTCACACAGAGAGGGTAAACACTCATGCAGCTGGGAACTGGTACCCAAACACACAGATAACAGCAAGGTCATTCTCAGATAATACCACCATTATGCGCTCTCCTGGAGTTGACTTAGAAGCGTAACTGCACTTCCTAGTGATTGCCCGTCACGATGTCTTCCAGTCCTAACAATTGGGAGGTTACTTTCCAATGTGAATGTCACCAACCATTTAGCTAGTGCAGCCATTCCAATAGTACTACTGAGAATTGTCAAACTTCATGCAATAGAGAAATTGGTGGCTACGCTGATCTCTCTCCAACTGGTACGAGGTCAGAGTTCTGTGGCAACACATCATCTGTGAGTATTGATCAAGTGTTAGTGGCATGACTGTCTTGAGGAAAATATTGATTTCTTCGCTATATATGAATAAAGTTTCATTCTTTGGGAGTTGGCAAGTAAAATGCTTAATCGGTGATTTGTTGTCACAAGTTTATAAGAATAATAGGAATCTGGTTGGTGAGATTTTGTTTTATTTAAATTTAGAATTAAATAAGTATCGAAGAGGATTGGAAAGAAACGTCCTTTCTCCATCCCCTTTTCTCTACCAATCTTGTATTTTACTGTGAATTAGTTCACTTTTAGCTGTCAATCATGAAAGCAGATGTTGCTATTTATTTTTGTTTTATTCTTAAAAATAGCCTGACTGAAATTGAACACTAACATTTCCCTTCATTGCTTCACTCTTTGGGCATAGATCATCACTGTATCAAAATGATCAATTGCATATTTCATTGTTGAGGTTTGGTTTTCTCTTTCCACTTCCTTTTTTTTCTCCAGTAGAAGCAGGTTACTGGCAGGGACAGTTCTAGATGTCAAACACTCAATCTGACAATATAGGCAGGACTTTGTCCTTTGACTGCCAGAATAATGGACAAAATTTAGCAAACGTAGTGTTCTAACCTAGAAATTGATACAGGTTAGAAGATCCTGGATTACTCCTATGGGCTTACGTACTTTTCTTTAAGTAGCCAGTGGCATAGGGTGACAATTGTGTTTAAATAATATGCATTTTATATATTGCATATTCATTTTTATTATTTACACCTATGGTTAAGGGGTTTTAAGAGGTCCTGTGATACTTGTGTTAAAGATGCTAAATATTAACATATAGAAGAAGAGTACCTGATTCTTCCAGTAGTATTTGCAAGGAAAAAAATTGACTTTCTGAATGTGGAAGGCTTGTGATAGAACCTTTTTTTAAAATTCAATTTGTCTATAATTAGATGTGAGCATTATACCCATCAGCAACTCTGTAGGTTAATTCAAAAGTTGTAATGAATTCCCACTGCTTATCCTGCCAACTGAATTTCAGTCAAATCCTCCGCCACCCCATAGAAAGCCTTAGAAAATGAATGAATGTATTCAACTTCCTAATGTCACCATATCCAGGCTCTGAATGATCCATGGTGGAAAGTGAGTGCCAAAGCTGAGAATCCATCCCTTCCTAACAAACCACTCTAATTTAAGCCAGGCCGTTGTTAGGTAGGACACCTGAGCTTATCACATCTGTCATGATATCAGAAGGAGAAAGCCACGACCCAAACCACATGGGATTTGAACTAATGCCTCAGACTTTACTCAAAGAGCAGTTTTTGTCAGCATGGATGGTACGCAACAGCTGAATGATTCTAAGGTATAGTCCCACATAGGGTGCCTTTCATTAATATGTTGTAAAGAGGCTATAAATGTGGGTAACTGCCGATGAGGTCAGCGGTGGCCTAATTCACAGGTTCTAGTATGCCATCCTTCAGCACTTCCAGAACCTTAACTGGCTCAAGTTCACACAGAGAAGACACTCTCTCTTTTTATTGCCCCAGAGTGTCAACTGTGCTGCAGCAGAGAGACAGGTTGGTCTAATTATTATCTTCAAACTTAATTTGAAATTGTCTCCGTGAGAAATCACTCCATTCTGTTGCAGGATGCAAACATAATAGAAGTTCTGACATCCATGAATTTCTGGATTCTGCATTGGAAGTGACGAGATAGGTAGGACCTGGAAAGATTCTGAAATAGTCTATTTTAGTTTAGTATTAGTATGACTTTGTTGTAAAAGTGCATGTGTATGAGAGAGACTGTGTATGTGCACTAAAGAATTGGCTTAAATGTATGAACTATACATTTTATATATCAGAGGGATAGCCATGTTAGTCTGGATCTGCAAAAGACTAAAATATAGACTGTGAATGGCTCGCCAATTACAAAAGCAGTTTCTCCTCTCTGGGTGTTCACACCTCCAGATCACCTGCTGGAAGTGGGCCTCGCCACCCCTTCCTTGTTGATTTCCACAACATTCATCTGATGAAGTGGGTCTTAGCCCATGAAAGCTCATGATTCCCTAAAATCTGTTAGTCTATAAGGTGCTGCAAGACTCTCACATTTATATATGTGTAACTTGGTGAATAAGGTAGATTTGCCTCACCCAAGAACAACACTTATGCATTCTCCTGGTTTGTGGATAGATGAACTATCCCTTTAAACAGTTTTGAGATGGGTCAGTATTTTAATGGTGCAGGAGATACTATAAGTGTGTTTCTTTCAGTAAATACAATTCAGCTCAGAAAAGTGCTAGGTCACGGTAGGATATTTTAGGATGCAGGCAGGGCTTGGAATCAGCTGGTTTGTGGTAGTACTAGATACTGGCACCTCTCTCCAAATGCTACCAAGGTTTTCAGAAACTCCATTTACATCTTCTTTTTTTAAAAAAAATCTTCTAGCTTTTATGACTGTGAAGAAAACAATGTTCACCATGTAATTGATGCAGCTCTGTCTACATAAGTCTGCAGAGAGCCTGGAACAATAGAGGTGTTAACTGTGCCAGTCATTTCAGTGAGGTGTCCAGTGCTGATGATTTAAATGTTAACTCTTTTATTCCTCATATCAGAAGGAAGAGAGGGACCATCACAGATCTGCACTATTAGTTTACTGGGAATGAAGTCTCTCTTTGGTGCCAGCAGTAAATGACATTGGAGAGATACCACCGATTATCTTTTCACTGGTCATAAAGAAGCCAAGCCTAATGAGCCCAGTGTTGCTCATAGAGCTTTATGTTCGTATTTTCAATCTCTCCACAAACTGCTGTAAGTAAGGTCTTTCATTTTGATGGTTCACATGGGTGGAGATTAATTTGTGGAAAGCCCTTGGGAGTTTTATCACCACCTTTCCCTCCACAAAATGTAACCCCTGGGTGCAGAAGATATATTCATTCGGATTAAACGTAAAATCAGGATCTTGACAGCTGTGGCTGTTAAAGAGCACAATGCTAGTCAAAAGGTATTTAATATACATGAGAATCCTGTTGTGTTCTATAATTTTGAGAAATACCACTAGGTATTGTAATATATACACGTTAATTTTCTCATTTAATGTATACATACCTGATGTTGCATTAACCTGTGGTCTTACCACAGTTCTCCCTTTGTCTTTATGCTGACTCTGGTTTCTGGTTCTTTTTCCTTCCTATTCTGATCCTTCTCCCTGCCCCCACAGCACCCTCCCTCTCATGCCTGCTCAGGCTTCTCACTCATTATGGAAGCACTAATATAGTTTTCCCCCCTCCCTACCACCACCCCAGAGACCGGCAGACTGTGGAAATGTAATGCAGAAAGAGGTAAGCTTACATGTCCTCCCAGAGCTCCTTATTGCCAGTGAGGTGTGACCCACTTGTGAATCCCTGGACTTGTAGAATTTCCCTGAGAAACTTGGGGGAAGGAAAGACATTATCTCCTGGGAATCTGAACAGCCTTGCCGTACAGGAGGATGGGAAATTTTGTGCATAGCTTCCACCTTCTTGTTTGAATGTAGGGGGCATAACTGTAACCAAAGTTTGTTGCATTTAATTTAATATTTGTCTTGTAAAATAAAAATAAAGTGAGGAGGCCTATGTTCTGCTTCAACTGCCAGAACAGTCATCCTTATGCCGTTTCTCAGGTGTTGGGTTATTGCTACTGAATTTGATTGAACAGTCTGTCACTTTGTTCTCACTGGCCAGAACATTTGTTGTGTTTAGCCAGGAGTTTTGTATTCATGTCAATTTTGTGTGACTGAAATCTTCACAATATTGAACTGTTCACATGCTGTGATGAAATGGGACCTTTGGACTCCTGCTTGAGCAAGGATGTCCTCCAATCTGGAATTAGTTTTCTTGAGGATTATTTTAAATTGCTTGATTATAAAGAACTAATGTGAGAGGATCTGGCCTGGTGTGTTCTAGTGTTGTGTGGTCTAGTGTTCGAATACAGACGTATACATGTGAGGGTGCGGGGCAGCGGGAGAGAGAAAGAAAAACCTATTCTACCCCCTTTCATGTTCAATAGCTTGTGTTTGTTCTCGATATCAAGAATATTTATGGGTTGATTTTTTTTAAACTAAAATGTTTTATGGTCCAAATTAATTTAAAGAACGATGTGTATCTTAATTTAATGTACCCGACAGCTGTCAAACCTTGTCTTGTACAGTATGATCTTGGCATTATGAATTAATTCAACAAAACAAAGTAAAACAATGAGGAGAAGGTTTTATTCTTCCACCATTTTGTCACCAGAGGGATCTCCCAGGTGATACATATATATCCCTTTTCTAGACTCTGGCTAATAATGACTTATTCTAGAATTCAAACACACAAGTCTGAGCATGTATATAAAGTCTTCCTACAGGCTAATATTTGCATGTAGCTATGATAAGGAAGGTGTTACAGCAATCCACCTTTATTAAGCTGTTTCCGTGTTCTTGATGATCCATTCCTAATCTTCTTTACTTCCTCATCCTTATTTAAATTCACTTCTGTTGCTTCACGTCTTTATTTCATTGTTACTTCACGTTGAAAATAAAAAAATAAATAAAGGTGATGAGCCGGGTTCTTCACTGCCTTGCATCCTTATGCAGTCACTTACACCTGTGCAAAGTGAGTTCATAATGCTACTATTTTTGTTTGGAAAGATTTTTACATCCGTGTAAATTATTACACAACGCGTCAAGTCACAGAGAATCAGTGCAGTGACCTGTAACCTTGCTCTCTTCCCCTCCATAGTTTGATACCCACACTCTTTATGGGAATTCCTGTAGGGATGCTTCCAGCTATTGCAGAGTCTCTAGATTTATGGCTTCAGTGTATAAAGCTACTGATCTCCATGAGACATAGTAGAGGTGGGGAGGAGAGATCTCCATGTTACCCAGCCAAAGAATCCCAAAAGAGCACCATAAGAACAAATTTGACTGCCCCTGAGCAAGAGTAGCCCTTCAACTGGAATGATCTAGTCCAGTGGTCGCCAACCTTTCGGACCACACGGACCACTAAAGTCAAAATTTTGAAGCCCGCGGACCACTAACATCGCAGCCCACCCCCCACCCCCCCCGCTCGAGCGGCACAGCATCGCAGCCCGCCGCCGCCCCCCCCCCCCCCCCGGCTCAAGCGGCGCGGCAAATTTTCGGTCCGCAGACCACCGGTTGGCGACTGCTGATCTAGTCCAATATAATTTACTTTCATTATCTACCCCTTAGAAATTATTCTGTGTTTAAAATGCATTTCTGAGATGATGATGATACTTCAGTAGTTGCTAAAATATCTGAAAGTGGAAAAATGGCACAGGAATTAATTCTCGATTTGATTCATTGACTGGAGATGCAATGTGCATATGTACATAATGAACTAAATAGGAGACAATTCTTTATGGTCTCAGATTAGGTTTTAAATTGCTGTTTAGAAATAGATTTTTAAAAATATATAACTTTTCATCATTTTAATGAGGTCTCAAAAATTCCTTTGTCTCTTTAGTGGTTTAACTTTTGAGAAGACGTTTTCAGCAAATTAATTACCTTTGCTTCAGTGGTATCTCATTGGTATCAAGAGTGCAAAATGCACATTTGTCACTTGATTTTATTTTCCCATCTTTTGAAATCACCAGAAGTATAGTCTCTGGTAACAAATCTGTTGACACCTGAAAGTTATTGCCATGGTTCGGGGTAGGTGTACTTTGGTGTCCACCAACCAGTCTGTCACTTGACAGCACCTGCTCTCCTTGGAGTGGAATGCTACAATTCACCCCACTTGTATATTGCTGCTTCAAGTTACAGCAGCTTTGTTCACCCACAGTTTCTCCATAGCAGATCCAAGTAGGTTTGCCCCCTGCTTTTAAACTTGAGTCCTACCTAAAGCTTACCCCTCCCTTCAAGGTTTGAGCCAGGCTCAGCTACTCCCATGAACCTTCCTTTCTGCTTCTGGGAACTGGGATTCCCTCTACTTTTCTGCAGCCCCTCCCCTTTCTTTCAGCTTCAGGGCTAAGACTTTTAACCCTCTCCTTCCTCTCCAGCTCTTTTTCATTTTCCCCACTTGGATTTCTCTCTCCACCTTACCTCTTTTCTTGGGGTTTAACAGCCAACTTCCTGTTGGCCAGAGCATAGTGGGATTAAGAAGTCAAAGGATTTGACACCTGTACTGTTTAAGTACAGGTAATTCGGCTCTATAGCCCTTGATAAGTGTTTTTTTGCAAAAACCACTCAGAAATGAGTTAACCCTCTTCACCCCTGTAGCAGATAGCATGATAGTAATCAAACAGAGGTACACATCATATTCATAAACAACAATGTAGACAATCTTACTATACCCAAGAGACGGTGAACTAATCTTTTGGATCTTGTTGCAATGGAAAGTATTATATTTTTAGTTCAGAGACCATACATATGCTGTACTTGGTCTGCTTATCTGAATATTTGCTTAATTTATCCATTAGTTTATCATAATATTTAACTACAGTATCTAACTCTAGAGGTCCATATATGTTAAAGATCCATTGCAGTAAGGTTACTGGTTTGTTCAATGATAAACACATTGCTGAAGGTTTCTTTGTGTTCTATCTTGACCTCTTTCTTCCAGTTTGTCTCATACAATCTTCCCTCTTTCTCTTTGCTGCTGTATGTAGCTTCTGTAATACTGTGTAATAGTAACTTTATATATAATTATGAACTTTAAAAGACCTTTGTAAAAGTTCTCAGCCCCATATCTTTGGTGCGTGTCTGCTTATCTACTTTTGTGTTGTTTTAAATCTAAAGTTGATCTCAATTTCCACATAGTCATAGTATTGAACAAGGAGTGGAACAAAAGTATGTCAAACAGAGACCTTTGAAATCTTCAGTTTTGAAACAAATATCTTTTTAGATCCAGACCCCAAAAAAGTAACTACTCTGCTTCCCATCAGAAATATGAAAAGTGTATTTCATCCGCTGCACCTGACTTCTTAAGACTCAGCTTAACTCTCTTGACAGATACGCTCAGCACATTTTACCTGTTATTAAAGACATACACAATGATATACAATATTATGTAATAACTTCACTTGCCCCAATTAATTACCTTATTAAAAGTGCAGGCAAAGTCCTCATTCCTCATACTTCTATGTATGTTTTCAGATTTAATCTTTATCAAATGGCTGCTTTGATCAATCTAAGTTTCTCTAAATTATCAATTTCTCCTGCTGTGAATAAACTAATTTTTTTTTAAAAAAGGAGGGAAATCATTCCTTGTGCAGTTTCTATGAGTAAACTAAACTGTCTGTGGATACCACCTCAGGGATTTGCATAAATACAGTGTCTTTGGTTAATTACGCAGAGCTGGAGAGATTTAATTTTAAATCAAGTATTGGCATAACCCATAGAACATTAGCTAAAGTCTTTAATTTAAAAATTACCTGCAATGGTTTTCTTTAATGCTGCACTTTCTTTATTTTGTATCATATCATATGATGATTGAAAATATTTGGTCTCTTTCCCATACACACGCACCGTTTGTGTGTGGGGTTTATTGTATTTTCATCTCAAAAAATATCAAGAATGTGTAGTCTTGTTTTCTCTGGTTTTGCTTAAGGTCCTCTTGGAAGATTAGAATATGCTTATTGTAAACTCCTGATACCTTTAATGTGGGGGGGATGGGGTTCACAGAAATTTTAACAAGCCCTTTCTCCAAAATGTTAATAGTTAACATAAACAATCTCAACTTTCAATTGCTTGACTTTGGTGGTGACATTTCATTCATTCGTCAGTTGGCATAGAATCTTTCCAGGGCAAACAAAATCTGGATTCCTCTTTTTCTAATAATAGCTTGAGTTTCACACTGTTGAGGTTGTTTTGTCCTGAAATACCAAAGCAGAGCTAACTTGGGTTATCATAAGTCTTTAGAAATAGCAGGACTTGTGTGTGTTTAAACCATTCAAGAATGAACACAATTTTTCTAGTTGTAAAAGAAGTCAAATTCTTTGTAAAAAGAATCCTCTTGGACCAAATGCTGCCTTCAGAGTCTTCTGTGGACTCCTGATTCTCCTCTGAAATGTGCAAATACAGCAGGAGTAAACCATCCTCCCCCCGCGAATACAAAGCATACCCAAATATTTGAAGAAATTACATTGTCACAGGGTGATTCACTCTGTCCTTTCTTGCCTTAAGTGCAAACCACACCCACTCTAGGTCATCTTCACCACCACCACTGTGCTTTATTAAACTGTTCCAGCAGGCCACCGCCTGTAGTGCTATTTGCATATTTACAAGTCCTCGCCAACTCCTCCACTTGCTTCTGGGAAAGGGAACAGTGGTAGCTGCAACCAGCTCTACCTTCCTTCAGACTCTGTTTTCCCCCTCCTTTCAGGGCTCACATCCTTCTTATTTATCATGCTGGGGGTTGCTTCCCCTCTAATTAGCCCGTCAGCTGTATCTCAGCTTTTAACTGATCCTCTAATTAAGTCCCAGTTAATTTTATATTGGTGGGAATTTGAGTGACAGGGTTCGAGTCAGTTCCTGACTCAGCACCTCTATTAAATCATAGCCTTAGTTTATTATCACTGCCTTTGCCAACTACTTGATGTTCTCACTAGGAACCCTGATTTTCAGAGATGGCTCATTTTAATTCACATTGAGGTGATATTTGGTAAGAATCTGCCCTCGGGCTCATTATTTGGGAGAAGCTGTAACTTATTAAACAGCATTTCGTTAGATGAATCCAAATGTAGCATATCTCTTTCGGTCTTGTTCATATCCTTGACTAAATGTAGAAATAGCCATAGTTAAGTCTGTTATGAAGGCAGTATGGGTAGTGTATGTCTATCTCTCAGAACAAGGCTGAGACCTCAGTAATCTTTAGAAGAATTTAGACTTCATATTACTCTAAAAACACTGGTGCGTAAAAAAAGTGACTGATTTGTAGGGATTCATTATACTGCTTGAAATATGAAAACTGAGAATTTGCACAGCTTGAATATATGGGTTACAAAAATATGCATTTTTAACTGTTCTGCTGACATTTTCAGAATTGAGGTGTCCCTTTAACCTGTGTCTCGTGGATGAAATTCTGGTAACCGCATAATCAACAGCAAAACCTCGTTCTTTCAACTTGAATTCACACTGCATTTATAGGAAGTCCATAGAGCCTAATCAGTCTTCTGCTTACAGCAGTGTACTTCGATTTATTTGAGCATTTTTATACCAATTGTACACTGTTATAATTTGAGAGATTAATCAGGCCTGTGCAGTCATCCCAGTCGTTGCATTGTCTGAACAGTAGCCATTCCCTTGGTGACCAAAGTAATACAATTAGGAACTGTAGATCTAAGAAGCTATTGGAAAATCTCTCCCCTGATTTCAGTGCAAATGCCATTGTTGGGATTTCCAGAGAAGAATTTTATGATCTACTTTCACTGATGAAAGAATCAAATAGCTTTGTCTACAAATATTCAAATCAAGCTGAGAAATCCAGGGACACTTCCCTGGAAATTAATATAAAGGTAAAATGCCTCCAAATATCTATGCATTCAGAACTTGACCCTAGCTGCCTTTCTATTCCGCCTCCAGTGTGGCTGCTGCTTGTTGGGAGCAGTGAGGGAGGCATTGAGGAGGGTTTAGTTGTCAGTATTCAGTGCAATGTAGGGATCTGTTGTGTTGTGTTCCCATTGATAATGGGAGGGGTGATATGAATGTCATGATCAGGCTTCTCAAGCTGTGGTACATGAGCTTAATGTTCCATCTATTTATTTAAAAAGATATATTTTTAAGATGATGGTACTTGAACCAGTAAGGTTTGGGAGCCACAGCTCAGATTTCTGCTGGTCAGAGGCAGAGAAGTTTGATGGCTGGAGATAGAGAAGTGGCTGCATGATGGGTGTTAATGAAAGACTGAGGCAGACTATTTAGCATCAGAGAAAGGAGTGAAATGATTTTTAATTGGCACCTGTGCCCTCTGTCTGCCGGCCAAACGTAAAAAATGAAGTTACCTATAAAATAAATCCAATATAGATTCAAAATGAAGACTTTTTAAGGTTAAGGCTGTCTTCTTCTGCCACTGGTCCTCATTAAGAGTTAGTTTATGTCCTAATTTATTGACAGGGTGCAGGATATTCAGTGTCCGCTTTATTTGCTAAAGATAATATAACTTTGAAATATATGCCAACTTAATTTTTTAAATTGAAGTTTTGAAATACATTGGGATTTTCCTTTGTGCTACTTTTTTGTTTTGTGCCATAGGGTATGTACATAGAGGTGTATTCATGACCCCCTCTAATACCTAGGCACATGAGGGTTTGTGTTTCCTCAACATTTTCATTCTCTAGGTAATTTTGAGTGATTTTTCTTTATTTTAAGTGGAGGCTTTATATACTTTTTAGTTTTTCTTTAATTTGGCTATTTATTACATATGTATTGCTAGTTATCTGCAATGATCTAGAAAATGTGACCTTTTAAAACAAAAAAACAAAAAAAAGCAAACAAGTCCTGTGCCATTTGATTGTCTCATGTTCTAGATCTCTCCCTTGTATTTTTCCTGACCATTTTTATTTGTCTTTTCTCTTTAGGAATTTGATATGCATGATGGAGGTAAAAAAGGATGAAAAACAAGCTGCCCTCCTGGACAAAGCTGAAAAAGCAGAATGTTTTGGAACCATGTTCTAAGTAATTCTTCGACATCTTTCACAAATATTTTATATATCTACAGAGACTGATATGACTGAAAATTTGGCTCATCAGCAACATATGCTAGAAGAAGCCTACGTGGAATGTAACATTTGTTTTAGTTCAGATTGTGTGAAAAAGTTATAGACTTCTACCTATTATTTATTAACCTTGCATCTCAATTCAGCCACACCAAGCTAGTCTTTAAAGTGAATAGAAGGAGAGCCTTTGTGGATATTTTTATTGAACATGACTCATGGAGAAGAGCTTGGCTCTGAGATGCACCAGGATTCTGTTGTTCTAACTTACCTAGAGGGATTACTAATGCATCAGGCGGCGGGAGGCTCAGGTACTGCGGTTGACAAAAAGCCTACTGGGCATAGTGAAGAGGATCAAAACTTTAAGAGTTCCGGAAATATATTTCCCAACTGTCAAAGTAATGGTCCAGTTCTTAACACACACACATATCAAGGATCTGGTATGTTGCATCTCAAAAAAGCTAGACTATTACAGTCTTCTGAAGACTGGAATGCAGCAAAGAGAAGGCGGTTGTCTGATTCCGTTGTGGATTTGAATGGAAAAAAAGAAGCTTTGTTAGCTGGCATGGTTGAAAATGTGCCTAAAGGCAAACAGGATAGCACATTACTTGCCTCTTTGCTTCAGTCATTCAGCTCTAGGCTGCAGAGTGTTGCTCTGTCACAACAGATTAGGCAGAGCCTCAAGGAGCAAGGGTATTCCCTCAGCCATGATTCTTTACAAGTGGAGAAAGATGTAAGGTGCTATGGTGTTGCAACTAGTCGCTTGAAGACTCTGCTGAAGAAAAGAAAAGCAAAAGATCAAAAGCTGGACACCGCTCTGCCTGATGTAACAACGAACCTGCCTAAAGAGAGGTTTATAGAATCTCCACATGCCGGGCAGAATGGACCCAAGGTAGTGAATGAGCCTCTGTCATGTGCTGCAAGATTACAAGCAGTTGCAAGCATGGTAGAGAAAAGATCTAGTCCCACTGCTTCGCCTAAACCCAGTGTAGCTTGTAGTCAGCTAGCTTTACTTCTTTCAAGTGAAGCTCATTTGCAGCAGTATTCCAGGGAACATGCTTTAAAAGCACAAAATGCAAATCAGGTAGCAAGTGAGAGGCTTGCTGCCATGGCCAGATTACAAGAAAGTGCCCAGAAAGACCTTGGCCATTTCAATCTGTCAAAGGGAATGCCAAGCCATCTTAATGGTCAGATGAGATCATCAACCAAAACAATAACTAACAAGAGCAATATGGCACCATTTCAGAGCCCCATTGGAATCATTCATTCTCCTCCCAAAAATTTAGGACACAAAAATACATTAGAAAGAACCCATTTAAAACCATCTCCCAACAACAGTTTGCTTTTACACCTTCTTAAAAGTCAGAATGCAACTAAACAAACAAAAGGGCATGAACCAAATGAGAGAGTGGGTATTTTTGAGGACAGTAGTACACCAACGACCGTAGATGAGTATTCAGACAACAATCCTAGTTTTACAGAAGATGACAGCAGTGATGATGAAAGTTCCCATTCTAACTGTCTTCCTATAGATTTATCTTTCAAACAGAGGACAGACAGACAAGATTCTGGACAGCCTGCTTCTCTAGCTAATCTGACTCAGCCATTGTTTCATAATCCATGTCTAGAGAACAGTATGGAGAATAAAGCAGATAAAGACACTCCTAAAGGTTCTAAACTGAATCCACATCCGAAAGTAACATTGCTTCAGTTATTACTTGGGCATAAGAGTGAGGATAACAAAGAGAAAAATACAGACCCTCAGGGACCACACAGTACAGATGATGTGGCAAAATTTACTGTACAAACTGGTAAGAGGACTCCTGTAACAGACAGCCCCAGTGCAAATCGAAGAACTCCATTAAGCACTCCACCTTTGCTTATTTCTACAAAAGCAGACTCTCCTATAAATCTCTCCCACCAATCTTCTCTACCAGTCAAACATAATTCACCACCATATGCCTGCAGCATCCAGCCAGAGAGGTTAACAAATCCAGCATCTAAACATTTGATAGATCTTACAAAAAATAAAGAACTCCAAGGAACTAAACCAAACAGAAATGAAAGTGCACAAAATTCTGCAGCTTTCAGTGCCAGCAAGTTGTTGCAGAATTTAGCTCAATGTGGAATACAGTCTTCCATGTCAGGTGAAGAGCAAAGAACTAGCAAACAGCTGCTAACAGTAAATACAGATAAACCTATAGGGTTGATTGATAGATTGAATAGTCCTTTACTCACAAATGTATCAGGTAAATTTGAAGAAAACAACAAAATATTCAATTGTCATCCAACATCCACTGAACAAGCACTTCCCGGTTCACAAATAGAAAATCTTCTTGAAAGACGCACTGTCCTTCAGTTGCTTTTGGGAACCCCCAATAAAGGTAAAAGCGAAAAGAAAGAGAGAGTGCTTTTAAAAGATGAAAACTCACAAGAACAGCTCAATAAGACTTTGAGTGAGCAAATATTGACCGTGAAAATTAAAACTGAACCTTGTGAAGAATCAAATGCTCCTCGTAATCCAAATGCACAGCCAATAAGAGAGAGTAAAAGTAACATATTTCAAGGAATAGCTCATTCAGTGCAAAGAAACACAGGTGCCTCTCCAGCATCTGAGGACTTGAAACCTGAGCCTCTTTCACCTGAAGACTTTTCGTTTTCAAAAAATGGCTTGTTAAGTCAATTGCTGAGACAGAATCAAGATAGTTACCCCGTGGATGATCTGGACAGAAGTCACAGAAATAGTGAACTGACGCTTCTAGACTCAAAGAGCCTTTGCACCATTCCTAAGAAGAGGAAATTTCATACTGAGCCTTCAGAAAGTCCATTAAAAAAGGTAAAAAGTAATGTGTCTGATGCTTCAAACAATCACGTATCTCCTGCAGAGACGTTGTATCAGCCTTTACTTAACCAGCAAGAGCTGAAATTCAACAGAAGTGATCTTGAATTTAAATATGCTGCAGGTCATGGTTCAAATAATGAAAGTGAAAATAGGAGTTGGTCTAGAGATAGTAAAGGCTTTAATGTATTGAAACAACTGCTTCTCTCAGAAAACTGTGAGAGAGATTTTTCACAGCATAGGAATAATGCAGTAACAGAGGGCAAGAAGAAGGGAAACAAATATTATGTTGCAAATAAACCTGAATTTAGCGTTTCTTCAGTAAATGCATTAATGGGAAATCCTATGCAACCAAACAGTTGTGTAGATCACAGGACATTTCAGTATCCAGTAGCAGTGAAGAGTCCTGCTAGTTCCCCCTTCTCCGAACATTTGGGATGTACAGTATCTAGACCTGAATCTGACCAATTTAGTGTTTGCCCTATACCCAGTGAAAAAGGACCCATCAGATGGGTTATCACAGGAATGGACAAGGGTGAATATGAGAGAGACTCCCCAAGACTAACCAAAACCAATCCAATATTGTATTACATGTTACAGAAAGGAGGCAATTCTCTTAGTAGCCAAGAAGCACATAAGGACATTTGGAGTGAACCTTCATTTATGGAAAATTCAACTCCTGTTACAATAAAGGAGGAGTTATTAGCTAACACAGAACCTAAAATTCCTTTTCATAATTTAAGAAGCCCTTACAATAGCCATATGGGGAATAAGAGCGCCCATCAACACAAAGTGAATGGAGAAGTGTATGGACTTTTGGAAAAAGTGCTAACAATCAAAAAAGAACCGGAGTGAAAAATATAGCCAACACAATGAGTTTACAGTCAGTGGGTTTGAATCTCTGTGTTTAAAAGGGAAAAAAAAATATGAACTGGAATATTGTATAAATTGAGCATGATTTGAGAAAAGCATGATCTTATTGAATCATATTTTCATTCGAGAAACTTTGTTTTTTCTGGTGATATTTAAAAACACATAGATATGTTTGCTTTACAGTAGGTAGTCACAAGGAAACTGTGAGAGTTGTAAGCTGTATAAGACACAATTCTGTATGCGTCAAAGTAAGCTATGAATAATCTGTGACTGAAGTCTTATTTGGAACCACAGGTAATTAGGTATAAAATAAAGTAAGCATACAGCCAAGGTGGTGGTAATGCATTCTGCTGCATTCATTCTTTCCACGTAGTATATCCTCCTTTCCCCCCCCCCCCCCCCACACACACACCTCTTTTTATTTTTTGTTTGATTTGGGTTTTTGGCAGTTTAAGCACAGTGACCATGTAACCTTTGATATTTGTTTAATATGGTTTGTGTTTTTTTGTTTTTGTTTTTTAATTAAGAAATGGGACAGTCCATCCGGGGTAGTAATAGAGCATCACATTTGGTAATCTGTCAGTGTTAATTAATCAAATGCACTGAAATGTAATTTTTAGTGCTTCCAAATTTTGTGTTTTTATGATTTAATTATTTTTGTGATTATCCCCGAATCATGGTGTGGTGTCTTTCCTCCCTCCCCCCACTTGCTTTTGACGAGAGCATTCAGCAGAATCCTGAGTAGTATTTGTATAAAATAGGGGTTATGATTAAAGATTGATTTCTAGGTTTTCCTAGAGGTTTTATATAAAAAACAAATTTTCATCTACACTGTTTTTTGTTTGTTTGTTTGTTTGTTTTAAAGGGGTGGGGGGAGTCTTTTTGTTGTCCACTTTTCCCTGTCTTAAGCCAGGTCTAGTCAATATTAAGTTGACCCAACTAGGTGTCCACACTCTTCTAGAAACATAGTTAAGATGACCTAAACCTCCAGTGTAGATAGAGCTGAGTCAGCAGAAGAATTCTTCCATCAATTTAGCTACCATCTCTCATGGAGGTGGATTAACTACACTGACAGGAGAACCCCTCCTGTCAGTGTAGGAAGTGTTTACAATGGAGTTGTGCCACTAGCGGTTTAAATGCAGACGTAAAGGGAAGGTAAAAAAGGCATCTTACAATTTTGGGATAAACAGACCTGTCCTCTGTGGCCAGAAAACTGCCATTGGTTCCAGTTTGTGAAACACCTAAGCAAAATGTTTTTTCAGTACCATGTTACTGCCTGTTAAAAGAACAGTTACTGTGTTTATATAATACATCTTCCATATTTCAGTGGAAATTGTGAGAGATTGGTGGAAAACATGGTGGGTCTTCCTATAAGTGCATATCCTAATGCATATTTTGCAAGTATTTATTACTCTCTGAGCAGCTGATGTGTGGTTAATACACTGGCCTTTCATCCCTGAAACACAGAATCAGAACAATTTGTTAGGTGTCACTGTGTGTGAAAATGGTGGCTTTGTTCTATTCCATTGTGGACATCTTCTCAGAAATGGCCAGTCTCTGTTCCCTGCCTCCACCCAAAATTTTGTAATGTTGGCAGCATTTTTTTCAAAATCCGCCTTGGACTGGAGTAGAGAAGAGTTGTAGGTCAAAGCTGAGATGCATTGAAAGTGTTGTGTGGGGAAAGCTGAGCAGCACACGCTTTCCTAGTGGCCAGCGTGAACCCCAAGAAGCATCAAACTCTCCTGGAAAAATGCAAAGAATTACCTCCCCCCCACTCCTAGAAAACAAAAGTAACTATTAATAACCATAAGTACTGCTGAACCTAATTTATCCAAAATTGGATGGTGTTCTCAATAGCTACTTATTTCATTGAAAATTCTCTTATAAACAAATCCTGATAATATCTAGATAATGAAAGTTGTAGTGTCTTAGGGAACACAAATATTTGTGTCCTACACCAAACATCCCACACAGTATAGAGAGTTACAGAGGGAATAAAAGCTAGATTTTTATGTTGTCAGGGCAAAGCTTAATATATTATTGAGCTGTATGAAGGAGATATGTATTTTAAAACTTTCACAAGTCTAATATTGTTTTAAATTTCATTATCACTAGCCTGACTTCAGCTATGCAGTAAATTACAAAAAAAAATTTTGTCTTTTAATAGTTAGCATTTATAATAAGTGGCCTGCTGACAAATAAAATAAGTCATAGAAATTAATTGTTAACAAGGTAAACTATATTTTAGATTATTGCCATTGGAGTTTAATCTTTTTATATAAATCAGCCTGACATAAATATTAGAAAAAGATGGCATTTGTTCTATCCATGAAACATGTCTCCTAAAGTCTTAAGTGATTATTTTTCTTGAAATTACATGTGTATATAGCAATGACATACAGAATAATAGATGGTCCCTAGAATAAATACAAGGCTGTAGCTTACTTGGGGAGCACTGCTTACTTCATAAACAGTGGGAGGCAGCTCGAATGTGTTTGAAGTTGATGTGATTGGAAAACTTGTATCCTAACCAAATTCTGATGAAAAATGGGGAAACATCACACTTGGCTGTTTTCTAACCAACCCTAGCAAGAAGTGATGCAGAATCCCTTAGTAGGTGCTTAGCCTTGTATTTATTTTATGGTAGTCTGTTGTTGTTTATAATATATACTTTTTAAACTTGTTTTTTAAAGCTTGTGACATTTTAAGTTAAAATGTTAACTGTTTTAAGTGTTAACAATTTAGCTTTCCTTTTAGATGAGGTTAATGAAAGAGAATTAAAACTCTCAGACGTCAGCAAATTACAATAGAGCATAATATAAATGTAGAACATCTTGATTGTAAATTCTGCTGGGGTGAGATTTTTTTCTATGATCAGTAAGACCCTAGTAAAGAGGTGAGGGCACTCTTCTGGCACACAGTTCATGCCTAACTAGTTACTTTAATACTGTTTTGGTTAGCCACTAGTGGATGGGGCAAAACTATAGTCTACATTAGCTTCCCCAGTACCAATGTGATTCTTGCCTAGCAAAGAAAATTTTAAACTCTGGTTTGCCCTTATCCATATTGGCAGGCTGAAACCAATTGGAAAGTTTTAGCTGAACCTAAAAGATTTGATAGCCCTCTCTGTCAGCTCTCACCCAGGAGTTACAGGGCAGGAGGTCACGAAAATTCTCCTTATGGGTTTCTCTTCCCAATTGTCCCATCAAACAGCATGCAGGGGCAGGGTTTGCTTCACCAGCAAAATAGTCAGTGAGACTGGCTCCCTAGTGGCAGCAAGTCCCAGGTCCTGGAATCCATATTCTTCTCTCAGCTCACAGTCAACCTGTGGAACTCCTTGCCTGAAAAGGTTGTGAAGGCTTGGACTGAAACAGGGTTTAAAAGAGAACTGGATAAATTCATGGAGGTTAAGTCCATTAATGGCTATTATCCTGGATGGGTAAAGAATGGTGTCCCTGGCCTCTGTCTGTCAGAGGGGGGTGATGGATGGCAGGAAAGAGATCACTTGATCACTACCTGTTAGGTTCACTCCCTCTGGGGCACCTGGCATTGGCCACCATCGGTAGACAGGACACTGGGCTTGATGGACCTTTGGTCTGACCCAATATGGCCATTCTGATGTTCTTATGATCAGTGATTGATAGGCTAAGATCATCCATACAGAGGCCCTGTGTTTCTGCACTTTCTCACAGCTCTGTCCTTAGCCACAATGAGCCCCATGACCCAATAGACCCTTTCTTCCAGGACATACACAGTTGGGAGGCTTTCTTCACTATCCCTCCTCAACAATTGTGGGAGTGGGGGGACAAAAGAGACCCTGGGAGAGGAAGTGGTTGGGGTTGCAACTTGACCCTTAATCTTCAGATCTGCATGGAAGGAGCTTAAATTATCATACTGAGGATGAGACTAGTAGGCTAGGAAAGGAGTGCCGTGGGATCTGACTAACAAACTCCAGATTTGTAGCACTATGGAGAAACAGGGCCTTGCACTTCAGCTACGAAGGAGTGCAGAATATTCCTGATAGTGCAATTCTTGTCTCTCTCCACCAGAGCTAAGCCTCAATGGGAAATGAGGTATGGGGGAAACTGAGGGCAGAGCTTCTTTTTCTGGTTTCTCTTCTGCATCAGTTTTAGAAGTATAAACCGCTGAGGTGCTTGTGACCATGGAAAGCATAAAGGTTAAGGAGGCTTCCACTGATCTGACTAAACCATCATTTCACGTGGAGCAGTTTATGAACATCAGAAGATTGAAATGGAATTCAGCCATATTTTTCACTTGTTTTAGCCATCTATTGTTTCTGATGTTTTAAACTGTTTAATTTACTATTTTTAATAAATAAATATATGAATGATTTAAAATTTCCCTGCTAAATGTTGTCAGTAAAAGAGTATTGCAGCTCTCATTGACGTCTGTGAAATATTACCAGTTTGTTCTCTGCAGCATCTTACAGAGGAGTAAACTGGTAAGTATATATTATATATATTTATATATGTAAATAAATTGACTTGTTAAACATATAATATGTTGAAATTGGTTTTTAAAAGGTGATGTAAATAGTGGTTTCCCTAATGAAAAATACATATTTTGTATTATTCTAATGGAAAGGAAAAAACCTTTTAATCTTGTTTTTGGTTATGTATAGTCCATGTATAAGTGTAAATATGATCATATAGATTTAAAAACTTTTGCATGTAAGTATACAGGTGCAAGTCTGGAAGAATGTATAGAAAATACCTTTTATTTAAAGTTGTGATTACCTGCTGCATGAATAGTGCATGGGGGACCCTGTGCATCTGTGCATTGGCAAAAATGTCTTAAAAGTCAGGTCAGTTCATCAAAACACACAACTGTATTCCATTTCTGGACATGACTTCTGCTGTGGTATGTTAGCTTTGTGAAAGAATGTGCTTCAAATCAAAAGGGTCTTGGAAAAAACCCTCAAAACTACTTTTAAAGCATAAAGAACTCTCAATTGTAAGCGGTCATATACGTTTTGAACTCCATTTTAAATAATTGAAATATTGTACCAGGAGTATTTTACCATTGTAAAACAATGGAATAACAGTTCTCATTGCCATACATAAGAATTCTGAGGTTTACCGCAACCACGTTTGTTGTGATGTGTTTTCAGTAATACAACTGGTCTCATTTTTTTTATTAGAAATTAATTTCTTCATGTGATGTCACAAACCTGTACATACTGCAGAGTGAAGTTTTTTAAATCTTTCAGTGTTTACTTCCTGCAGAAAATTTGAATAAATGAGAAAAATGCATTGTGTTGATGGGTTTTAAATCTACTTTATTATGTGTCCTTTCTCTGCTTTGATCGTGGTGGTCCAGTAGCACCACACTAGTAATGTAAAAGGATTTCAAGGATCCCACATTTTCTTCAACAAAATATACAATAAGAAACCAATGAAAATTGGTGGAAATTAGTAAAACAGATCAGATTCTCAGCCTAAGATTCAACATAATTTTTAATTCTGATATCTACATAAATGTCCTCCGTAATTGTTACTGTGAAGTTATTTTAACAGCGGAGGGGTGCAAAATATTGTGTTCCACCATAGAATTTTAAGCAAGTATGAGAAGAACTTGTTCTAAACTTACTGTATATGGAGTTGCACAACTGCAGGAAAGTAATTCAGAGTCACTCTAATTGGTTATATATTTTCCTTGTCTGCACTGCCAGACAGGATGATCAATATCTGTTCGTAAAACTCTGTCAGGAAACTTCATCTGGAAATTATGATGTGATGGGGGCAGGGAGAGGAGGAACAGACAGGTCCTTCTTCCATTTGAAGTTGATACAAAACTCCATAGATTAGTGTGGTCAGGCCCTTATTGCATGTAACACCTTGTTCTGAAGGATCCCAAAGCACTTCAGTACTCTCACAGAGCTTCACTGGAGTCAATAGTTTTACCATGACATTAATTGAGCGGGTAGATAATTTTGCTGGCAAATCACGTGAACATAATTGCGACTTTTTTTCCATTTTTTTCCAGTCTCTACAGGAAAATCTTAATATCTTTGTACAATAACTTCTCTGGGGTAAACACAGCAACATGAGAGAGAGTAGGAAGAAACTAGAGATCAATAGGATTCTGAATGGACATAAGTAGTCTATGCAGAACTCCATTGCTGGTTTGAACAAGCATTTAGAGTTAGTTTATCATGAAATACTGAACAAAATGCGGATAGCACTCTCAATGATCAAAAAGAATATCTTTGACAATATCTACACCCATACAAGTTTTTCTCTTCACTCCAAACACTTTTATCACACTGAACACTCCACGGGGTTGTTTGTGTCTGGGAAAATATGCTCACCTTAAACCGGCAGCAAGGACAAGGTCTTTCCATGTGAAACTGGGAAACTAAATGGAGAGGAAAGCAAGTAGGGACAGAATGTGGCCCTTGTTGTTCAGACACTGACTGAGGCATCGAGGGGAGTCCATAGGTGTAATATCAATCGCTAACCTGTTTGGCTTTTTTACCATTGTAAAAGGGTATCCCTTTGAAACAGTATTTAGACAGTACGGTGTCAGGCTACAGAAGGCTTCAATGCTTGTTAATTCTCATACCACAAGTGAGAAAGCACAGTATGGGTGTAGCCTACTACATCCAGCACTCAATTGGCCATTGAGACTTTGCGTACCTTCCATTACATAGCTATTCTTTCCAATTTTCTGACTGGTTCCATGAGGAAAAAGAACTTGTCTAAATGTGAAACTAGAACTTTCCAGCAACTTTGCCCATTAGATAAGCTTTACGCTACAGTTTGTGATCAAAGTTAGTAGTATTGGAGTATGTTTCTTTCCAGTGTGAGTCACAGAATTAAGGATGATGATGGGAGGCCTTTGGATGGGGAGGTACATCAGTCACAGTTCACCCTAACAGGTTTAAGATTAGCAGCAGTGTTAGTCTGTATCTGTATATAAATTGAGGAATACTTGTGGCACTGTAGAGACTAACAAGTTTATTTCAGCATAAGCTTTCGTGGGCTATAGCTCACTTCATCGGATACATAGAATGGAACACACAGAAGTAAGATGCATTTATATACACAGAAAGCAAAAAAAAAATTGTACATTAGCATACCCATTCTAAGAGGCTAATTTGGATGGGCCATTATCAGCAGGAGAAATAAACTTAGTTAATTCTTGGTCTGCTCTGATATAATTATTTTGAACAGTTTCACAGCAAACCCCACAGGTGGTGATCTCACCTAGTACTACTTCTGAGGGAATTCCATGGGCCCCTCCTCCCATGTGCGAAGTATTTAAAAATTCTCCAAATTCTATTTGTCCGTAAATAAATGTGGAGACTCCAACATGGCTGTTGGGTGCACAGACCACTGGCTGCACAGAGATGGGAGATCATCCTCCAGCCCAGGTATCTGTCCTGTTTGTGGTTTCCTGATATTTGCCAGCCTGGGTCTCTATGCACACAGGAAGGTGACCGTCTCCAAGTTGTCTGTGAATCAGACCATACTAGGACCCAGACAGAGTGAGCTGTGAACTTAGCATGGTGGCTGGAACTGGTTGTCCCAACATGAGCAGTCTCAAGTGTCATCACATACAAAGGTATTGCTTAGGATCTTTGTGTATTTAGGAAACTTCCTGTTTTCCTATTCCCTTCTTGCATCATGTCAGCACAGAAAACTGCTGTAAGTATTCTATATGGAACCATTTTCTCTCTCTCTCTCTCTCTCTCTCTCTCTTCCTCTTCCCTCTCCCCCTCCTTGGGGGCCTCTTCTGTCTCTTCATGGACAGGTGTGCTTTTTGTAATGCCTTGCTATAGCACACGTGACACGGGAGAGAAGTGGTAGAGAGTCCTTTTGTTGGGGGTAGGGAGTGGCAATTCTGAAGTTGGCCGCATGGTAGTGCGCAGAAATGACACCACTAAACAATGCTTTTTGAAAATACCAGTGACTGAGAACTCTGGATTAGACAGAGTGCCTACCCAGTTTGGAGGGAGAAGAGTAAAAGTATTTTCAAAGTACAATTACCACTCATATTCCGCTCTTAAAAGTCCCTTTGTTTTCTGAGAATTCCATAATAGTCTTTCCCATCTTCTGCAAAGAGCCCAGCATGTGATTTCCCCAGATGACACAGGAAATCTGTTGCAAAGCCAAGAAGGGAACTCAAATTTCCCGAGTACTTATGCAATGCTTTTAACGACGTGACCATCCTTCATCTCTATGCGTGGATGAAAACTGAGTAGTTGATGGTGCAGCCATTCAGATCTAGGCCCACCTTTCATTTTGCAGGTACTATTTGTGCCCCAAATTACACAAAATAGAAGTAACTGAAATGAGCTTTCATACCATCTCCCCATAATTTGGTGCTGATCTTGCATACCCCTTCATACCAGATTCACAGCCATGGCTTTGACATGCTCGTATAGAGGGGCTCTGAAGCCACAGGACCCTATACTGCATTGCCATTGCTTCGCCATCTTGGCTACATTTCAATGGGGCTTTTTTTGTCCCCCTTCACTCTATTCAGTGTAGCGGCTGGGAGTATCTGGCTCTTAGTGTTTGAATTAATACTTCATAATATTAAAACAACTAGCAACAACCAGAAAGCCCAGGTAAAACTAAGACACTGCTCCTCCGCTGGTGTGAAGTCAATGGAACTTACCCTGGTTTACACCAACTGAAGAACTATCCACAGGTAACAATCCCTCCACCCTAAAAACTGGTTTATTTGTAAACAAGTTTGGAAACCTGAAAGGGTTTGGCTCAGGTAATCCCTGCAGGTGGTGGTGTCTCTTTTATCCCAGTCAAAGCCAACTGAGACATTACTTTTTCCTCTACTCCTCTTGCTTTGAGTCCTCTCATCTAATTTTGTAACTGTGGGAACCTGACTATACCACCTGAAGGGTAAAGAAAAAACATATAATATTACAGTTTTGTTGGACAAAAAAAATCACTAGAGGAATGTTTCTTCCGAAAGGCACTGCATTATGCATGACTGCATGCCATACCTAGCATTCTCTAGCTGTAAGTATTAACCTAAGGCACTGTGCTATGACTTCACACTGAGAAAAGAGGTGACCTATAACTGGGTCTCACCCTAGTATCTGTTTATATTTCAGGAAGCTGCATAGCAGGGCAGAAAGAGAGGAGTGTGGAGTGAAAATCCACTTTTTCCTTAAACCAATCTTATCTATATCTATCTATCTATCTAGCCATTGGGTAGAAAGTATCAGTCCAAGAAGAGAACATCAGAAAGCACATAAGACAATGAGAGAAAGAGAGAGATGTGGTATTTTCTTTTTGAAGTCTACATCACTGATCAGAAATTAACTTGGAAGTTCGGGGAAACATGGAAGAAGATAAAGGGAGGGGGGAAAGCACTCCTCGGTCTGTGGCAAAGACAAAGGGAAGTGCTCAGTTGGGTGCCCCGTGCTAAAAAGGACGAAATCAGAAGCAATGTTGACGAACATAAATTAGAAAAGGTTCAGATTTTTTCCTGGGCGGCTCACAGCCTATTGGAAATCTAGCAATCGCAGGGCTTGCTGAAATGCAAATATTTTCTTAATATTGTTGTATTACCATAGTGCGGGGACCGTAGCCCGCGGGCCCACAGGGTAAGCACCCTTAGTGGGCCCCGCCAGTTTGTTTACTTGCCGGTTTGCCGATCCCACTGGCCCCAGTTTGCCGTCCTGGTCCTACGGGGGTTGCGGGAAGCAGCACAGCCACTGGGAACCGCAATCGGCCCTGCTGACAAGTAAACAAACTGGTCAGGCCAGCTAAGGGTGCTTACCCTGCGGGCTCGCATGCCGAGGTTGTTGATCCCTGAGCACCTAGAATTCCCAGTCATGGAACAGGACCCCAGGGTGCTAGGCACTAATATTATCCAGATGTCTTTTAGTACACACTGAACACACACACACAAGATTTAGGGTAAAATCCTGATCCCTGAAGAAATAATCTGAAGAGACAGCAGTTCCTGCACTGAATACACTCTTTAAAGGGTTGCCTAAAGTATAGGTAATTCACAACAGAGTTTCATTATTTTTCTCTTTATTTGTTTAGCATTTGGAAACTTTGTTCACTGTGGTAGAATGGCGCTACTTTATGCTTTATTTTTTCTTCATCTCTGTCAATATACTGCAGAGGCATTGCTGTCTCTCCCTCTTCCTTCTGGTATACCAGATTTCCTGCTGTTTGTTTTATTTTTACAGTTTATGAAGTGTGCTTAGCCAAAAACGTATAGGCTAAGCATACTTAAACCAAATAGAACAGCCAACTAATTAGTACTTTTGCTAAAGTGACTCCTTGCTCAGAACTGCTCCATACCTCTCCTTGTATTTCCTCCCCTTGCATCATCCGACAAATGTAAGTGGACGCAACTGTCCATTGTGCTACAAAGGTCAACACAAACTCTAGTTGAGTCTACACAAATAAAATTTGGCTTGTGAGCCATCACATGGGTCGCTAGCACACCTGTAACACCACCTATTTACACACAAAAAGGCTGTCGAGGTAGACAGGCATTTGTGTTGTTCGTTAGAATGGAGTTTTTATGAGCAAGGCTAACCATCCTGGGGTCGTCCACCATGCCAGTCTTCACTGATGCATTACTATAGTTGACTGTAAGAATTGGTATCCTAATGGCATTGGAGTCTGATCACTGTCTAGTTAGGTCAGGGGTCTCAAACATGCGGCCCGGGGGCCACATGCGGCCCGCAAAGCCCTTCCCTGCGGCCCGCCAAGCTTCCTGGCGCCCCCCCCCCATAGCAGTTTGCAGGACGGAGGGGCCAGAAGTGGAGGCTTCTCTGCTGCCTGGCTGGGCCGCGTGTTTCTAGCTCTGGACTTCCTAGATTGCTCTTGCTTTGTTTGCCAAACAGCTGTTGGTGGTGCCTAGTGCTTTCCAGGAGGGAATGGGGAGCTGCGTGCTCAGAGGAGGAGGTGGGGCAGGGGTGGGACTTCTTGGAAGGGGTGGAGTGGGGGCGGAGCCGGGGCAGCAAGGGCAGGGTGTGTGTCAGTGGTGTGGCCCTCGGGCCAGTGCACTAGTCCTCATGGAAGGGGTGGAGTGGGGGCAGAGCCGGGGCAGCGAGGGTGTGTGTGTCTGTCAGTGGTGCGGCCCTCGAGCCAGTGCACTAGTCCTCATGCGGCCCTCGTGTCATTTGAGTTTGAGACCCCTGAGTTAGGTGCTACTGGACGAGCTTTACCTGTGAAAAGCTATTTGTAAAGACCCTAGAACTCATTTACATATCATTTTACAAGCATCAACAACTCAATTGTTCTATGTTCAGCTCCTTTAAAAGCAAGGCTACTTCAGAAGGAGATTTCCTTGAGCGTGGCATCTGCTAGCCAAAAGCAGCTGTCTGTGCCTAAGAGGTACGGTTGCAGCCAAACTCTGATTTGGAACCCCCTGGTGTATGACCTGGTGTCCGACAAACCTTGCTAGAAAGAAAAAGGTGGGGCCCTAAGGTGCAATAGAATAAGGCCCAGGAGCAGCAACAGGTGAATGAATGAAGGCAACTTGGAGCTCACTGTTCAGCCCAGTCAGCTGTGCTGTTTGATAATCCAGAGGCACAGTGTTAAGGGTGATGAAGGGAGAAGGCAATGACTCCAGAGCCCCATCCACTGCATGGATTGAGCAACCAGATCAGGAGATGGCAAAGCCTGGGCCAGAAGTGCAGGACCTCCTGAGCAGTCCCAAAGTCAAGAGACTGATTATGCCAGTAAAATAAGGGAAGAGGATGTCTATGTGCTCTCTAGACTGAATAGCTTTTTATTGCTACACAAACAGACGAGCTGATTAAGCAGGCTCTGGTGCTGCAGAAAGTCTCTTCAGTGATCTAATGAATGTGGGCATTATTGTCTTGAAACTGGCAGCTATAACCTCACATGAGGGCAGTGGTCCCTGTTCACGGCTGCCTCTGCCTATATTGCACAAGTGGCAGCTATTGGTCCCCTCCCTACCCACATTCATCATTTCTCTCTACACTTCCCTCCTCGGTAAGCAGCATGTGGGTTCTGTTGCCAGGGAAGGTGGAAGTGCCTGGTGCACAGAACAATGATTGGCTGAGACCTTCTTGGAATAGTGGACAGATAAGGGAAATAATATAAAGTCAGACAGAAACCACAATATAAATATGTACAAGGAAGAGAGTTTTTGTGCTAAACTCTTGAATGCTGTGGGCCAGGTATTCTCATTACTATGAGACAGTTCTGGCTCCTGCTGAAGCTGTTTTTACCATTCTGGCACAAAGCCACCTTACAACCAGTTTACCCATAGATAGGCTGACCATACGTCCCGTTTTGAACGGGACAGTCCCGTTTTTTTCATGTTTTTGAACCATCCCGTCTTTTTGTCAAAAATATCAATTTTGTCCCATTTTTGGGGCAGGTGCAGGACTCCCAAGATCTTAGGTGAAGAATCTTGCTACCTAAGGACAAGTCTCAGATGTCAAAATCTCTGATGAGCAAACTGCGCTCATCGGAGACTTTGACATCTGATACTAGTCCTTAGGTAGGGAGAGGAGGCAGCGGACGGAGGGAGAGAGCAGGGAGGAAGGGAGGGATGGAGAGAAGGAGGGAAGGAGGAATAAAGAGGAGGCGGCGGCAGCGGGCGGCGGGCTGAAGCCGACGGCGGATTGGAGCTGTCCGGAGCCGCAGCCGGGGGCCGAGCGCGCCGGCGGGAGGGCTGCTGGCCGGGTTTTATGACTCATAATCACATAAATTCAGTTATGTGATTATGAGTCATAAAACATCCGCCGCCCCACCCCCCCGCCGCCGCCGGCGCGCTCGGCCCCCGGCTGCGGCTCCGGACAGCTCCGATCCGCCGTCGGCTTCAGCCCGCTGCCGGCAGGACGTTTTATGGTCCCCCCCACACCTTGTCCCGTTTTTGCCATCCCAATGTCCCGTTTTTGTCTAAAGGAAATATGGTCAGCCTACCCATAGAAGGAACTTCCAGTTGGGAGGGCACTCGTTTGGGGCCTGGGAGACCCTGGGTCAGTTCCTGTCTCTGCCAAAGACTTCCTGTGTTATGTGCAAGTCAGTCTTCCTTTGCCTTGCTTCCCCACCTGTAAAAGAGGGATAATAGCACTTCCCTGCTTCACAGGGGTGTCAGCAAGGTTAAATAAATTACAGATTATGAGGTTCTCAGATTCTCGATTTAATGGGGGCCATAAGTAACTCAGCTAGATAACTAGACAATTTGTTCTACATCTAAATTAGGCCTGCTGTACCAAAACCAACAAGCTTGACATATTTAGACTAGATAAACCAGCAACCTGTGAGGTGGGGGAATCCCAGGGTCATGTTGCTGCTGTGCTGTGGTAATCCCCAGATGAGGAAACTGACTTCAGTAAGTAAAGAACCACAGAGCACAAGGGAAACTCCAGAATTCTGGCCTCTGCTGCTTGCTGTCTCTGCATCCACTACATGATCACTTCTCTGCAATGCTGGCCCTACCATGGTCATCTTACTTGGGAGGGGGGGGGGTCATATGGTAGGACTGGATTTAAAAAACATATATGAGCAAAAACAATATTTCTAAAACAAAACAAGTAAAATGAATTAAACAAGCTGGTTAAAAAACAAACAAATTGGGGACAGCCACTAGGAAGAAGGTGGAAAAAGCAAGAGAGGAAAGAGTTCCCCTAATTGGGGAATAATTAAAATGGGGTCAAATTGCTATTTTAAATTTTGACCTGGACCCTGTGAAACCTGACTGCAGCCCTGATAATCACACAGCAGGTCTAATGCCTAGTTGGTTTGTGAATCCTCATGCACCTGTATAGTGGAAATGCTCTATTTCTACTATGCTAGTGGCACCCTGGAGAGGGGGTTTCTTTCCTCAGCATGTTTTCCTCAGCCCTTTTACTTAGGCTTCATTCCAGTTTTCAGGATTACTGTATATTTTAGTCCTCTGTTTATTATGTGTAATATACTTATCATAGATAAAACAGGGCAAGCTAAATATGGGGCTTCCATCTAATACAGCTTCTTGACTTTTGTTGGATTAAGACAGGACTCTAAAATAATGTTTTCATTTTCTGAGATTATTTTTAGGGTTTAAAAAAGCTTGCTATGAAAAAAGAGAAAGTGCAGAATCTTCAAAAGGCTCATTGTGTCCCCAGCTAACCTAGAATGGTTGAAAGTGTGAATTTGTGGAAGGAATTTTTTTTTGTACACTGCAATATAATTTATCTTTAACGTCCATCATAAAAAATTCAACACATTACAAAGAGAGAGAGAACTGCGTGCAAATGCACATAGGAGATCAGAACAATTACTCTCATGATCAAAAAGGAAAAATTCAGTAAGAAAATGGACAGCAGCAATGCAGACATTTAAACCAGCAGTGATGTAGGGTAATCACTCTTGCAGGCTAGCAGTTATTAAGTACCAGCAGTGTGATTGGTGCCATACAAAAATAAGGAGACATGCTTCAAGGAATTTGCGGCCTATTACAAACACAGGACAGTTCAGGCACATACAGTACATTAAGTGCTGTTACAACTTAGAGGTAGTGAAGGAATCTAGTAGAGGTCAAAAATTATTGTGAAAGAAACATGTGAAAGGGAGAAAGTCACTTGTGGTGAAATTCTTTTGAGATCTTAAGTGAAACTTAAATGGTGGACAGAAGCCTGGCACTGACTCCTGTGCACAGGATGAGTTTCATTCTTGGGGCATGAGAAGAGAGAGGTCTCATCTGTAGAGCTGGTGTGATGAAGGGAGACTGGAAAGAAAGGTTTAGAATCAATTGCCCATTAAAGTGATTAGGAGGGTTTTATGATGGGATCTGAAAAGAAATGCCATAGAGAGAGATTTGGATGGAACAACAAAGTAATAGAGTGTTCTTCATATAAATAAATGTATGAGCAAGAAACTGAATAATGGAACCTGAGAAGAATAAACTGAATGGGTGAAAGAGCAAGAGGAGATGAGAGAAATCAGGTGGAATAAGTTCAGAGTCAACTTTGTAAAGTTTAGTGATAGATTATGAATGTGATTTGAAGTTAGCTTGGAAACAAAAGACGATGGTCTGATTCTTTGGATTAGTCTGACCAGAACATTTGGTACCCTATGAAATTCAGAAAACACGGATTTATACAATCCATAAAAAGTAGATTACACATAGTGAAACTAGCAGAGAAGAGGGATTTTTCTATTAAAAATAAATTTAATATATATTCCCAGACCAGGTCATTTGATAGTGTCAGTGTACCACTGCTTTCTGGGCATATGTGTATATATACACATAGCATAGCCTTTTGTTGCAACTCAGAAAACTTTCCTGAGGGAAGGGGAGAGAAGTTATTTATTGAATTGCCCTTGAGATTAAAAAAGAAAATGAATTCCAGCTAAATTTGTAAAAGACAACCACCTCAGTGTATAGTTTGGGATCTCTAATAAAAAGTTGTTTCTAGAAGCTGACATTTGAGACAAATGGGAGAGAGAAACCACAGAGATTCAAAGGAAATGTAGAGCTGTGGCCTAGATATTGTGCTCTAGGGTATCATGTAATGTCTGGACACAAGCAGCTTGTTAGTCCCGAGTGCTCTCTCCCTCAACCTCTTCCACGCCTTTCAAAACCTGCAGCAACACTGCTCAGCTGTTAAGTTTCCGTTTGAGGCTGGACCCTGAATATCAGCCAGAAAGGTAGAGTGCATCCAGATCTCCAAATGAGCAAGAGGTATGTAAAAATGAGCAGGCCTCTGTGGAGGAGCTGACACAAAGGCATTGGGCACCATCTTTGTTTATACTTGCTTGCCGCCTTTAACTGTCAGAGGAGCACAATCTTGTATGTGCAGCAGTGATTCATGCAAACCTGGCCCTTACTTTGGCAATGTCATCTTCTCTGAGCAAGTTGAAAAAAATAGCAATGGACATTGCCGAAAGACAAATGTCTTTTGGGGAATTTACCGTGAAAATTTGCCTGCAGGAAAGGGGAAAGAGACTGAGATTATGGGTGATATGGCTATTGTAAAGAAAGAAGCTTTGGACCACCAGGTATTTAGGCTGACTTTGAATTACAAAGTAGATGATCTTGAAATGTATCCCTGAAAGTCTACTATGGATGTTGTATGAATACCTGAAGGAATCCGTTCTTGTTTTAATGCAGTTCAACATAGGAACTCCTTGGTTTCCTAGTACTGCTATGTGCTCTTCAGGGCTTCACACCTGCAGTGGGGCTCAAAAAGCTATAGAAGGGGAGGCTGATTAATCCTTCAAAGTACCAAGGGAAATGGTGAAGTCCCCATCTCTCAGTCTTCAAATCAAGACTGCATGCCTTTGTGGAAGACATGCTTTAGTCAGGATTAAATTCTATGGCCTGTGTTATTCAAATCCTCAGATTAGATCAGGCTTGTCCAACCCGCAGCCCGTGGGCCGCATGCGGCCCAGGACGGCTATGAATGCGGCCCAACACACAATCGTAAACTTACAACGTTATGAGATTATGTCCACAAAATAACAGAGTATTATTCATAATTCGCATTATAATTGCAAACAGTTCGACCAAAAAAACAAAAAACTGATAAAATTGACTAATAAAATAAAGAGCGAGATGGCGCGTAAAATGAATTGTGACAAAGAATTCGTGTGTACTAGGTATAACGCGTGGCCCAAGACAACTCGTGTGGCCCAAGACACACTCGTCTTCTTCCAATGTGGCCCAGGAAAGCCAAAAGATTGGACACCCATGGATTAGATGGTCTAGGGATCTTTTCTGGCCTCAAAGCCCATGAAACTATGAACCCTCAGGCCTTTTAATTTCTCTGCTGAAAGGAAACGCTCTTATCTCACTCAGATATGATTATTTTTTTTACTGGGTGAGACTGTCAGGGTCCAGAGACACAAGGCAAGAAGAGGGGAACTTGAACCCCAAAGAATAGGATTGCCAATTTTGGTTGGAGGTATTCCTGGAGGTTTCATCACATGACATAATCTGTAAAGATTAATCTATGGAGACTCCAGGGCAATCCTGGAGGATTGGCAATGCTACCAAAGAATGAGCAGTCAAATCAGTGGATTGCACACAATGTTGTATTATAAAATGTGTCCAGAAGGATCATCTATGAAAGTTTATGTTCTAAACTGATAATCCGTGTGCACACACACTCACACCACACGATTTTATGTATATAGAGAATTGTACTCATAAACTTCCATTCCACCACATAGCAGGGAAATGAGTGGATCAGAAAGGGAGAGGCACCTCCCAAGCCAGGTGTTTACACAAAACCAGACTCAAGTAACGATCTATTGTCCAACCTAGAAAAAAAAGGTCCATTCGAGTTAAGGGAAAGAGATCGAGGGAACTGGGAATTTCCCCCATCTGAATAACCATGAGTCACTATGATAGAAAGGGTGGGGGAAGCCCTTTGAAGCTATCATGGAGAAACTGAGCAGGAAGCTATCTGTGAATGCTGGATCCCCCCTTCTGTTTGTGGATATTAAGGGGAACAGTTCAAAGGCAATAGGTAAATTTCCTTCTCTAATGTAAATGATCTAATACTTAAGTGAAAAGCCGGAGATTGCCTTTTTATGTTTTTCCCCCCTCTGTAACGTATGTTTGTTCTCCCTATTTCATCTTTCAATCTGTGGGGTTTCAGTTAAATACACTTTATTTATTTTTACCCATTTAGGTCTCTGGTGTTCGAACTGTGTGGAGCATGTGTGCCAAAGTGGGCTGATAACTGGGGGGCTGGTTTCACACCCTCAGGTGTGATGAACCAGGGGGTAAAAGTCCAAGCGTCTGATCATTAGGAATTTGGGCAGGACAGATTTGGGGAGACTCAAAAGTGGAAGGTGTCACCCGGCAAGGAGTAACGGGGCTGCTGGAAGCAAGTTGAGACATTGTGCTTGTGGGCAGGCTTCTGGTGTCAGGGATCTGAACAGCAGCTGCACAGCACAAAGGTGCTCAAGATACAGGGCAGGTGGTGACAAACTCCTTACTGATCTGGGTGGCTCCCAGAAGGTCACACGAGGTGTAACTAACTAAAAACTAACCTTACACAATAGCAGTAGCTCTTACACTTTGCAGACAAACTTTGCTGCTTTTCGGAGAGACTGCTCACAAACCCTCATACTAAAAAAACAGTGCAGTTGGCGATATAACTTAGTCAGATCATACTAGTTTTTCAAGCCTGCTCCTGTACACTGATATCAAGAGGAGTTTACCATTGGCTTCAGTGCAGGATGAGACACTGTATCTCTCAGCTCAGCAGCTCACAGACAGCCTCTGCAGATGATCTATGTATCGTTACTAAAAGATGCAGTATTTTTTTTGACAAAATTAAAGGGGACAAGTTAAAATATTTTAAACTGAAGTATATGCTAGATATCTACTCACACCTCTTTTGAGAGAGGCTCAAAGCAACCTTTGAGGTGAATGTCTTCTTTCCATCAACTTGGCAAAAGGTGTTTAGGGCAGTGTTCACAGACCTGAAACACAAATTTGCACTTCAGAAAAAAGTGCCTAAGTGAACTGCTGTCCTGCCTTGTTACAGGGGTTTATTACTCTTAAGGGAAAGCTTAATAGTCTGTTAACTGAGAAGGCAGAAAATCTTCTACTCATGACTGTGTGGAATTATTAGGCACATGGTAATAAAGTGAGTAAACTTTAGCTTGTATATTGGAGTAATAAGATTGTTGCTTATTTGTGTAGCATCTACAGTGTTTTCAGGGCTATACAAAACTCAGAAATATAGTTTCTGCTGCTAAGAGCTTCTGGTGATAAAAAGAGTTTACTACAGATGAGGAGATATCTGATGTTTCAATGGTTTTTACAAGCAGTTCTACATTTCAGTGTGCGCTCACCCAAGAAAGCAGTAAAACTTCTTTAAAAAAAATATATAGTTCAACTGCCACCACTGAAGGTCCAGCTCCAATCCTGCAAAACACAGGCCACTGACCCCATGTGGGAAAGCTTGCAATGGTGGGGCCTCAAAGTCAGACCTCTTTATCAGAGATGTGATGAGCTACCTAAAATCTCCCAGCTGATAAATGTTGGGTCCAGATGGCTAGATCTGACTGAACACTAGGAGAGTTTTAGAGATACTGGACAACTTTTGCCAACCTTGGTATCTCAGGTTTGGCTTTTAAGTTTTATTTACTGATTATTATTATTATTTGGCACTTTTTAATTAAAGTGGCGTAATTTTTCAAAGGTACTGAGTAACACTGGCTCCAGTTGAATTCAGTGAGAGTTGTAGCGTAAAGTGCAATTCGGGTATGATCCAAAGCCCATTGAAGCCATCTTCAATTGGTTCTGTATCATGTCCTAAATTCCCAGGTCCATTCTTCTCTCTCCAAACTCCAAAGAGTGGCTTCTCCAGTCGACTAATTGCTTAAACCAGCAGAGAATGCTTCACGGATGATTCAGTTTCTATAGGGGTCATGTGCCCTGGAGCAGAACTGTCAAAGGCAGCAGAACTCTCGCCCCTAGCAAAATGCCAGTTTGCCAAAACTAAAACGGTTCATGGAAACGTATTGAAACTTTTGGCTAAAAGGTTTCTCTGATCCAGAATGGGATTCAGAGAAGAGCAAAAGAGACCTCAGAATAGCTTAGTGGCTACAGTAGTCACCTGAGATGTGAGAGATCCAGGGGTCAGATCTGAGTTAGGCAGAGCAGGGTTTCTAACACTTCAGCTGAGCGTTCTAATCTGAGGGGGAGTGAATGAGAGCGAGAGCGAGCAAAAGGGCTCTGTTTTGTCCCAATGGCCACTGAAAACAAATTTCAAAACCTCCACTTGTTTTCTGCCCAGCACTAGTGAGAATTAATTAATGCAGTCAGATGGAAATTTGCAAAGACAGTGTGAACTCTTCTTGCGCTATCCCTCTCTTGTGAACATACCAAGGGCCTGACTGCAACCTGGCACTTTCTAAATGAGCTTATTCCACTTACATTACTCTGTTTGTTAGTTTTCTGCACCTATTATTCTTAATGGAAATAAATACAGACAATTTCTCCTTGAGTTGTCTTAGGGACCTTCCCCCATGTAATTAAAAGTGTGAAGCTTAAAATACAAACTGACCGGGTGATGTGTGTTTATACAATTTCCACTTGCTTTACTATGCTCTTGAAATGCAAGTAGAGCCTTGAAACACTGTCATTTCTCTGGAAATAGATTTTGGCTCTACCATTCTCCATCAAACAGTCAGTGGGTGGTACTGAAATCTCACGTCGGATACGGTGGTGAGGATAATATCAAAGCCTGGATGGATAGGAAAAATGAAGAAATTGCCCTGTTTGCACCACAGACCATTTAAAAGATTAAATTAGGCATATTTTTAATTCCATATACAAGTGAACCTTTCCTCTCTGCCTCCTACTTTCTCCCACAGATGTGTGAGAGAAAAGTCACCAGTGTACTGCAGTGTGAGTACAATGCAACAGTATAGAAGAATGTGCTGTTGTCCCTTTTTTGCCCTGACTGGATACATTCTGGGCCTTGGATACATTCTAGGTAGAAATAGATGTTGGAGTCTGGTATTTTCTTCGCAGTTTATTTTATTTTTTTATTTTTTTTATAAAAACTGTACAATGTCATGTGCAGAAGGAATCTACAGCTTCTTTGGCTACAGCACCCCAGACATGCTTTTTTCATCCTGCTCCCCCACCCTCAAAATGTCTCTGCTGGTTTCTTATAGCATCGGCCACTGCTTTCAGCTATTCCCTTTTTTTGCTCCTCTTACACTCTTATTCCTTTCTGTATGTTCTCTTATCTCTCCCCGCTCCTGCCCCGAACACATGGTCACAGTATCCCCACCCCTGTGCATTAGGTTTTCTGGGGGTGGCCTTAAGTAGAAGACTCATTCACACATCACCTCGAAGAGATTTTACCTCAACCCAGAACAAAATTCCACCCAGCTCATACCAGTGTTGTTGCATAGGAGAGTCAGTTCAATTGGTGGCACTTTTGTTTTATTTCTCCCTCTAGATGGCATGCTAACTAAAGATAAACCAGACTGAGCAGGCAAGCTGAGCTGGGCTTCCTCTAGTGGTGGGCTATAGCATGACAGATGAGCTTGCCTCAGTTTCCACTTTCTAGCATAGTCCCCTGTAACTGCACCCAGGCTCTCCACACATAAATAGCCCTTGCAGGGGTAACTTAAAACCAAAATCCAATGTATTAAAATTGTAACAAAAGTCCTATCTCCAGAATTCCCCAGCACGGTCCAGAAAATACATTGTCTTCCAAGTCCCAACCAGGGCCGGCGACAGAAATTTGGGGGCCCCGTACTCTGATCGTTTGGGGGCCCTCCCAGCCCAGCTGGCACTTCACACCCCCCCCCCAGCTGACAGTGGCTGGGGGCCCCCCCAGCCCAGCCGCCCCCCCCCCCAGCTGACAGCGGCTGGCGGCAGTGCGGGGTCCTGCGGCGCCAGCCGCCCTTGCTGCTTCCCCCTCCCCCCCCCCCCGCACTTTCTCCCCCGGACTGCGCCGCTGCCGCCGGCCAGGCTCACTGCTCCTGCCGGGCACATGCGCGCTCGTCCGGAGGAGACCTGTGCTGCCTCCCCGCCCCTTCCCCGTTCTCCAGGTCCGGCGACAAGGGGGGATGACTACAGGTACTGCTGTGTACCGGGGCCCCCCTAAAGTCCGGGGCCCGGTACAGCTCTACCCCTAGTACCCCCCTGTCGCCAGCCCTGGTCCCAACAGTCCCTCAGAGCACCAAGGACAGCTCCAGCATTTCTCACCATGCCTCCTTCCAGTCTCTTTAGCTGGAGGAGGTACTTCAGCCTGTTTCCTGCCTCTCTATGGTTCCAGCTCTTGCCCGGAGATGCTCACCTCATTGTCGTTCCTCAGCCATCTCTCAGGTAGGGGATTCCCAGCTTCAGGGGAGAGGTCACAGCCACATGCCTCTGCACAGACACCCATCCTTGCTTTGGGGCCCAGCATTAACCCCCAAACTAAGTACCGCCCTTAACAATAGAACACCTCTTTTATCTAACCTGGGCAAAGTCAGGAGTAGACCTAGGTCACAGACTCCCTGGTACAGCACACAGCCCCATGGCTTGGCTAGCACACAGACACTCTGTCAGTCCAGTACCAATGCAATCCCCACCCTAGTTTTAGGTCCGTTCAATTAGTCTAGTCCAGACACTCTGATGCTGCCATGCAGTGTGAGCTCAGAGTGAGGCTTCTGTTGTGTGCTCCAGGGAGTGTGTTTATAAGAATCCCCTTTTGCAAGCAGCTCACTCTGCTCCAAGCACAATCTCTCTCTCTCTCTCTCTCTCTCTCTCTCTTTCTGTGTCCCACCACAGGGCCCTGCTTGCTGTGCCTGATGCTGCTTTGTTCCCTCTCCAAAATCTTTCCTGGCTGGTGCCCTATCCCCGTTTGCCATTGGCACAAGCACTCTCAGCACCCCCTCTCCCCCTGAATAAAATCAGGTTTGTGCAGAGTGGGAGGGAAAAGGGGGAAGGAAAGTTTTCTGCCCAGCTCCAAACCTCAACTTTTTGTTCCTTCAACTTCAGCTCTCCAGGTCAGAGAGCCAGCAGGCATCTCCCTCTGCTACTGTCAGTCTCCAGCCCCCTCTGGCTGGAGGGAGTTTATAGATGCCCTCTCCTCAACTGTTTCTGCTTTCATTAGCCTAATCTGGCTCCACCACTTGCTAGGGATCTCTCACGGCTCCACTCCCTCCTTCAGGGACATCTCCTCCCTGAAGGGCTCAGCCCCCTCTTTTCTCCTGAGCTTGCTTGCTCCTGGAGCTTGACGTTTTACTTTTGCTGTTGCCTTCGGGTTGGTTCTCATTTATAATTCCCAGGCAGCCCCACTCTCCTCTTTATGCCAATGTAGGACATACCTGCACTGGAGTGGGAGCGGTGGGCTGATTTCATTTAATGTTAATAGTTCAGCCCCAAAGTAGGGAAAGTAAGTCCTTACAAAGGGAGCAAATGATGTCTGAATTCTGCAAGGGCCTGCTGACGTGGTGCTCATTGCAGGACCAGGGCCACGGCCTGCTTTATTTCCATTTCACAAGAATGTGTAGTGGCCTATGGGTGCTACACAAAGCACTTTGAAAGGTCAAACCTATTGTCTAATATCCCAGTTTTCTCTTAATTTGTGGTGCTGAGAGGCCTATGTGAACTTCCTCTGGTGGCTTCTTCAATGCCCGCAAATTCTGGTAATTTTTAAAGCAAAAGCGCTAAAGCCTAAAGGGGCAACATGACGTTAGTGTGGATGTTGTGCCTTCTAATCATGCTTTTTCTCCACTTACAATTCCCTAGTACACTTTTATTATACAGTGCAGCTTTGCAATGTTTCCATAGATGACATGGAATGTATCCAAGTTCACTCTTTAAAACATCTTCATTTAATTGTTAAGTCAAAAAAACAACAACCCAATTACACTTTTGAACGAATTCGGGTCTCACATTTTTATACCTAGGTAAAGCAGTCTCACTAAGCAATGAGTGATTTTTATAAACCATATGAGGCCTGATTCTAATCTCACTAGTATAAACTAGGTGTCCTTCTACAGAACCAGTGTAAATGAGATTATGTCCTTGCACAAGTCCCATAGCACTGAGTCTGCAATCAGAGCTCCATGGAGATATCCTTGCACTTCTCTGAAGTCCTATTGAAGACAATGAAGCTCTGTTCAGGTGTTAGCGTGAGCAGGCCAATTGTAGGATCAAAGCCTTTTTCATTGTATAGGTTTAAAATCAATACATTCCATCTAATCGGTCCAGCAAAAGTGATTTTTAAGAATCTGTGTAGATTTCTGCATGGCAGAGTCTAGAAAGTGTTTAAGCTTTTTGACCATCTGCTGTATTTTATTTTGTTTATACAGCACCTAACACAATGGGGCTCCTGACGGGAGACGCTACTGTAATAACTAATAATAATAATAATCCCCATCCAATGAATTAGTATTGCTTCCCTTTCCCACTCTCTTGGGATCTTCTGGGAAGAGAGGATATTCAGTGTTTAAAGAGTACTTAGCCACATGTAAGGATCATGTATCAAAGTTTGGCTGCAGCGATGGTTCAATCAGGCTCTCATCTGTTTTTAAGACAAGTAACTGCTCACAATGCAGACTACCAGTTTTCTTCCTTTCTTTGTCAGACACAACCCCTGGATGGTACAGAGTTATTTACCTGGTATCTCAACATTTCCCAGGAATGGATCCCCCAGGTGTCTCCACCATTTTTATGCCTCCCTGAAGCTCACTACTTGGGCTTAGCTAACGGCAGGCTTGCAGCTGACACTTGCAAATGGCAAACGGCTATGTCAAACAGCCGATTAACAGAAAAGCAAACAAAGGCTCTAGCAAGAGGCACAGAGGCCATGATTATAAATCTCCTCAGAGAAAAAATAGGAAATAAAACAGAGAAGAAACACAGATATGCCTAAAAAGGAATGGTGATGTGTCAACTGCCATGAGTATAGTGAATGTTCAGCATTTAGGGAAAGGTGTAGAAAGTCTGGCAGAAGTGTTCCAGCAAAGCAGTGGGCTTTGGATCTGGAGTGGATAAATAGCACAATGTAAGAAAAATAAATAAATAATTTTTAAAATTTAAATCCAATTTTTTTCTCTTACATGTTGCTAATTCTTTACTTTCTTCCTACTTTATAATCTCAAGTTGGGAAAGGTGTTGCTTGCCTGTTTCTTTAAATAGTTTCCTAATTGTGAGTAGAATTTCAGATTCTACAAAGACATCTTATTTTCTACTAAAACTTTTGTAATTCAAGTTTTCATCTATGCTGAAAAAGACAAGTCCTGGGCCTCATTAACACAAACTCAAACACAAAATTGATGTTTGTTTATTAGATTTAAAATAAGATAGACACCTATCCAAGGCACTAGATGCACTAACATAATTAATTATACAATCAATGCAACTAAGGGTTGTAGGCCTGGATTAACGTGAGTAATTGGACAGGGGCGAGACCTCATTTCTTGGGAGACAGGATTAGGGAAGAAAATGAATCAGCTGTCTGGAAAAAGGGTATGTCTACACAGCACCTGGCTACATCTCCCAGGCTATGTAGATAGACACACACTAGCTCTGATAAAGCTAGAGTGCTAAAAATAGCACTGTGAATGTTGTGGCATAGATGATGGCATAGGTTAGCCACCAGAGTATGGACCCAGAGCATCAGGTAGGCTTGTACTCGGATAGCTAGGCTATATCCCCCCACTCATCCAGCGTTGCCCATACTACTCTTTTTTTGTTCACTAGCTCAATGGAGCCAGTACTTGGCCAGCAAGGAAGGACAGACTGTAGTACAAAGCAGTCTAAGCACCTCCATAAACACAGTGAGTGATATAGGCTGAAACTCAACACAGTATGTCCTCTCAAGACATTGATCTCTTTCCATAACAGTCTGTCACACAGCCCAGATCTAAACAACTTTGTCTGCAAAGTAACATGAAAATTCCTCACAAGAAAAGCTTGTGATAGCAGCTGGCATAATTCATAGAACAGCAGAGTCAAGAGACTGGGTTCACTCAGATTCTGCTTTGCCCCTGAGGAGCTGAACAAGTACGTTAAAGCAGAACATTTCTATTTCCTCACCAGGACTGAAACGTTTGCTGGGCTGAAAGAAGCCACATTTTTTTTTTTTTTTTTTTTTTTTTAGCAAATTAAATGTGTTGACAGGATTTTGGCAGATTCCCCTGGATGCAGAAAGCTCCTAGGTTTGCATTTTGAATATGCTCTTTGGCAGAGATTCTTGAGATTTCCTGTTGGAATATGTCTGGCAGTGGCAATAGCTGCGGATGCTAGACAGCCTCTCGGCATGAAAGCTTCCATTGGTGACACCCTAATCTGAGGCAGCAGAGCACAATCAGGAACAATGGTGCAGAGCAGTGGAAAGTGTAAGAAAGATGCTTACATTGAACAAAGTCCAGGGTCAATTTCCAGCAATGGAAACCATCTACTGAGGAGAGAAATTGACAACAAAGCCAATTATGCATGACCCTCCTAAGATTGTGACAATATTGAACATGCAGGTTGTGCTGTCTCGGTCTTGAGCCTAGGCCTGGGACTCCCCAGAGAGCCACCACATCCTGGCTTCCACCCAATGTCTCCTGAAACATAATGGGTTGAGAGGATTTTAAGACTGTTGCTCCAGCTAAGGCGCCACCCAAGAGTGACCTGATTGGCCAGGCTCCAGTGATGATCCGGCCACACTATTTAAGCCAGAAGGAGGCTCAGGACGTTTGTTTGAGTAACAAGGTGATTTCCTGTTGTGGCTGTATGGGAGCTTGCTTGTGCCTGCCTCCTGCATCCACCCTTGTTCCCGATTCTTGCCTCGCACTGCCTTTGCCCTCATTCCCAACGTGCTCTGGCAATTAGTATGTGACCCTCAGCTTTGATTTCTGGTTCTCTCTCTCTGGCTTGATCCCTGGCGCTGGTCATTAGCAGTTGATTCTGGTGCTCACTGTTGACTTTGTTCCCCAACCTGGACTCCTGCTCTGACTACTAGGAAAGACTCCCTACATCCCGGCCCCTAACACGGATAAAAAGGAAAATAAGAGAGAAATTCAGACCCAGAAAGTGCAGTGCCCCACTCCCTGTCAGCTTTCTTATGCCCGCTGATGGGTACAGTTGCAGAGGCAGAGATTACAGCCTGCCTGGTTTGCAGTAGAACCAGTGGTATGTTCAGGAACTTGCCTCAGGGCTTGTCTACCTGTTGCTTTACCGTGCAGTAATGTGTTGTACTTGAATTAGTCCATTCAGATCCAGTTGATGGTCTAAGGGTTCCTCAGTTCCTTAATGTAGTACTGTTTCAAAGAGCACCATGTTAAAGCGTACCAGCAGGATCTGTCTAAAAAGACCGGTTAATGTGCAACCCATTAGTAGTCTTTAGAATTCCCACACCCATGGAATGAATTACCCTACCACGCAGGCAAACTCTCAGTCATCTTGCAAATGACAAAAGCGGGGAGTTGAAGGATAAATAGGTGTCCGAGAGCCCTGGCTGGGACTGTGCTTCCCAGAGTTGTTTCTGAGGCAGCGCAAAAATGTGGCAGAATTTATGGGCCAGTGTCTATCAGGTACAATCTACTGTGGTACCGATCAGAACAGCATACAGCAGGATCACTACTTCCTGACATGGATCTAATGCTATTAATAAAAATAGATTGGTTAATATTAATGATCACTACTCAAAAGCAGCAACATTGGCTGATTACTGATGCTGGCAATCGTGACTGTTTGTTTTTAAAAAGGAGCTGTAAAAGTAAAGCTAGGTTTCTGGCCTGACAGAGGATTTTCAGCCCCAAACAAGGAGATCAATTAAGCAAAAGCAGGACAAAGTGGCACCATGTACCAGCTAGAGGCCTTAATCATTCCTGATAGTGCAGGGAAGCGTATACAGACTTTCACAGTGAATGAGTCAGGTTGGTATTTAAATTTATTTGAAAAGAAATCAACTTCAAAATATAACAAGACTGATGCAGTTTTTTAGGTTAGCTCTGCCGTATTTAGTGAGCTTCATTACATGTTCAATGACATAAAACCAGGTGGCAGTTGACACACTAAACCAGTCTAAGCAGGTCACAGTCTGCGCCAATGTCAATCATTTGCCTGAGGTCAGGAAGTAAAACTGGGCCATGACTTATTTTGTAAAAGCATCAGACTTGCTTTTGTTTCCTATTAGTTATGTTTAACTCTTGTGTTAAAATGAGCTGGTCACACAACTCTGGTACAAAGAGTGTGACTGAGAGTATTTCTTAGACAGAATGCAAAGACAGGATTTGACTGCTGCTCTCAGAGATGTTCACCTCTCTGTTGGTTGTTGAAAGAATGCACCCAATAAGATTGTTCATTGCTAACGTTGCCTCCCCACTCCCTCCATTAAAAGTCATTTTAGATTTCACAGCGCAGCTCTCTTAAATGAAGTTATGTTGAAGGAATACATAGCAAAAGAACAAATTTCCTAGACCCAATCCTCAGCTGGTGTAAATCAGCATAACTCTATTGACTTCAGTTCACCTAGTTCACAGTAATGTGACTAATCGCTGGAAGGAAACTTTCCTATAGAAGTGACACCTCTAGGAACCATCTTAAAGGGACCTTTGGTCAACAAATAGTCTTGCTAAAGAATTACATTTTCTGTGGAACAGGTTCACCGACTTAATGGATGTCCACTCTATAGACAGAACTTAATTGTACAAATCACACCAGTTTCATCCTCCTGGTTTCCTTTTTCCAGGAAAAAACAAACAAGCCTCCTTTGAGAAGGAGCCACGGTAGCCTGAAGCACTGAGAGTATGTCTACACTGCAGTAAACACCTGCAGCCAGCCCAGGTCAGGTGACCTGTGCTCGCACAGTTCAGCCTGCAGGACTATAAAATAGCAGTGCAGACATCTGGCTGGAGTCCCCTCCCCTCCTCACAGGAGTCTCAGATGCCAGATTCCAGCCCCCAGTCTGAACATCCACACTTCAATTTTCTGGCCCTGTAGCCTGAGTCAGCTGACACAGGACAGCTGCAGGTGTTTGTTTGCAGTGTAGACATAAACTGATATGTGACTATGGCATTTTGCTTTACAATTACAAGAGCTAGAAATGAAAAGCAAGGGGTTTGACTGTCCTCTCACACTAAAGAATGGGGCGTGAAAGCAATAAGTGAGATGAAAATCAGGGCCAAGAGCTTTCAGCGTGAACTTGGCATAGGCCTGCTCCCTTTTCCTTTACTATGCAGTTGTTCCACTTAAATTGGGTGACACCTAATCATTTCTGACTACAAGGGTAGTTAAGCTCGGGAATAGGCTTCTAAGGGAGGTCGTGGGATCCCCATCACTGGAGGTTTTTAAAAACAGGTTGAACAAACACCTACCAGGGGTGGTCTAGGTTTACTTGGTCCTGCCACGGCACAGGGGACTGGATGTGATGACTTCTTGAGATCCCTTGCAGCCCTACATTTCAATGAGTCTATGTCACTGATGCTTTCACCAGAGACTTGAAATGTTTTGGTAAGTAAAATGCAGACAGGCACTGAATGAAGTGGAAATTCATTATAATCTTTTTAGATAAAAAGCTAAGGAACCATGATCACAAGTCTTTTAATGTTAAATATCTATTGTTTATTAAATAAAATAATTCAGAATCGTATTCCAGTTTTTAATCCCAGGCAGCTGTGTGGATCGTCAACGTTCCTAAAGGATCAGCAGTAAATTCACTTACTGAGAAATGTTTCACCTGACAGAGAAAAGCTGAGTGGTGTGCTTTACACGATTAGATGTTTGTTTATTGATTTCTGAGGAGTTATCTTATTATAGTGTTTTAATCCTACTAAGGCTTGCCTCACAGTTGTCTGTCTGAGAAACTTTGCGCTCATAAGGATCCTTTTCATCAAAGGACCAACTTACTTGGCATTACAGCAAGTGGAGAGATTTTAATATCTTGGATTTTTCATCATGTGAAATCTGAGATTAAAATTGATTTGGGTCAAAATTAAATTGGCTTAAATCCTACTCCTTTTTGAAAGAACAGAGAAAGGCAGAAAAAATCCGAAATTCAACCAAAATTTGTAGTATAGAATTCTCTGGAGCTTTGACGTGAAAGTTTTGCAAAGTAAGAACCACATTTTTCAAACTGCTGTGGGATAAAATGGGGTTTAATGGTATCTTCCATCACTATTGACCATGTCAGAGTTCTGTGTGCCTCAGTAAAGTGAGTAGTGGAAGCAATTTCATTAATGACTGTAAAGTGCTTTGAGAGCTTCAGATGGAAGGCTCTGTAGAAACGCCAAATGCTGCTATCATTATTAAACAGACAGAACTCCATTGGCTTCAGTGGATTTGCTGCTGTGATGTATGTAGCTGGTAGCTTCTATGGCAGATTGTTTTCTCTTGCTGTGTCTTTAAATGTTGAAGGCATTTGCTTACTTACAGTTGCCATTTTGTGGTGGATAAAGGACGCAGGATGTTGGAGGTGGCTCACACTGTGCAATCTAACAGAGTTTACTTTTAACATTTTTGTTTTGTTTTCCTTTAATTTAAACAAACAAAAAACATTCATGTTACGTGAATGGCTGGGATTTTGGGGTGGAAAAACCTAACAGCATCCATTCACACCAATGGCTGAATTTGACCCAAATCTTTACACCTTGGCCTCAGTAGTTATTTTTCTTGTATCCACCTTGGTGATACAGCCACTGGATGAGTTTACCATGGAAGAAGTGGCTGTACCTGCTAGATCAGTGGTTCTCAACTGTGGTCCACCGCTTGTTCAGGGAAAGTCCCTGGAACGCCAGGCGGTTTGTTTACTTGCCACATCTGCAGGTTCAGCCGATCGCGGCTCCCACTGGCCGCAGTTCACTGTTCCAGGCCAATGGGGGCTGCGGGAAGTGGTGCGGGCCAAGGGATGTGCTGACCAATGCTGCCCACAGCAGTTGTGCTGCATAGGGAGTTGGGCAGGAAGTGGAGAGACTAGGGAAGGGGAAGGGGGGGAGGGATAGCTCAGTGGTTTGAGCATTGGCCTGCTAAACCCAGGGTTGTGAGTTCAATCCTTGAGGGGGCCATTTAGGGATCTGGGGCAAAAAATCTGTCAGGGGACAGTACTTGATCCTGCTAGTGTAGGCAGGGGACTGGACTCGATGACCTTCAAGGTCTTTCCAGTTCTAGGAGATTGGTATATCTCCATTTATAAAAAAAAACAAAAAACTGTGAAATGGGTTTCTGGGTAGGTTGAAGGACTGTTGTTGGGGGCATGGTGTCACGGAGCGCCCGGGCGATGGACTGGAGCCGCTCCCTAGGAAGCCAGACCGGACTCCAGGTGAAGGGCCCCTTCTCCGTACACAGCCTGTTTCCAAGGCCAGGAGCTTCACGGGTCCCCACTTCCACCTTCCTGCGTCTGACCTCGGAGCATTCAGCACCTTCTGGCCCTCCGTGTGCTTCCCCCAGCAAGCCCGCCTGGGTGGGGTCCTGGGGGAGCCTGTGGATTCTGCACCCCAAATCCACAGTCAAACGTGACTCTCAGCCAGCCAGTAGATTAGAAGGTTTATTTGAGATGTCAGGAACCCCATCCAACTCAGAGCTTCTCAGTCTCAACAGGTCCCCTCAGTCAGGCCCTTCTGAGGTGCTAGGAGGTGAGACCCAGATTCTGGGCTCCTGCTTCTTCCCCAGGTTTATTCGATTACTTCTATTTGGTCTAACACAGACCATGCAGCGAGCGAGCGTGAGCCCTCAGCTGGATCCATCTTGGGGCCAGAGAGCCAGATAGCTCCTCTGCTCTTCCCAGCTAGACCCAGACTCCTCAACCCCCTCTAACCCCTCCCTGCTTTCCTTTGTCCCTTTCCCGGGCTCGAGGTATCACCTGACCTCCCTCCCCCACCTGGGGTCAGATTACAGCCTTCAGGGATGCACACCTTGAGAGGGGAGGGCGTTGCCTCCTGGCTTCCAGTTTCAGCCCCTAATCCTTAAGAACTGTATAGGGGAAACTGAGGCACACACACACAGTACTCCCACTTCGTCACACATGGCCAGGAGATACATGACCTGTGCAGATCCACTTGCCACAAACCAAGCACTAGGTGGGAATGGAGGGACAGTCTGTAATGGACTATGGCTATTGCTAAAGTACTGAGTGGTTTTGGGGGGAGGGGGGTGTTGAGATTGCCTGTGGATTTGGGGAAGGATTCTGGGTTTCCCAATATCGGTGTGGGTTTCATGAATTATTGCTCAAACATTTTAACAGAATCTTGAATGTGTGTTGCGAATAATTGCTTATAAAGTGCTAATGAATGTGATGAAACAACATTCCCCACGCTCTCCAAAATTGGTTTTAAATTGTGCAGACGTGTTTTATTCTCCTACGTCCAGCTGTAAGCAAGCCTTTGTACTTCTCCATTTCATCAGTGCTAAATATATGCTTGAGAATTGACCGCACGTTCTTCAGGAAAAATACTTGAGGAATTTTACATTTAGTAGTTATATCAATATACTCTGCTTTTGCAAAACATTGCAGTGCTAAAATCTGCACAATACAGTGCTAATGCTCTTCATTAACTGGTTATATAAGCTTGCAAAAAATTGTTCTGTTTTTACACTCCTAAATTAATTTCCAAAACAGCCAGATGTTAATTCTCGGAATACACAATGGGGGCATTTAATCAGAATTCAAAGGATTGCCCTAGTAAAGTGGTTGATGAATCATTTCTCTTTATTTCCTTTGGAGAAACTCTTCACAACAGTGCAAGGTTATATACTTTGGGATCATAGAGTAATTGTATCCCCAGAGCATATCAGTTCAGTTTATATGCAGGGCGTCCTGGCATGTGTCATATGAATTCACTGGTCAAATGCTATCTAGTAGTGGCCTGATTTAGCTTGGGTTACTATTGTGCAGCAAGTACAAAACGGTGATCTTTGTTATAATTTGTAATTGATGGGCAACACCATCTTTCATTGCTAGCCATAGGTTACCAAATATTTTCCATGAAATCATACAGGTTTTGAAAATTTTATCTATATTGGAAATAGAGGTACCACTTTGATTAGCTCTGAAAGTTCCTGTTGTCACATTTGTTGAAGACTATAGAAATAATAATACTATATTTGCACTCTTGGGAAGTGGGTGATATTCTACTGTTTACATCAGCAAACTTTGTTCGGTAAAATGTAGTCCTCCCACTCTTTGTCATTGCGGTTCAGTGCAGGTATTGAGAACTACAGGAAGTTTTACTGGTATCTTTATTAAAAACTGAGTTTCATTCATTCAGAATGTCTCAAACTCTCTTTTCGTCATTAGACTTAACGGTACATATCTTGTTGTGTTACATGCATTTTCAATAGACAGCAATACTGACAAGTATGTAATGGAGATTCACCTGCATATTTTTTTTTGAGATCACAGAATATTCAGTCAGAGGTAGAGAACACCTATTAGGCAATCTAGGGCTTGATCCAAAGCCCACTGAAGTCAACAGGCATGTTTGTGCTAGACACAGTCAACAGCAGATCCGGACTAACATGGCTACCCCTCTGATACTGGACACAATTTTTTTGGCTGGTTATTTAAACCAGCATGAAAACACAATATGTGAATAATCAAAGAGAACTGGATGTCTATGATAGACTAAATAAGAAGTAAATTGCATCAAAGCATATCTAGGTAGGAAGTTACTCATACCCTGTTTCCCCGAAAGTAAGACATCCCCCGAAAATAAGACGTACTTCAAGTTTTGCCTCTCGCTGTAATATAATGTAATGTAATTTTGGGAGCAAAAATTAATATAAGACACTGTCTTATTTTCGGGGAAACACGGTAGGACATTCAAGAACTTGCTCAATTACAGTTCTGCATCTGTTTTGGGGAAATGAGAGGATTATGCTATTAGTGGATCATAGTAGGTCTGACCATTTTCCTTCATTGACATCAGTTTCCAGAACTCTGGAGAATTAGTGTGCTTCGAGGTCTCAGGATCAAATTGTGCATTTAGCCATTGGCCCAAGTAGGAGGCACAGCATTCCTGTAGTTTATCAGGAGGAGTCATGTTTTAGGGAGGTATTTCACCTCCTTGAGCAGCTCAGTGCTCAGAGGTGCCTGTACCCCGACAGAGCCTCAGGCCTACTCTCCAAGCCAGGCCAAACTGGAGAACAAATGGACCTACCTGTCTTCTTTGGGTCTTTAGATTTTGTAAACAAAGTAAATATATCTGTGTAGACTTACTCCAGCAGAGGATCTGGGCCTCTGTTTTAAGAAATATACAAGATAATGGCATTGGTAACTCTCCCTTACTAAATGACCCATCTTGCATGCTATGAACGTATCTCAGGATCTTTGACTGTTCACGTTTTTGGGAACACCTTCCACGTGTGCTATCTGCATAGAGCGTCTTATTTGTTAACAAAAGTATTTTAAGGTGTTTCACGAGATTCTTATGTGTATTTTCTGGGAGCCAAACATTTAATCCTAGCCCATTGATTTCAGTGGAATGGCAACATATGTTTACAGACTCCCTTCATCCTCTTTAGTCTCTCAGTGTAGTCTACTTCAGACAATTGTAAAAAATAGTTTAACTGTAGGTATTTAATGTCTCATAAACCTCATTATGGAGGTGAGCTTTGTATTGTAACTATTGACATCTGTTGTTTACTTTGTTTTCTTTTATGCTCGACTTTCACTTCTAGAAGTCCTGGGTTCAAATCTGCTTTAGATCACAATTAAAGCTGACTGTCTGTTTGCTATCATCAATAAATAACCAGAAAAGGGAAATCCTGGATCACTCAGAGATTTGCAATGACAGAGCTGTGTGGGGATGTTCTCTCTGCTATTATGCTTGGCCCTAGTCAGTGGTATTAACTTTATATTTTGAGCATCTGAATTTGCCAATTTTTTGTATGTGTAAAGTCAGCTGGTATTTTCTACCTGCATTTCTCTGTCATTCAGAATGTTGTATGGCTATTTTTTATTGTTACAGTCAAGTTCCCTTGAGGTGTTTTTTCTTTTCTACCTTGCTTCTGACATATTTTTATATACTAGAATGTATATTTTTCTTCTAAAAATGTGTGAAGTTTATCTTTTCCTTGTTTGCCCGCAGCAATTTTAGTAGGGAGCAAGCAGCAGGTTGCGTGGAGGAGAACAGCAAGTGGCACAGTTGTTGAGCTGTAGAAAAAGTGCATAATGCTTTTGGTTGAAATATGGAACAAGGCTACAAGAAAGTGAATGTACAACTAGGTGCTCACCTCGATACTGAGGCACACATCCCGCCCACGGAGAATGCACTTTGAGACAAATGGAAGGTGATCTAATGGGCTGAGTCTTAACATTCCTATAATCAAGCTAGTTCAATAAAAGATCATGGATTTGGGGGCTGGAATAAATACTTTATAGTGAGCTCTAGATGATCCTTATTTTATTTTTTTTAGCAAAACTAGCCATATAATATTTAACAAATACAACTTGCATTTAGTAGCCCCAGCTATTTAATATCTAGTTATACACCCTTATATTCATTGGAACACACCTGTTCCAAATGTTGAGCCAGACATTTTTCATATTGAACTTATTTTGGACCACAGGACTTAATATCTCAGTGCCTCTTGATAGTATGGCTGTTGCCTGGTACCATAGTTAGGCCAGAAAAATAGACACATTTTAAGAGCAGTTTGATTGCTTACTCGGAGTGATATGATCCTCTGAATACTGCTGGTGAAGCAGTTAGGTTCCACACCCCCACCCCAATGAAATGTGGTTAGAGCATACTGGCCTTTGCTGGGGGAATGGTCTACTAGGGAAACTCGGGTAGGCAAAGGTTAGCAGAGTTGGCCGGGGGGAAGAAGGCAAAAACTGTTGGTGAAAATTTCCACCAGGTTTTCACCTGCTCTAGGATTTGGTCTGCTTAATTAAGGGAAATGAGGATGGGAGGAGAACTCTTAGAGACTTTAAATTTCCGACCTCTGGACCTTATTCTGTGCAAGTTTACAACTGGAATAAATCTGTTCACCTTAAATAAGGTGTGTGTCTGACTTCATTTTGAGGACTTTGCCTTGGATTTTCACAATGGATTAGACCTGCCCAAGAGGGTGCTGGCAGGCAGATTGTTTTGATTTTTTTTTAAAAATTAACACTCACCATTTCCACTTTAAATAGGTAGTTCTAAATTGTCTAATGCCACTTACTCCCTGGTGGCGATTCTTAGTATTAGGTGAAAATATTCTTCTGCTTTACATCACATTGATTTCAGTGGCCAAAAGATCAGTCCCTAACACTCTGCCATGAATGCATAGACTAAATGGATAGCTATATTTTAAGTGGAGTGGCAGATTAATGCTCTGTCTTGTACTTTTCTTCTTGACGTTTATTGACTAGTTGTTTTTTATTGTGCTGGTGAAGCGCCCACTCAAAATAACCCAGTTGTTTTTATTTACAAACCAAATGTTGACATTTTTGAAAATTGGGTTGCTTTAGCAATTCCTCTTGCAGCTAGCAATTAAAAATCCTGCTTATGGACTTTGCAATCTCACCTCATTTCCAATTGTTAAGTTGGAGGGGCTACTCGTGCAGATATCTTTCAAACCTACAAGACTTCAGGAGTGAACTGAATGGAAAAAAATTCAGTGACTTCGGTACCTTCAGGATTTAACCCCAGATCCATATTCTGAGATGATACATAGTTACTTTCTCCTTTCATTGTGCATTCCATTTCCTAAATTTCTCTTTTCCGGTTTCCTATTTTTTAGGTACAGTATTCTGTGTGTTTCACTAGAGCAAGGGCCATCATCCAATTAGAGAGGATAATAATCACTTTACCACTAAAGGCACTATAAGCCTGATGCAAAGCACAGGGAAGTTAATGGAACTACTCCCACTGATGAGTCCTGTTTGGTTCAAGTAATCTAACCCTGCAATACAGGGAAAAATCAGATTCCGGGTTCTTTATTGAAGAACTCTGTAGCATTGTAGCTATATTGCTCTTTGAACCAAAAGAGCTTTGCATACAAGGGTGTTTGCTTAGGATGTCACATTTGCATTTATAAAAGCACATCTTATTGTATCACTGGTTGTGCTTGCTGCAAGTTGGTCATATTGTAGCTAATCCGTGGCATAACAGTAATAGCTCAAACGGCAGCAATGGAAAAATACAAGCTAGGGAGAGGAGACTGTCATGGAAGAGCATCTACTGCAAAACTGTACCAGAAGGTGCATCAGACCACACCTGGGTTAAGTCAGAATAATGAAAGATGTATCTAAGAAATTGATTAGCCTGCAGAGGGGAAGCAAAGCCTGCAAGTGTATTGCCCAAAAGATTAATAGTATTTTGTCAATTATTTAAATATATACTATGCTTGATCTTGTCAAATGTAGTCAATAAATCAAGAAGTAATAATGAGAGAGTGTCCTGGAATTCAGTTACAATATTAAAGCCATTACATTGCCTTACAAATACTGACAGACCTAACACTTTCTGAAGCAAAATGGGCTTTGTAAATAAATGAACTTAATGAGCTGTAACAAAAAAAAGGGTTCAGAGAAACTAGATACAGAAGATCAAGATAGGGAACTAGCTGGAAAAGTCCCCAAGTAAGAAGTAGGAATGCTTTTAAGGGGAAAAAAAAAGAGTAATAACCATTTTCAGTTGAGGCTCAAGTGGCAAGATTACAAAAGAGCATTCAGAACGGCTGTGATAACAGAGCCTAAATGCTCAACACATTTATTTATTCATTCATTTATGTATTGATTAAAAAAACATATCTGGCACTTTATATGTCTGGCAAATGTAAATCAGTGACTTTTGGATTATCTCTCCATTCATTCTGTTGTGAATTATGTATGCATACAGTGATGCCATTGTTATGTAGGGAAGGCATCCTAATATTACTAATGTTTATCTCAGTTGGAAAAGGCACAGGGTCTAAAGGGATGAAGCTCCTTATCAAATGCATCCATTCTCCCTTTCCTGCCTGAAATGTACAGTAGGTGACACAGTTCTTTCTTATTCCTGTAAAAGGACTGGAGGATTTAAAGGCTAAAATCTACCTTTCACCACAGTGGACACGTGGGGATTTAAAGAAGGCACTTTCTTATTTGTAACTCTGCCAAAAGAATATTGTGATGCCTTGGAAACATTGTTAGGTATTGATCTGAAAAATGATGGCACAGACTCAGACCTAGTGAAAGTAATGGAGTCAGATTATCCCCTCTTCAGTCATTTATCAATTCAGCGTAAGAGTTTTTGCATATCTGAACGAATCATGTGTCTTGCCCATGTTGTTATAACAAACTGATTGTGAACCGTAAATGCTTAGTTTTTTGTATGACCTTTTTTAAAAAACAGTCATCTACAGTGTATTTTTATAAATGACACACACATTTCCTCTTTTATATTTCATGCCTACCTTTATGGTTCACTGATTCTTTTCTCCAAGGCACGTTTACTGTGATTTTTAACTTTAAACAAATGATCATTATTGTCGCAGATGCTGACAGCCTTGAAATTAGTCACAGGGCTTCTCATGTGTTCCTTCTCTTGTGCATATGTGGATTTTTCCCTTTCCATGGCTCACGCTGCATAACCTCCTTTCTCTCCTGAGTTACGTGTGCAGCAATCCTCTTCTTTTTCTGCTTCATGCACAGTAATCGCCTGCTAACACAACAGCGCACACGAAGAGACTGATCCCTGTCACCTCCAAGATCAAGTGGCTTCCTGCACAATGCCACATGATGGGAGATTACATGCTTAAGATGTATTTCAGTCTCAGAATTTTCTTGCTGTTCGTAAACCATTCAAGCCCTTCCCCTGAAGTCTGTGACATCATCCAAATCCCTGACTAGGATTACAACCTTGTGCTCAATTAGGTGGCATATCTTTGTTCTTTATTTTCGCCTTCCTTTGCTTTCTACAGGTTTGCTGGTGATGCACAGGCACTCTCACCTGCCATCATTTCCTATGTATGGTATCTTATTAGGTCACCTGATGGGATCCTTTTGCACTTACCTTCAGAACTCTGAGGCCTTCACAAACATGAATTAACCCTCCTTTGAGGCAGGTGATTCTGAGTTTCATTTTATTTATTTGTATCCGTATCTTTATTCATTTTGCCTATATGGTTATTAAAATCATGTAAGCGAAACAAACATGGGCAGATAAAGCACAGCAAATTAATACAATACCATTTGCAAATATGCAATAAGTATGATTCTTTGAAGGTTAAAAATATCTATGTGATTGGCAAATAATCTTAAGAACTGAGGCATGCCACATTAGATATTACAGTGATTCTTATTTTTGTGTGAGAAGTTTCTTTTTTCTCCTCAGATTTTCTTCTCACTGGATACCAGGATAGGGGCAAAGGACTATTACAAGCTTCCAAAATTCAGTATCAAAACAACTATACACACTGCGCAGTCCAGGACTCAAGAATAATACCAGTTGGCTTCCACATGAAATCCTGGATGTTCGTTCTTACTGAAGCAGAATGGTTTAGATGAGAGAGCACTGGACTAGAACTCAGGAGACCTGGGATCTGTTTCCTGCTCTGCCACATGCCTGCTATGTGACTTTGGGAGTGTTGCTTGTTACTTTGAATCTCAGTTTCCCCAGCTACAAAGTGATGATAATAGTACTTAACTTTCCAAGTTTCTAAGTGATATTAGGTGTAAGTGTGAAGAGATAAGTATTCTAAGTCTATGGGCTGGTCTTCACTACCCGCTGGCTCGGCGGGTAGCGATCGATCTTTTGGCGATCGATTTCTTGCATCTTGTGAAGACGTGAGAAATCGATTGCCCGCAGCTCCCTCGTCGACTCCGGAACTCCAGCTTGCCGAGAGGCGCAAGCTGGAGTCTACGGGGAGCGCACCGCCACCTGCCGCTGCCATGCGGACGGCAGGTAAGTCGGCTGCAGATATGCAAACTTCAGCTACGTGATTCACGTAGCTGAAGTTGCGTTTCTGCCATCGATCCCCCCAGTAGTGAGGACCAGTGGCTTATTATCACAATGAGCCAAGTTTTCTTGTTATGTAGGATGGGGTGTAATGCATTTTCCCCGAGGAATCATTATGCTTTACAATACAGTAACAACATTAAATTGTCTTTCCTCAAAGAAATTAAAACTATGGCTATGTTAACAGTTGGAGCTAGTGGCGTGATTCCCAGCTTGAGCATACATACTTGTGCTAGCTCTTATCAAGCTAGTGCGCTAAAAATAGTAGTATAGATATGGTAGCATGAGTAGCAGCAAGCAGCAAGCAGCCATGCTGACTACAAACCTACCAAGCCCCATGGGCACATATTTGGGGGAGCTAGCCCATGTCACCATTCACCACTGCCTGTGCTTCTTGGCTACACTACTATTTTTAGCACACTGGCTTGATAAGAGTATATCTAGTCAGGCTGGGAATCACACTCCTCGCTCCAAGTGTAGATGTAGCCAATGAGTCTTCACTTTTTACTACTCAGTATGATATTTCAAATGTAGCTGTAGTTTTTGCACCTTTAACCATCTCTGGATTGATGGAAATAGATCAGGCTTCCATTGCAGACCTATTCTATAGTTGTGTAGGGGGATCTCTATTGGCGTTTGACTCTACATCTTGTGTGAAGGTTATTAATGATATGGAGTAGGCATAGTTTTGGATAACATGGATTAAGTATTGTTATCCAGGAAATATGCTTAATAATTGCTTGTGAATAGGGCCTCATAGGGACACTGCTATACCATATGTGAGAGTACCAGTTTCTGTTTGGCACTGAAATGAGAAACCAGTGATGTCACAAGGGGTTATGTAGATTCTTTGTGGAACTTAGTAAGAGGTTATTCTGTGTTTCTAATGGTACTGAAGTTGAATTGAATGCTAGAAAAAGAGAAAAATATTCAAGGGACTGATTTTTTCAGCTTAAGTCCTATTTTCAAGAGCTTAAATCTAATGGAAAATCAATAGGAGGTAGGCTCTTGAGTGCCTAAATCACTTTTGGAAATGGGACTTGAGTGCTATTGAAAATTGTACCCCATACCACTTCCCTACGTCATTATTTCCCAGTATCTAAGTCCATCATCCATCTACCTTGTACTTCTAGAATCTGGTTTAGAAATACTCTTATTGATCCAAGATAATGCATGTTTATTGTACAGGGAGAAAATGAATGTATTTTCAACTACAGAATAATTTGTTTTGTTAAATTTAAGTTTTAAAGATGGAGTAGTACATTTGGATGTAGTGTAAATAATTTATCTTAAGTGGTTATTGGAGGAGGGTCAAAAGTGTAGAACTCTTTCTGCACTCTTCATGTAATTATAATTTTACTTTACTGTTGCTTAAAAACTATCTAGCCGAAAGGCAATTATTACTTTTCTGATATTTAGCTATAAATAATTGAAGATCCTATGGCAGTTCTTTAAACACTGAGAGAGGTTAGCAGATTGAGTTGTATTTAGATGTGCATATGGTGTGATACAGCTTTTGCTCAGGCTTCCTCATAAGTTGGTTCATATATCTTGGATAGAGATCAGAGGAGAAAGTAAGCCGGTACGCCCCGGTACACCCTGGCAGCTGGAGCTCCAGGCCCTTTAAATTGCCCCCAGAATGCCACTACTGGAGCCCTAGGGTAGCAGCTGTGGGGCTCTGTGGGGTTGTCATAAGTATGAAGTGCCTTAGAATTACTGTTTTACCTGTGAAGGGTTAACCTGAAGCAGAAGAGGGAATGATGTTTTGGGGATGCAAATTCCTGGAGACAAAGGTTTTAGGGCTTGTCCTCACTGGGGGGGGGGGGAGGGGGATCGACGGCAGATACACAACTTCAGCTACGTGAATCACATAGCTGAAGTTTGCGTATCTGCCGCCGACTTACCGCTCGTCCCCACGGCAGCGGCAGACGGCGGCGCGCTCCCCCGTCGACTCCAGCTTGCGCCTCCCGTCAAGCTGGAGTTCTGGAGTCGATGGGGGAGCCACAGGCGATCGATTTATCGCGTCTTAACAAGACATGATAAATCGATCACCAGAAGACCAATCCCGCACCACGGGAGTGAAGACGAGCCCTTAGTTTCACACTTTTTCCTGGGCACTCAGCCTGTCTCCATCTTCTCCCCGGCTCTGGGGTAATGAATCATCTTTCTACTCATCCCTTGATAAGTTTCTAAGTCAGCCTGGCAGTAAGTGAAATTGTTAATTGTATAAGCTTGTAATCAATCTATGGTGTCTTTAACCTCATCAGGGAGAGAAATCCCAAGGGAGGGGTTAGGCTAGGAACTGAGTATCTGTGAAGTCTGTGTAAGTTGTATGCTTTTCTCTTTTCTTTATTAAACCTTTTATATATATATATATATCCCTCCAATAGAATTAACAGACAATTCTTATATATATATATATATAAGAATTGTCTGTTAATTCTATTGGAGGGATCCTAGATTTGGATCAGAGTCTGTGTTCTCAATCTCTCCCAGGTATCAAGGGGGAGGGGGTGTTACTATCGGGGTTTTAATGTGCCCCACCCCATAGTTTTGGGTTACTCACATTAATGGTGGCAGCAGATTTCCAAACCCCAACTGGAGAAGCTTGGGTTTTGGGGGAAAAGATTTAACCTAAGCTGATAAAATAAGCAGGGTTTGATTTGTCTTTCATGTGCGAGATCCCCACATCTTTACCCTAGAGTTTAGAGCGGGGAAGGAAATCTCTGACAGGGGTATTTAAAGGGTTAGGGAGGTAGAAGCAGGGGAGCCCTGGGCCCTTTAAATAGCCCCAGGAGCCCCGCAGCTGCTACCTGGAGCCCTGGATTAGTGGCAGGGCTCCGGAGGCTATTTAAAAGGGACCCAGGCTCCCCCTGCCTTTACCAACCTGGACCCTTTAAATAGCCTCCAGAACCCCGCTGCTGGAGCTCTGGTATCAGTGGCAGCCCGGGCTTCAGCAGTGGTTTAAAGGGCCAGGGGTGGTAGCAGCTGCAGTGCCTTTAAACTGCTTCTGGAGATCCTGGCTGCTGCTGCTACCCTGGCTGGGGGGAGGGCGAGGGCAGTTACTGGTATGAGACTGGGTTGGTGCTGGCTCTGACCCTCAGCCCCGCCCCTTCTGCCCGAGGCCCTGCCCCTACCGGGGGCCAGAGTCAGCACCAACTCAGCCCTGTACCGGTAAGTCCTTATTTTTACTTTCACCCCTGATAGAGATCTAAATTAGAAGCATCATATAGTGAAACCTCAGTGATGAGAGTTTGTTCTGTTTACAGGTAGGTATAGCCTGGGATCATTGCAAGACCTAGGTTATTGGATCTGTAATAAGTATAGTTGAAAGTTGGGAAGGACCAAGATTCCATTCACCATTCAGTGGTGAGTATTAGTGTCTTGAGCATTTAGCTGTACCATACGTGAAAGACATGGTTGGTATGATTCTCTTCAAATAGGCTTTTGGTGGGTTAGCTAGAAATATTAGCAAAACATTACAGGGCCAGATTTCCTGGTCTGCTAGGATTACCAGTTGCCTCATGAGCTACAGCTGGCATTTATTGGGCTCTTTTCATTATGGAGACTCTTAATCATGTATTTGTTCAGAAAGTAGATGTTGCCAGTTGGCACTTTCTCCCCTTTGGAAAGCCCCAAAGTCCTACATTATGGTTTTTTCTTAATTTTAGATGGCAAAAACTGACACAGAGAGTGGGGCAGGGGAGGAAGTGGGAGCAGGAGAGAGAAAGGTTAAATGATTGGTTCCAAGTCACACAAGAAGTGAGTATCCAAGAACCTAATTCCAAACTTTTTGGTGCAGGGGACATGAGAAGTAAGTACGAGTACTTGGCTGGTGGGAGGACAAAACTGAATGCCCCTGGGGTTAAAGGTGGAGATTTAATGTTGGGAGAGCCCATATATGACCAAAAATGTAAATTATAATTGCAGTTTTCAAGTGGTCGATTTTGGGTAAAATTGCCTTAGGAGCCTGAGTCTCATTTTCAAAATGTTTTTAGGGATTTTAGGAGCCTAAGCCTATAAGCTTTAGGCTTTTAAGTGCCTAACAGACAGATTGTTTAAGGTAGTTAGGTGTCTAAAGGTGCAGATAGTGGGATTTTCAAAAGCACCTAGGTGTCTAACTGCCACTAGGTGTGTATCACCATTTTTAGACACCTAAACACCTTTAAAAATCTGTCCTGAAGTAAGTTTTGAAAATGGAACTTAGGCTCCTAAGTGCTTTTGAAAATTTTACTCAATATCAGCAAAATGTATTTTTTTAATTGTTTCAATGTAGGAGTCTCTATAACTTTACAGTTTTCTTAGTATAAAGAATATGACTAATACTGCAGTGCGAAGGCCTGTGCTATCCCTATAAGGGACAAGCAGGAACTCTCATTCCAGGTATAATCAAGGAGGTTCCCTGCTCCACCTAGGATGCCTCTATTAAAACTGAAAGAGGAAGCTGACTAGGGGGCCAGAGACTAGAAGCTACACAACTGGCAAGGGGAGGTGATCTTTGGCCAGATCCCTGAAGGTAAAGCCTTTGAACTGTGGTTCAAGTGCTCCTTTCATAGGGCTTCATTAAAGGGAGTCATACCTATGGTAATTAGCGTGCTTGGCTTCCTCTTGCCCTGGTCTGAACAAGCCCATTTGTTGTTGCCCAGCTGAGGAAAAATAAGGGAAAGGAATGTCTGGGGTGGCCCACTCTTTACATGCAGTAAGGTTAATTAGTTAGAGAAAACATTTGCAAATATTTTAATGTAGGCTGTGGTACTTTCTCAGTTCAGACCATATACAAATATTTATAACTCAATTGTTTTAATGAATAAGACAGCAGTGTTCCAGGGTCACGTAATCAACTATGCCAGATGCATCAATGAGTTAGGCAATTGCCAAGAAGAGGTTTTTGTGTAACTCTTAAATCACAATACTCAAATCCCCACTCCACTCCCCCAAAAGGCATATTAACAGAATGATAAAGAGCTGAGTGAAATTGGAAGACTCACACTGAAGTGCTCTGGTCTGATCTTTTCTGGAAATCCATGCATCTCTGTTGCTCTGTAGATGTTCTGTGTGACTTGACTTATACATGTGCTATATACAATATTATGCACAACATTTGGAGGATGTGGGCTGTGACAGGCCAGGCTCCTTTTCCACCCTGACATCCCTTACAAGCAATCTTAGATGTGTCTTGCTTGTCAATATCTCCGTGGGTTTTATTAATGTTACCACCACCATGTGTCTCTCACAGTATCAGTGCAGCACCTCTGCCTGCAGTGTCCTTCAGCCCTCAGCCCTTCCTCCAGGAAGAGGATGCAATCTCATCAGCCAGAGACTTAGCATTTCATGGGCTCTGCTAGCCCCTCCTCACAGTGTTTTTAACTATCCTCCCCAGCCGGTGGGAAAAATAGCTTCTTAGCTCACCAACCCCCAGTCTGTTTGAGCAATTAAGTACTCTCCTCCATCAGGCCTGTCATGATGGAGCTAATTAATGCTTAAGTGACCAGAGTTCTGGGTCAGCTACTGGCTCCCAGCACTCTGTCACAGGGCCACAAGGGGCCTTTTAACAAGGAATTTCTGTAGTTTATAGATAAGGATTAATACATTCACATACTCTCTAAAATGCAGGTTAACTTTAACCATTAACTCAGGAGAAGTGGGAAAATATCCAGGCCAGCTTCCTGCCCCTCTTTATTTTTGTTTGTTATAGGAAAACAAAATGTCTTGAATCTAGTTCTAGGATCTCTTTCTCTCTCTCTCTCTTTCTCTCTCTCTCTCTTTCTCTCTCTCTCTCTCTCAAAGGTGGATTGATTATAAATCTCACAGATGATTCTTTTTAAATGTTAGCATACTACAAGAATATTACTTTCAGGCTAAGTTATATGAGAGACAGCTGACTGGATTCAGGGGCAAAACAGATTTTTTTTTCCACTCAAAAATAGGGGTATATCATGGAAAAGTTGACCAATGCTTAATCACAAAGTAGGTAGTGTGAAGACTGCATGGTGGTGTAAGAGAAAAGGAAGATAATAATAATAAGAATAATATATTTTATTATCATAAAACCTGTGGGTCCTTGTCAAGGACCAGAGTGCCCTTGGTGCTAGGTATTATAAAAACACAGAACAAAAAGACAGGCTTGAGAACTTACTGTCTAAATACACAAGACAGACACAGTGTAGGAGAAGGGGTAGAACACACAGCAAATGAATAATGAATAACATGACGTTAGTTCCATTCTTTTTTCTTTTTCTTAGGAGGGGATAGGCAAAGGGAGAGAGGACAGTGAAGAGGAGGAGAGTTGGTCTATGTCTACACTACTGCCTGTGTTGGAAAAATGTATGTCCCTCAGGGGTGAGAATATTCCACCCCCTGAGTGACATAAGTTACATCAACATAAGCACTAGTGTGCAGAGTGCTATATCAGCAGGACAGGTTCTCCCACCGCTTGCTGCTTGCTGGATTATGTGTTTGTTTATGCTGAAGGCATTGTGCTTCTACACCAGCGCTGTACATATAGACGTAGCCTAGGAGGAGTGATGGTGAGGTGACGAGACTGAGAGGGTTGGTGCAAACAGCCAATCAGCAAAGGGCAGAGGAATACAGTCAAAACTCTAGAAAGTTCTCCAAAGGACCAAAGGTCTGTGACCCTACTGGCTGGAGTCTCTAGAGGCATGTCTACACTGCAGCTGGAAGTGTGTCTCCGAGGCCAGACAGAGAGACATGGGCTAGCTCTACGCAAACTAGCATGCTAAAAACACCGGTGTGAACGTTTAGGTACAGGCAATGGCACAGTTTATCCACCCAAGTATGGATTGGCCCCAAAAGGCGGGAGGATTATACTCGCATGGCTAACCCATGCTGCTACCCAAGTCTCAGTGTCCACACTGCTATTTATAGTGCACTGACTTGAAACTCCAGTATAGCTAGAGCATGTCTGTGTACCCAGAGGCACGCTGCCAGCTGCAGTGTACATATACCCGGACTGGCTCCTCTGCAACTTTCTCCCAAGTCCACATGGTGGGGGGAGGGCAACCACCCTCTCCTAATTTCCCCCAGCACATGGAACAGTCTCCTTTGCACTGTTCTGGGTCTAAGTGGATACTAGGAGGAGGAAGTGACTCTGGCCAGGCCCTATTTTCCCCACTCCCTCCTTCCTCATTGCTGCAATCCCCTTTGGCTGTGTCTGCCACTAGCTAGTAGCACTGTGTGGAGGAAGCATGTTGACAGGATACCAGAGTGGTTATTGATACAAGTGAAGGAACAATTAATTACTGATTGATAGTCTCCTGCATATTTCAGGCCACAGCATTTCATCCAGTCATCCCAGTACTGAGCCCAATAACTTGTAGACGACTAAAGCATCGAATCCATCATTCTCTGATTCTTTTCTATCAAAGCCTTAGGGAAGAATTTAAAGTCCAAATCCTGCAGTCTGATGTGGGCAGATTGCTGCAGAGCCCTATTGACTACAATGGGACTCTGTGCGAGCATAGGGGCCCATGAAAATGGATCACATTGTAAGATCACAGTCTAAATTTGTGAAGGGTAATTTATAGTCCTTGGGAAACACAGCCAGTTATGCAAACTGAGACTGGCATTGAGTCCCACATAGCATTCATACTCTCAGTAACACAGCGACCTCCACATGTGTAAATATGAACTCTACATATGGTGTTTGAGCCTGATCACACCGAGAACTACAATGGTGAAAGAGCATAAAGTGCAACAAACTGAATTAATGATAAATAGTGACGGAAATAAAGACCACAGTCCAATTATACTATTATTGTTGGAATATATTTTTAAACCTCATTTTTAAAAGCATGACTAAATATTAAACATAATAATAACAATAATTAATAATGATTAAACCCTTTCTTCTGCAGTATGAACATTCCAGAGAGTTGTGTGACTAATTTGCAATTAGTACTTAATTTGGTCAATGTAGCCTCTTTCTGTTCATGGACAGACTGCAACTTGTTCAAAATTATCTGACAAATTATTACTTGAATACTTTAAAATTCATTTGTGTTTTCTACAAGTGTTTGATGGAGAGTATTCACTGCTGAAGCCATGTTTGGCTAAGTGTGGTTAGTAAATTGCATGGTACTGCTTTTGTTCCCTGATTGGCCAGCTGCTTCTTATATGAAATACACATGCTTGTGTGAGTTTGAAAATTGTTTACCACAAAAATTCATGCCGTTAAAACTTGATTGCCCAAATATTTGTAAGAAGTGAAATCAAAAGAACTCAACCGTGACTGACGCAAATTTATTTAAAAATTTGAAGTCTTAGGCCCTGATCCACCAAACCACTAGTCTAGGCTTAATGTAAACAACACAAGTAGTTCTACTCATTTCAACGGATAAATACATTTTTAGTGCTTTATCGATTGAGGACCTATTATCTACTGAAAACAGATAAAATCTGATCTGCTGGTATATTCTGTGTGTCTTTATTAAACTGTAGCCATTGCTAGAGTTGTATAAAAATTGGAATAGTGATCCTGTGGGAAATTCCAGTAATTTGACGTTTTTGTCCTCATTTGCAATGAAAACAGTTAAAATTCTAAAATTTTTGGTGGGATGGATAGTTACAAAAATTTTTGATTCAGAAATATTGAAATGGTTCATTTTGACATTTTAGATCAAAATAAAATATCTAGATATTCCCAAATCAAAACATTTCCTGTTAGCTCAGTGTCTGACTGAGCTGCCACAGTGTCTCATGGGAATTGTCGTTCGGGTGCCTCATGCCTCCATTCTCATCTATGGGCTGGGTTCCCTAGCCAGACTATGTTTGCTATGATGAGCCATGTTCATATGCCTCCCACAATGCACTGCAAAGGTTAAGGAGAGAGACTTCAGTGCATCATGGGAATCTGAAACATTTCAGCAAAATCAAAATTTTCCTATGGAAAAATCAATTTTGATGAAAAATTCCCAACCAGCTCTAGTTGCCATTGTTTGAAGGCACAACATGAACTGTGGCCTTTCAATATAGAATTCATGCCAAAGATAGTGTGTTACAACAGCAGACAATGGCAACACATGGGCGGTGGCATGACAGACTACACTTAAACACTGTATATCTCTGGAGAAGACAAGAAAGTAGACCAGTGTTACTATCACACTTTAAGAAAACCGGTTGGCAGGGATTTTCAAAGCCAGGGAAAGGATTTAGCTATACAAATTTTCATTTCATTAAATGACTTTGAAAATCTCCATTTTAAAAGTTTAAAAATATATTAAATTACAACATCATTTGAAACCATGTATTTTAATACCAAGGGAAAGGCACTTTCTAGGATGCATCTCTAAAAATTAAATATTTCTTTAAAAATGATGAACAGTGGAAGTATTCCCAAAGGCATCTGACCGTAGCGGTATCTGAAAACAATAGCTGACTGTGCAGTATTTTTGAAGACTGCTGTAGAACCTGTGTATTATACAATGCTCAGCAATTAAATGGTTTGATTTTAAATCATCAAATGGCTGTGGATTTCCTTTCCAACTCACCACATCCACTGACCTTTGTAAAGACTGTTCTTCGTAAGCCTTTGAGATAGAGAACACACAGTATGTTGTGTTCCGTGTCATGTCAGTCATTATTCTCTCTTTGACATTTCTTGCGTTCTGAAGTCAATATGTTCCAGATTAATGAGGCATTTGTTCTCAATCAAGAAGCTATTTAAGTATACACTTTTAATTTTAATTAGTTTTATATGATTAATTATTTCTACATGACTTGCTCATATTTTTGGATAGTTGAAAGATGCAGTTCTTTTTTTTCCATCGACTAGTGTCCAAATCTTGTGAATGTCGATGGTGGTTATGACCCAGTAATTCATGGAAGTGAATTGCCTTCATACAAGGTTGTGGGAAATTTGCCTGTAACATTTTTGCGGTGGTAACTTTCAATATTTATTGGTTGGTTGTAATGGAAAGAAATTGGTTGTTACAAAAATATGGGTTACGTTGGTTTATGTGTTTAAAGAAGACTCCTCGTTTTAAAAATAATCATCTCACAATTGGCTCTGCACAAGAAAATGTACAGATTTCATCACTGCTCCTTTCTTTATCATTTGTGAAAGCTAGGGCTATAACAAGGTTTTAAAAGAGAACTGGATAAATTCATGGAGGTTAAATCCATTAATTGCTGTTAGCCAGGATGGGTAAGGAATGGTTTCCCTAGCCTCTGTTTGTTTGTCAAAGGGTAGTGGTTGAATGCAGGAGAGAGATCACTGGATCATTACCTGTTAGGTTCACTCACTCCAGGGCACCTGGCATTGGCCACTGTTGGTAGACAAGATACTGGGCTGGATGGACCTTTGGTCTGACCCAGTATGGCCTTTCTTATGTTCACTGTTTTGGGCTATAGGAACATTGTCCCAAACTGAAAGGATCTATATGTAGGAAGTAGTCCTGGAGCAACTTAGATTCACTGCAGGGAGGAGCCTGCCAGTGTCACTTTCCACAGGGTCCTGGGCTAGGACACAGTGCTGAGGCACAGTGCAGTGTCCTTCTACCACACCCCTTTAAGAGCCTAGATGGGAGTGGGCAAATTACGGCCTGCAGGCCAGATCTGGCCCCTCAGGGCTTTGGATCTGGCCCACGGGATTGCCACCCCATAGCGCTGTGCTCCTGGAAGTGGTTGGCACCATGTCTCTGCAGCCCCCCTGTGTGAGGGACAGAGGAATCTGTGTGCTGCCCTCACCTCCAGCCACCACCCCCTGCAGCTCCCATTGGCCAGAAATGGTGAACTGTGGCCAATGGGAACCTCAGGGGATGTACCCACAGGCAAGGGCAGCACGTGGAACCCTCTTCCCTTCCTTCCCCAGGGGCCACAGGGCCGTGGTGCCGTCTGCTTCCAGGAGCAGTGTGGTGTGGAACCAGGTTAGGCAGGTAGGGATCCTGCCTGGCACTGCTGCACACTACTGCCACCACGGAGCCTGAATCCCTGCTGCACCCTGAACCCCAACTCCCTGCCCTGAACCCCCTGCCACACCCTGTACTCCTTCTGCATCCCAACCTCACGCCCTGAGACCTCTGCTTTACCTTGCACACCTCCTGCACCCCAACCCCCTTCCCTGAGCCCCAGCATACACACCGTACCCCTCCTCTGCCCCAACCCCTTGCCCTATGTCCCTTCCTGAACACCACAACCCTCCCACACCCTGCACTCCCTCCCACGCCCCAACCCCCTGCCCCAGCCCTGCACGCAGTTTCCCCTCCCAGATGTGACCCTCAGGCCAAAACGTTTGCCCACCTCTGGCCTAAACCCAGATATTGGTGGAAAACTGAAAATCCCCAGATCAAGGGGCTAGAAATCAAGAGTTCTGATCACTAGGAAATCTGGCCTTCCTAGCCCTTTATCACACCTATGGTTGAACTTTGTATCCAAAATCCACTGGAAATTTTCACTATTAAAAAAAATAATCTCCAAGTATATATAGAACACGCAAGTGACTTCATGCAGGAAGTGGGGTTTTTTTATAACAGGTCTAAATAACAAGTTGATTTCATAGCTCAATGTTAGAATACACCTGAGGTCTGTTTAAGTGAGAGTGTTGAGTGAAAGGGCTATGGCATGGAAAAATTATGATGAAAGACAATGGTGCATATACAGAAGTTGAGATTCGGTATACCGGTGTTAGGGAAGTAAAGACGAATTACAGAGTGGTTATTGCTGCACTGAGGGATCTAGAAAATCAGACTCCCTTTAAAATGATAATTTACAGAGGCATTCAGTTTTGTCCTGAGAATTGCATGACCTCAGCGTGGGTTCAGGTTTGGCCTTGCTTTGTAAATTAGTAGTGGTCTGCACACATTTGGTTCATGTCGGCTGTATTCAAGAGGCTGTATCCAAGACAGCAAGGGAACTAATAATGCTGCCCCGAGCAGGAGCTCTTCCAGTAATACTAAGTTATGCTACCTATTACAACATGCAAAAAATATTTTGTCAAAATTAGATATAAACTATTTTTTCTCGGTCTAGATGTCCATTAACATACTGAACTTGTGTGTGGGTACGTATTTGAATCTGAACCATGTCTGTTGAGAAAAGTCACATGGAGTGGTTATATGATAATTTCCGAAAAATGGTCAATAAACCTACTTCTAGTTCTAATGAACTAGCAAACCCCAGAAAGACCTGTGCATAAGTCTGTTCAACACAAACTTGTCCTGTGAGATCTCAGTAAGAATCAACTATGATGAAAATTGGATTCATTCAATCCCAAAGCTTTTTGAACTCCAGGGCCTACAAACCCTAGTGAACCAATTCTGACAAAAAGTTCACAAACTCTTATCGAACTGAACTAGGAAGGGCCCACACAGTGCTAATCATTGGCTGACCAGATGAAGGAAAGAGAAAAAGGTTGTCAGACCACTGAAAGGAAAATATACCCAAAAGGACAAATGCACATTGTAGTCTTTGTCTGAGAGAAAAAGAGAGCAAATGACAGGTTAAAATGAAGCAATGGATCATTACATTCTGGTGAAGAATAGAAAAATGGCAAGGGTGGCCTGAGATAAGTTGTTTATTGAAGGTATGGATGTATTATCCTTTTATGTGATTTGGTAAGTTATGTACCGTATTTTTCGCCCTATAAGACGCACTTTTTCTTCCCCAAAACGGGGGGGGAAAAAGTTGGTGCGTCTTATAGGGCGAATGCAAAAAAAAAAAAAAAAAAAAAAGCGCCTCGCTCTCCCGTCCCCGCCGCGCGGGCGGGCTGCCGAGGTTCCCCCCTCCCCGCCGCGGGCGGGCTGCCGAGGTTCCCCCCTCCCCGCCGGACAAAAAAAAAAAAAAAAAAAAAAAAAAGCGCCGACTCGCTCTCCCGTCCCCGCCGCGCGGGCGGGCTGCCGGGAGCGTCCCGGTTCCCCCCTCCCCGCCGCGGGCGCGCTCCCGGCAGCCCGCCCGCGCGGCGGGGACGGGAGAGCGAGTCGGCGCTTTTTTTTTTTTTTTTTTTGGTCCGGCGGGGAGGGGGGAACCCCGGCAGCCCGCCCGCGGCGGGGAGGGGGGAACCTCGGCAGCCCGCCCGCGCGGCGGGGACGGGAGAGCGAGGCGCTTTTTTTTTTTTTTTTCCCGGATTTTTTATTTAAAAATGAGGGGGCATCTTATAGGACGGAGCGTCCTATAAGACGAAAAATACGGTATGTATTATTTTACAGATATTATAGGATGGGCTGCTTTACGGAGGGAGCCTGAAACTGGGGAGAGAAACATCCCCTGTGGCCTGTGAGAGGCATCTAGGGACTGCACTGGATTAAATACTGATTTATTTAAACTGTAAATTTGTCCATCCAAGGAAATAGGCTGTGGTGAGATAAACTTCAGATCTGATTGTTTCTGAGGGTGCAGTTGGGAAAGGAATTCTTATAGGGCTTGATCCAAAGCAGACTGAAGTCAGTGGAGAGACTTCTGCTGACTTAATGAGCTTTGGGGTTGAGCAGAGTCCCAAGTATCCATCATAGCTGTGCTTTCAATAACACCATAAGGGAGATCTGTGCTTGTGGATACAGCAGGACTGACAATGCTAACGTTCATTTTCTTCTTTTCCTATTTATGGAAGAGACATGCCTGAATTTTTCAGGGAGTATTTGAGTTTTATTAAGCACTTTTATTAAATCTTTAATAGTCATACTAAGGTGACCAGAATAGGGACAATCCCGATTTTTCGGTCTTTTTCGTATATAGGCTCCTATTACCCCCCACCTCCGTCCCAATTTTTCACACTTGCTGTTTGGTCACCCTAATACTATCCAATCCCCACTGAACCAACATTCCAATGATAGGAAATTCAGTAATGCCCATGAATTGAGAATTTACTTTTTTTCCAAAATTCCAGTTGGCAAAAATACATATATGTCTCCCATCCAATTCCAACTGTCAGGATTTATCCATATTTTGACTTAATAAATGTCTGAGGATGGGCCCTGTAGAAATATTTATACTTTTAATATTTGTATTGGTTTTATATCTATACAGAAAAATCCACAGCCAGCTCCAATTAATGTGCACCTCCTTACACCCATTTAATACCCCCAAAATCTCCATTCAAAACAAAATAAAATAAAATAAAATCTTCTGAATCCTTCTTAACATAACTCACTCATATTCCAATCAACCAACATTTTTATTGAAAATGCCCTGTCATTGGATCCATGAATTTAAACCAGGGAGCTGTTAGTTTGAGTGCCTCACTTGATCTCAGCCTCTACTATATCACACAGGGGTAGTCTCTGCATTATGTACCCAGTATATCCAAAACAAGGTTTTATCAGTCAAAACAAACACCTTGAACTTCACCAGTCACAGATCATGAGTATAATATGTTCCCAGTGTGAGCTAAATATTTAGACTAACAAAGGTCATATTGAGATAGACAAGTGCATTATTCTTTGTTTGTACTGATAACTGTAACTGTAATCTGTGTTAAACTAGACAAATGATCAATTGTGTATTTCTTCCCAATGTCCCTTGGATAATGAATTGTTAAACTAAATTTAGACCAGAAAAATGAGAAAATCATTGCCATGTGATTCCAGAACAAACCTAGAGACACTTACCAACTGCTCTTAATCAAGGAAATTGGTGCAATTGGGTTATAAAAGTAGAGGAGCAGAAACTGAAAGTGCTTACATGACAGAAAATTGAATTATTATTATTTTTTTCTAAGCAGGCATGATATTAGGAAATTTACAATCTCCAGGAAATGCGCTTGTCTCCAAGGATGTCTTGCATGTCCTCATTAACATCTCCACAATTCCACACTTAACTGACTTCAGAATCAGTGGATGAATACAGAGTAAACATCTGTATACATTTGCCCAGATTTGCCTAGGTTTGCCCAGATCTGAAACTTGAGTACTGTGAAACCAAATAGGCAAAAACTGAAGAAAATGTTTGAATCAATTCTTGAAAAGTGAATTCTGAAAAAGTACCTCTGCTGCTGATGTCAGAAATGACATTCCTTTTCAGCAAAATGGCTTCCATCACAAGACTCATAACTAGGCTGACCATACGTCCCGTTTTGAACGGGACAGTCCCGTTTTTTTCATATTTTCCGACTGTCCCGTCTATTTAATATAAATATCAAATTTGTCCCGTTTTTGCTTTTTTGCTAAAAAAACCTGAATGCGGCTTATTTCAGGGACCCACGGCCGGGTCCCGCCTCCTCCCACCCCCTCCCGCAGCCCTTCAGTCCCTTCCCCTCACGGCCTCGGGCCCCCCTCCCCAGCTTGCTCCCCCCTCCCCTCCGCTGCTGCAGAGCCCGCGCGGCGCGATTGGCTGGGCCGCCCCCATGTGTCGCGTGCCCGCAGCTGAGCAGCAGCGCGAGCCAGTTACCACGGAGCCCGGCACAATGGCGGGCGGGTGGAGTGGAGCTGCTGGCCGGGCAGGGGCTGCCTGGCACCTCGCTCCCCCCACCCCCATGTGGAGGAAACGCGACATGCGGCCCAATGAGGGGACGGCGCGGGAGCGGGGATTGCCGAGTTCAGGGAGCCAGGGGGCGAGGCCGGCAGCTGAGGCGGGCGCCGAGCGGAGCCGGAGGCAGTGCGAGCCTGGGAGGGGAGGAGGCGGCGCGGCCCCGGGCCCCATGGAGCTGGAGAACATCGTCGCCAACACCGTGCTGCTCAAGGCGCGCGAAGGTGGGGAGGGGGGGTGGGGGGGGCATGGGGTGGAGGGGGGAGGGAGTACGGGGTGGGGGGCCATGGCTGCGAGTTAGGGGGCACGGGGAAAGAGGGGTGCGTAGGGGCCGTGTGTGGAAGTGGGGGGCACAGGGTTGTGTGTGAAGGGAGGTACTGGGGCTGCATGTGAAGAGGGGCACAGGGGAAGTGGGGGGGGCATGGCTGCTTGTGAAGGGGGTGGTAGGTGGTGGGCATGAGGCTGTGTGTGAAGGGGGTACTGGGGGAGTGGGGGGCATGGAATGGGGGTCACAGGGTTGTGTGTGAAGGAGGGTACTGGGGGGGTCCAGGGCTGTGAGTGAAGGGGGTGGGGGGGGCGTGGGGCCATGTGTGAAGGTGTGGGGGGGAAGTGGGGGGGCACAGGGTTGTCTGTGAAGGGAGGTACTGGGGAGTCCAGGGCTGGATGTGAAGAGGGGCAGGGGATGGGTAGGGGAGATGGCAGGTGGGTAGGGGTACCAAGGTTAACCCCCTCCCTGAACACATGGATGCGGGGATTGGGCCATGCCTCAGAGCCCATTCGGGGCATCAGTCTTCAAGGCACAGCTAAGGCCTGGGCCGGTGGCTGTGGCATGCGTGGGCGATGCGGTGGGGTTGGTGAGAAGCCGTGTTTCTGCTGCAGGAGATGTAGGGAGAGGACTTGGTCAGTCAGAAGGGTTATTGATAGTGGAGGTGGTTGGGGGCCTGCCTGGAGGAGGAAAGCAGAGTGGCTGGCCTGGGGGAAGCTCTTCTTGCACAAGCTTCTGCCTGTGAGATGCTACGCAGGAAACTGAGCCATAGCCACAAGCTGATGTGGTTGGGGGAGGCAAATAGGGGGTCATTTGAGGTGTCTGAAGAGAATCATGGAGTGTGAGAAGTTTTATGATAAGGTATTGAAAGACCGAAATTTGCTGGGTAAGATTACTTCATCGGAGAAATATTCATGGTACGATCGTGGTGAAATACAGTCCCCTCTATGTCTACCTAAATTTTTGTATGAGTTCTGCCACTGAAGAATAATTGTTAGCTCAAGTCAATATGTTCATGTAATAAAACTTTTTTTATCGTCTTACTTTTTCATGAATACAGAATATTACATAACCCCGTCCAGTTTTTGCTATCCCAATGTCCTGTTTTTGTCTCAAGGAAATATGGTCAGCCTACTCATAACCAAAACTAGAATTTAAAAAAGTGTTGGGCCACATTCATGGCTGATGTAACTCCATTTACTTAGGTGATGTCTAGAACCTTCCTTGTTGCCCCACTCCTGCTTGGCATCTTGCTGCAAACTTACTAGGTAGGAGGGCTTTTCATTGTGGGCTACCTCATCTTTTACCTCCTCACTGAGTCCATTCAACATCATCCACAAACTGTCAGAAATGAGTGGTGTAGGATATGGCAAGTCCTTGCCCCGGATGTAGCTTCTGGAGAGCAGCCTCTGCAGAGCGGATGCAATGTGGGTTGCCGGAGATCATCAGGAAGGCTTGCAGGAAGTGGTCTGAGCCGGACAGTACTGGGCTGTTCTGCTTCAACAGGGAGAAATCTAGTTCAGTGCTTTGCCAGTGAGGAGGATGACTATTCAATCCACCTTTGTCTGGTCTGTGGGGTGCTTTCTGTGGTGGAGCAGGAAGAGCAGCTTGCATTGGTTCAAGTACCCCCAATGTCTATGCTTTGGCAGGAGCTGCATCACCTGGGCCTGTGACCAGGCTAACTGCTTGGATAGGGTCTGTGCTTCTGTTACAGATTCTATAGCTTGGGTCTGTAGCATAAGGTTCTCTGCCTGTTGATGAGTGACTGCAGGTTCCAGCACCCTTGGGGGCCTGTTGGTTGGAGGGCAGGTCACCTCTTCTATCTTCTATGGAGAGGTTGGATGTGGGGAGCCAAAGGATCTGAGACAACTCTCAGGACCTGGCTGTGGGTAGTCTCAGTGGGTAGTGCTCAGATCAGTTACCAAGTTGCATTCAGGAGACAAGTAGCGGAGTTGGGGTCAAGCCGAGTCAGGATACCAGGAAGTCAGGATCAGGCACCAAGTTTCAGACAGGAGGCAGTGGCAAAGTTGGGGTCAAACTGGGGTCAGAAGCCAGGGTCTGGGGTTTCCAGCAAGGCAAGACCAGGAGTGGAAAGAAGCAAGCGGTCTTGAGCTTCTGATGGCAATGTGGAAGTGTCAGCAGCCCAGGACCCCCATTATCCTAGATACTAATCCTGCAGGTTCTTATTCTGTCTAATCTGTAGGTAATTTGTCTACCAGGTGAACTGAAAGGAGCATCTTTCTGACAAATGTACCAGGAATTGTACTCAGATTGCCTTACAGTTAGCTGGATTATCGGATTAAACAAAATGAGTGGAGATTTAAAAAGACTTCTATACCTTATCTACACTTGAAATTTTCACACTCTTTGTCTAGCACCACTAGACACACTAGTGTGAAGCAAACACATAGTGTGTCATGATGAAACCCTATACAGTCGGTAAGTGTCTCTAGATTTCACGTCAGTAGTTTAACACTCGTTTAGGAGCAATCACGTAATTAAACTTCTTTATGTTCTTCTCAACTAAAGTGCGTAGTATAAAAACTTCGCAAATCTTGGCTAATTCTAGTTTCTACAAAACCCAGCAATACTGTTGCTTGAAGGTCTAAATAAGATTGCTACTCTTCAGAGACAGGCTAAACAGGGAATTGGTAAGAACACCTGTGACTGATTTACACTTGACACTTCCACCATTGATGCTACTAATGGTGCCGCATTGGTGCTAGATAAATGGTGCAAAAAGTCCCAGTAAAGACAATACTCTCCCATGAATACTTACATGGGGAAAGACATTGCCAGTGAAAAGTAGGACAAATTCACAAATGCAGTTTGTTGCTGTTTAACAGATATATATTGGCCTTAGGGACGCATGTGGCTGCATTACTCATCCAAAGTTCAAATTGAAGAGAAAATAGATTTTGACAGTCACTTCAGATGTAAGTGATAACAGATCAAAGGACTTCCTTTTACTGCAATATTTGCATCATTATGGAACTGAATCACTTTGGACTTTAGCTTGTGTTTGAAATCTTTACCTTTATAATAACTGAACTCTTTAAATGTCGCTCAGAGAACAAAGGTTTCTCTTTTACAGTTAAACTTTTAACCCTTCAGGTTGAATTGGTGGAGACTAACTAGAGGAAAATCCACTGTGTTTTCACTGAACTTTTTACCTTTGAAAAAACAGAACAAGTTTAAAGTTCATACAGTGAGAAAGGTCTCTACTGGGGATTACTGGTATTATTAACTTCCTGACCTCAGACAATTAAAAGGGAAGAGTGGAGGCAGTGTAGACTTTGACTCAACTTTGAACTTTTAACCTCTAGAGTAAAGTATTTAGTGAGGAAGGGGTATACACTGTAAACTCTCTCATTATTAACTTTCTTTAGACTTGGACACAAAATATCTGCAGTCATAACGTTAGGCCAAAATTATACCTTGCTTTTCATGTTTCATTTCTATGGGTGTAACAGTGAAAACTGAAGGGAAGTATTGTTTAAGTAGAAATAATAAAGGCCGCTATTTTCTCTGATGTAGAACATATACAGTAGGCAGACAAAAGGGAGAAGGAATCTTGAATCAGTCAGATTCTGCACTAGAGTTTAGTAATTCAAACTATGTTACATTTTACCTTTAGGACATACACCAATCTTTCAGTGTTGTCTCTGAGCAATATTTTCTTTACAAAATAGAAGTATTTTATCTCTTTATTCAACAACTTCACTGGGCTTTACTTCCTCAAGTATTAAACATGATGATACTCAGATGTCCAAGAGATTACAGATTTATTGACTAGGAAATAATCAGGCAGGCAACATCAATAATGATATGCATAAGCACATAAATCACCTTTTCAAATCAGCTATGACTTCACAAGAGGAAGAAATAAAATGCCATTTGGATTGGGGAATACTTGGGAAAATATTTCATATATGATATGCTTATCTCAGACAAAGATTCAGCTTTGGTAAACACTGGCTGAGATGCTACTTACTATGAAACATAGTATACTCTGTGGGAAGCAGTAAAAGGTTTATTTAAACCTTCTAGCAATATTGTTATTCGGTTGAAAATTAGGTTAGGCACTGTCAGGGACTGACAACTGAATCCAGACTCAGATCATTGCCCTCAGCTGATTCAGTTAATGAATCTGGCCTACTGAATGGCTAAAGACTCCAGGAGGATATTCTTAAATCTTGTAGCAGGCCTGGGTTCTTGGCTGCTCAGTAACACCAGTAGCTATGTTTCCGGTTCTGCTTTCTGTCCCTGGTTCCTAGCTCTGACTCCTAGTTTCCTTCCCCTGGCTCCCCGTCCCTGCTTTCCATTCCTGGCTCCTGCCCTTCTCCATCTGATACTCTGGCTCCAATCTTTGGCTCCTGATTGCTTTCTCTCAGCTCTGGCTCACTCCATGGACTTGGTGATTCAGCTTCTGATTCAGTCTGTGGCCACAAGGCCTGGTCAGCTCTGCTTCAACCACTAGGCCAGCCTCCTACCATGCCATCACGCAAGACAGCTCACAGCCTGGTCTTTAACAAACACATAGAGGTCTATATGAAACAGCTTATCTGAAAAGGAATATAAAGAAGCTGCAATGCATGGATAATGGATGCTCTTAGGAGGGAGTTGCAAAAACTGAGGTGAAATCTAGAGTGAGTGACTTCCACTACATGTTTACAGCATGAGAAATGTAGGAAAGCATAAGATAAGCTCCCGCCCGGGTCCCGCCAGCGGGCGGGCTGGCTGCCGGCGCCCGCCCGGGTCCCGCTAGTGGGCAGGCTGGCTGCCGGCTCCCGCCAGCGGGCGGGCTGGCTGCCGGCTCCCGCCCGGGTCCCGCCAGCGGGTGGGCTGGCTGCCGGCGCCCGCCCGGGTCCCGCCAGCGGGCGGGCTGGCTGCCGGCGCCCGCCCGGGTCCCGCCAGCGGGCGGGCTGGCTGCCGGCTCCTGCCCGGGTCCCGCCGGCAGGCGGGCTGGCTGCCGGCTCCCGCTGGCGGGCGGGCTGGCTGCCGGCTCCCGGCTGCCGCCCCGACCCTGTGGCGGGTGGGCTGCTGCTCCGACAGCTTGGTTTTTTTTTTTATTAAATAACGGACTTTTTGATTTAACGGACACCCTCTCGCCCGAATTAGTCCGTTAAATCGAGGTTTTACTGTAGTATAATTCACAACCACTGATTTGACCACGATTGCTTCTTGAAAGTGGGGCCAGAAATATCACAGGAAAAAGGCTTTTATCAAAGAATGCTGATGTTTTCACTTCTAGACATGGTAAGAAACACAGTCTTTGTCATAACTCATGATTAAGGCTAAGTTTTGGTCACAATATTTTTAGTAAAAGTCATGGACAGGTCACAGGCAGTAACAAAAATTCATGGCCCGTGACCTGTTCAGGACTTGTTTTATATACAGTTAACTAAAACTGAGTGCTCAGGGGGTGGTGGTCTGGGAGTGCTGTGGATGCTTAGGGGAGGGCATCCTGGGGGCACTGCAGGTGCTCTGAGATGGGGGGGGCAGGACCCTCTTGGCTCCCCGGCAGTTATGACATGTCCCTCAGCTCCTAGGCGAAGGTATGGCCAGCTCTGCAACGCTCATTTGCTGGGAACCACAGCCAATGGGAACTGCGGAGGTGGGGAGTGCAGGAGTGGTGCCTGTGGGCAGAGCCACCTGGCCATGTCTCCACCTAGGCGCTCAGGGAGGGACATGTCTCCATTTCCGGGGACACCCCCCCCAGTAAGCGCTACCCAGAGCCCTCACCCGCTTACACATCCCAACCTCCTTCGTTAGCCTGAAGCCTCCTCCCGCATCCAAACTTCTGCCACTGCTGAGGGTGTGTGGGCGATGGCCCAAGACTGGCCAGGCAGCGGCTGGTGCAGCTGGCCCAGGGACTGCCCAAGCTGCTCAGACCCCCCCAGGCCAGCCGCACCATCTGCTGCAGAAGTCATGGAGGTCCTGGAAAGTCATGGAATTCTGACTTCCATGACCTCCATGACAGACTTGCAGCCATACACATGATACTTGTCTCTTCAGAAACTGGAAGGGAAAACAGTTTGTCTCAATATTTGGGTTTGGTTCAAGTTTAGTCCTTCAAAGGAGTGAAAATTGTGGGCTGGGGTGGCTATTTTTCTGAACTAGTTTACTGATCCCTGTCAGCATACTTGCCATGACGATAGTTGTTGTATAACAAGCTCAAAGAGGCCTTCCATAGCTGACATACTCTTAAATCTAACTCTTGGTAAGGTGCCCTCTAGGTATGTTTAATGTGAATACTTTCCCAAGACGTGATGCTGAGTAATAAGAAAAAAAATTATATTGAAGCTTGATTTATGTGTGGCTTAATTTTTCTCTTCAGGCATTGGAAAACAGACCATTTTTCTTTTGATAGATTTTGTAGAGATCTATATGCTGTTAATAAAAATTGTGACAATCTGAATATTGTTACTGTTATGCACTAACATGTAATTATAATAGTCCAGATGCTGCATTGCTGTGCTCCTATATTTCTACCTCCAGCATAATATAGACCTAAGGCTGGTTTAACTGGTCTAGGGAGAATCACTTTACTGCTGACATAGCAGGAAAAAGGGGTGTGAACAAAGGAAAAGTGCCTCTGCTAACCCAGTACTTGGCTGTATTTTTGGCCTCTTGTGTCTGTTTAAAGTGTAGCCTCAGGTTTTCCTAGCTCTGTACATGGGACCATCCTGCACAAAGCAACAGCGGGCTCAGTCTTTTCTACCATGATCATAAAGCCTCCTTTGCACAGCACTGCCTCTCAACACTATTCAGGCACAAGCCAGGATGTTCACTAATGTTCTCAGGAAACATGAAGAATTTAAATCATGTTCTCCTATGCTGATCCAGTGTGCCTTGCTGTGTTTTTGTACCACCCGAAGAGCCGGGCCAACGGCAGTGATCTTGGTTGGTGAAAGAAGGCTATCCTCCATGTCCAAATGAATGGTGTGGTTCAAGCAGGAATGCCTTTTCTGCCCAGCAAAGTAATTCATCATCATTTGAAGTTTGTTTGTTTTTTTAAATTGGATTGGAAATTGAGATAGGAAGCATGGAAAACTAGTATAGTGAGCTGTAAAAATCATATTTAAATAATATTTATGTGGACCGGCCAACTGACGTAAAGTCTAGCTCATTCATCTTATTCAAGGCTTCACATTCTGTGAGGCTGTGTGTGGGAAGATCTCTCCTGCGGAGGGGATGCAGGAGAGGCACTGGAGGCCAGCTCTAGGCTGAGGAAAACTGGTGTGTGGTGACAGCATTCAGCACTCCCATATCCCTTAACCTGCGGTGTTGCTAATCAGGTACTAAATGGTGATCTTGGGCCAAATCCTCAGCCACCGTACGCAAGTAGAAGGCTGCCTTGGAAAACTGTATTCTATCCCTGCCTCTGCCGTAGCGTTCCTATGTGATGCTGGGCAAGTGACTTACAGTAAACTGGTTATTAATTGTATGTCCCTCATTTTCAGGGTGCCTGACTTCAGATCTTGGTGTCTGATTTACAGAAGTGCTGAGCACTTAGTTGCAACTTAAGTCAATGGGAATATATAATGTGCTGTATAATACTAAGGGACTCTCAAAAGTCAGGTCTTTTGGCATTTCAGATTGGGCACCTAAAATTTTAATTTGAAATGCCAAAGACCTGATTTTTCAGAGTCCTTAGTGCAGTATTATACAGTATGTTACTTTTGACCTTACTCTCTCTGTGCCTCCATTCCCCATCTTTAAAAGGGATAACACCACTCCTTCAGCTCACAGAGGTGAAAATAAATTCATTCATGTTTGTGAAGCAGTCAGATGCTATAGTGATGAACGTCAGAGAAAAGTGCATTAAGAAATTGATATTTATGTCTTCAGAGCAGGATTTGAATAGTGTGCAGTAAATAAGGCCTAGGTCCACAGAATGAAGAGGGAAATAAAATATTGAATATTTGCTCATTAGGTGCTCTCTTTCTCTGACCAAAAAATGTGATACAGTAATTAAAGTGTGATACAGTAATTAAAGACTGTATCATAACTGGCTGCGGTCCCCAGGTGATTGGTGCAGTTGGTGCCACAGCTGCCCCTCCCCCCACTAGCGATCCCCCCCCCTTAAGATTTAGTCTGGGGTATTTATAATATAAGTCCTGGAATTTTCCTTTCCAGGCTCTGAAGTGACATGTACTCTACTGGGAACAGACTCTTTTGCTCCTTCCCTCCAAGTATGAACTCTTCCATCCCAGCCATGGTGTTGGCAAAAGATAAACGTCGCTGACACAAAAGAATATGTTCCTGCTAAATTTCAGGTCTCTCTCTGAAAACATGGAAGCACTATACCTTCTCAAAGAAAAGATTTTCAGATATTTTTAACATGAGCAAAACAATGTATTTTTCCCTAATCTCATTCTTAGAAATGTCTGAATAGTTTTGCTAACATTTTTCAAAAATGTTCAGCCCATGGCAGACAGCCAGCATAGAAAATTTCAGTCAGACCAATTAAAGTTTGGCAAAGTTATAAGCAACTGAAAACAGGGTCTTCTAATGGAAAATGTTAAGCTACCTCATTAATGGGCCGTGCTACTAGCTCTCCTACTATATCTGGTCCATACACTTTTTTATTTACGTGTTTATATATATAGCATATATGTATGTATTGTGGAGCTACATATATAGGAGAGTAGGTTTCAGAATCAGTCCCTTAGGTCCTGAGCACCTAGGTACTTGCTTAAATGCTGGAAGTTAAACACGTGCTTAAGCTTGTGCTGAATAGGGATGCTTTCCTGTATTAAATTCTAAGAGAGCCCCACTTTCCCTGTGCACAATTGTGACTGATGGGATAAGCTGGTGATTTCACTGTCTGTAGCCTAGTACCGGACATTCTCAGTGGCTGGGAACTTAGCTGTACAGGTCTCATCTGTTTTCTCAGACTTTTGATTTGATTATGGAGAATGTGGTGATGCAAACAGGAGCAACCTAAATAAAATAAATAAATAAATGGAGATATACCAATCTCCTAGAACTGGAAAGACCTTGAAGGTCATCGAGTCCAGTCCCCTGCCTACACTAGCAGGATCCGCCTGCCTACACTAGCAGGATTGCCCTAAATGGCCCCCTCAAGGATTGAACTCACAACCCTGGGTTTAGCAGGCCAATGCTCAAACCACTGAGCTATCCCCCCACCCCAACCTAGTAATAGTTAGCACTCATACAATGCTTTACCAGCACTAGTTAATCCTCACAACCACCTTGTGACAATGGTAAATAATGTTGGGGAAGGACTGCATTGTCTTCTCTAGCTAGGCAGTGCACAGTATATTATGGGTGCTACTGTGATACTGTGCTAATAATATATTACATAACCTACTACATAGGCTATGAAGCCCATGGCTGAAGAAAACCCTCTTTCCTTGACCCCTCACAGGAAGTGGTATTTTTTTGTCCGTAATGGATGACATCTTACTCTCCACTGGATAAATTACAGTATTATATAAATGTGAGAACTTGGTAAGGCATAAAAATACTTTGTCTCATTCTCATGTCCCTCTTTCTTTCCTTATTAGTCAAAATAAGGTATTCCTTACTCTCAGCAATGGGACTTGTTACGGAATATGAAGATCAAAGTGTGTTCTTGCCTCATGCATCATCACTAACAAAAGACAGATAACTGAAAAATGTTACTTCTCATGATTCTGGCTAAAAACATGTGAAGCAGAAAGAACATAGTTTGCCTTCTTTTTTCAGATACATTAATTTGAGCCTGTGTTCTGTGAATCGTTTTTTGAAAAAGTGTTCTGGCTATAAATTAAAAAATTACTGAATAGAAGTTATGGATGAGATGAAATATGTCTAACCTAGGGTTCATTTTTACAAAATAGATTTATTCTCCTGATACACTCAGAGCAACATAATGTTTGCTACTTGCGATACAGATAAGTGCACAGCATCTTTCATCCAAAGGAGTTTTTTTCCCCTCTTACATACTTCAATCTATCCACTAAGTGGGGCACTGGAATGTTTTCTTTTCCAGATGAGAAACAGGATCTTACATATTAATTTTACACTGAGCATCCTGAAAAACCTTTGAATGTGCCTCTTTACTTGTTAGCTTGGGGACATAGTCCCAAAACTTAATATGGAGAATTCACAAGTAATATTTACCGAGTTATAGCAGTAAATGTCAAGTATTTTTAGGGCAATCACTATGTCTGGAATTGGCAGTGGTATAGGTCAATGTTTTCAAAGTATTGCATGGAATTGTACTTTGAAAATCTCAACCACAGACTTTGTTACTGGCCTGAATGTTGTCAGAGCTGCTGCATACCACTGCTCCAGTGGCACTTAACGGGACCTGTGGGTCCTCAGCATCTTTTCTAATGGGGCCCAATGTTTAATTTTTTTCAAGTTCCATAAAAGTTAAATCAGACAAAATGTTGGTCTAATTTTCTAGTTTCTTTACACTCACCAGAAGCTCTGGTCAAAAGACACAATTAGACTTGTCTCTGTTGCAGACTTGCTACAATTAATTTATAAAATCTATACATTTATACAGTAAAACCTCCATTTAACGGACTAATTTGGGCGAGGGGGTGTCCGTTAAATGAAAAAGTCCGTTATTTAATAATAATAAAAAAAACGAGCTGTCGGAGCAACAGCCCAACTGCCACAGGGTTGGGGCGGCAGCTCCGCAGCCTGCCCGCTGCTGGGACCCAGGCAGCAGCCGGGAGCTGTCAACCAGCCCGCCCGGGTCCCAGCTGCTGGGACCCGGGCGGCAGCCGGGACCCGGCAGCCAGCCCTCCCACTGCTGGGAGCCGGGCGGCAGGCGGGAGCCAGCAGCCAGCCAGCCCGCTGCCTGGACCCAGGCGGCAGCGGGGAGCCGGCAGTCAGCCCGCCCACTGCTGTGACCCGGGCGGCAGCCGGGAGCCGGCAGCCAGCCCGCGACAAAAGGATTTCGGATGCATCAGACTTGCTTAGAAATTTTGTCCGTTGCATCCGAAGTCCGTTAAATCGAGGGTTTACTGTATAGTTATCCTCTTACAGGGGATTGAAGAGGACTTAAATTATGTTATTTAAATGGAAGGGGAAAATTTAAGGGAGCAGTAAATTTCATAATGTCTCTGGACTTAAATAAATTGATGTGAGCTTTTGAAAATCAGAGGCGATAGCATGGTCCAACAATAAGTATAAGGAAACTGGATTCCATTGTAGACCGTGCCCCAGACATGATGTATCTCAGTTTCTCCTTGTATAAAATTTGGGGTTTATCCTTCTTTATAAAACACTTTACAATCTATGGAAGAAAATCACTCTAAGTGCTAATTATTATTATATAAGTCTTCAGAAAATTGCTTAACAATTTATAGACATACACATATTTGTGTGATGTTTCAAAATATTCTTATTTACAATTATGATGTTCCATATAAAAATAGAAAACATAATTTCTATCACTGACATATTTAATGTAAACATTCTCCTGAGGCAGGAGAAGAAAATAAGAATACAAAGAAGCTGTGGGGTGAAAGATTTGTTAATACCATGTTAAGCCTGCCTTTTCTTCCTCATTTTCATGGGCAAAGTATAGTGTGTTTCCAAATCTCAAGTGCATTGGCATTTTCTTCATTTAGGGTAGCAAATCCTGATCCATAAAGTTCACAGTGGCACAGAAACCTCTTCCAGAAATCTGAAGCATCCCTCCTGTTTAAGTTCAATGTTGCCCTCGTCAGGAGTGTCACTGCAATTGACTGAAGTTATTGTAAAGAATATCAGAGGACATTGACATAATCAGGTCAGCTAGAAGTGCATAAACAAGAGGGGGAGGAGAGAAATGCTTAAAGAGAAGAGTCTATCTTTCTGTCCTATACCTGGAAGACATGAATTGTAAAGCTTTTACTCTCACCTGCTTGTGTGGCATTTTTCTTCCCTTTTTGTCTGTGAGGCAACATTTTCTCCACTGCTGCTTGACAGGCACAAGGGCATTTCAAACTGTCACTTGGTTCTTAGGCAAAAATTCCCTTTCTTGCAGTTATTCTGCCAGGCAGATTTCCTTAGCAGGCTGCTTAGTGGCTAGGTACCCTCTATTGTGGACTATCCGGCTGAGAGGAGAGGATGCTGTTTGCTTAGATGTGCTTTGGGGGAAGGGAGGAACTGGAACTTGAAGAAATGCTATACATTGCTGCACCAGCATCCAGAATCCTGTTTGGAAAACTGCTTGGAATTTGGTATTTCCATCTCCTGTCCCTACAGAAACATTTACAAGTAAACCATTTAAAATAGTTAATGCCAACCCCAACCTGAATATAACCCCACAATATATACCATACATTTATATGTACCTGGAGAAGATAAATGCAGAATGGAAACTTGGACAGATCATCCATTAGATGTCTGCTAAAACAGGCTCAAAATTTCATTCCATTTAGATTGCTTGGGAAAAGTGATACGAAATGGTCATATTAAATGGAGAAATCTCTCAGCAAATTTGACTGTAGGGATAACAGAGCTAGAGTATGTAATATTGACCACGTGACCATGTTTTTAGCAAATATTAGTTGTTAAGGGTAGCTACGGGCTTACACACTCATTACTACAATATGCAGCTGTGTTCATTGGTAGATAGTTAACCACTTGGCAAAGGGAAATGATCAGTTCTGCACTACACATTTTGTCAATATGTTGGCACTATTAGAACATAAGAAAGGCCGTACTGGGTCAGACCAATGGTCCATCTAGCCCAGTATCCTGTCTACCGACAGTGGCCAATGCCAGGTGCCCCGGAGTGTGTGAAGCTAACAGGTAATGATCAAGTGATCTCTCTCCTGCCGTCCATCACCCCCCTCTGACAAATGGAGGCTAGGGACACCATTTCTTACCCATCCTGGCTAATAGCCATTAATTGACTTAACCTCCAGGAATATATCCAGTTCTCTTTTAAACCCTGTTATAGTTCTAGTCTTCACAGCCTCCTTAGGCAAGGAGTTCCACAGGTTGACTGTGCTCTGTGTGAAGAACTTCCTTTTATTTGTTTTAAACCTGCTGCCCACTAATTTCATTGGGTGGCCCCCAGTTCTTATATTATGGGAACAAGTAAATAACTTTTCCTTATTCACGTTCTCCACACCACTCCTGATTTTATATAACTCTATCATATCCCCCCTTAGTCTCCTCTTTTCCAAGCTAAAAAGTACTAGTCTCTTTAATCTCTCCTCATATGGGACCCGTTCCAAACCCCTAATCATTTTAGTTGCCCTTCTCTGAACCTTTTCTAATGTCAGTATATCCTTTCTGAGATGAGGAGACCACATTTGTACACAGTATTCAAGATGTGGGCGCACCATGGATTTGTATAAGGGCAATAAGATATTCTCTGTGTTATTCTCTATCCTTTATTTAATGATTCCTAACATCCTGTTTGCTTTCTTGACTGCCGCTGCACACTGCATGGACGTCTTTAGAGAACTATCCACGATGACTCCAAGATCTTTTTCCTGATTAGTTGTAGATAAATTAGCCGCCCATCATATTGTATATATAGTCGGGATTATTTTTTCCAATGTGCATTACTTTACATTTATCTACATTAAATTTCATTTGCCATTTTATTGCCCAATCACTTGGTTTTGTGAGATCTTTTTGAAGTTCTTCACAGTCTGCTTGGGTCTTAACTATCTTGAGCAGTTTAGTATCATCTGCAAACTTTGACACCTCACTGTTTACCCCTTCCTCCAAATTATTTATGAATAAATTGAATAGGATTGGTCCTAGGACTGACCCTTGGGGAACACAACTAGTTACCCCTCTCCATTCAGAAAATGTACCATTTATTCCTACTCTTTGTTCCCTGTCTTTTAACCAGGAAACTATTGATATTAACTATTTATTGATAGGCAACAAATTCTTTCTTTGAAGATTAATTTTCCCCCATGTGGAGGACCAGAACAAGGCCTGTGTACCAATTAAGCCCCAAAGAAGCCCATAAAATTGGCTAATTCACCCTCAGAAAATGGAAGGGAACCAGGGATGAGAGGGAGAAAATGCACATTTGTTTCATTAACCTCTGTATTTTGTACAAACTGCAGCAAAGCTAGCTCAAACTGTCAGTTTGTGAGAGCTCACAAGCTAAGTGAGGCTGGGCTAGCAATATTGGGATGGCAGACCTCTAAGGAAAGTCCAAGAAGTGTAAGAAGTGTTTATGGTGATTCATTTAGGTGCTGTCAGTCTTCCCTACTGAGCCAACTCCCCTTCTGGTGTTAAAGAGCTCTGTGCTGCTCCAGTAGCTTTCATGGATGAGGCATGAAATTGACAATTCACTCAAATCCCATGATGCTTTTGGCAAGAGTATGTGTATTTATTAACCTCTCTTGTGGCTAAATTCCACTGTGGGCAATTTGTGTATTCTGCCTACTTATACTCCGCCAGCAGTTTCAAATTAATATGGTATTCTTCTTTATTTTGTGCCTCAAGCCTTTGTCTAGTGTTGCAGTGTGCTGTTAATGGCTGCCATGTTTTGCCCCAGGGCTGCATATCAGTCTTAGGCAAAGAGATACCTACTATATAGCTTGTACAATAAGATTGCAAACCCTCTGTAGATTCAGCCGGATAAAAAGCACTGTGCAACTGTAAGATCTCCATTCTTGTTTTACTAAAGAGATGTCAAAATACATATTCCAGCATGTAACTGTCCAGTGTAAAAAGTCTTGGGTTGTATGTTACTGAGCTTTGTAAAAAACAAAAACCTCAGTGCTAGGAATAAGATTATTATGGCATTCGGTAATTTATAAAAAACAACAAAACAAAACCAAAATATCTCTTTTATTTACATTCTTGTTGCCTAAAAGGTCAGCCTGCCCTAACAGAGAATGAGCCAAATTCATCCCTTCTCTGGCACAGCTACATCAGGGATGACTTGGCTCAATGAGACTGTGGAATGACTTAATCTTGACTTCACATTACAGAATAAACAAAAGTGGCATGGGTGTAGTATAGTTTCGCTTGCGGTTGGTGGGAGTTTTGTCACTGACCTTAACAAGAGCAGGTGTAGACTGCTTCTTTTTATTAATGCTATTTAATTTCAACATTTAATACAAAAAAATCTCCAAACCATAATATCTCAAAGGATGTTAATCACTGGGAGAAAATACAATCCGGATAGCAATACATTTCACAGCTTAAACACATGATTTTCATTGCACTTCACTGCTCTGACCAAAATATAGACCAGTGCCAAATAGCACATCTAATTTATCAGTTCCTTTCTAAGGTGCCATCTTATAATCACCTCCTCTTCACTAGTAGTTCTCTTCCTTGCACTTTCTCCCACCACCCTTCTCCTAATCTCACTGTGGTACAGCAGCTGCCCCACCCCCAGGCAAGATTGGGTTAGAGCAGGCCAGAGTGGCTGCATGGGTGGGCAGCTGATCAGGAAGGACCTGTGGGGGAGCCAGTCAGAGCCAAGCAGGAGGCAGCCAAGCAGGGCCAGGTTAGGCCCTATATAAACGCTGCTCAGCAGAGGAGCAGGCAGTCTCTCCTGGACCTTCAAAGGGGAAGGTCTGTCTCCTGAGCTAAGGAGACCAGAACTCTGGACAGGGCAGTGCTGGGCAGGCCAGGGGGAGCAGAGCAGAGCAGAGGAGAGCTCCAGCCCAATACCTGCCAGACTAAGGGCCCTGACTGGAAGAGCCTAGAGAGGGTGCAAGGGGTCAGAGGGGAAGTTACCCAGAGAGGATGGACATATAGGAGAGACGGAGAGCAGAGAGGCTGCCACTAGAGGGTCCCTGGGTTGGGACCAAGAGCAGTGGGTGGGCCTGGGTCCCCCCGTTTCCTCCTTGTACTGCACCTGGCCATGGAAGAATGGCTGTAGCAGATTGCAACATAACCCTTATGAAAGAGGTTAGACTTTGGGTTGTGGTTGGCCACTGCAACAGGGGTGAGCTGGAAGACTGCTGTTAAGCCCCCCTGCCCCTCCCAAAAGGATTGCAACTGGACTAGGGGGCACTGACAGAGGGCAGTGTTCTGAAGCAGACGGGGACTGTCCTGAAGTGGATGCTGTCGGGCAGGGAGCAATGTGGGTCCCTTCAAGCAGCAGAGCAGACAATGGGTGAGACACCGCCAGTGGAGAGCGCTCCATAGCTGACAAAGCTAATTCCCAGACTAAACAGCAGGCGGTGCCATGGTGGTGAGTCCCAACCACGTCACCCCCCCCCCACACACACACTCTTAACTTTCACTGAGGCCACATCTACATTTAAGTTTTCTGCTTTAACTCTAATGCCCAATCCCCCAGTATATAAACTGTTATACCAACTATAATCTTATCCAGGTAAGCAAATCACCTTATACTGGAACGTACCAGTATATTAGGGCTTTTACCAGAATAACCATGTTGGCAAAAAGTCATCACCCTTAACCATCATAGTAAAATTTTAAGTGTTGACCAGACATGTGGAAAATAGCGAGAAATGAGAGAACTCTGTGACACTTTGCTAAGAAGGGGAAATAATTTGTAAATGGCTTCCATGCAAACAAAAATCCACACTACCAAACTTTATTCTTCCCTGCAAATTCCACATCAAGTACAGTATTCACTGTCACACAACTAACTCTCTCCCCATCTCACTAATCAACCACAGCTCTACAAAATCAATGTTGACATGTAGCCACAGGATATCTTAAGTCAAGTAGAAAACCAACCCTAGTATTTTTCTTAAAATATTTGTTTTGCTTTCTTAGGCAAGTAGATTTAGTTTATAATTTACTAACTCTTCCATCTGGAGAAAAATCTGTACTGGCCTGTGGTCTAGAGACTGCTCTTGTTTCAACAAGACACAACAGCAAAGCAAAGAGAAAAATTCTCGGCCTCATTTAGATCTAGGATGAATTGCACAGCTCTGACAGAGCAAAGGGCCCCGATTCATCTCCAGAGCATGTCCATCATGTGCACTGAATGAGGCAGAGGGTCAATGGAAAAAATAGTGTCCTAATGAATACACATAAGGGGGCTGAATCAGGATTGAACAAGCCAGCTTTAACTCCAACACTTCTGAAGTTTTGAGAGCTTGACTTTGCAACCTTAATATTGTTTAAGTAGTTATGTGTGTAATATAATCAACACAGGATACACAGGGCATATTGGTGAAATCCCCATGGTGCCCAGGGCTTGTGCAAATACCTTATGTTCAACTGTGAAGTTGTGGAATGGGGGCTCCGCAGGGAGACTCTGCACCACTGTGTGGCAGTGTGGAATAGGGTGGACTAGGCCCAAGGCCCCCTGCTGAAGTTCCTTGCTGGAGCTAGAGTACAGGTGGTGCTCCTGGCTGGTCACAGGGAACTGCAACACCATGGATAGCTCAGTGCTAGTATGGACCAGGGGAGTGAGGAAGAGCTCCTGTCTGCTGGGCCTGAGTTAAGGGTGAAGCATTGGTGAAGGCTGCGACCACAAGGAAGTGGCCCAGGGAACTTAAGCAGTTTTGCTAAAGGAACATGGTGGTGCCTGGCTACTATTCTTAGGATTCCTGGGCTGGGACCTGGAGTAGGGGAATGTGCCCTCCCTACCCCCACAGACCACTAGGGAAGGGCCTACAATTGAACAGTAGTAAACCATCAGAAGGGGACTGAATGGTCAGGAGGCCTAGCTGGAGAGCTGGGACCAGAACAGATAAGAGGATGAAACCATTGCTGCCTGATAGGAAGCCATAGGGGTATGGCCTGACACCTGGGCTGGGACTGTCTAAAGACCCACCTGACCAGAAGGAGGTGCTTGTGAGAGGTGGTTTCCATGCTGTTACAGGCACGATGAAGTGAGGGGAATGGACCAATACCTCCATATTTATGTGTCTGTAACAACCCCCCAGCCCCATGCAAGTATGTGGAGGCCCAGGGTACACTATTTCGGTCCCTAAGGTGCAACAATAGTTGCTGGGGGCTTTGCTACTGTATCATGAAGAGAACGGGGCCAGTTGTAGTAGGCAAGAGGGGGAAATCCTTCCATTGACCCAAACTGTTTTATTTTGAGGAGTTACCTTAATGATGTGAGTGATCTTTCTGGACAATTTACAAAATATGACCTTTGTAGATATTGTTACCAAGCTGAAAGCTCCAGTTTGATTGTGGGGCCAGTTGTCTTCTCTGTCCTTTCAATTCCATGTTGGAACAAAATTCCAAGAGGGGCATGGGAAAAAGCCTAATAATAGAAGTAATTTAAAATGTGTTTTCAACCATTGAAATGTAATTGTTATAGACAATACGTTGGCTCACAACCAGAGAAATTGATTTAGCAGAGGAGAGGTTGTCTGACAACAAAGTTGCTTGCCTGGGGCCTCCCCTCACTTGTTGAGGCTGACAAGGGAATCGGCTGATAGAAGATAATGGAAGATTATGAAAAATGGAAGACCTGATCTATTCTGGGCTATTTTTCCTCTGTCTCAGGAAAAGCAACCAAACATCTAATTTTCATCTACCTCAAGAGGAAGGAGAAGCAACCCAACATGGAAGGGCCTCATGAAGCAAAGGGTCTCCCCTACCTAAACACATGGTTCCTTGTGGCCTTCCTCCACTTGACCCCTTCTGGCTGCTCCTCCCCATGCTTAGCACAATCCCTCCTGGAATCTCCTTTGTTGTATCCTTTGTGTCTTCCCCCTCTTTGGTGCGATCCCTCATTGCTCTTCCTTTCCTCCTCTCTTTGATCACTTGGGGATTCCTCTCCTCCTAGGCATCATCCCTCATGGCTCCTTTTCCTCCTCCTCAGCATGATCCGTCATGGCTTCTTCTGCTACTCATTGTCCCTGTGAGCTTTCCTGGTTTTTCCTTGTCCAAAATCCCGCATGGATTTCCTCCCCATGATCACTTTTGGCAACTCTGCCTCCATCCAATCCCTTGTGGTGGCTTCTATGAATCTTCATAATCCCTTGTGTATCCATATCTTCATTGTGATTTCTTGGGGAGCAGATTTTCTGTGCAACCCCACATGGATTCTCCTTCTCTGCCCTATTCCTCATGGTTCTTCCTACTCCTGTAGGCAGTCTCTTTTGGAGACTTCTCACAATCCCTCTCACTCCCCTCTTCACTGTTTCTGTCTTCTCTCCTCTCATACCTGCCTCTGCAGACCCCATGTAGTTTTTGAATGAACTTCCACCAGCTCTCCCCAAGTTCTCCTACTTCTGGTACTCCCAGAGATCAAAATTTTGGAACTTCCAGATTGTAACTGGATGCGAGCTCCTGACATAAGAGCATTGTTATATCATCTGCTGTGATGAAATATGTTAGGGCCCCAATACGGACCCCACTGGTCTTGAACACATCCTCTTTCCCATTGCTTCATTCAGTGCACATTTAATCTTTGTAATATTGCAAAACACAGGCTCCATAAATGAGGCAGCTGCTCAATGGTATTTTTCTATCTTCCTCTTTCAGATTCCACAGAGATTGGATTGAATAGACCAGACTGTGAGGCCCTAGCCCTTATTTCCTGTTCACCATCCAGCCCTGGATTTGATGCAGAATTTTGGGACCATTTAACTCCCAAACCATTTGTGTCAAGGGTGTATCTCCTAACAAAATTAGTATCTTTCTGTAAAGGGGCTCATTCGTTGCAGATGCACGTGTAGTTGGTCTGTGGGGCCAGTGTGATTAGTAGTAACTAAGGAAATCTGAGTAGTGTTGAGGACACAATTTTTCTGGGGGTCGCAACAGAATGGCATTGTATTTGGTCCATACCGTGGTCAGAAAAAATAGTAACACATTTCTTTCTGATGTTCAGCTGATGGTAGCATGAATGATCTCCGCTCCTCCCAGCAGATCATAAATCCCAGAAATGCCCTTTGTCTCCATCATTATTGCTTAATTATTTTCAGCTCTGTAATCAAATTTGCTGTTTGACTCTGATTCTAACTGGTGTATCATAACCTTTACAGTACATGAAATGAGATGCAGCCTTGACTCTCCTGCTGGCTCAATATCATGAGGGCCTTCTTCTAAGCTTACAGCACCAAGAAATGATAACCTGCCATTTCCAGAAATTCTGGACCTGAACATTTAACATTACACTGATTTCACTCCCCTCCCTCCAACCCATGCTCTAATACCTTTAAATTTGCCAATGTTTCTAAATCTAGACTGAATAACAAAGTGTCCTATTTTGCAGCCAACTGATTATTTTTTAGGATACTGGCAAAGTATGTATTTTTTTAAAACATAACTCAGCAATGTTGTTAATTTATCCTTTCTGTTATAATAAAGTGTAGCAAAACGCTTCTTGTGTGGGTGTACATAAAACTGCCTGTAACAGTAAATATATGCCTACAGGGGGAAAAGGCCATAAAGAGCTCATTATGATACTAAAGCTATAACAAATTCAAGGTGCAAATTATTGAAAGAGGGTAACTAACCAGTGAAAGAAGGTATAAAGGGATGTGATAGAGCCTCTTTTTAAAATCAAGATTGGATGGCTTTCTAAAAGATATTGTCTAGTTCAGCTAGAATGTACTGGGTTTCATGGAGGACTCATTAAGTGATAGGCTGGGGTCTGTGTTGTGCAAAAGATCAGACTAAATGACCAGAATCGCCCTGTTTGGCCTTAAAATGTATGAATCTATGAAAAAAAGATTGATAGATAATGGCAGAGGTAAATATGTCCATTGTGGTGACATGGCATACAAGTAATACTGGAAACCTAACACTACAAAACTTAAATATGTTTCAAAACTTTTAGGCCCTATGGACATGGGATATTTTCAAAAAATTCCCCACCCCATTACTACCATTAATTCAGCTTCACCCGTGTTACCAACCATGGGGCCATAGTATACGCCTGGGGTAGGCAACCTATGGCACGCGTGCCAAAGGCGGCAAGCAAGGTGATTTTCAGGGGCACTCACACTGTCTGGGTCCTGGCCACTGATCTGGGGAGCTCTGCATTTTAATTTAATCTTAATTTAAATTTAGCTTTAAATGAAGCTTCTTAAACATTTTATGTACTTTATATACAACAATAGTTTAGTTATATATTATAGAAAGAGACCTTCTAAAAAACATTAACATGTATGACTGGCACACAAAACCTTATATTAGAGCGAATAAATGAAGACTCGGCACAGCACTTCTGAAAGGGACCCAACCCCTGGTATACACAATACCAGATCTCCTCACTTGTGCCATCTAACTGTTCAGATTAGGTGTAAGCAGTGTGGAAGTACAACAGCCATACATCACCTCAGGATTCTCAGGACTTCAAGAGGCTGGATCGGCTTGTTGCTTTGCACCACAAGAGCATATATGTTTGGCCTAATGGTTAAAAACAGCATCCCGAAGTTGTCAGTCCCCAAAGATCAGCTCTTAACTGATCTTTTAAATAAGTGGACTAGATTCTGCTCTCACTTACTTACACTGTTTTCAGTGGAGTAATTTCTGCATAACACAAATGAAGATGAAGTCAGAATTCCTCAGAGGATATAAAGGTAAAGTCAATATTAAATGGACATACTGCTTTACTTGAAGTTGTAGCCTGTGAGTGCTAGAAAAAACACTTTTCCAGCAAGTAATCAGATCAGCTACATTTAATTCTGGTCTGATGGTTATGCATCCAAACTGAATGCATGCTTTTCATTAAGGCAATTATTACATATGACCTTGACCTGCATTTCTGTTGGATTTTAAAGCTTTCATATAAGTCAATAGAAGATATTTTGGTACACAAGAAATGCAGGATCAGGCCCTCATCTAGGTAAAAATATGACAAAATGTAAGGAAATTGTAACTACCTCTCCCTGCACTCCCAGCATAGAAAATGATGAGTTTTTCCTAGGATCAAAGACATATATCACACAATAATAATTTGAGAATAGCAAATACAGGAAAAAGGAGCCTCCTATCTAGAAACAAGGCTAAAAAAGGGAGGCTATAAATCACAGCCATAAGGAGGAAATTATACTGACATGATCTGAGCAGACAAAGGGAGTTCATTTTGTGACACATTTTAAGGAACATCCAGGGACATTTCTTGTACCAAGTAGGGTTCATGGTTCAGTGAAAATTCTGTCTTCTCCAGAGCATTAAATAGGGGAAGCAATGTGGTCTAGTGACTAGAAGAGTGAACAAAGGTGGTCCAGGGTTCAAGTGCAGATAATTCTGCATAGATTTAGATGAACATCACCCATTGAAACCAAGTGTAGTATTCTCCTCTAGTGTTTGGTCTGCCCACAAATAGTAGTTTACTACTGTCTCTAAGGGTACGTCCAGTGGGTAGTGATCGATCTACTGGGGATCGATTTGTCGCATCTACTGTAGACACAATAAATTGATCCCCAAACGCGCTGCCCATTGACTCTGGAATTCCACCTCTGCAAGAGGCAGAAGCGGAGTTGACGGGGGAGTGGCAGCAGTTGACTTGCCACCATGTGGATGGCCAGGTAAGTTGCCCTAAGATGCGCCGACTTCAGCTATGCTATTTGCATAACTGAAGTTGTGTATCTTAGGTCGACCTTCCTCTCCCAGTGTAGCCTAGACCTAACAGAGTTGCTCCTTTCATTCACTTGGTAAAGATCTATGATGTAGGGTTGTATGTCCTAGATTCAAACCCTACTGATCATCTGTACAAATTATGGCATGCCTGTATATTTATTACTGTTTGTTGAGAGGGATGGAGAGCCCTGTTCACGGTGTAAGCAAGTTTTCTGACAGTAGGAAAATGATTCCGACTGCTCAGTAATGGGCAAAGCTACCATAACAATTGTGTATTGCAGTCTTGAGTGTAAAAGAATGTGTGGACAAATAAAAATAAGCTAGTTGTATTTGCTTTTGATATTAGAAGGAAACCTTCTCTTCCCTCACTTAAACTGCAGTACTTCCTTTAGGGGTTCCAGTCGGAGAGAGGACTCTCAGAACAGACAATAAGGCACAAATTAGATCAAATATCCATAATATAGATTCTTAGACTCTAGCAGATTAGAGATCATTAGAAAAGATTATTAGATCATCTAGTCTGACCTCCTATAGCTCACAGGTCATTAAATTTCACCCAATTACCCTTTTCATTGAGCCTAATAACTTTTTGGGCCAAAGCATCTCTTCCAGAAAGGCATCCAGTCTTGAACTGAGGACATCAAGAGATGGAGAATCTATCACTTTCCTTGGTTGTCTGTTTCAGTGGTTAATCACCCTCACTATTAAAAATGCGTCTCTTATTTCTCCTTTGAATTTGTCTGGTTTCAGCTTCCAGCCACTGGTTCTTCTTATGCATTTCTCCACTAAATTAAAGACCCCTTTCATACCTGGTATTTTTTTCTTGTGAAGGCATGAATTCCACTCAGTCTTCTTTTTGACAAGCTAAACAGATTGAACTCTTTAAATCGTGCACTGGATGACGTTTTCCCTATACTCCAACAATTTTGTGGCTCTTTCTGGCACTGTCTCCAATTTTTGCAACATCCCTTTTAAAACGTGGGCACCAGAGTGGTAAGCAGTATTCCAGCACTAATCTCACCAATGCTATATGCAGAGGTAAAAGAACCTCCCTATTCCTACTCACCACTCCTCTGCTTATATGTCCAAAGACTGCATTAGCCGTTCCTGCAACAGCATTGCACTGGACCCATGGGTTGAGGTACTTTTCCACTATGACTCCTAACATCTTTCCAGAGTCACTGCTTTCCACGATATCATTCCCCCATTCTACAGATACGGCCTTATTCCTCTATCCTAAGGAATGGACTAATTGCTTAAAATTATCACAGCTTTTATGCATTTTATATCCAGTTGTATATCAAAATAAATCCCACTGTAGTGACTAGTTCTTCTGAGTATAGCATTGGTGAGTTAGTATTATATGACATAAGCTTGTTCTTGGTAAGTGGTATGGATGAAGTAATTTGCATCATTATGGTAAACTACAACTTCTGTGCATTTGACTTTCTAAATCTTCTTAGAGAACTCCAGAATAGGCTGTTCGTCATATGTTTATATAAACTGGTCCTTACGTTGGATCTATAAAATAATAGCTATTATATTCATATAGATTAATTTGCTCTGTGTGGGATATGTAAGACATTGCACTTTAGGGCCTAATCCTGCAAACCCTTGTGAGTATGGTTTTGCAGGATGGTGCGCTGTTGCAGGGGGCTTATCTTGTTGCCGGGAGAAACGAGGCCTCACACAGGTGGCTAGTTGGAAAGTGGTGAGTTTATTGGAGGGAGCGGCATTTCATGCTGGGAGGCTTATCTGCCAGCACAGCCGCAATACAAGATGACTGACACACTCGGGCGATGTCCAGAGAAGCCCAAGGAGGAAGCCCAACCCAAAAAGGTGTGTCAGCACAGATATACCCATGCTCATTTGCATCTAATACATAGTAAGCAAGAAACTGATTGGTCAACACTTGTTGGTTACGCAGTCCTGCCTTAGTTTCCCCATTTAGTTTCCCACGCATTCGTTCTCACACAGACAGGGTAAACACTCATGCAGCTGGGAACTGGTTCCCAAACACACAGATAGCAGCAAGGTCATTCTCAGATAATACCACCATTATGCACGCTCCTGGAGTTGACTTAGAAGCGTAACTACACTTCCTAGTGCTTGCCCGTCACATGTCTTCTGGTCCTAACATGCGCTTATTTTGCATTGCGTCTTCATACAAACTATAGCCAAAAATGCTCTTAAGAAGAAAATATCGCCTTCTGATCTTTCCATCTTCTTCTCTAAATCTGAAACTGCAGTTTGTAAGCTGCAAGTAGTTAATATAGGAATCCATTATATGATTTTTACATGTACATAATAACACACTATTATTTAATTAGTTTTCTTATTTCTTCTAATTTGCCTGAGAATAATATCTATATAACTTCCATTTCCCTTTTCAAATTACAAAAGTTTGCGTTATTATGAAAACTGTATTCATTCTTTGTAATTTGCACAGACATTTGACCTTGAATTTAAGTATGATCCAAGCAATGTATTTAGGGATTGCTGCCAAGGTCTGGGTTTATTCCCTACAATTACAATTTTCTTTGCTGACATTAACAGTAGAGCCGTCTATATTGATAGTCACTGAGGCTTTTCTTCACAAGGAGTAAAATTCATTCTTGGTGTAACTGTTTAAGCCAATGGATGTAGTTGCCCCATTAACTTTAGCCTGAGATAAAGTCAAGGGCAAAAGGATATTTTTATGCAAAGTAGCATCAGTGGAGATACAGTACTAATCATTGAGGATTACAAGGAGGATATCCTTGTCCTCATAGTACCTTCATGCAGTTTTCTCTCTCATTTTTTAACAGAACAGTATAAGGATTTTTTCCCTCCGATTCTCTGCAGAAATTGCAGTTTTATCTGTTAATGTGAGGTGATGTTGGAAATGCAAAAATATTCCTGAATCTTACTATCTTTGAAAAGCAATTCTAGTTGAAAAGCAATTTTACATATTGCCCATTGGTAGAATGGTACTGTATGTTAACTTGTAAATGTTGCTGCTCCAGCTTGAAATACTACATTCATCTTTTGTGAATGAACTGTGTGTTTAAAAGGACAATAAGACCAAAATTCCTGTATGTTGATGACTCCTGCTCATCTTACTTTTATGAGTAGATTCCCTAGACATTAGTGAGATGGCTTGTATACATAAGGGGAGCAGTGGTTCTTCTGGATGTCTCATATATCTCTGCTCTTAAATTTCTTTGTACACTAAAATATTATAATGCTGTTTGCCATAAAGTTGTCCCCAGTAAAATGTTTAATTGGCAATATTTTTATTGATCTCATTCCTGAAACTTAGAGATGCCTGCAAAAGGCTATGTGTTTATTCCATTTTTTCTCAAGACATTTTTTGTTCTTAACAGAAAATATATTGTACTGCACATACATATAAGAGTATGTTGTCCTTTCATTCATAAAGAATTGCCGTTCATCATTATATTTAATTATAATGTTCTGAACTGAAATACATAGCCATTGGGAATATGTGTATTGATTAAAAACTAGGTTATGCTTCTGTTTAGTCTGTGGAAGGCTTTCTCCTCTCCCCCGCCTCAATTACTGTGTGTAGGAGAGGTCAATATGATTGCATTGCCAAACTATGTTGAGAGAGTATTTATATTACTGAATTGCATGGTCGCCATATCTTATTCAGGGACAGTGAGAACTGAGGTTTTTCTCTCTCTAAATAGAGTACTTTGAGAGACAGTTCCTAGCATAAGAAGGTATCTTCATATTTTTTTCAAATTTAAATTGAGCTTTGAAAAACATGTTTAAACAGTCTGCCATTTAAAGTAACAAGCAAATTCCTTATCTTCTATTTTAGGACCTATATTTTTGTTGCACACCCCAAACTCGCCTTTAAGTAACGTTGAAAGTCACTGGAGCTTAGATCCTCCAATTTCCATTGATTTCAGTGGAAGTTAGGAACCTAAATACCTTTGAGGATCTGGCCCTGAAAGTTTCAAGTGCACAAGGAATGAAAAAGGAGGTACCTAATGTGGATTTAATGGAAGGAGCTATTTTACTGGTTGAAATATTTCGGATGGTGCAGCTACCTTTTATAATCGCATCTGACAGCACTGTGACACCATTCTGAATACCTCCTAAGAGGAATGAGCGTTCTCAATTGCTATTGAGCTCAGAGGGCAATGGGAGCTCTTTGTACATTGCATAGCCTGGCTCTACCCAATGTCTGGTTTTTGTTTTGTGTTACATTCTGTGTGAGGGTCATTACAAAATTAATTATACAAATAGGATTACACTAGTCTAAGAATAAAAAATATATTCAGTGTTGGATTTTCCAAAGTTCTTAGGGCTGGCCTTATTCCAGTCCTCACTGAAGTTAATGGTAAAACTCCTGTTGACTTTGATGGGAGCAGAGTTTGGCCGGCACTGAAAGCTTTTCAAAATCCTTCCATATTCATATTTGCAATGTATCTAATTTTAGCTATATATTTCTGCATAACAGACGTGTCCCTGGCGTTTATGTCAGAATGTAAAATGTATTTGCCTAATGAAAAGTATTACTGTGTCTCAGAAGTGTCCGTCTATATGCACACTGATGGGAACACTTGGCCTTTGACTTTTGGGTTCAGACCATATCTGGGACATGTAAAAACTACCTGAGACAGTTTGTGTGGAAAGACTTTGATACATGGGAAGGTGAGGACTATGGTGACCTGGCTGGAGGGCCAAGCCACAAAGAGAGTGCCCCTTGAGTTGTAGACAGGTGAGAGAGAGAGGCAGTGGTGCAGAGCAACTAGTGACAGAAGGGGGCATTGGACTTAGAAAGAGTTAATCCCCAGAGCACACAGGAGGAGGCACCATAGTGATGAGTGGTAGCCCGTGACATGTCAATAAAATAATTTCTTAATTCTCTAGCGTTCTTGATTATTATTATTTTTTTTTAACAAAAGTGAAGGTAGAATTTTCAAAATTGCTTAAGTGAGTTAGGCTTCTCTGAAAATTTTACCCACTAAGACTAGCTTTCCTGTGTCAGTTTTAGACTGTGGGTTATAAGCAGAGGTCCCCATCATGCAAGTCAATGAGGCTCGGGGGTCTGCCCACATGGAGTTTGTGGCTATTTTAGGGCCTAGTTTGGGTCCATCTTTGGTTTCAGGCATTAAGGCTGAAATTCAACAAGGTACTTAACCACCATGCTTAAAGATTATGCATCTTGCTGCTAAATTGGAGTACAGTAGCTGGTACCCTTTGCCAGTTGTGTTTCTTTTTCTAAGCAACTTCAAAATATCCCTCATTTCAATGTTACACAGTCTAAGTGTCCCATTGTTCTGGAAATGCCTTCTTAGTGATGCTAAAAATAATTGCATATTGGTAATTATTTTTCATGGTTATGTCTGCATCCTTCTTTTCTTGCAATAGAGAACCTATGTAGTTGCTATGTTCCATGTTTTAATTTACTGCTGTCCTGCAATGTTCTACAACACTAGTTTTTTACCTTGTATGAAAATATATCTTAAATAAAGAAATAACATTTCAGTTCCTTTTTTAGTGGTGTAAAACAGAGCTGATAAAAAGATAGTACTACACAAAGTTCCTTGGTTTATCTAGACTCCATCTCTTCTGTATCAAATTTCCTTTCAGGTGTCTTACACAGTTCATTGGTGCACAACTGAAAATTATGTTGCCATATTGCCTTATTTTCTCCTATTAAATTTATTACCCTTACTAGGAATCAAATGTGCATAAGTTGTTTTACATTTTTGCTATCAGTATCTTATTCATGTGTTTCCAGAAGTTTCCAGGTCTTTTGTTATTCATTCTGGCTTGTGGTAATAATAATAATAGCCATTTTCTTTAAGAAATGAGTATCTGGTGAATAGCCAACACACTCATTACTGCACAGAACTATGAAGAAAGATTTTTTTCCTGTGGAAGGCATTTTGATACATTAAATAATCACTAACAAGTTCCAGATGCTTATACTCAATATGTTGGCCACAAAATACTTGCCTCCATTATTCTGAAAAATCCTGGCACTGTAGTTTATCCTCAATATATCTGGTTAAACTCACTTGGTATTTGAATCTGTGGACGTAGCTGTGCTGCACTTATCTTGTATTGCATTGTCCTCAAACAGGAGCCAGGCATCAAGATGAATTTTTTCAGTCTTCATAAACCAAGCAGAGGCAATCTCTGGGGGAACCAAACTACATCTTTCAAAGCCACTTCTGAAGTATCATAGATGTTAGTCTTTCAGCACTCATATTGAAATACTCTTGTGTTATTGCTTCACTTGGGACAGATTTTCTTTCTTGGCTGAGCTTCTTCACTGCAGTACCACAAGAGCCCATCTGAAAGTTTTTATCTCTGATGAAAGCTGACTTGTTGCTACTCACTGTTTGCTATTGCCACAAACCCAGAGGCTGCTTATTTTAGTTTTTATTTTAATCCTGGGGTGTGGAGTAAGCCATCATAGCCATTTCTTCCCTGCTTTGCTTGGTTTTCTAACCAAGCTAATTAAAGTTTCTTGAAATAATTTACCAGATAAAAGTTGTCATGACCAAGGGCTTATCCTAATATCTGTTGATTCTGCTTTAGCTAAAGCATTCATAAAACTCTCAGGAGCCAGCCATCTGGAGATCCTCTATGATCACAATTAACTTGGGTCCCTTTAAAAAAACAGAGCATTGTGGTTAAAAGTAAGGAGGGAATTCAGGATGCTACCTGTATATGCTTCTTCACCAAGCTCTGAGTAAACAGCTTATTGTTTAAGCTCCTGTCCCCAGGCTTATTTCTGACACAACAGAGTCATTAAGGGCATATGGGTTGGTGCACCAGTTACTTGTTGTCCTTAACAAATTCTGGTGGAGCCTCCTCATGCCATCTTGTGTGCAATTCATAAACTGCATCCTGGGTTGTTCGCTTTCAAGTCCAACTTCTAAACTGCCTGATTATTGCAGCTACTAATCCTTGCTAATTCTTCCTGCTTTTTCACTGTTAATTATTTGAACAAAGTGCAAGTCCTTTCAGGCTAACTGTGAAGAAATGATGCTCTTCTTCCCTCACCTCTCCATTAAATTTTATTTCTCAGTTGTTGAGTTATTTCCTACTAGTCTCCCTAACACCGTCTTCCCCTAGATGGTTTCCTTCAAAACTGGCTTGTTTCTGAATAGGTTAATTAACTAGATAAGATCAGCAGGTGATTTCTCCCTCCCCTCCCCCTCAGTGTGCTGAGGCTGGGAGTGTGGGGCCTCTGGGTTGCATGCTAAAGAAAGTCTGTCAGTCTCTGGCTGTGCCAGAACTCTTATCAGCCGCTGACAAAGGCAATGTTGAAGCTCCTTGTCAGATCTGTTCTTCAGAATCTCCATCAGTTCCTCTAGCCTCTTCTGAGCTACTGAGATTTGGCAGTGTTCCTTTTAATATTTCAGGTCCCTTGACTTGTCTGGGCTTGAATCTTGTCCATTTCTTGGCAAGTTTCATTTTCAATATCTTGTAGCTGTTTTTCATGCCCCTGTTTCAGGCCTTTGGGGTGAAAATAATATCAAAACAATATTTCCTCTCAAGCAGTGGGCTGGTTTTGATTTGCTACTATTTCAGCCTTCATCTAGCGCCTGAGTTATTTTCACTACATACTGTTAGGTAAAATAGCAAGTCCTTACTCACCTCTCCAACACCCGAGTTTGTGCGGAGTTGGTATAGGGCTCACAAGCTGTCAGAGACCAAGTACACAGACACCAATTCGTTGATCAACGGGCTCACACTATTCTTAGCTCAGAAGCTTCAGAGTAAGTGTGGCAACTTTATTAGGGGTAAGCATCAATATTTATACACAGAAGTAAACAAAGTAATTAACAGGCCATAATGGTCATGCATAATCAATCAAGATTCTGCTGGGTGAATCCAGTTAAAACCAATGTTATAGTTGCACAAGAAATGCTAATTGGAAAGACAATGGAAACATGGCTGCCGAGGTGGGGAAAAGGTCAGGGGCTGCCAGCAGGTCAGAGCCTAGGCTGATAGTTCAGACAGAGCCACAAAGCCAGGGTAAAGTTCAAACTCAACAATACTGTAGGTAGCATCATAAATGTACATGGTGCTTAAGGGAGGACTAGGCCCTCCGCTGGTGTGTATCTGCATAGAACCATTGACAATGATCTGGCTCAAGTTCTCTGCCCAGAAAAGCATTTGAATTTGGGGCATCAGTGGATATGCTCTTATCACTGCTGCTGGCTGTAAAATGGGGGTTGAGAAAATGTTGTGAGAGTGGAACAGGGAACAGTTGGAGAATATCATCCCCTCCGCCACTATTCAGCCCCTCCACTCCCCCGCATTCATCTGTTATCTACACTGATAGGCAAAGGGTTTACATAAGGTTGACCCTATTGTAATTTTTCCACCTTTGTCTCTGAAATCCTTTTTTGGCGAGTAGGTGGCATGACCTAGCGTCCTTCCCAAGTCTTTCGAGCTTTAACTAGGCTTTGCTAGTCTTCCCCTTGCTGCAGCTTGATGCTGAAATGTTTCTTATGCTCAGCATCCAGGGTGTCTGACAATGGTTGTAGTTTAGGCAATTGGGGCTCATATGCTTTTCATGCAATTTGAGAGGGGAAAAATGGAGGGCAGTCAGGGTTCTGCTCTATATAAATATTATGTTACAGTGTTTGGTTTTTTTGAATGTTGTTTCTGCACTGTTCTCTCCCCCAATACAATTCTAATACTGGAAAATAAAATGACCTTTATTCATTCACAATACAAATTACAGAAAGGATGACAATACTCAAAGCAAACTGTATTTGTAATTGTAAAGCACACATCCCATAATTCATAGCTTTCAGAAAACATCCACTCATATTTATAATGGTACAATAAGCCCTACATCATTCTTAGCAGCAGCCTAAGCTTTTGGTCCAGCCAACAGTCAAAAACAGCACATTAATGTGGTTGACCATTAAAGTGCTTTTTCAAAGTCTTCCTCATCCACATAGCTCCACAACTGGTTCTTGTAATGGCCCTTGTGTCTCTCCATTCATTTTCAGCAGACAGCTGCTCTGCCTCTAATACAGTGGCAGGTTTTCCCACTTTGCCTCACTGCTGTTATGCAGGACATGACAGACAGCTATAATCGTGGGGATAGGAGGATTTGGCTGTTGGGGAAGGGGGGGGGGGAGAGGAGGGCTTGTCTACACTGCACAGTAATGTGCTATGTGGTTATGAGACAATGCTATGTTAATACACAATAGAGAACTTTTAATGCATGGTTTACACAGGTCTGTTAGTGTGCAAGATATGGGTGCTCTTTAGAAATCATACCCTGTAAAGTGCATTGCTGGGCTCTGTAGACAAGCCTTTAGTTGCATATTAATGCCTCTCTCCATGTTCCCAGTAAACCTCCATCTACTTTTTGGTTGCCCTTCTGTACAGTGGTCCTTAGTATGCATGGGTAGGAAGCTACAGGTAATCGTGTAGCTGAGGTGTATGTAGCCTATGCAGTGCAAGAGTCACAGGGTATGTCTACATTGGAGCTGGAAAGTGTAATTTCCAGCTTAAATAGACCTACCCATGCTACTCACCCAGAGTAGAATCCCAGCTGAGACCCTAGGTATATATTGGGGGCAGCTAATTCATTGCATTGCCGGTAGTTACACTTCTAGTTTTAGCATGGTACCCAGAGTTCTTCCAGGGGGTACATTAACTCATCTAGATAGTTGCCTAGTTTTCCAACAGGCTACACATAAAGCACTAGCAAAGTCAGTACAAACTAAAATTTCATATTGACAATGACTTGTTTGTATTGCTCTAGATACTATACCCTGAACTATAAGTACAATATTTATATTTTGATTGATTTGTTTTAATGGGACCCCAGATTTCCAGGGACAGAGGACTGACTTATTTCAGGTCACAGGGGAAGTCCGTGACAGAGCAAGGAATTTAATGTAGATATGTCACGTGCTGGGTTACTGTCCTAAGCAATGGGAAATTCTTCTTTGTAATTTTAACAGTGGCTACCAGGGCTTCTCCAAGATTTGGGCCCAGAATGAGAGCCACTCATATCCAGCCTTCTCTCAGTTTCACTAGATCAGCTGGCTGGCAGTGCCTATGGGGAGAAGGGTAGGGGATGATGGCAAAATAAGAATTCCAAGATCAGTCCTTTCCTGGTATTTTCCTCCAAAGCCACCTGTGTTGCCTCCTAAACTGAGCAGGAGCATCTTCCGTCTCTCTGTTCCTCTTGTCTTTATCTGGTTAAAATTGGCGTGGATGGGTGTGGAGGGAGGTAGGGAAAGCAAAGCGGAAAGGGCTTGAGGGGAGCATCAGTGCTGCATAAATCTGGTATCCCTGTGTCACAGCTGATGTCTGACAGGCTGCAAAGGATTTGGGGCCTTACTCCTCATTTTTCACAGGAGATACAGCTCTTCACTCATTACAGAAAACTAGATGCATTTGCCCTTGTAAGTATCTCCGTTATAGCATTAAAACATTTCTAAACTACATCAGATCTCATTTTGCAGACATTCTAATCCCCAGCCTCTGTCTATATTGAGTATGACAATAGGAGATATGGAAATGTCTTTTGTATTTGGCCTTGAAAGACTCCGATCAATAGGTTCCTTAACCATCAGTCCTACAAATCAGGATTTTCACCTATTTTCCATGTGTGATTTACTTCAAGAGATTTCAAATCTGTCCTTGGTATACTTTCTGAACTTGACTTTTGATCATCAAGGCCAAGAATTCAATCATTACCATATAAGTTCATACCCTTGACATACTACTAGTAATTGATCTCATTTCTCTATTATTATGTTAAGCCTATATGGATTTAGAAGGATGCGATCCTTCCTAATTAACGTCAACTTTTTTGATAAGATTAGACTCAAGACTGACATTGGCAGTTCACAATTTATCTAGATTTTAAGGAACACTTTATAAACTGTCAAGCTAGGGATTCAGACTTATTGTAGAAATAGATTTTAAAACCGTCTATAAAATGTTGAAAACAAAAAAGAGCCTATAAGCAATTATAACAGTCATGGAAGATATGTTAAATAGAATCCCACTAGGAACAGCACTTGAATAAATAGCAAAGAGTTCAGAAGCACCCAAATGGTAGATTATGGTTTGTTGCATTTAGTGTAAATTAAACTCTACTGATCAAAATTACATAAAGAAAATCTCAGATAAAAATAAATTATATTGAATGTAAGGGGGAAGGCTGTGAGTGACTGAAATACTGTTAGTATTCTTCTCTGCATCTGTAAGGGCTGATCCTGAAGCCATTAGGAATGGAAGGCACTTTGCAGGATTGGGCTCTTAGGGCCAGATCTTCCACTGGTGTAAATTGGCATAGCATCATTGAAGTCAAGGAGGGGTAATTTAGCACACAGTAGATGGATCAATACCAGTTCACACCTGCTGACAATCTGGCCCTAAACACATTGCTCAAATGATAATCCAATGTATCCCTCAATGAATTGATGCCGTTATTGTTCTGAGTAACCACAGCACTGAAGGTATGAATCAGAGGGGGCTGTCCAGTTGTTACACACAGACAGTGTCAGATTGCTGTATGTCTTTATACTTAGTTCCCACAAAATGGAAAAGTGTTATTAGGAATGTGCCTAAAATATATGAAGCTTTGATATGATGTAGAAAATGGGCTACAGGCACCAGGTGAAATAAATTGGATGGACACTTTAGCAACTGACTGTAACAGAGATGCAACATCAAAACAGGAAAAGTGATGAGGCTTGTTTTGTGAAGGGAGGGGGGAGGGAAGAAAGATCAATTTCTTGACTGAGAAAGATAAAGGGACACAGACCAAATGGGCATTTTAATGTAGTATTTTTTATTTTATTTTTGTTTTAGATTGATTAGCCTGACCTTCTTCATGTTGTCTAAGTATGGTGCAGTAAATTGTTTTCTTCTATGGCCTCACTGGGATTAGAACAAGGACTGGCAATCAGTAGAGCTGGCACTGACTGCCCCAGAAACAGCAGCAGTTAGTTTGTGAGTGGAAGAAGCAGATATTTAAAACTTTGTCTGCATAGATGATAAGCAGAGCTGTTGATGGACAGTATTACGGTCATATGTTTGTGGACCTAAGGGGATCAGATACCATTTCTTCATTACTGTTACTGGTAATTATATATGACAGTCTTATCATACAGTATTATCAACATTTTGGAAGTATGTCATGGACATAGTGATATGATATTAATCCATTCGTTCTACATTATAGTAGTGCATACAAAATATTTAATGCAGCACAAAAGATTGCTCTGTAACTCAAAAATGTGGAGTGAAAAAATGGCTAAGAGTAATTAAAATGAAGTTTTACAACATATTGTAATTTACTAAAGCAAACAAAACTTGCTGACTCAAAAACCCTATAATATATATATATATATATATATATATATATATAAAATGATTTTTGATGTATTTATTTAAAAAGTTTTAACAGATTTACAAATAATTGCCTTGCAAATATGAGGCAAAATAACAATAATTACAACAATGAGCTTTGTTTAGAGAAACATACAGGAATATACTCATCAGATCTCTCTATTTAACAATGTTTCCATTTTACAGAGTGAGCCTCTTCACACTCTTCCCTCCTCCCCCAGGACGTGTTGTTTCCAGTGATTTTATTAAACTAAGTGAAATGTCTGATTATACATTTATCTAACTAGGCATGTCTAGTAGATGCCAATATGAAAGAAACAAAAAACAAGGAAACAAAAACTCTCTCATTGGCTGATTCGAGCTCTCTGTCTATTAAACTACTTATATGCCTCCCGCCCCCGCCCCCATTGTAGTCTCCGGGTGCTTTGTGTGCTCTTTTAGCAAATGCTGGTTTTCCTATTCCAGCCACAATTAATTTAGTTTAGAAAACTAAGTATGTCGCTTTAGTGAATTATAGATCAATAGGAACAGGATTATGGGAAACTCATTCTCCTGGAAATACACACATATATTTTATCTTCTTGAGTGCATAGCTCAATAACCAGTGATGACAACCCCTGCTCCTGAGTCTCTTTCCTAGCTCCCTGTTTTATTTCTCATCAGATTCAAACTCCTCATTCTTAGTTCAAAGCTCCCTTGCCTCCCTCTTGGGCTCTTACTATTCACAAAGAGCCATATTTTGATACCCTTTCTCACACTGAGTATTCACCCTTTCTTCTTGGGTATTCCCATTGGTTTCAAGAGTCCAGACGGTTGCCTTTCCTGATATTAGATAGTACCTTACATCGATGAGTCCCACTGAGGGTAAGGTACTATTCTCTGTGAACAAAGATGTAGCAGACTGACCTAGCAAGACTATTTAAGTAATAAGGTACTACGTGTGTGACTAAGGGTACGCCTACACTGCAACTAACACCTGTGGCTGGCCTGTCAGCTGACTCTGGATTGGGCTAAGTGGTTGTTTAACTGTGGTGTAGACTTTCAGGATCAGGCTGACGCCCAACTCATTGGGATCCGCACTTTGTTCCAGAGCCCAGCCTCCATTCTGAGCCCAAACCTCTACAATGCAATTAAACACCCCCTTAGGCTTAGCCTGAGTCCTGCAAGCCTGAGTTAGCTGACACAGGCCAGTCATGGGTTTTTAATTGAAGAGTAGACATATCCTAAGAGTACCACAACCTGGCCTTTAACTTGCACACTAGGCTCTGCCATCTCACCTCACGACCCCTTCATCTTCTCCTGCTCGTGCTCCTTTGCCTTTGTTCATGTTGCTACTTCCACCTGGAACAGCCTCCATCCTCCTGCATGGCTCCTCCTTAAGGTCCCGACTAAAATCTCATTCCTGTCAGATCACCGTCTATGGTTGTCTGCCCTGATTTTCTGTTCTCTCATGCCCCATTCAAAACATTGGAGGATTAGTTGGACGGAAGACAGAACACACTTAGTTTGCATTTCTACTGCATCCCTTATCCCTATCTTCTTTCTTTTCTTTTCTTTTTTCGTTGTCTTCACAGTTCAAACTCTTCAGAGCAGACTCTGCCCTGTTACATGCCTACAATGTACCTTTACACTATGGGGCTGACTTTCAGTAGTGGCAAGCCTCAGTAATGGGACTTGTAGATGCTTTGTAACTTTAGAAAACCAAGCCCAAGGTAAAGTAAATAATGAACAAAATCCTGACTTCCTTACTCAGTGGGAGTGTTTCCCTTAAGAAAGGTTTGAGTATTTGGTTCATTGACTTCAATGACAAATCCAAGTCCCAATGCAGAAGTGCTGTGTAAAGAGCAGCTCTCAATTTGTACATTATTTATCTATTTTTCTTTGTTCCATGAAGCTTTGCTTCTGTTGTGACAGGGTATCAGGCTTTAGGACCTTGTGTAGAGATGTAGGGTGATTTTGATGACATGCCTTGGTAACAAGACCTGCTGAGTCTCATTAGCTCTAACACAGGAAAATAAAAGGCTATTTCTCATTTTCAAATGAGATAAGAACTGGTAGGTCTTCAGGGGAAGCACTACATATAAAAAGTTGGGAGGACAGTTGGGCTATGGTCAATGTGGAACTGTTTTCAAGTACACTGCCTTGGGGCTTTTTTTCTGAAGTCTCTGGAGCAACACAGCAATGAAAAACCCCAGCAAAGTAAAACCTCGATTTAACGGACTAATTCAGGCGAGGGGGGTGTCCGTTAAATCAGAAAGTCCGTTATTTAATTTTAAAAAAACGAGCTGTCGGAGCAGCAGCCTGCCCGCCACAGGGCCGGGGGCGGCAGCTCCTCAGCCTGCCCGCTGCTGGGACCCGGGTGGCAGCCGGGAGCCGGCAGCAAGCTCTCCCACTGCCGTGACCTGGGTGGCAGCCGGGAGCAGGCAGCCAGCCCGCCCGCCAGCCAGACCTCCTGCTGCCATGACCCGGGCGGCAGCCGGGAGCCGGCAGCCAGCCCTCCCGCTGCCTGGACCCGGGTGGCAGCCGGGAGCCGGCAACCAGCCCGCCCGCTGCCGTGACCCGGGCGGCAGCTGGGAGTCGGCAGCCAGCCCGCGAAAAACGGATTTGGTATGCATCGGACTTGCTCATAAATTTTGTCTGTTGCATCCAAAGTCCGTTAAATCAGGGTCCGTTAAATCGGGGTTTTACTGTACTTAGGAAGGAACAATCAATTGCATAAATAGAAAATGGGAAATTACTGCCTAAGCAGGGGTACTGCAGAAAAGGATTTGGGAGTTACAGTGGATTACAAACTAAATCTGAGTCAACAATGTAATACTGTTGCAAAAAAAGCGAACATCACTCTGGGATGTTTTAGCAGGAATGTTGTAAGCAAGACACTAGAAGTAATTATTCCACTCTACTCAGCACTGATAAGGCCTCAACTGGAGTACTGTATCCAGTTCTGGGCACCATACTTCATGAAGGATTAGGACAAACTGAAGAAAGTCCAGAGGAGGCCACAGAAATGTATAAAGGTCTACAAAATATGACCCAAGAGAAAAGTTTACAAAGATTGGGTTTAGTCTGGAGAAGAGAAGACTGGGGGCCGTGAGGAACATAATAGTCTTCAAGTACGTGAAAAGTTGTTATGAGGAGGAGGGTGTTAAATTGTTCTCCTTAATCACTGAGGATAGAACAAGAAGCTATGGACCTAAATTGCAACAAGGGAGGTTTAGGTTAGACATTAGGAAAAACATGCTAAATGTCAGGGTAATTAGGCACCTGAACAAATTAGCTAGGCAGGCTGTGGAATCTCCACCACAGGAGGTTTTTAAGAACAGTTTAAACCAGGGGTCTCAAACGTGCGGCTCGTGGGACCATGGGCAAGCTGCAGCCTAGCAATCTCCCTGCTCTCCCCCCGGAGTTATTTCTTGCAGCCCGCCAAGATCCCCACTCCTTGCTCCCCCTCTCCCCAGCATGCCTCATCCCATCTCTTCTGCTTACCTCTAGGTGCTTCCTGCTGACAGCACTTAGCGCTTTCCAGGAGGCAGGGAGCCGTGTGCTCAGGGGAGGAAGCAGAGAAGAGGAGGAGATTTGGGGAAGGGGTTGGAATGGGGGCAGGAAAGGGGTAGGAAGCAGGGCCGGCAACAGAAATTTTGGGGCCCCATACGCTGATCGTTTGTGGGCCCCCCCGGCCGGTCTCCCGCCGCCCGCGGGCCCCGGCCAGTCCCCCGCCGCCCGCGGGGCTCCCCCCTGGCCCTGTTCTGACCGTGCAAGGGGCACGGTGCCCCCCGCCAGCGTGACCGGCTTTCTCCCTGGCGCCCGCTAATGCTGCTGGGCGGGGAGGAGGGAGCCCGGCAGCCCCCGCCCCAGGCAGAGGCAGGACACGCCCCCCTCCCCCCGCATGCGCTCTCCCCCTCTGGGGGCGCAGAGCCGCCGTGCGCTGGGGCTCCACGTGGCCCGGCCGGGAGAAGCAAAGGGGGGCGGGGGAGGCTGCTGGGGGCCGGGGGAGGGGGCTGACGAGCGCTGCAGCGGCTGCCCAGAGCCGGGCCTTGCTGTGCAGGCCCGGCGATAAGGGGGTACAGCTGCGTACCGGGCCCGCCCCTTGTTGTTCCCCTTGTCCCCCCCTGTCGCCGGCCCTGGTAGGAAGGGGCAGGGCCTCATGGAAGAGGTCGGGTGGGGGACAAGGGCGGGACCGGAGGTGGTGGAGGAGGTGTCAGTGATGCAACCGTCGGGCCAATTTGTTGTCCTCTTGTGGCGCTCCTGGTGGTTAGTTTGAGATTCCTGGTTTAGACAAACACCTGTCGGGGATGGCCTAGATCAGAGGTGGGGAACCTTTTTCCTGCAAAGGGCCATTTGGACATTTATAATGTCATTCGACTGGCATTCCGTCCAGCCTGCGCGCGTCCCTGGCGGCTCTGTGCTCAGCGAAGGGGCCGGGAAGTGCCAGGGGGAGCCGCCGGCCAGGGACACGCGCAGGCTGGACGGAATGCTTTGGCGGGCCGTATAAGGCCCGCGGGCCGGAGGTTCCCCACCCCTGGCCTAGATAATACTTAGTCCTGCCTCAGTGCGGAGGACCTGTCAAGTTCCCTTCCACTCTTGCATTTCTGTGATTCTATGTTTATTATAGTAGTGCCTAAGGGCCAGCCAAGAATGGGCCCCATTGTGCTAGGTGCTGTCCAAACACAGATGGTTTGTGTTGTATCACTTCATGTCTCAGTCTGATTGGAAGTCTAAATTTTTTGTTAGTGAGCACAGTTATCTAGTGTTACATAATTGAACCAAGTTCAGTTTTGTCAGCCGATTTTCCACTACATAGAAAAGTGAGAGGAACACAGCAGTATTTCCCCCCCCATCTGTTTGAAATTAATTAGATAATCTCCAGATATTTCAATGATAAGTGTGGATGGAATGGAAATTCTCCATAAATAATGTGTATTAGCTGACTGTGGCTACAGTTAGCTGACACAGATTCAAAACATTTGACATGTTGGCATCAACTACTCATTTATTTCAGTGGGTGGATTATTGAGGTATCTTCAAGATGATTGTTCTACCCAGTTGTTGTTGTCTCCTGGTGATGTGCCCATTTGACTTCCAAAGGGAATAGCTTGTAAAGATTTATAAGAACTTTCCTAGATTTGTTTAGCAGAGCCAACAGCTCCACAAATAGCCTTGTCAGTGTTACAGATCTCCTCTAGGATAGACCTACTACATTTTCTATGTATAAAATTGCACTTTTGGACTTTCCATATGGGTGGATATTTGGTGAAAGTTGTTTGTAGCATTGAAATGTGGAGGATTATTTTGCAAAATCTCTGTCTTTGAGCAATGCTCTTGTTTTTGTTTCTCTAATGAGCTTCTTACTTTAATTTAGAAAAACCACAAGACTTGATGTGGGGATAAAGCAACCATAAGGTTTTGACTCAGAAATCTTCCTTTTATCTCCTTTGTCTTTTGAATAATTCATCTTCTCCTATACTTACAGGCTCTGTCTTCCAGGATGGGTCTTTAAAAGAGAAGTAAGTGTTGCAAAAGATTTATTTGACAAATAATACATGATATTGGGCCCAATTAGAAAACATGCATCATTTTAGGTATCTTCAGACAAAGTGTTTCTTTCCATAGCTGTTTATGAAAGAGAACAAAATTGCTGTTTCGTATCCCTTGTGGTATTTGATATAAAAGACATCTCAAAGGAAATTTACATCAGCCTGTTATGACTTTATACCTTCCCTGTCAAATAATGGCCTTGAGCATGGAACAGAGGCCTGAGAAAGAATTTGACAGAGAAAGAATAGAGCCAAACAATTAATAATATTTATAACACTTCCTACATGCAATAACCTGCAATAAGTTTTTTTTTCTTGCTTTGCATATATTCACTGCAACTTGGTACATGAAGTCAGTCCAAATATGTGTATGAAAGAAATGTGGAAAGGACTTTGAGTTATAACTTACATATTTAACATTTTTGGAGTGCAGGAAGTAATAAAGACTCAACATCATTTAAAATGACCCAGGAATTCTTGCATTAAGTTCATTTTTAGCAGTTGGGCAAATATTGGTAACCTTTATTTCTAAAAGGCGGCCTGTTTGCTTAAATAAGCTAATACTACAGAAAAGGAAATGTACAAAAGCTTTGATTCCTGTAGAATGAGATCCTTGATCAAAAGAATTAAATGAAGTGAGTTTTATTTATATGTATAATTTTCTAGCAAATATATCATTGATTAACATGCCCACATAATAATGAACAAAATTATATAATAGGAAAGGCTCCAATTCAGAAGAATATCCCCAACTCTTTGACTTTGATGCTTGGTATATGTCAGAGCTTAGCTGGCTCTCTGAAGGAGTCAGGGACCCAGCCTACCTCTGAGAGGCTCCACAAGGGGAAATGAGGCAACTCAGATTCACTTGGGAGTAGTTAACTTACCAGCAATACAGTTAAATAGGCAGGGAAACAGCTGGACATGATAAAAAGTTAAGGATCTCATTTAGAGGGACCACTCCTCAAGAGAAAGGCAGCTGGTAGAAGGATTGCAAAGAGAAGATTCCTTCAGCAGACTGGTGAGATGCTGTCTGTAAAGTCAACACTCCTAAGAAGGAGAATCCGGGGAAGCCTACACAGGAGGAAGCTCAGTGACCAACAAGGAATTGAGCAGGCTGGGTTCTGGCTGTTTCAAGCCAGGGCCTTGAGCTGGAACCCAGTGGAGTGGTTGGGTTTGGTTTCCCCTATCTACTCCAGACGAGGCCTTACAAGAGGCTTAAACCCAGAGTACCTTAGGCTGCATAGCCTCCACTGCAGCCATGGACATTCCATCTCCCCATTGTTCTGAAGGGGACTATTAAGAACATAGCTAGATGATGAACTTGTTGAGTGTGGCAGTGTCAGAGGATGGAATCAGATAGTGTAGCCTCACATCCTGCAACAAGGAGGTATTAACAGACAAAACCTCATATTACAGAGATAGGTTCTAAATATCAGGGGAAGGTTATAGACAAACATGTGCTTAGACCCTGAAGTTTGCCAGGTGCTGAGCTTTTCCTGAGAAGGAGCTCCTTTAGGGGTGTTTAGGTGCTAAAAACAGAGATAGCTGCCTAGTAAGATTTTTAGAAGCTATTGGGTGCCTCACTCCCAACCTAGGCACTTTCTATGGGGCTCTGTGTTAAGTAAGGTGTGTGTTTCCACTAATTATGTGAGTACTAAGACTAACCTTGGCATCCTGCCTGGCTATAAACCACCGAGGGCCCAGGTCCTCTTGAAGGAGCTGATGGGGATGCTATCTGAAATAGTGATGAAGTTCACAAGACTCATGGCCTTGGGAGACTTCAGCATCCACACTCATGCCTTTGATACAATAGCCCCAGCCCCCTATCCAAATTCTCTACTTTAGATTTTTTTTCAAAGGCAATCTCTTACCCAAAACACACAACATCATACTCTGTCCTGGATCCTCAGTTTCCTGGTATCCTGCACGTGGATGTAAGATATTCAAGAACTTTTCTTATTTTAGTCAGATCGCTGCCTCCTTCAGATAAGCACTCTTCCCATCCCAAGAAAAGAAGGCCGCACCAACTTGGTCTTTCCCTGAACACTCTTGGCACCTGCCAAATTCTAAAACTTATAAAATTTACTACTTATCACCAAATAATTGCAAAAAACAAAACTAGACAAAGCATCTGTAATCCTGGTAGTACTATGTTAGCATGTCAGACGTACTTCTTTTGTCATCTTTATGAATCTATCTACAGAACTGGAAGCACTGAGTTTTTCAACTGTCTTTTTCACCAAGATCCCCATCAATCACACGGATCTTGACAGACTTCATTTTATGGTCAAGAACCTGAGAGTCTGAGCCTTCAAAAACATGGATATTCCTGGGAAGTGGTCAACTTTCTAGAAAATCTGATCACTCTTGACTATGGGTGGTGTTTCTTCCAGGGAGTTCACAATGCAAGTAGGTTGCTTCAGTATTTTGGATATCAATCAAAGATTTATTACTATAATTGGTCTGATAATTGCTGAGCAGGGTGTGTGCAGGCATAGGTTCATTAACATCTGGAGCAGAGATTCCCATGATGCAGTGCAGCCTGCTTTTCTGGTTCCACAGTTCAGTGCGGTTCTCTGTTCTTCATTCTTCATGCTAATCCCTGTCCCATCATTCATGCAGATGAGGCTAAGGGAGTTGGCTGTTCTTCATTCTATATGCAAATGGAGATGTCTTAATCTTGTCACCTTTATCAGGAGGGGTCTAGGTGTGTCTCCCAATACCCTCCACTGTTCTCTGCAAGCCTTTTCTCTGGTCAGTTTTGGTTCAAACAGAGACTGGGGGGTGTCTTTCATGAGTCAGACAGGCTAGATACTGCGCCCTGGTTCTCCCCAAAACAGAGCTGACTGGTATCAACCGAGCATAAAAAACATACTATCAGATACCTCTTGGAGGCATCAAAATGCATTCTGTGAGGAGCTGCTCCAAGTTGGGGGCTGAGAAGCAGAGAGATTTTGCCATTCCTTTGCCAATGCTGTAAGACTTCAACTTCTCAGCTTAAACTGCTTTTGGTGCTTCTTGCTGCTCTTGATCTAACTTAAACAAGCAAATAAAAATGCTTTTAAACATCTGAATAAAGTACAGTTTCCATATTTGTTTCTCTTTCAAGGATTTATGTTGCCTTGAATTTTGTTTGCTTCTTCCCAGGGAAATGGTTCTTACTGTTTTTTGTTTCTGAATAGTAATGCCCAGATCAGTGAATGCCCACATAAAGATATTTTTAAAAAATTCCTTACCAGTTGGTTAAATTTATAACAGAGGGCCTCCTATGCTCTGGACAGATCACTTTAATACCGGTATAGAGAGTTCCTGATAAAATTGCAGGATATAAGCTTATAGAATGTAATGATTTTTATGAATGTTTTCTATTGGCTTATATAGATTCAGCTTTAGAGGATGTCTCTCAGAGTCAGTATGAAGAGTGGCAACAGGCGGAGTTTGAACTCAAAGAAGGAAGGAAAGAATAAGATTCCTCCATTGTGGAACCAGCCAGAATAATATCCAGGCTGGTAGATGCCTGCCATTATGAGAAATAAAAATTACAGTAAACTTTTATCTTTCCTGGGTGAACACTGGTGTAAGTAATGAGCGACATGTTGCCTGTGATAATCTCAACCCTTTCCACCAAATAACTTACAGGCAGCACCCTCCTGAAATGGGCTGTCATAACTTTGCAGGCTCTTCTGGCAGTTAGCCAAGCATCTTGTTGGTAATTCCTTTCAGGTAGTGACTTTGGTAGGTTACAGAAGCATGCTGTACTGACTTTATTAAGGTGTGCCCTTTATTGAGAATATGTTTAGTGCATGTGTTGGGTCTCTAATTAAAATGTTAAAATATGGTTCCAGGAGAAAGTTTAACAGACTATTTATTATCTTTCCTACGAAGGAGAAGGAGAGCACTGTGTGAAGGAGGCCTCTGTGTGAAGTGACTGTACATGTGGCATTTTGGTGCTGTATATTTAAAATACTCTCCATTAGAAACTTGCATATTAAGGGCTAGATTATATTATAGTAGCACTTGTCTATTGAGTACTGTGTTGGAATAGCAAGCTGTCACTTTAAGAGTGCGGTGGAGGTCCTTCTGGCAGGAAAGAGGACTCTGTGCCAAAGCATAAGATCTGAATCAGATAGGAAAAAAACACTAGAAAATGGTGGGGTGAATTGTGCTCCTCTGCCTTGAGGAGCAGCTTCTTTGTCTCACTCAGTTTTGGGTTCTTGAGTGTTATTCTGCATTCTAAGCAATAAAGCAGCATTACATTACAGCCTTCCAGCAAGTCTATTTGTTTTCATCTAAACTGTGTGTACACCATGACTGTAACAGCACTGCTCTTCAGAGGATCAGATGAGAGAACAAATTTGAGTCACATTTCACCTTCTGCTCCCACCTTATTCCCTTCCAAGAGTAAGTTACTTCACCCCTTTTTGTTGAGTAGCTTGCCACCTCACTGAGCTTAGTCAGCTGCAATGGCTGGTAAGTGAGGGATGGTGGAGCTAAAAGTGTCTCCCATATCCCCACCCATTTGTTGATATAGGGAGCTAACAGGCAAGTAGCCTTTATGTGCCCCCAAATGGCTGCAGGGATAATGTGAGCAGAGAAAGCCTTACTCCCCTCTATTGCCCTATGCAGGCAAGTGAGAACTGTGACAATCTATTCTAGCCTGAAATGTGTTCAGTTTTTAAGCCAAAGCAAGATTACATATTTCTGTCTGCCAGCTCAGTCTGGTATCTCAAACAAGCTGGTGATGCTGCCTCCCTCTTAATTCTCGGTGTGAATCAGAAGTTGTCATGTTAGTGCTGCATAAGGTGAGAATACATCTTGCACACCCACACGACAGCATTCTGGCTATGCAGTGTGGAGAGTAGGAAACTATTGGTTTTGTCAGTAGAACTAGTGTGAAATTACTTTTTTACCTCCCCTCTTTATTTGGCTTTGCGCTATATTTCCCCATCGACTTTTATGGAAAAGATTCATGCTAACAAAAATCACATTAACTTTTAAGCCCCATAGCATTTTCCAGTCCATCAGCAACATAAATGTTCAGATGCGGGGTGGGGGGAAGGGGAGTGCAGCAGCAGCGGTAAAGCTGTCAATGGTTTCCAACGTTTAGGCCAAATTTTTCAGAAATGTCTGTTGTGAGATACCTAGGCGTGGGTTTTGGAGGTGTTGATGCCAATGGATATCCATGTCTTTTAAAATCATATTAGATGTCTCTTGTTCTCCCACAAAACTGGGAGACCCCCCAAATTAGAGAACACTCTGTCCACCCCAAATGTGTCAATCCAAAAAAACCTCTTAGGCTTAGATTTATAGACCTTGATAAATTTGACTTTGAAGACTTTTTTTTTTTAAGGTGTTTGGAGAAAGGTCTCTTACTTTCCTCTGCTTAGTTCTTCTTTACCCTTTGTGGAAGGCTTCAAACACTATATTGACTAGTGGGTGTGCTACAGCATCCTTCCGGTTACACTTACCGTCAAGGCTGAATCCCAACTCTATCACTCCAAGTACAGGAAGTGGAGGCCCTCAAGGATTTTAAAAATTACTACTTGCCAGTCCAGGCTTGTATTACACTCTCAAGTTCACAATCTTTCTCTGACCTTGTCTTGGTAAATGCTGTCACCACCCAAATGCAAAAAAACCCCTTGTGCCCAGGAAGGAGACTTGGGAACTTAGGCTTTTGTTAGATTTTAAAAGAGCAATTCCAAAAATCAAGCACGCAAAATAGCTGTCTTGGGGGTTCATTTTAAATGTTACAGGCAAACAAAAGCATCTGGGGTTAGCACAGTAGAGTCCACAAGACAATAACAAATGTCCTTAATCATGTCTTTTAGACATTCCCTAATTTTACTTACATATCTGAGGCTCCAGATAAGTAGGTCTGAGGTATGAATTGATAATCAATAATCATACCTGGCTTAAAGCTGGTTACAGCATTACTACTCCATGTCCCTGCAGCCCAGAGAACAACAGACAAAGGCAAAGTTTCTTTCCCAATTTTAAGAAGTTCTACCTCCCCATAGGTTTAAGTTGATGGTACAGGAATCATTACTTTCTGTTGAGAATTGTACTTTAGTATAGCATAGGTATGCCCCAGGCAGTACGCTTCCCCAGTCATCCAGGAATTCAGAAACCTTCTGTAACACCTTGTGCTGTCCCTTTTTAAAGCAAGTTACAGATCCATCATCTTCCTGGGTTCCATCCAGAACAAGGACATTTTGGGACTTTTAATGCACAGAATTCCTCTGTTCTAGGCATAGTATAGTGTGGTGCTGGACCACTAACCTACCTTAAGCCATGACCAGCATTCTCTGTTAAACCTTCCAATAAAGCAAATTGATAGTCACACGCAGGAAGCATGAAATTTCTCTCCAGGAAAGTTCATTGTTTGTTTTATTTTTCTTCCCCCAAGGAAATCTTTTGAGCCCCGCCCAAAATTTTGAATCCCCACTCTGCCCTTATGTTCTTACCAGGCCCTATACTGGAGTAGTTAATTTTTTTTTTGATTAAGGTTCAAATTTCTTGGTCAAGGTATAGTCAAGGTCCAGATTCCAGAGAAAATAATAAGTAAATAATATTTCAGGGTCTGTTCAAAAACATCCAGTGGTCCGGATTTGGCCCCCGGTCTGCCTATTGACAGCCCATGCCCTATATTATGATGACACCCCTCTGACTGAAAAAATGTTCAATGACTCTCTCCAGAACTCATTAAACTTAAAAGAGCCAGAGAGGCAATTGCCAGACAATATGTGTTTCTCTCTTCTTTTTGAGGCCATTATTTTTGCAGTCTCTTCAGTAGAGCTGGGGGGATATTTTCAGATGAATAGTTTATTTGACTGAAACTATTCACAAATTTGGGTTAAGTTTGACAAAAATATTTCAACTTTTTGTTTTTCACACTTGGTTTGGAAATTTTGGCAGGATTTTTTTTTTTAAGGGAGTGAACAGTCACTTTTCATTCAACCTGAAATGGTATTTTTTTTCCATTTCATTAAGAACCATTCCCTATCCTCCCCCCCCCATTCTATTTTGGGTCAGCTCAAAATAAAGTGTTTCTTTTTCCCTTGTCAATTTTTCAGTTTGGCCACCGAACCAAATGCTGTAATCAGTTATTCACTCAGCTCTACTTCTCATCCGCTACCAGCCTAGGAACAAAGAGAGTATACCTGAGGCCCAAAATGCTAATGAGCACTCCTATGCCCTAATGATTTGAACTGTCACTGGACTGGCAGGCCAAACATCTCTTGGATATTTTCTGGTCTGGGGACCTGACTGTGTCAGGCTTCACATAGTTAGGGGTTTGATTTTGGGCTTTTTTCCCCCACAAAATAGAACCCCAAACAATTTTTAATTTACAAAGCTGCTTCTGATTTTAGTGCACAATTCAGTCCAGTTACCAAATGTGCTGGGTATGTTGCAGAATAAAGGAAAACAGTACATTTTCAGTGATTTCACCAGCAGAGCAATATTATTCCCAGATTTTTGTCAGTACATTTATCAGCTGTGGCTTGAAACACAAATAGAGAAGATTAATTGAAGGCTAGGCAGTAATGGAGGAGTCCAATTGTTACAGCTATATTAAACACTGCAGCTACTGTACATTTTTAAAGATTAATAAGAACTCTCTGTCTTTCTGCTATGAGTGACCATCCACCCCATCTTTCTGTTAAAAATCCTGCAAACTAGTTTCACTATGTATTGTTACACGTGCATTTTAGTAGCAGAAACAGTTGGCAGCTCTCGTTTTGAGAAATTAAACTGATGTTTCATGATGGAACCCCAGAGTGCATTCTACTGCAGACCCATAACTAAGCAGTTTTGCTCCCAGGGCAAACAAGCATAATTGCGCCCCCTGCAGGTTTTTTTGTCATTTTTTCTGCCCCTGTGGAAAGCCACCGCCCAAGATGCAAAGACCCATTTTTTCCATGGCTTTGCATCTTGGGCGGTGGCCCCATCCTGGTTACAGCCCTGATGAAATTTTCTTAAAGCTCATGAAAGAAAAGATTTGAAAATGTCTCACTCAAATTTGTTGAATTAACGTGACATATTTAAAGGAACCAAAGTTGAACAACCCATTTGCCTCCCCTCCCCCCAAAGCCAACACTAAGAATTTGGGGGTAGAGTCTACATATTAGGCCTACCATCCCCAAGAAGCTGGAGGGAGAGTGGGCAAATTGGTCACACTTAAAAGACCCAAGAGGCAAAAGGGTTTCTTGCCAGCCTAGTAAGGGCCCAGAAAAAGACAGCATGCTATTTAAATCCTCTCTCTGACCCACAAGGTAGGAAGCAGCTTGGGCCTTTTAGTGGAAGTATTTATTTGAGGAGACAAATAAGTGGGGTCTATTGAAGACTATGGTGGCATTGCAAGCTATCACTTCAAAGTCGGCGGGAGGAAGGGGTATTCCTGGTCCTGTGTGCAGGCTAGGGGCTTTGTAAGGAAGTAGCACTTAGTGTATGGACTGCAGCCCTCCTGCCTAAAGTAAGGTGGGGTGAGTTGCACCTCTTTGTTTTAGAGAGCAGCCTGTTTTGTGTGAGTCCATTTGGGGTTTGTTATTTTGAACCCACGTGATCAAGTAGTGTTGCATTGTATTTCAACCTTTCAACAAGAGTGTTTGGGTTTTTTAATCTAACTTCTGTGTGTATTCTGTGAACATAACAAAAGGGATATGGTCTGTTGGGAGGAGGTAAGGCAGTGTGACTTTGAGAGGAACTTCTAATAAATTGGGGAATTTATAAACTTTGGATAAACATTCAAGGTGATCTCCAAGCCAGTGGTAGTTCATGCAGCACTAGTTATTCAATGGATCAAATCTTGCAGTCCTTACTCAGTCAGCACTCCTATTGATTTCACTGGGAATTAGGACCGTCGGGTTCAGCTCCTTGTAAACTAAACACAGAAGTGAACTTAACCTGTTCTGCTGAGGCAGGGAACAATCAGTGATAGGCTAAATCCAGTGGAGAGGGAGGGATGGGAGGGAATTGGAAAGCATTACTACAGTGTTCTGTTAACTTTTGGGAAAGTACTACAGGGTACATCTGTCACTAATGAAAGAGGGCTGCTGGGAATGCTAAGATTTGTGAGGCACAGGGCATTTCTATAGGGATTTATGTCTTTTTATGTTTTCTTGCTGTTCTCATGTACATAGGTGAGCAGGGATTTGCTGCTGCTTTGCTTTTTTCTTGGCTGAGGCTTGTTTTTAATTCAATATTTGTCAAGGCACATAGCCCCCGGGACAGGAACCACTCTAAAAATTTGAAATGAACAGAGAGAGAAAGAAAAATAATAGTTTTAAAGAGCAAGTCAGGGACTGTGAGAGAATTTTCTCTAACATCATAGAGTGTGTGGGGAGGGCAGTACTCCATGCAGAAACCCACATGGGAGATATTAATGGAGGGATATAATGCCGAGGCAGAAGTTCCCAGACTGCAGTCTGTGGAGCACTTGCTGATCACACGGTGCTGGTTCCAATTCTCCTCTCCTGTTTTTTCACCTGTTAAATTACATTGAAATTACACGTTCAATGCACGTGATTGCTGTAGTTGTAACACAGGTGCTGTGTGATCTCCAATGGAGAGGAGGTGCTTCATGCAGCTTTGAATGACAGAGATGGTATCTCTGTTAAGCTGTCATACACTCTGATAAAAGCTTGGGAACCTCTGTAACAAGGGAAACTAAGGGGGGCATCAGAGAAGACACTAGCTTTGAGGAGAGTGCCAGAGTAGCTGAGAGACCCCCAAAGCCCAGGAGAAACAGAGAGACACTGATCCTGGACCAGGAGGTGTGCTGGGAAGAAACAGTCCTGGATGAGTTGGAAGGCGGGATCTCTATGGACACACACATAGCTGAAAGGGAAGTTGAATAGTCTGGGAAGAATTGGAAGATAATTGGAGCAGTAGGGGTGAGCTGAAGAAAGCAACCCCTTCATTCATTGTAGAAGCTAACTAAGAAGGAAGGAGATGAGGTTTTATAGCAGCCCAGGATGAGTGTGATGTGACTTGGAAAGAGATGAGCCTTGAGAGTAAAGGAGATTGACCTAAAGCATACCCGGTGACGCTGAGAGAGAAGATTGGAGAGTCCTTTGGATGAGGACCGGAACTGCTGGGGGTTAGGTCTGAGGGGAGCTTACTCCTATTTACCACAGCTAGGAGTGCAGCCAATCTAGAGGGCTAAGAGTGTTGTAATTAAAATATGAGAGGGGCTTAGACATGGAGAGAGTGTCTGAAAAGTTACAGAACACAGGAAGGCTCTGAGAAGATCATGGCAAGACCTGATGTTTTTTTTTCATACCACAACCCTCATCTGTGCAACAAGTAACAGGAGCTGTGAAGAGGATGTGGCCAGGACATCTCTATGCCATCATGATATCTGACTGACACAAATTCCTGTGGAGCTGTTGACAGACTGTACAAGTCAGAATGGCCCTCAGGTGAGCCAACTTGGTACTGATTGTCCAAAAATCAAGCAAATGCTTAGGAAATTAAAGGTACCTGTGCACACCCCAAACGATCAGATGCTGCATTAGCTGCTGCTCAGGGTCTGGGCCTTGGCCTTATATTTTATATTCTCCAAGCTATTTCTTGTTTGTATCACCTATTAAAATGCTGATCCTCTTCCCATGAAATAATTGCCCATCACTGCCCAAGCTAAAGCTGGAAAAATTCAATTTGGAAATAAATCACAAATGTTTTAACAGCGAGGGTGATTAACCTCTGGAACAAACTACCACAGGAAGTAGTGGTAGCTCAATCTCTTGATGGCTTCAAATCAAGACTGGATGCCATTTTGGAAGATATACTCTAGTCCAACACAAGTTGTTGGGCTCAATACAGATGTAACTGGGTGAAATCCTACAGCTTGTGTTATAAAGGTGATCAGACTAAATGATCTAATGGTCCCTTCTGGCTTTAAATCTATGAATATGAACCTCCTGTATCTCTGTGTACATGTGTCTACTGTAAAGATTGTTTTCGGTAACCCTAAAGTGATTGCTTGTTTCTGTTATTTAGTCCATTTAATAAAATGTCCTGTCCTTCATACCTATGCTTACTGGAGGGATATACAACTCTTAAATGTTGGCAGAGGGGGACCAAAATGTTGACTGAATTTCTCCTCAAATCCCCTGTTGACTGTAGGTGGCAGTGTCCTACAGTTTTAATCTTTCAGATTGCTACATGTTGGCCAGGAGCAGTCAAATGGCAGCATATGTGGTCATGAATGATGCTTGTGAACAGGTAGGGTGAACGGAGGCAGGAAAAGGTCTTGAATGGTGGGCCCATCGTACAAATGTTTTTTGTGCTGAGCTTCCATTGAAGTTCATGGGAATTCTACCCCTGGAGCTTTTCGCAGGCATGAGGTTGTATTTTTAGCTTTACCTGATGCTCAGGAGTAAAACCTGGTAATATGGTGAATTGTGATTTCCATAAACTATGGGAACAACCCAATCTGACACCACTCTTCTTTATTTGAAGAGCTTGATTTATCATCACAATCTAAGACACAAGATTTCATTCCACCAGGTTTCTCATTGAATCAAAGTATCATAATTGGCTTATGCACAACTCCCAGTGACAACCTTCAGCAAAGCTGGAAAATACTGATACAATTGGGAGTAGGGGTGGGGGCGACACCTCTCTGTGAATGTTTGTTCACATTTTTAAGTGAATTTGGTTCCCCATGCCCTTTCAGAGCTCACTTTTCGCAGACATTGAAGCAAATGAGTTCCCCGGCAGGAAGGTTTGCAACTAATAATCAGACTTGCAAGTATACAGGTCTGTAGTTGCAAGTAATCACACCAAAAAATTAATACTGAGGACAAGACTGTGAACTCTACTCATATTGGTGAATAGTTCCATGGGACTACACAGGTGAGTAACTGCTGTCTTCTGGGAATAAGGGATTCTCTGGCTAACTGAAAATAGAAACACAGAGAGAAACTTGGTACCAAATCCTCAACTGGCGTAAATCCTAATAGCTCCATTTGAAGTCATTGAGCTTACTCCTATTTACAGTAGATGAGCATCTGGCCCCATGTTTCATCAAACACTGAGGCTGAAAATAATAACCCAAAGGAAAGCTAGCAGATTAGTAGTTCTGACAAAGAGTAATAGAGTTGGAAGAATAATTTAGAATGAATAATGTATGTGCTAAATGTTTCTTTTTTCTGTTCATTTCTTTGTGAGTTGTCGGCTGAACAGATCACAACTTTCTCAAATGCATTCCTTATTTTAAATTATTTGCCAAATTGTTTCTGTAAATAATTCACAGCCTGTAGCTCATTTGCAAGCAGCACATTGCAGACACATCCTGTTCCATGAATAGATGAATGTGTTTCCTAGGGCATGACTGTAAATTCCCTTCCCTCACAGGGACTACTCAGATGAGTAACTGCTCTCCAACACAAGTAAGAGATGCACATTAATTAATGGACTTGATCAACAGGTAACTTTTCTGAGGCCTTCCCTAATTGTAGCTTTTTTTTCACCATGAAGAAGAGAGGCAGGGAAGGAAATTCAGTGGAAGCTGGGGAAATTAGCCCGTGACAGGCTCGAGGAAGGTCGAAGAGAAGTTTTCCCAGTCAGGGATAGGGGAGCAGCACCTGTGAGCCCAAAAATAGCTAGCAGGGAAAAAGGAGAAGGAAGTCTCCTCCTAAATATTTCCATTCTCCCGTCTCTCACCAGAGGGTGGTGGGTTTCAATACCTAGCTTTTAGGACCTGATCCTTCCCCACTGAAGTCAATTGACGCTTTACTGTTGAATTCAGTGGATGCAGGATCAAACCGTTAGAGATGATGGCGGCTGGTGCCCTATAAGAACCTCACCTGGCTTGACACAGCAGGCCTGATTCTCCTCATACTTGCAGCAGTTTGACACGAATAGTACTGATTTGCATCAGTAGAAGCGAGAAGAATCAGGCCCAATATCTCCCAAACGTTGTGGTGGCTGATTTTAGCGCTAAGACACACTGGTCCATCAGAGGTATCTCTGGCAGGCAGTGTGCAGCCCACTCCCTCACAGACTGCAAGAGGAGTGACCGTGCACAGCCCTACCTCCGAACCTGGGGCCTCTGCCACAGCAGCCAGACCCAGCCCTTCCTAACAAAGTGATACCAATCTGATGAAAGACAAGTTTTCTGTTCATGACAAGAGAGAATTTGAAGACCATGTCTGAAATCTGGGGTGTGATTCTCCAGCCCCTTCTCACACGAGTAAAGGTTGGAGAAATAGGACTTCAGCTTTCATGATAAAATTTGGTGTGGTCTACTGTACTGTCTAGCTCATTGGTTCTCAACCCATTACCATTGTGGGGCGCATTTGCGGCTTTCTGCATTATGTGGGCCGCATCCACACTATGTGTATCTTGCCCTGAGAATGTCATATGGGCCACAACAAGCAGCCCCTGGGTTAAGAACTACTGGTGTGGCCAGTTGTATCAGCAGGGAAAACACAATGTAAACAATCAGAGAGGTAGCTGTGTTAGTCTGGAATAGCAGAGGTAACAAAGAGTCCTGTGGCACCTTAAAGACTAACTAAAGTATTGAAGCATAAGCTTTCATGGGCTAATACTTGCTTGCGTCCGACGAAGTGGGTATTAGCCCACGAAAGCTTATGCTTCAATACTTTAGTTAGTCTTTAAGGTGCCACAGGACTCTTTGTTACAATGTAAACAGGTGCTAGAGCTTGTTCTAAAACACAATAGAAGTAGAAACACAGCCATTCCCCCTTTAGAAAGTGATGAACCATGCTTGCTTTCAGAGCTATGTTACAGGTCAAACATATAAATATAAGATTTATAATATCTTTATTTGATTTTTTTAACATAGCATTTATCTTCACAAGCTGGATGACCTCATAACATGAGTGGTGTAGAGACAAGTGCATATTGACAAGTCAGCCCTTAACAAGTGAAGATTAATGTGTTATTCTAAAACTAGGCTATTATACGTGCTGTTTATACAAAAGAAGTATTAAAAATGGGGAAAAAATTGGCTGCCAGCCAAAGTGCTGATGACACACACAATATTGAAATAAATAGCTGATGATGCACAAAGTGCTGAAAGATATGTTTATTCCAGCACCACATCATCATATGTTTATTTCAATGCTTTGGAATTGTTCAATCAGAATAACAGAACATCAATTGATATGGGGAAATTTTGCCTATCCCATCCATGCCAACCCTTTGTTGTGTATGGGGGGGGGGGGAAAGTACATTTGTGTACTGTACTGATTACTGTGCTAACGCCTGTAGACATTATTTCAGAAAAACTCACTTCCAAAATAGTCTGCACAGCCAGATTCCAGGAAGTAGTATTAGAATTAATAAGACTTAAACAACGAATCAGCATTAAAAGCTTACTCCACATTTTTTTAGTGCACCTTCCACGCAGGGATCTCAAAAACAGCTATTTCAAGTATCCCACACTTGTAAATTTTTAGAGGGTTTGATTTATTTGCATGCAAAACATACAATTATCAGATTGGCCCACACATTGATTCTGCTACGGCAAAGCCTCATTGCTTATACATATAGAGGAGCTCCTCACTTAAAATCATCCCGGTTAAGGTTTTTTCATTGTTACATTGCTGATCAATTAGGGAGCATGCTTGTTTAAAGTTGTGCAATGATCCCTTATATCATCATTTGGCAGCCGCTTTCTTTGTCCACTGCTTACAGGAAGAGCAGCCCATTGTAGCTAGCTGGTGAGTGGTTGGAACCAAGGAGGACTGACAGCCCACCTAACAGGTCCCCCATCAGCTCCCTGCTCCCCTAAGTTCTCTGTGCAGCAGCTGCCTAGCAGGCTATCAATCACTGGCAGTTCAGATGTCCCTCCCCCCACTGCCATATGCTGCTCCTGCCCTCTGCCTTGGAGCTGCTCCTCAAGACTCCTGCTTGCTGTGCAGGGGGGAAGCTGGGGAAGAGGGGGGCTAATGTCAGGGTGTCCCCTACCCCCTGCTCCTGCACCCCACTTGCCCCATCTTCCATAGAGCAGAGGGGACACACGACGGAGGGAGCTCCTCACTGGCAGCAGCTGGTCTCTGCAAGCTGATCTAATTAACAAAGCAGTGTACTTAAGAGTCGGCGTACTTAAAGGGGAATCTCTCTCTCTCTCTCACACACACAGGGTGTGTGTCTCTGTCTTTGTCTTCCCTCCCTCCTTTCCTGCTGCCTTGTGAGAGTTTGAGGGCTCAGACAATTGTTAGTTCATTTAGCACTAAGACATACCCTTCAAAATATTCCACCCTCTGACTCCTCCACCTCAACCAAGCTTCACAATCATTATCACTGTGTACCAGTATTACATTGTTTGTTTAAAACGTATACTGTGTGTGTATGTGCGTATATATAGTATAGTCTTTTGTCTGGTGAAAAAACCTTCCCTGGAACCTAAGCCCCCAATTTACATTAATTTCTTATGGGGAAATTGGATTTGCTTAACATCGTTTCGCTTAAAGTTGCAATTTTCAGGAACATAACTACAACATTAAGTGAGGAGTTCCTGTATTGTTAAACACCTGTAACTGGCCTATATAGTATTCACTTCTCTCATCACTAAAATTTAGCCACTTTTGGAGCCAACAGTCAATTCACAGTAACATGACACAACAATTTAGAGCAGGAAGTGAAGATATAAGAGAGAATCCAGTTATACCTGCACTGGCCGTGTGGTTAGAATGCATTCAACTACCTGAATTGGAATTTGCCAAGGACACTGCAATCAATTCCCCTAGTGGTGTGAAAATTGCCATTGGATCTTGATAACAACAAATGGTCAGGATCTTGTCTCTGAAATAGGTGAAAATAACGCCCACAATCCTTATTTTAAAAATGTGCAGGCGAGGGTGTATATTGTAAGCACATCTATGCACTTCTTTGAGAAGGTCCCAGGCTCACCTTTCTCTCTATGGACAAATGGGCTCAGAGTGTTGAGGAAGCAATGCATTTATCTCTGGATCCTGGAAGGTAATGCCTTGCTCTTGAAAGGCCTCATCTGGACATTGCTCAAGATGGCACCGACAGACTTCATGGGGAAGCACATCTAATCCTCGATGGCTGCTGGGTGGGATGTCAGGATGGAAGTTGACTGACAGTGGTGAGGGAAAGCTTGTGAGGGAGGGAATCACATTCCTTTTAGTGTGGTATTATGGTAATCACAGCTTCTTAATGAAAATTGTGTGGTAGGGTCACTGAAAATCAGGTTAACCATATGTCAAGTGCAGGGTTTGTTAAGGATTAGAAATCTATTAAAGAATAAATTTTAGAATTCCATTGAAGAAAGTAATAAACTACATTTCAACAGCGAGAAAGTAATCTCAGATAAGCAACAAATACAGTCAGCTTGGAAGTATGCTGAAGGGGTTTGAAAGAGGAAGTACAAGTCATGCAAAAACACTGAGGCGGCACACGAAGATGAAGTCTATTACTTGTTTATTGCATTGTAGATTTCTTCAGGAGGCTTTCTACAGTGGAATGCATGCAGGATTGGACCTAGTAAAAGTAAATTCCAAGACTGAACATGTCGGGGGTAAAAAACTATTTAGCAGAAAAAACAGACAAAACTACCCCAACAACATTCCAACCCCCAAAACAAATAAATTATAGTAAATTCATGAATGTTCAAGGAGTTATCAGTAGACTAATAGTCTTGTTTTTTTAAAAAAGCCCCCCATAGAATAGACAGCCAGAAGCTTGCAGAATGGATGTGGTTAAATTTTAACTGTCCTCCAAAATCTAAAGGAGAAAGAGAGAACTGCCTTAACTTCTTTCCTAGATAAATCTTGATGGTGTCTTTCCCACTGCAAAGTGAACTGTTAACAAACTAATCACTCTTGTTGGCTTTCTCAATTCACTTGGGTGGGACACTTGTGCTCTTGGTTAAAATGAATAAAGAGTATTTTTTAAAACAAAGAGGAGGATTATAGAATCAGTATGCAAATGGTGTGTTGCTTCGATATCATTACCAGGGTGTCCTGAATTCCACACATCATGCATCTATAGGAATTTATTCTGTGTGCATAGCACGTATATTGGGACTGAATTAACTGTTGGCATTAGCAGGTGCTTATTAAATCAGGGGTGTATTTTGCCCTGTGTTTCTACAGGTCATAGCAAGGCAATAAAATCAGTGACATAATAGTGCACAGTATCTTTCACCTTTTGCATATGTGCCTTCAGCTAAAGAGCATTGCTGGGCTTGATCTAGTTTTCACAACTCAAAGCCTTTGCAGAATTTACAATGTGCAGAAGGAATGTGGTGAAATGGAGGTAGAATAGGCGGTTGCCTAGAGAAGTAAAAATGTTTATGGCCAGACCTGGATATTCTTACTTATGCTGAGTAGCATCGTTCTCCACATGCAATACCATTATCTTCAGTGGTCTTAAACATGGGGTAAGAAGTGCTACACAGACAGAAGTAGGATAGCAGAATCTGGCCTTTAGTGACTGTTGGTTGGCAGTTAGATAGTAGATAGTAGAGCTGTTACTCTGGAACTCAAAAGACCTGGCATCATTTCCCTGCTCCATTCCAATGACTCATTTGGGGTGAGTAGCTCCATGCCTCCCTTTCCCTGATGTACAATGCAGATAATAGCACTTTGCAACTTCACAGGGCTGTTGTAAAGAGAAATACATTAAAGACTGAGGCAGGGAGGAGTTCAGATAATATGGTAACAAAGGCTATGTAAGTACTATGTAAAATAAAGGATTCTACATAGATGGGTAGATACTGTAGGAAAAGGTTAAAATATAGGAAAATGTCTTACTGAAGCTGGGTAACTAGCTCTGAGCTGCTTTAAGTTTTTATCTTGTGTTATGCATTCTTGGAGGCGCCACTGGGCCTCACTCATATCTTGTCCTGTATATTTCATAAGTTTGTTTTACCACGTATGTTTTAGCTCATATCTCCATGTATTCTTACCCCATATGTACCATTTCAAGGTAAGAACTTTATGTTTGGATGTCTTGTTCTTTCCAGATAAATAAGTAAATAGATAGGAAACAACGTCATGTTTTTTTTGCATGAGGCCCTTCTTGCCTCCTCCTCCATGTAAAGAACCATATAAAAAGTCTTGTAATGATGTATGAGGGGAAGCCATAATTTGAGAGCTATCTCTGTGGCTTCACTTCGCTAGTGAATAAACTTTTGTATTCAAGCTTTCTCCAAGGCCTGCCTGTTCTTTGAAGGTAAATTGGGACACCTCCAAAGGAAACGAGCCATTTGTGCAACAATACCACTTGGCACCTTGGAAAACCTTAGGTAATAGACAAGGAAGGTGTGGTGATATCTTTTATTGGACCAACTCTTTCTGGTGAAAGCTCTTGAGCTAAAACAGAGCTCTTCAGGTTTGGGAAAGGTATTTTGAGTATCACAGCTACACACAAGGTAGAACAGAGAGTTAATATGTTGCAAGAGACCATTTGAGTTGAAGTGGGCCATTAACACATCTACAGTCACAAGTTAGGGGGTTACAGTGTCTTTATTAAGCCATGTTTTTTGGTGTCTAGTAGAGTGATGAATTTAAGCTCTCAGGCTCATCTTTTGTAGATATTGTGCAGCTTTCCTTTGAGGAGGAGGACTAAGAGATCAGCTGTAAAGTAATCAATTTATAAAAAGCGTTCTCCCATGGGCTTTTTGTCTTTCTGTCATTTTTCCATGTGAGTTTTCCATGCAAGTGTAGTAGTGACTGTCTTGTTAACTCATCGTTCTTGTTAGGGCCCTTAATGCACTGGACGAGGTACTCCATATGTTGTGATAAACATGTGTGGAACTAGGGTGGCCAATTATGGGTGGATGTATTCCTGGAGGTTTCAGCACATGACATAATCTTTAATTCCTGGATATTTCAGGACAATCCTGGAGCACTGGCAACCCTATCTGGAACGTATCTGGGATGTATATTGGGATGTATATTGGAACGTATATACATATATTGGGACGTATCAGGGACAATACAGAGAAACTATTGACAGAAAAGACTAGAGGTTTCCTAGTTTGTCTATGGAAGTAAAATAAAGGATTCTACAGCCAGCACTGCTTGACTCTGATTTTCTTGGTTTAAAGCAGATTAAACCACTGTAGACTGCAGCCTCGGATCCACACTTTCATTTCTTCTTATCTATCCAAAATGTGTGTAGCTCTTTCTTGAGCTGATTTGAGGTTTTGCTTCATTTGTCGCCTGCAAGGGTGTGTACAGTGTTTGACAGAGAAAGTGTTAAAGGAAGAGCCCAAGATGCCTGTTCTGAGTGCAGCTGTGGGGAATTCATTCCCCTCTATATGCTAGGAGAGAGGTGCTGTACGGAGATGAGTTGAGATTAGTAATGAGTTTTAAATGGGAAGAATTTTTAATAAGAAAAGGATCTCAACTGAGAGGTGAACTTCAGGGAGAGGGATTTCCTTTTTCTTGTGGTTGGCTTATGTGAGATACATTTTTAGATTTTTACTGTGGACTTCACACACGCTTGTTGTGTTTATGTTTTGGCTCCTAAGGGGGCAACTCATTTATTTTTCTGCTTTACCTGCAAGAACTCTCCGAGGGTCTGCCTGTCTGTGTAGAACCTTTCTTGCTTTGAGCCATGTCTCAGAGTTTGCTTACAGTCAGTTTGCTCTGTATTTCAAGCAGCTTATTGGTAATGTCCATCATGTTCTGCAAGGGCTGAAACCACAAACCCATCACTGCTTCTGAGTCTTGTGGCTTTCCTCCTCACACAACATGGTCATCTGAGCCCCATCAAATCTCAATTGATTTTGAATAACCCCTTCCTTATCTATCCATCTTTCATTCCGTTTAGCTAGTTGCAATCTCCAACAACTTGTCAGTTGGAACAATCTCTTCCCATCTCTCAGGTGACTTGTGCTTCTCAAAGAGATAGCCCATGTAGGCTCCTTAAGTTGAGCTAGAAAGGGCAAGTCTGATTAACCTTTCATCAGAACTGTAATTCACAAAACCCTCAATCATTCTCTGTGACATTTGTTTAATCTTCCATGTCTTCCCTAGTATATGGTGACCACCACTGCCTTTGGTAGGTTCAACGTGCTTTAATTAATGCAGTCAATATTTCGCTGTCTTAGGTAAAGTAGAAAATATACACTGTGGTGTGTTTTGGCAGGCAGGGCAGCAGGGAGATTAGTTGTATGATTGTTTCTCCATTCTGCCCACAATAAGCACTACAGGTAACCTTGGTTATCAGAATTCAAAGGGGGCTAGAATAATTTTGTATGACCAAAAATTTTCTCAAATGTCCGAAGTCTAACTATATTCAGTAGACACTCTCGTTTCATATGGGGAACATGACTCTTGTAGCAGGGCAAATTCACAGTGTTTCCCCAGTCAAGTCAACTCTCTTCCTCTCAGGTGTACTAAGGATGGATAATGGATGACATGGTGTGAATATGAAGACTTGACAGAAGGAAGTTTGCTCTTTTCAAATGTAGCATCTTAGGCCTTGTCTACATTACCGGCTGGATCAGCGGGTAGAGATAGATCTATTGGGGATCAATTTATTGCATCTCTTCAGGACACGATAAATCGATCCCCAGAGGCACTCACGTTGACCCCGGAACTCCAGCTTGCCAAAAGGCGCAAGACAGAGTCGACGGGGGAGCCCGCTGTTGACTGCAGCCACTGTGAGGACGGCAAGTAAGTCAACCTAAGATGCGTCGAATTCAGCTATGCTATTCACGTTGCTGAAGTTGCCGTATCTTAGGTTGACCCTCCCCGCTAGTGTAGACCAGGTCTTATTACCAAGACAGTAATGTCTTGAGGTGAGCATAATTTAGGAATTGTATCAGTTTTCCTACATTAATTTCCATCCTCTCATGTTTTACCTCTAATACCCCAGCACTAGGTCTTCATCTCTAATGATCAATGGCTTCAAGCAATGCCTCATTCGGATAGCACAGTAATTATGATCAAGTTCATTACATACAAGATTTAGAGCAACAAACTCATTTCACCTCTGACCTAAACTGAATATGAACCTGTCTTCTCTTAATGCTGGTGTATAAGACCATTGCCCAGGGATTTACAATACACATTTTCAGAGCTTTAGTTAGAATTTTAGGCTTGAAACTCTGGAATTAGTTAATTGGAGAGCTGGTCAAAATGTCTGTGGAACTGTTTTCCATTGAAAACTACATTTTTGTCAAAGTGAAAAGTTTAGCAGAAGCCTGTTGATTTTAACAAAGTTTTTGATTGGAAAACAGTTGGACATAAAATGTTTTGCACTTTAAATTTTATTAAAATATTACATTTAATGTTATATGTATATATTTAATAATAATATATCATTTTAAAGGTTGAAACAAAATTATTTGAAACAAAGTCAAATAAAACATTCTGATGCTCCTGAATCAAAATTTTTCAGAATTTTTGTTTCACAGGAAATTTCAAAATTTTAGTTTTTCATTCCAGTTCTGAACTCTTTTTCCTAAAAATGTGGAAATTTCTGATGGAAGGAAATTCCAGTTCCCAATCAGCTCTAGATACTTGATTAGGTTCCTATGCATAATGATGAAAATTAACCCTTATCATGAGGTATTTTTCAATGTACTTTAGGAAAGAGATATCTTTTGTCAGGGCACCACTGTAGGAAGCATGTGCTTGGGGTGGCATATTTTAAGGGGTGGCATTCCATCCAATCTTCGAGCCACCCCTTCTTTTTTTGCTTCAGCAGTGGCATCCGGCTGTTTTGGGGTTTTTTTGCTTTGGTGGCAGCTCTCTGCCCTCACCCCCCTTTTTTTGCTTGGAGCGACAAACAAGTTAGATCCAGCCCTGCTTTTGTTTCAGTAAGTGGGGAGCCCATATGAAAGTGAAGCAACTAGTTGCAACTTTTTCAAACCTCCCTCCCCACGTGCTCATGTCAAAGTCAAATATATGCTAGTCAGGCCTAGAAATACCTAATTTATATTTCTCAGTTAAAAACTTCTAATGCCCAGGATTTGCTTCTGGCTTTCATTAGAAATAATATACATGCTACTCTAGTGTTGGGTGAACAAAACAATAGAGGCCTCTCAAATGCATTTCCTTAACATTCAATAAATTTACTGCTTTAATAGAAATAGCCGTTGATCATGTATTTGCTTTATGGAGTTTCACTGCATATTTAAAATTGACATATATTTGAGCACTTCACATTTATATGTTCATTGGGTCTACTCACTTAATAGGGCAAATAATCATTATATTTCACTGGGATGCTGGGTTTTAATTCATTTAACGTTTTAATCTTTCATCAGTTTTTCATTTAAGAGGATTTCACTGCATATACAGGATTTGTATAAATCTGTGTGCAGTAAATTTATTCTTTTAACAGTTTTATTCTTTCATCAGAAATTCATTTAAATGGATTCCACTATATATCACATCCACTTCCAGTGCAGCTTTAGGTCAGGCTGTAATTGATGCAAAAGCAATGAGGTATTAAAAAAGATAGGAAATATCTGAAATTGGAGAGAGTTCTAAAAATATGCCATTGTAAGGACATGACATTCTTCAGATAAGCGAGGGGAACTAATAAACCATTTTGATCCAAAGCCTCACATGTTTGATCATTTGAATTTTTACTAAACTCAGGATCTGTTCTACACTGACAGGACTGGCACCTTTAAGGCAAAATTAAAGGGACATCCTCAGCTTAAAATAACACATGGCCATGTGAAAATGTACCTGCTGTTACAAGTATCCCCTAAAAGGATGAGTACAGAAGGATTAAGGAAAAATATTTACTTCCATATTTTCAGTTTGTGTTCTTTGTGCATTTGACTGCACGCTGGGTACAGTCAGCTTCACTAGTTGCATCTCTGTCATGCATTGGTCTGGGTTGGACCTCTCCTGCATGCCCTTCTCTAGACTCTGCTCAAGAACATTTACCAATAACAGAGGTAACAAAGAGTCCTGTGGCACCTTAAGGACTAACTATAAAGTATAGAAGCATAAGCTTTCGTGGGCTAATACCCACTTCGTCAGATGCATTAGCCCACAAAAGCTTATGCTTCTATACTTTATACTTAGTCTTTAAGGTGCCACAGGACTCTTTGTTACCTCTGCTATTCCAGACTAGCACGGCTACCTCTCTGATTATTTACCAATAGCAGCAGCATAAAGTAATGCTGCTGAAGAGGCCACAGGCAAGCGCACATATACAGAGCAAAGAGAGGAAGGTTCAGAGAATTTTGAATGTAGTTCTCAAGCTTTCCCAAAACACAGGAAAGAAGCAGAAAAAGACCTTAGAGAAGTGAGTGTTCTAAATTTTTTTTAAAATAAAAATGTCTTAAACACTATTTACAGAGTGCAGTAACAGAAAACTTTTTTTTAAAACAGTCAAATAAAAGAGTGAAATTAAGGGTCCTTTCAACTGTCAGAATTGAGGCCTTAATGAGTACAAGTTAAAACACGGATATTTTTTGTTGTCTTGTTTTAAAATAGATAGTCCACTAAATATCATGTTCTCTTTATTTATTTATTTTAAATGTTACTATGCTCGGACCTTGAAAGTCAAAATTTGGGCAAAGATTTTTGTAGCTGAGATATCAATCCCTGCCAATATCGGTTTAGAATAGAAATGGAAATTTAATTTGAACAATATACCTCGGTGAGCAATACCACAATAATAAGGATAGTTGGTCAGATTCACAAGACTGTGTGTGTGGTGGGGGGGGGGGTGTCAGTTGGTTGTATTTTAACTAAAAATAAAATTAAAAATTAAAAAATATTCAATAGTTTTCGTTATTGCCAAATTCTATGCATTGAAAACCAAATTCAGTGTTGATAATGTGAAATCACACCAGTTCTGCACAATTTCAAGTGACTGCATACAATTTTCTGCAATGATCTGTGGACTGATAGCACATGCTTTGAAGGCCAGAGCCATGGGTGCTGTCAGAAAGAGCATGTCAAAGGAGTAAAGGTAAAATAGATACATTGAGCTAGACCGTGGACTGTTCTCTTGAATACCTTAATGCACCTATTTGAAAATCTGGAACAAGGCCTACTCTGGCTGCATCTAATACCTCATTATCCTCTTTCCTTTTCTATGCACTTACAGCAATTCTCAGGTATGTCTGCTATCTTGACACATTTCTACATTGATCCTGATCTCTAGTGATAGCTGTGCACATCTTTCTTAGTTGTCCCTGCAGGTATGCTTTTCCTGACTTCCTCAGTTCTGAAATGCCCCTTGTTACCCTTTCTATTTCATTTCTCCTTTCTCTCCAGGGGTCTAGCTTCTGTTCTGGATTCTGTCTTTACACAGACAAACTTGTGAGGGAGTAAGTACGCTTTGTGAGATGCTGTATACACTCAGTCTCCTGGCATGCGCCTCACAAATATTTAAACAGGAATTAATGCTTCTCTACCATGTTAACTGAACTTTGAGTCCCCTGCAGCTCCCCAAGCTCAGCCCATCTGAAGGTCCAATCTCCTGAATCTTCTGTGCCCCCCTCCCCCAACATGGAGCTTCCAAAAGAAACTCCACAAGGAGTTTTCTGATTCCCCTGTCTCCTTCCTGCAGAAGAATACAATGTGGCTCTGAATGAGACAGAGTGAAAATCAAGGCTCTGAAGTAACTGTCTGGAAAGTAGAGACAGACAGTTGTGACAAATTAGGCAGCAAGAAGAATAAAATAGCTATTTTAAAGTCTTGTGATCTGATTGGTGAAGAGGCTTTATAGTTCTTATATATGCACTTACTAGGAAATGATAATGGTCATTTTTTTTAAAGTCTAGTTCCTTAGATGACTAAATAATGTTTGCACAGTAATATAGACACTAAGGTTACACCTGTATTTGCAGTATTACTTAATCTATTAAAGACAAACTGAAAAGTTTTTAATAGCACCCACTGTATATGGATTGAAAGCCTCTTTAATTGGCAATAAGCTTTCATATAAACCAGTTTAGAAAAAGATTTAGCGACATAGCTGAGAATTACTGTACCTGAGTGAAATTATATTTGTTCAAGCCTTGACCATTTTAGGTCAGATTCTGCCATACTCATCAATGTTGAGTAGTACCCTAGTTCATAAGTGGCCTGTCAGCATAGGTAGTTAGGGGGGGAGGTCAGAGTTGGGCCTTTGATAAGCAAAAGCAACACTTTGTACCTTTGTGAAATTCCTTTACTTATATTGTACATTTCATTTCCTATGCAAAACATATTTGATAATATGCAGGAAGTAGTTACAGTTACTATCTTGACTGACCAGTATGGAACATATTTTTCTAGAAGAAAATTAGCACATATACTATGTTATGTAGGATCTTCTTAAGTAGCAATGGTTCTCTATTTTCTTGTGTAGTAGCATTTTCTATACCTTAACTCTGACGGATGTAAGATGCAATATGTATTACCAAGCTGAATTAGAGGAAAAAATATAAGCAAAAGAAGAAAATTATGCATTATTTCACACTCTATTACATAGTCCAGCTTTATTACATAGTCTGCTTCTCAAACTGTCCTTAAATAGTGCATCCAGCGTAAACTACTATTCTAAGAAAAAAACAACAACCCCCAAAAATTATCACCACCAACAAAAAAAATCCCAACCACAAAAAAATCACATACACCCTTGAAAGATTAAGAGCTAATGGGGGCCAGTAGGGAGAACCTAATTCTTCAAAAAATGCTACTTTTGAAGAGTTAGTACAAAGGAAATGTTATAGGTCTAATTTTAAGATCAATATGATCTAAATTTATCCTTGTAATTTTCTCTAATGTGGAATTTAAGTTTCTTAAATAAGTTCTCTGTCTTGCTTACACACTGACTCAGCTTGTTCCTACATAAAAAGGCAAGCACAACCATTTTCTTTTAAAATATAGGCCATTATCACAATTAGTTACCGGACTTGAAGGTTCCACAGTCTGAATATTTATTAATATTTCAGTTGGTGTTGCCAGCAAGGTAAGCATGAAATGTTAATTTACAGAACAAGTGGGAGTAGGGTTGCCAGTCCTCCAGGATTGTGCTGGAGTCTCCAGGATTAAAGATTAATCTTTAATTAAAAGTATGTCATGTGATGAAACCTCCAGGAATATGTCCAACCAAAATTGGCGGCCCTAAGTGGGAGAGGGGATTTCTGTGATTTTTGTTTTTTATATCTTCTAGGACAAATCAGACAATTTATTCCTTAAAATTAAAATACATCTTGCGGGAATAACGCTAAGAAAAACACACACACATTAACAGTTCAGAGCAATCTGCATTCAGTCTGGTGATCAGTGCTTCCCTTCCCCTTCTAAGAGGGATTTAAGATTTATCAGATTGTCTATAAAATTTCATTCCACTGCTTTGGAAGTTCCAGCCTTAGTCTGATGTGATGTCCCTGTATGTCAGGGAGCTAGCGCCTTCAGCTTGCTGCACTCAATTTGTTCTTGACAACAAAGAAATTTGATTTTTATAATGAGGCATAAATCATAGCAAAGGGTTGCCTATACTGGATTTCATCACAGTCAGGAGCAAGAGTACAGTAGTTAACATCATTGCTCCCTTATAGCAGAGCGCTTCAGAGTAAAGGATACACACCCAATGGAGGGGGAACTCAGAAAAACACTGCATTGCTGGATATCATTTATACAACTAGGAGGTATGAAAGATCCCATTGCTCTCATCCTGGCTCACTGTAGTGTCACGGAGGCATGAGGGTAGGGCATACAGAAATGCTGCTCAGCCCAGAGTCTGGACGAAAAGGGGATGATGAGGTGAAGTGCAGGGTGCCTGAAACAGCTCCTGTATGTCTCACTGTTCAGTACACTGAGCTACGTATTGGTTCAATTTAATTATACCTTTAAATGAATTTGATTGAATGTGAGGGGGGAATGAATGATAAATAATGTATGGAGAAGCTATAAATACAGGTGACAGAACCTACCATCACAAAGAGGAAACGCCTATACAAATATATTGGGATGTTTACACATCACTTTCCCTGTGGTGGATTAGCGGCAGAAGGAAATCTTAAAACCACAGGGGACAGGTTTAAATAGGATGAAGCAAAGATTAGTGAATGATTAACAGTAATTTCACAAAGGTGGAGGGTAAGCTGCTCATTGTGCAGAATCTCACAAATGTGTTTTGAACGATTAACTCAATTTACTTGGCAAAATGTTTAATTAGGAATGCCACCAATTAACTGCAGTGGTGTCTACCTGAGGCCAGGGAAGCATAGTGGTAACTAGCCCCAAGATATTCAATTCTTCTTCAGTGCACTTGAGGCTATACTTTTTGAGAATGAGCCCCATAGTGGGGAGGGGAGTTGGAAAGACAATATCCAAGCAGGCGCTCCTGGAGGCATTGTGTCAGGTACAGTTCCTTTTGAGGGCTCTGGGGCTGTGCATGCCAAAGCCGCCCCTGCTGCGGCTTTCTACAGGGACAATGTGCTTCACTCGCATGTGCGATCAGCTCTGCTAGCCAGTGGATAGGGCCATAGCCCCGCCTGCTTTGGTGACATTAGAGATTCTGCCCGCCTCAGATGTGAACGTGCATAGCACCCCATATGTACTGGATTGTGTCTGGCCCCTGCACATGAACTCAAGACAGGGAATGCCCCTTTTACCTGAACTCCATTTGGCTCTTACCCCAGCCTGATGCTCTTGTGTATCCAGGCAGGCCTAGTTATAACCCGTCACTGGCTGGTCACACTAATGTTTTCATGTGCTGTCTACCTCTTTAGAATTATCTGGCCTACATGAGGAACACAATTATGACACCAGTCAAGCACATTCATAGAAACTGCTGACACGTGTAGTTTAATAACACTTATCTTTAAAAGAGAAAAGAGTCATGTGATAATTTATAAATAGAGTGGGTAGGAAAATAAGTATTTTCCACAAAATTCCTCCTTTAAAGTATTTTGTGGATTTTTTTCAATGAAAAAATTATCAGAAATATTTTGTTTAAAAGACAAAATCTATGTCAAAATAAAAATGCCTGCCAGCTTTACATATAATGCGAGCTATAGTATCAGAACCAGTCTATGGTCATCTGTATGCTGTGCATCAGTGGTAAGGTCACAGTGACAAACCCCACACCAACATGGAAGGGATTAAGGCTAAGGCTGTTTTGGACTAGAGTAGCGCTGCCCTTCCTGCAAATCATGAAGGGCCTGGAGGAGTTAAAAGAAGGGAAAGGTGTCCCTTTATTTCCTGAAATTCCATTCAGGTTTTGCCGAGACCTAAATTACCATTCCCCCCTCCACCCCTTTTTTCCCCCTCTTTGCATGCCTCAGGAAAAAATGCCACAACGTCCCAAAATAACTGAATATGAGCATCCTAAGGAGCTGAGCCCATTATGCTACCAGAGCATCAGCAACAGCAAAGACTACACTGAGACTCTCAGGAGCAGACATCCCAGCTGAGAGGTTGAGAGAGAAAGGTGGCCCTTCCTTTGCGTGGACCAGCACAGCCCCCACAGCTGGGTAAGGAATTTTCCTTATCTTTTGTGGGGAGGGGAGGGGGAGGGGGGGTGTAGGGGGTAGAAGTGAAAGAGAAAGCCAGACTGGCCACCCCCAGCACATGGCTCTAGTGGTGCTTGTATCATATGCATATTCACAAAGGGGTCGATTGAAGGTTGTGTGGACACTCTGAACTCTGGCATTTCCTGGCTGTCAAGTGCTTGACTTTGCAACCTTACTATCTTTTAACATATTTTTGTATACAATTTAATTTAGACTACACAGGATAGTTAAATCAACTACAGTCATGTAGCTGCCAATTTTTGTGCAACTGCCTGTGTGATTTTTCTTACCAGTGAGAATAAGTCATATTTCCCCCTCAGGTTCTCTTCACTCAACATGTACCCACAACTGCATGCTAGGAGCAAGTGGGGTTGGGGAGAAGACGGCAAGAACCTATTCAGAAACAGATGTGTGATGGCAGGGGTCGGGAAAGGATAACAGGGTAGAGTTTGGACCATCAGGAGTCTGGGGGGAGGAGCAGAAAGCTGGAGAGAGCCAGAGGCAATCTGTGGGAATGAGGGAGGAAAACTGTCAGTGGAGTGAATGAGGTAGGTTGTCAGGGGAGCATTATGCTGAAGAGGGCAGAGACTATTCAGGACTTGGCCACGAGGGCTCAAGTCATAAAAAGGACTAGACGAACGCAGAACTGGGCACGGTGACATGAAGAGGGAGGGAGGCAGGTTGGTGTAGCTCCCCATCTTTTGCTACAGGGGGTGCTAACATAAAAAGGCCTCCTTATTCAAATGAGTGTTGTGTGAGATGCAGGATACTTGACAACCCTAATTCCTTATTTTTCCTCCAATCCCACACATGTGGACTTACCATGCTGCTAATTTTTCAGCAACTTGCCCTGTGCCTTCAGTGAGCAACTTACTTCTATGTTTCCTTGTCAAAACTGATCATTTGGTACAAAACACAGATGTATCAACTTCAGACTGAGATATGTCTATTTATCTTATGGTGCACACATATGACCTGTGATTTGTCCCTTTCCAGGTGTTATTCCAGCAACCGTCAATTCCAATCAGAATCCCCTAATATCAGTGCTAAAAATGTAACGTGGTACCCTAATACTTTATTTCTTTGCAAATATAGATTATTTAAAATGTAAATACTGGGGTTTTATTTTCAAACTATACAGTGAAGATACTGTAAATCATATAATTGCGATTCCTTTATGTGAAGCTCTTCTAGAGTCAATGAGCCCTACTTTCACTAAGGAGTCCTGAAGAATTCCTCATTTGGTGGAGTGTTCTGATGATTTGTGGGTACATAGCACATGCTGGTGAAGGTTGCATGGTGGCTGCAAACTTTTCAAAGTATCTTTCAAAGGATCTTCCTCTGCATATAACTCCATGGTGTTAGGATTTAACTTTAACCAACTGTTCCTCAGCCATATGGTGACATCAGTGACGAACTGGGCTGGCTGGCTTTTTGCGGTGTTGTTGTAGGTTGCATTTGATAACTGGCTCCTGTTGCATTTTTACACAGTTGTAGGCAAATGCCAGTGTAAAAAAACACTTTATCAGCCAAATTTATATACTTCTTCACCTGTAACAGTTACCTGTGCCTGATCTCATACCCATAGAAGTCAATGGGAGTCATTCGGTTGACATCAGTTAATGGTGGATTAGTCCCCTTATCCTTAGTGGTAGAACTGCAGGCAAGATACACATCTGACAAACCATTAAGAAATTCAAGGGAAAATCCAGGCTTCACTCACAGATGTAGAAAAGATCAGAAATGAGCCCTAAATGTGGCTAACCAGGTTAATGGAGAAAATACACCAAGTGAACGTAATCTGCAACATGAAAGCTGAATTAAAGTCGTAAAACAAAGGTGATGGACATAGAAGGTACAATTAAAAGATTGCCTTCAGTTCTATTTGTCAGTGTCTATTCCTGCATAAAAGTGGCTTACAATTAATGGAAGATTAAAATTGAGTTAAACCTTGACACTGTGCATTGCCGATTTTCTGTAAACAAAGTAATTAGTTTGGCTTAGTTCTGAATTCTGAGCAACCTTTATGAAGCTCTGTTTTCACAAAAGTCACCATCCATCTTTTAAATTCAGCAGTTTTATTTGGCCTGGCTTTCTCAGACATTTTACTTTTTTTACAGAGATTAAAAAAATATACTGGGGAGGAAAATTATCTAAGCTTTGAAAATAGGAATTGATGTCTGCAGCAGTGCTCCCAAATGTAGTAATTCACTCTGCCAGCTCCAAAGCACAGATGGGAGAGGACAGAAAGAGGATTAAACTGCTTTCTATATCCTAAACTTTATCAGGGATAACACAGAAAACTGTGTCATTCATTACTCCCTGGGGAGTTCTTAAGTGTTAACAATTTATCTCGTTTATACATTATAAAAGCTAGAAAGTGTGTTTTTGCCATTAGCAATCACAGACTGCAACTGAAATGAAAGTCATAAGTTGCATTGCAAGAGTATTAATTGTACAATTCCAAACAAAGAGCACAAACAGTCTTTCCCACCTGACAATATGCATCCAATAAATCTAGAAGCATGGACCCAAAAGGTATTGGAAGAAAAAAGTTATGGGAACATTTTAATTTACACCATACTGTAACAGTACATTTAATGTATGTTTTAGAACCTTGGTTTATCAGTGTTGGTTTTTGATGCACAAAAATAAAGAACAACAATAAGGCATTTGTAGAATATCCTATCATCCTTGGTTTGTGTGCATATAGCTTGCTTAACATTACAGGTAATTTCACAGATGTGATTTTAAGGTCTGATCCAAAACCCATTTGAATCAAAGGGAAGACTCCTGTTGATTTCAGTGGGCTTTGGGTCAGGCCAATAGAGAGATCTAGAAACCAAAACTGTGGGGGGGGGGGGAAGAAAGTCTCATTTGAATTCCTTGTTCCACATTCATCTTTGTCCTGTTTTTAATATTTTTCTAGATGATTCTATCTAATCTCTGTGTTTAGGTTTTGAAGTTTTTCAACCCCACTAATTTTGCTTCGAGTCTTCAGTTTGTATGAATCCAAAATAGTAATGCAAAACTCAGAAAGAAGCTGTCAAGTTTAGTTCGATTTATAATGAAACTGGTGAACGGAGGCAGTTCTGTCTATAATATGAATATGTTTTGTTCATTTTGAAATGAAGCCCAGCAATACCATGTGGAATTTAATAAGGAAAATGCCCTAAGTTCAATAAGAATGAAATAGGATTCTATAGATATTACTCTAAAAATGGGCATGGTTTAATGGAGAAGGTACTCTTTTTTACAGATTTTTTTTAAACCAAGCTATAGCATATAATAAAGAAGCATATCCTTGCTGTTGAATTTGATACACTGGCTTAAAAATACTATGGAAGCTATTCTCAGTCAAAGTCTGTAGGACTTTTACATACAGATGATACATGGTAGCTTTGGGAGAATTTTATACTGTAACCAGCCAGCAAATCGACTCGGTTGGTTTTTGCCTCATTTCAAGTTCCATTGCAAATGATTGGTGCCAGATCTGCTTCTCACGCCTAACTCCTGTTCACCTTCGCCATGTCCTGGTTCTAGAGACAGTTGAATCAAGCCCACCCTCAACTTGTAGGATTAATACAAAATTAAGGTATAGGATATCTTCTCTAGACAAGGCATATACGGTTGGATATTTGCCATAATACATGGAACAATAATTTTTGGCACTTATATTGTAGGGTTTTTTTTACCTGAGGATCTCTATTGGCCCTTTACAACTAACTGCATGTGAGGTGAGTCTGTACCCATTTATACTTGGTTAAGGAGATTGATAGTAGGGGCGTAGTCCTAATTTTTAAGTGTCTATTAACTTTAGGTGGTTTAATTTGGGAGTTTCCAGCTTGAAGCACCTTCTAATAACTTGAAGTTGAGAACCCAAACTTAGTGAACACTTTTTTAAAAATTGAGGCCTACATGCTTGTCCAGTGAATCAGCAAGAGCTAGAATAAACCCAGATGCTGTGATAGCCAGTCCTCTGCATTAATCTATATACTTGCCTCCTCATACTGCCCTTTCAGTCTTTAAAATTCTCAGAACAGAAACTCCTCTTCTATATCATGTGCATTGCTGGCCTGACACCCTGTATTGTTCTCTCCAGATTTGCCCCTGGATGGTCATATCCATGTGTGGCTCTCCCCTGTTGTACATGAGGTGAAGTCAGCCAGCTGCATTGTACCCTCCTCCCTGTGCCTAATTCCAGCATTGAAGAAGGGTACTCTGCCTTTCTTGCACACAAGTGCCAGAGGGAGGTAGGCACTGGGCAGCTGGTGGCATGGCAGGAGAGACCCACAGTATCCCTTCCTCTGATTCCCCAGAGCAGAAACAGAAAAAATAACAGCCAATTAAAAATGATAATGAAAAGCCCAAATATACAATGTTAAAATAAAATGCAGCACAAAATTATCCCCCTTCCCTCTTCTAGTGGAGCATTGAACTTGGTCCAGTGGTTAGGGACACTTGTCAAGGACTTGGAAGAGCTCTGTTCAAGTTCCCACTCCGCTACCCTGTGTGACTTTGGCCAAGTCACTTAAATGATTTGTGCCTCAGTTCCCCATCTCTAAAATGGGGTAATAGCACTTTGCAGTGGGGGTGTGAGGCTAAATGTATTTTGAGTATGAGGTACATAAGTACCTGAAATGGATTGTTTTTCCTGCTTTTAACAGAATTATTTTTAAACTCCTGGTTATATGCTACTCTGAGGAATGTGGGTAACTCTGCTTCTGTAACACTCAACCAATATGTATGAATTTCATTAGTCCATTCTTGGTCTATGTGTGGAAGTTGTACATTCCTATCTGTACAGGCAGTGGGTTTTTTATGCGTTATTATAGTAACAGGTTTTCAGACCACATCTGGATTCAATAAATCTAGGGAAAATCTTGGCAGGTCCTTGGTTATCCTGGATAAAAATGTCATCGATACCATGAACCCTACTTTGAAGAAATACAGTGATATAAGAGCAGGAGGGTGGGTCATTCTTTGATGTGAAAATCTTTGATCTATGCTGCCTCAGCTGTCTGCAACCCTTTCAGATCTCTGGATACCAGTCACAGTTCTCCTTCAAGTCACCTTATTTTCCCCCCTGTCTCCCCGAGTTTTAAAAAGTCAGGGCATCTAGGTACAAGCTGCTGTGCAAACTTAAAAATAGCTGTGCACAATTCCTTATGCCATCCATAACTCACCAGGGCTATAATCATTACTTGTCAAATGAACCTTTTCTAGCAAAAGCAGAAGAGTGCTGTGTTTTCAGGAACAGGTCTTTGACTGCATGTTTCCAGAATGCACTCTTGAGGAAATCATAATAGTTTTGCAAAGTAAATATAACCATATCTGCTGAAAACTGTTGTTAAATGTTTAAGGAACTGGCATTTCCAAAACACCCTGTTAAGTTGAGATGGACTTTAAACAACTCAATTACTCTTCTGAGACAATTTGGCAGTCTAATGTGTCTTGAGAACTAATCTACAACTTAGGAAGCCTGTTCTTCATTGAAATAAATATATACTGGTTTTCTGCCAAGGTCATTCTAGGACTACAGATGGCATCAACTCTAGCAGCTGGATAAGCCCCTGTTTGCTGAGAATGTTCAGATATTGAGTAGCTCATATACTTTTTTACTGGTATCTGATCACCAGAATAAAAGTTTTGTCTCTCCCATTTCATTTTAGAATAACACGGTATCCTCTGTGTTCACTGTGATGTCTCCGGGGAAAAAAAATAGTAGTCTTTCCCTTAGTCTCAGCTTCTTTCGCACAGATAACTCCCCCAATAAAGGACAGTGAGTTCTCAAGAAAAAAGACATTGGTGGCCAAATTCTGCAGTGGGATAAGTGACTAAGAAGGAGAATGAAAGGTTCAAAAAAATGGCTGCAAGAAGTAATACATCTAAACTCTGAAAGTGAACATTCAGCTAGACAAAGAGGAGGGAGGGGGTGCTGGAGCAGAAAAAAGGGTTATGGCTAGCTGAAAAAGGAGCTTGCATCCGACGAAGTGGGTATTAGCCCACGAAAGCTTATGCTTTAATACTTTAGTTAGTCTTTAAGGTGCCACAGGACTCTGTCACCTCTGAAAAAGGAGGACATCTCAATCTGGGAACTCCACTATTCACATGCAGATGGACTATAAATGGCTCAAAAATAAAGAAGTTCTCCTCTCTTTGAAAATGTACAGGTGCCCTACACATCGTCTACAGAGTTGTAGATACAGGGTGAGATGCTCAGCGAGGATAAGCAGGCATAGCTCCATTTAAATATGTGGGACTGTGCTGATATACACCAGCTGAGGATCTGGCCCATTAGGTAATCACTCCAGATAAGAAAAGGATACTGACCAGCATCCTTTGAAGGACTGATCTCAGACGACAAGCTCCAGCAGTTATACAATGCATAAGGTTACGGTAAAGAAGAGTGATTTAAGGAAGGCCCAAGTAGCAGCGTAAGGCGTGCTATGTGTCTTGCTCTCAAATAGCATTGTTATTTTGTACACCCATCAGAGGACAGGTGGGCACCGTGGAAAAAGCAGGGTTTGCACCATTTCAAGTGCCTAACTTAGATACCTCCGTTTGCACCCTCATTCCAGAATTGGGCTTTTAAAACATATTATGTGTTAGCATAATTCATCATGCTTTATTGGGGATCGTAGTGCCTGCAAGAATGGAAATGTAACTCTCAGGCCTTAGGAGGAAGGTTTTGTATGATAGAATGGCAACTATATACATTTGAACACACTGACTAGTGTGTATATGTACCACTGCCCTCTAGTGGCTGACTAAAAGAAGAAATATATTTTCTCTTCCAGAAACAGTTTCAGAGATGACTGTATCCATTTTAAACCAGTTTGATCAAAATGCCATGATGTACTCAGTGATTCATCTTAGAAGATGCAGAGAACAACTTATCATCAACATGAAGATCATCTAAAACAGTTGTGTCCTAAGGAAATTATGCACCTCTTCAAAAATATGCCATATTTCTAATAAATGATAAAGAAATCACAAACTAGCCTTAAGAATCAGAGAGGTAGCCGTGTTAGTCTGGAATAGCAGAGGTAACAAAGTCCTGTGGCACCTTAAAGACTAACTATAAAGTTTTGAAGCATGAGCTTTCGTGGGCTAATACCCACTTGATGGCCATGGGCTTGATTCAGTAATGGGCTTGATCCAAAACCTTAGACTCCTGTTGATTTTCGCTTGGCTTTGGATCAGGCTCTAAATGAAGAGATGAACTAATAATCCCTTAACGTATCTTCTTATATATAAAAGAAGAAATAAGATTTCTTGCAAAGTGAATTGGAAAACCCATGTAAGTTTTTCAAAACTCAAAATTCTGTTTGTTTCTTTAAATATTTTCTTGAGACTTTCATGGTGCTGGCTGAGAAGGCAGAGCTGATTTTTCAGAGCAGTCTCTGTCTGTGTCTGTTTAAGAAAACCATTGTCTTAACATTGGGGGATTGGGGAGCCAAAATGCCATCAAAAGGGAATGGGGGGTAGAGGGAGGGGTGTATCCAAACTTTAAGCTTGTTTAGCAAATGTTTGCAAAGCAGGCTGATTCTCCTGAATTTGCCAATCCATTACCCAACAAGAATACATGGACTGTGTGACTAAGAATACTAAATAAGTACAGAAACTAATTCTGTTGAGTGAGGATTCAAATCCCCTTGAGTCTTTAATTTTTATTTAAGGTTTTAAGGAGGTGTGTGTGTGGGGGGGGGGGGGGTTGACATCTCTTCTATAAATGCACAGAATTACTGAGCATAGGGGATTTATTTAACCAGAAAACTTACATTATTGAGATTAGACATCTCGTTTTCAAGGTGCTCCTGGAAGATAATAACTTCCATCCCCATAATTCACTGTAGACATCAGTTTTGTAGTGTATAAATGGGCCTGAAGATGGAAGTTAGCAGTTTTCTCTCTGTATTGCAAACCAGAATAAAGCAGCATTAAAAGAAAAATGGGCCAGTTATGCTGGATTTCAATAGTTATGTGGGCAGACAATTTAGTCAATTAACTTTATTTATGAAATGTACACTTTTCCTGTTTCTGGGCTCTGATATGATGACGGTCACCTCAATTTTAAGGATGTCAACAATCATCGTTTGTACTAATGGGTGTACTCCACAGACCAACTGGGGAAGATCGGGGACTTTCCATGCCCCTGAGTGACGTAGTTATATCAATGTACATTGGCAGCATAGACCTCGGCCTGAATCCCAGCTTGACCTTGACCACTGCCTGAGGTTGCCCAGGATACATGTTGCCCCTTATTCAGGGCAAATTGCAGGGTCCAAATGTAACCCTGAAAATATTAAGGATGCCTAGAGGCTTGTATGAGAAATCTTTTAGAAGTTTATAGAAACTTACTACAAACCCAATAAAGTACATTAATTGAGAGAAGCTGTTCTGGGTCGTGGTGAGAGCAATGAAAGACTCACATTCCTTCAATGTCTGTGTTCCCTCTGGGGAAAGACACCTAGAAATAGAATAAAAAAAGAGATGGGGAAAAAAGCAAAAAAAAAAGCAATTTTTTTTCTTTTCTCACTCCTACCCAGCTAGTAACCTCTCTCACTGCACCAGGTCCTCAGAATGTACTCTAAATGCATGCTCCCATGTTGTGCACCTTTTGATTTATGGTTGTTGGTTTTTTGCTTGCTTGTTTGCAACAATGTTTCCCCTCTTTTTTTCTTAGAAGCCATGTAGCCCGCTTCACCCATCCTACATGAGTCTAGTCTGCTGCATGTTCACACACAAGCAGGATAGATTCTCTAGCAGCAACAACAGGTGTAAGCTCTCAAAACTTCCTCCTTCTTCCTGAAGCCTATCTTGCTTAAGTTAACATGAGCTGTAATATAGAGAGAGAAACACTGCAGTGAGTTTGCCCATATTTTAAGTGATGTGAACAGAATGAACACAAAATTAATTACAGAACCCTAGTCACAAACACAACATTTACATCATAGCTTATTTTCATCTGCCATCAATAGTGTGGCAGGAGTGTGAAAAGTTTGAAATGGTGTTAGCTAAAGACCCAAATGTTTCAGTGCTTATACAGTTTATCCTAAACACTATGGTCTACCAGACAGGGTTCAAAAGGAAAGACTTTCAAAAGATTTCTCTCACAGTACTTTGGCCTGTATTCTAATGTATTGCTGGGCACATGTCAGAATGCCATGCCTACCTATATTTCTCATCACAGGCAAGTGGTAAGGGGTCATATCATCCTTATTTTTTCCTGTAGTCTGAGCATGGATTTTTGGCCCTTCTGTTTGCAGGGGTGGACAAAATACAGGCCGGATCCAGCCCACCAGCTGTTTTAATCTGCCCTTCGAGATCCTGCTGAGGAGCAAGGTCTGGGGCTTGCCCTGCTCCAGCACTCCAGACGGGGAGCAGGGTTGGGGGCTGCACCATGCAGCTCCTGGAATCAGCTGTATGGTCCCGGTCCAGCTGGCGAGCATGGTCAGGGGCCGCTCCACATGGCTCCTAGAAGCCACAGCATGACCGCTCTCTGGCTCCTACATGCTCCAATGGCCCCCTCCAGTGCTCCAACGGGAACTGCGGGGGTGGTACCAGCCGATAGACAGAGCTGCCTGTCACACCTCCACATAGGAGTCGGAGAAGGGACATGCTACTGCTTTTGGGAGCCACCTGAGGTAAGCACCCCTCAGAGCCTGTACCCCCTCACGGGTCCCAACCTCCTGCCCCCACGATCCCCTTCCTGCCCTCCAAATCTCTCGATCTCAGCCCAGAGCACCCTCCTACACCCCAAACTCCTCATTCCCAGCCCCACCTCAGAGCCTGCACCCCAAGCCAGAGCTCACCCTCTCTTGCAGCCCACTTCCCCACCTTGCCTGGAGTCCCCTCCAACACCCTGAACTCATTTATGGCCCCACCTCAGAGCCCACACCCCCAACTAGAGCCTTCACCCCCTCCCACACCCCAGTCCCAATTTTGTGAGCATTAATGGCCCGCCATACAATTTTGATTTCCAGATGTGGCCCTCGGGCCAAAAAGTATGGAGGTGAATGTAGGATGGGAGTTGGAGAAAAAAAAGTTAAAGTAACTTTAGCAAAAATGAGTTTGGGAGACAAGTTTCAAGAGTTTTCTATTCTATAAAGACTGGTTTGCATATTCTTAATGTAGAGTGTGGTTTTACTGCTTTGACATATTTCTGCTGCTAATCACTCTCATTTCACCATACCTACTACGGAAAAGCACAATCATGATCCTCAGATCATTCCTTCTAATTAAATTTGATCTGCTAGATTCTGTTTAGCTTTTGCAACCCCAAATTCTTGGTCAAAATAATTCTGGTGCAGTTCCAGCTTTGTTATGGTGATTTTAAAGCCAGCCCTCCTTGGTTTAATGTATGTTTCCCAGTTTTGATGTCCAGTCCAAGAGGCTGCCCCTGTTTTGCACATTTGACTCCAGTTAGGTAATCTGGTTTCACTGTTTCTCAGACCTTGACTTATGGAGCACAACTTGCACTTCTGTCACAATGGTGGAGAAAGAACAATTGAAACAAGAGTTGGCCCTCTGTCTTGGAGAGTTTCCAGTTGTGTGCTTAGCACTTTGACAAGAAAAGCTTCCGTATGTACACTATGACTCTTTGGGTTGCTACACAGCAGTTGAATTCTGCTAAAGAAGGTGACTAGCACAGGATAACAAGAAAGTGGGTTGTTGCCTTTTTTAGCTTCTTTCTGATCTATAAAAGTGAGCTTTTTAAAAAAAAAAATCAACATTTTTGCTTTTTAAATTCTTCTTGATTTTTATCTTAGGCATATAGGGAATGTTAAAGCTGTTTTCCTTAGAGGAATTCTTGAATAACTCAGAAAGCATGTGCTTTCTTAGGTCTTACTCTATGTGGCTGTGATGTAAAATGCTTATTAGAGAGCTTTTCTCCCAAGTGTTTGAGATAAATATGTTGTAACAACACAACAACAAAAAAAGAGTTTTAAACAGTCTGGATAAAACCACATCCCCTCTGTCAGGTTTCATTTCCTTGTTATCTGTGATGTCATCCTACTCATTCTCCAGATAGCACAGATCTTCCCAGTCTAGACAATGTTACAACAGTGGACTAAAAAAAGAGAACTGATGATAATATCTAGTTTTTATCTAGTGCTTTTGATCCATAGATCAAAGTGCTTTGCAAAAAAAGTGAGTTTCATTATAACCACTTTACAGATGGGGAAATTGAGGCACGGAAGTGTATTTGCCTGAGGTCATGCAGCAAACCACTGACTGAGCCAGGAATTGAGTACAAGTCTCCTGAGTCGCAATCCAGTGCTCTATCTGCTAGCGCGTACTACCTCCTATGCCTGTATATGTGTAAACATGTAGATTAAGTGCCAGTAGATGGCACTCAAGAATATACAGCATTGTCCCTAACTTTTGTAGTACGCAGAGGTGAAAGTGAGCTGGTACAGTGTACCGGTAAAAATTCGGTACCGGCCTATAGCACCCCACATTAAAGTGCCAACGGGGCAGGAAGCAAAAAGAGCAGCTCCTCTGGGACGGCGATTTAAAAGGGCCTGGGGCTTCAGCCACCGCTGCGGCTACCACAACAGCCTCCGGAGCACCAGGCCCTTTAAATCGGGCAGCGCAGATGGGTTGGCTGGGGGACGCTGACCCCCACCAGCTCCGCCCCTTCTGCCCAAGGCCCTGCCCCTTATGGGGGCAGACCCTCCATGTACCGTTATGTCGTTGGACTTACTTTAACCCCTGAGTACATGTCTTGTTGTGCTCTGCAAGTGGCTTCTTGTGTGTAGCTCTTTACATGCACCTGTTAATTTTCCTCAGTTTCAAATGTTAAAAAAAAACCAAGCAGGAAAAACAACCCAACCAACTTAGGGTGGCTGATGGGAAGCCTTCCCAGCCCTCTTTATGCATCACAAAGAAGCAAAAAGACCTTTTTGGGTCTGTCCTTTGGGGGGGGGGGGAATTGTGGTAGAAATCCACCAACTTTTGCAGCATAGAAAACTCACAGGGGATAAAATTAAACTGCAAAGAAGTGACCTGGACAGATATAGGTGGTCTGGGCAATGAGAGAGAAGTCTGTCATTTACAAATATAAAGTTTTCCCAGTTCCACCCACCTATCAAATTAAACTAAATTTCATCTTGTCTCTTTGATACTGTCAGATTATTACTTCTTCATAGAACCAAGCACTACAGTTGTAATTGGGGAGATGTGGAATGAAGGCCAGTAGGTTGGGAGGGAACAAGGTCCACAAGAGAATCAAACCTTAAATGATTCATAATAATGATTCAGTTTGAGAGCCATTGAGCTAGTTTCCTTCTTTCTTCCTTATTTTGCTGGAAGTCAGGTCGGTACTGACATGTGCTATTATAACTGAAGTTCTCGAGTCAGTGGCACTACGTTAATTTACACAAGTTCATGATATGGGCCATTGTCTTTCTCTCCTCTAAGATTGCTCCTCTTCAGAATACTCTGTCACGGTGGACAGCACCAGTATCCCCCTAGTTACACAGTCCATAACCAGAGTCCTCGACTCAGCCCTCTTTGACTTCCTCACTTCTAGTATTTTCTAATGGCAAAATTGATTATTACAGTCTTAGTCTGCATCATCAAATTGTTGATATGTTGGATTGCTGTTGGGAACTTATTCCTTTTTATGTAGGTAAGAAATCAATTTCTTCTGAGTGCAATTCAAAATGAGAATAAATCTAGGCCCGGATTGCAAAGGTAGGTTCCCAAACTTTTTAGACTCCTAAATCTGAATTTAAGTATCGAACTTCAGACACCTAAATTCAGAAAAGTGGAATGCAGTGTGTAAATAACTGATATAGGTGAGTCACATCTTACGTGGGGGTTACATTCTGCGGTCAGCGCATAAAGCAAAAACTGCATATAGTCAAAACTCATTGAGTTGAATAGCAGGCAGAATCACCTGTACTACAGATACAGTTTTTAAATTGTTATTTTTCTCTTTTTTTTCTTTTTTGCCGACCACGTAAAGCTGAAATTGTGCATGTTAAATGCACATAAGATGTAACTCACCTGTATGTCAATTCACTGGCTGACTGGCTGAATCAAAAGGGGAAAAATAGTTTTGTATTGAACAAAACACTTAGCTTGACCTGAAATAAAATTTAGCATTTTGAATGTTTTTAACCTTTTTCTTCTTACATAAAATTGAAGTAAAATTCTAAATGAATCAAAACATTTTGTTTAGAAAATTTCAGAACTAAACTTTCCATCTTGGAGGCTATTTCCCCCCAATTTTATTTATTTATTTAGTCTAAAACAATTTGAGAATTTGAGAATTTCAACATTCATTCATGAAATGTTTGTCAACATGAATCTGAATTTTTTGTCCAAAACAAGTTTTGGTTGAAAAATTTCACTCTGCTGTAGTCCACAATAGTGAAGATGTCTTTTATTTTACCATTTTTCTGTATACAAAATAAATATTTTTGTAAAATTCCTGTTGAGTGCTTTGTTTGCAGTGTTGTTGTAGCCATGTTGGTCCCAGGATATTAGTGGAACAAATTGGGTGAGATAATATCCTTTATTGCAGCGTTCTTCAATCTTTTTGCGCTGCGGCCTCTTACCTGGTCCGGCCTCCACTGGCAGCCCCCGGGGCATGTCCACCGAAATGCCGCCAAATAGAATGCTTCCGCTTTCTTTCGGCGGCATTTCCATGGGACAAAAATAGACCACAACTTCAGTGGTCTCCTGGGCGGGATCGGCGGCGGCTCCAGGTCTTGTGCATCCTCGGGAGTGGTCTCACCCCCGCCCCAGGGGTGCGAGCCCCCCACTTTGAAGACCACTGCCTTATTGGACCAACTTCTGTTGGTGAAAGAGACAAGCTTTTGAGCTTCCACAGTGCTCATATTACCTCATCCATCTTGTCTCTCTTGTCAAATAAATGAAGTAAATCACCATGCTTGCCTTTGATTATATCCCACTTTGTGTATCCCACTGCTTATAGATAGAAGAAGTTTTATTTCCATTATGATGATAAACTAGATGGTAACAACAACCTGTAAAAGACTGTATTTTCCTAGTCCATCGTAATCAGTTATGCCATGCTTTTGTTTTGTTGGTAAACATTGTTCATTAATTTTGGAACCAGTGTGTGCTGGCGCAGGCAAGCCTGTCTCATTTGATAATGGGATCTGAATCCAGTGGATTATTGCAGGGGATTTTATCTTGCTGTAATCTCCAGGGAGAAATGCACAAACAGCTGGGAGGACAAGAAGGAGCTGCACTGTGCGTCTGGAATTCCTTGAAACAGAATTTGGGAGTGCTGGAGTTGAGCATCATATCAAAATGAATCTTTTCTGTTTTTCATTGGTAAGTCTACTTGAATTTTATAGCTATTATTTGTTACTGGTTTTGTAAACTGAACTGACACGTGACGAGAATGAGAACAGAGATTAAAGTTATTGCGTAGAGATCTGTACATTGCATGTATCATACAAAACGCCCACTTGGGAGAGAAAAAGAGGTGTGTGTATAAAAAGCTCAAGATAGGGAAATATGATTCAATTAAAATAAAATGTAAAGTAAATAAAAGTAGACATTTGGGAGCTTTTGAGGACACATTGGGTGCTGCCTATGGTATCTGTGAAACTTTGCAGTTTAGAAACTGAACTGCTAAATGTTGCAAATTTGGCTCCAAAAAACTTAGAATGTTCCCTATTTGTGGCTCGATTGTGAAATAGATTAATGCTGCCATTCGTTCTGTTGTTTCTGAGATGCTTCAAGGATACCAAGACCCGTATTTTCTTGCTTATGAAGTAACACAAAACTTTTTCTAGCATGTTTCCCATTAGCAGAGCATTGTCAGTGCACAATCTGAGGCACTAAATTAGTAATATGGCTGCTTTCATTCAAGGATATAGAAGTTGATATAAGTCCTTTTCCCCACTCTCTTACCTGAGGAGAACTGATCAGAATTAACAGGTAGAATCAGATTTGCAAAATCCATGGAGACTATCTATCCAACGGTTTATCTTCCAGAGCCAAGACTGTATATTAATGGTGACAAATGTGTATATTTTCTATATTTATACAATACACTACACCTGTCTGCCATTTTGTCTTCTCCTTTCCAGATATTTTACTGTATGTGCAGAAAGTAAGAATTTTTTTTTAAACTGCATGTCATGCTTATAGTACAAGTATTAGTGGTTCTATTTGTGTAAATTGTGGTTCCTTTTTGTTAAAGCTACTTCACTACTGGATGCCCGGCATTGTTTAATTTAAGAATTTATTTCTGCTTTTGGATCTTGAAAACAAAATACAGCAGATTTTCAGGGCTTTTCTTCCCAGAACCCCCTCAATGAACCATAATAACTGTCAGAATCTGGTATGTTTTTGGTCCCAGTTTAATATGAATTACTTTTCTGTTGGTCAAAGTGAACACCTAAATGTATGTGCAAAGTGGCAGTTTGGCCATCAGAAATGCTTTAATTTTGGGGATTATCTAGGACTGTAACTGGCCCAATTATACCAGTCTCTTATCGTTACATTAGCGCAGTAGCTTGTGTTTGATGCAGTCCAGCTGTTAAGAAACAAGACTACCGCTTCTTGTTGTCAGATGAAAAACAGGTGCACAGCCAAAAAGATGGCTACACTGCATGGGTAAAGAGTGGGAGACCCAGTTTTTTCCCCAATTAAAATGACTTCCCCAACTACCACTGCTCTCATTGTGACTCAAACAGAAAATGCAATACAGCCTTCTAATGTGTGAACGTCAGTGTTGCTATAGCTTCTTTATCATAGAATATCAGGGTTGGAAGGGGACCGCAGAAGATCATCTAGTCCAACCCCCTGCTTAAAGCAGGATGAATCCCCAATTAAATCATCTGACAGATTTTTTGCCCTATATTCCTAAATGCCCCCCTCTAGGATTGAGCTCACAACCCTAGCTTTAGCAGGCCAATGCTCAAACCACTGAGCTATCCATCCCTCCACAAATTATGAAATAGTTCATCTTGTTGAAAGTTTGATTCTAAGAAGTTAATCTATATTCTTTGGAGGGTCTCTATATGAGCCATTCTGAATACTGAGATAATCCTTTGAACAGTTGGCAAACCATCTTACATCATATCAAAAACTGCATTAAGACAATTTATTGGTCACTAATCCAGATATGCCATTCCATAAAAAATAGGTCCATGTGCACTCATCCCTACTGGTCTGATGAAGTGCAAATCTTTGCTAAAACAGGATTGTCTGTCTTGAAAGTAGGTTATTGGTACAAATACGTCTGCTTAGCCACTTATACTCTAGTATTCAACTGCGTTTTGAAATGGAATATGTCAGTGTGCAACTGTAGAAAGAAAAGGGCAGCGGCAAATGGAGTTAAGTTGTCAGGAAGGGACAAGTTTTCTCTCACAAGTCAAGGGGAAAATATGTATGATTAAAGAATAGATGGGATGGTTTTTTTTAAGGTTCCTTTTAAAAACTAAAGAAGCATCTTGCCACATCACCACAAGATGTTTGTCACACAGTGGGATTTGTACAGCATTTCACAAAGGTGCTCTCTGTTTTCAGATTTGTTGGTTTGTTGGGCTTTTTTTGTGCTAGAATAGCAAAAATGCTTTTAAAAAAATATATGGAGGGTTGACAGATTCTGATGTTGTGCAGATTGGTGACTTCCAAAGCTGTGTTTAGAAAATAAAAACCTCATGTAAGTGACAAAGCTTCTGGCAATCCTGGCACTGGTGGAAGGAGTAGGAATAATACTAATCAATAGCTGTCTCCCCGGCCCCATGAACCCATGGTTTTAGAGGGTAACAGGAGGTACTGCTTCCATATCAATGGAAGAAAGCTCTGACATCAGAAAAATTAATTTGGTAGCTCACCTAATAAATCACAGAATCCTGCAAAAGTGAGATGGAATAGTGAGATGTTGGGTGGTCTTGTCCATCCTTCAGTCAGGGTAGAATTGTTTCCTGCAATATATTCTCAGGAGATTTGTACAGTCCGATTTTAAATGACAGAAGCAATGGAGCTTGCACTAATTCATATGAAAGGCTACCAATAGATCCCACTGTTATGAAAAAAAAATGATCTTTCTTAATTTTATACCATTGCTTCCAGGAGCTGGAGAGCCTATCAGACTTCCAAAGCAGAAGACTTTACTTCAAAGGAAACATCTTTGAGCAAAGCTCAAATTCTCTGCTTCTAAAATGTCTTTACATTTATGGATGTGCATGAGATGCAATTTAAGATACTAAAGTATTCATGTTCCAAAAAGAAGTTTCAGAATGAGTTGAGCACATCTCCCATAGTACAGCTCAATGGGAAACTGCCTTGTTAGAATGCAGAAAGTCATCGTGTCCACAGAGACGACTAGTAAAAGGATAAACCCAAACTCCTTTTCCCACCTGTCTCTGCAGAGTGATCCCTAGCAGTGGAACCACCCAGCAAGAGGACATGGCAGAATTTCAGACATTTCAAAGGTGAATACATCCTGTATGTCACAGACAGCAGTAAGAGTTAATGGGCAGGGAAGTGTCAATAAGATCAGCTAATCTTCCTCTCCCTAGTCCTAGTGTAGAGGGCACACATTCAGGCTGCCATGGCAGTTGCAGACTAGTTCTGAAGCCCACCATCCCATCCACAGGCATGGGCAAACCAGCTGTTCGGGCTGGGCACTGTGTTGGGAATTTAAGACAAGATCCCTCGCATTTCTGTCTCTCTGTTCCACTATGTTTTGCTGGTAAAACCTAAAGTTAAATACATGGGGAAGTTAAATGCTCTTAGTGATTTTAGAAACATAGAACTAGTTTTGTATATTACATCACAATTTGATTTGGAGAGGCAGAAGGCTGAGAACATCATATCCAAATTACTGCATTTGTTCATTATTTTATAGTCTGAATTGTTTTGAGAACAAACCAAGGTTCCTATATGGTAGACAAAGTGAAAATGAATATTACTGTTATAAAGTGATGTGATTAATATGCTGCTAATTAAATTAAGTAAATCTTCAGTAAAGTAAGAGAATTTATAGGTAACAGAAATGCCCTAAACATGTAAATGCCGATGTTAATATTGTGATGTGTTTAGAAACGTGTTCAATTTAAAAACACTTCTTGTGCATGGCAGAACCCCTTGAAAGAGTCAAAGGGGCTTCCCCAGCAGACTGTAAGCTGGAATAGTTTGTTGTCCTTCGGTGCATTGTCCTTCTCATTCACTCCTTGTTCTCATTAGTTGAATTGTGGCCAGCCACTGCACAGGAGCCTATGATTAAACCAAGAGTTGGACAATGAATGGACAGTCCCACTAAACACGTTTTTATTTTTTTTGCAAATCCGCCCATACTGTGGTGATGGGTGTCAAGTGAATAGTAAAGAATCACAGAAAATGCCACTTCTGATACCGAACAAGAATCTTTATGTAAACCCCAGAGCTAAAAGCTCAATAAATCTCTCACTCCCCTATAGGAGAAAGGAGAAATGCTGGCTATGGCAGGTTTAATGGACATATAAGAATTTCTCCCCAGTGCAACTCTGCACAGAGTTTTGTTATTTGGAGTTTGTTTGTTTATTCTGTTTTTTTAGAAGTGATATTAAATGGGTTGTAAATGTAAATGTTGTTGCATGTAAATGTATTTATGGAAGAGGGGAGAAATTTGACAGATTAATATAGCCTGGAGAAAGTAGGTCACCCTAAACTGACTGGTAGTAACCTCTAACTGGGTTATGAGCTCAAATTCAGCAAAAGGAGTAGGGCCTTACTTGGGTTTACCTGCCCAGAGATTCTAGACCCAGTTTAGAATTGATTTTGTGGGATTGGACCTCTTAGCAGCTGAGCTGATGATGTTGATGCTGTGGATCCTGATAAGTCTGTCATAGAACTGATTTTTCTGAACCAGGACACAGCATAAGAGGGCCTGGTGGAGATAACTTTTTGGAACTAGACCTGGAAGCCCCAGGTCAAAGTGGGACCCAGTGCTGTGGACTTGGATGGAGTAGACAGTGAGGAGAGCTACCTCCTGCTGCCCCCTTGACCTCCAACTGAGTGAATATGGATTTGTGTCTGAGTGAGGTTTATGTTCTGAGTGCCTGAGTGCTTGTGAGTGGGAAGAACCACTTCCAAAGGTAACCAAGAGGATTATGTTCTGAGTGCTTGTGAGTGGGAAGAACCCACTTCCAAAGGTAACCAAGAGGATTAAAATTTATCCTGGGGGTGGATAAGATTTAGGTGGGTGGTTGAGCCAATCACTTTATTTTAGAAGGCATCTTTATACAGCATTGAACCTTGCCCTTAGTACTGCTAAGGACACCTGGCAGAACGGTCACCTAGACTAAGAAAAACAGTATTGTCGCTAAAGCTACTCAGCCCATGTCTGCATCACTACAGAGCTTCTGTTTAGAATCTTCCCCTCTCCTCCTCCCTGACTCCCTGCAGCAGATTATCAAAAGAAAAACTACACATGTCCTTATAATACACACATCATGAAAAGTTTGTATATAGGGTTGGGGGTGTGAGCAGATAGAATCCTTACATGGTTTTCCTCCCTCGTGAGCTCACAGGGCTGGTCACATCCTAGCTGGGTTGTATGCCTTGCAGGGTCCTTATTCCTGTGGCAATTGATAGCATGCTAGATGTTCTAACCCAGGGGTGGGCAGACTACGGGCCACAAGCCACATCCAGCCTGTGGGACCATCCTGACCGGCCCGCCTGAGCTCCTGGCGGGGGAGGCTGCTCCTGGCCCCTCCCTCACCTTCCCTGCTCTCCCGAAGCCTCAGCGGGGAGAAGAAGCAGAGGGGCTTAGATAGAGGGTGGGGTCCTGGGAGGTGGTTAGGGGAAGGGGGTCTCTGGAGGGGGCGGTCAGGGGACAAGGAGCAGGGGGCGTTGGATGGGTCTGGGATTCTGAGGGGGGCAGTCAGGGGCCAGGAAGTGGGATGGGTTTGGATAGAGGGTGGGGCCAGGCTGTTTGGGGAGTCACAGCTCTCCCTGACCCGGTCCTCCGTTCAAGTTTTCAACCCCGATGTGGCCCTCAGGCCAAAACATTTGCCCATCCCTGTTCTGACCCCAAATTTGCTCTGGTTTAGAGATAAAAAGCTGTTTCTTTCAGAAATAGACACTTTTTAAATTAATTAATTTTAATACAAGCTGAGTTTGAATGATTGCTGTGTATTCCAGGATCAGATTTCCTTAACCCCAAAAGAGTTTATTTTCCTCTTAGTGTGGACTTTTAAAAAACTATACTTCAATCTAACCAGTGTGCAGTTAGCTCTTTGTAGCAATCTTCCTGCTTTGAAAACCCAGCCCTGTTACACAGACAAAATAGTTCTAATGCTAGCAAGGAACAAGCTCAGATGAACTCATTTGTCCTTTAAACCCACTACTAGCTTTTAGGAATGTAGCAAGCACATGTTGTTCTACTTAAGCCATGTGCTACATTCCCAGAATTTATTAACTCATTAGTTCCTGGAATAGAATACTATGTAAAACATAAGGATAACTAAGTATTTAAACCTTTAAAAGATGCTCTCTTAACTTTTAACTTTGCTTTTCAAGAATGTATTGGCATGAGGCTATTAATGTTCAGTAGATAAGTGCAGTACATCTGATCTATGTGGATGCAAAGAATAATTGACATGGATTTGAACGATTGTATTACCAGCCAATAAAATTGTTCTTCTAATCCCAGGCAGACTTTACCTAAGGCTCAACATGCTGCCTAGTTCCAATCTGTAAAGCTTCTAAATGTTAGCAGTATGGCTTCAAATAACTTTCCGGGGGCCATTCTTACTTAATTCTATCCTGGGTGAGGCTAGAGGTGGAGCAGGGTTTGGGGATGGAGTTTGTCTGGGAGCAGAGCTGAGGGCGGAGCGGACCATGAGGTGGAATGGCCGTGAGGTGAACAGGATTGTGGGTGGAGCCGGGCAGGAGACTGTTATTGTGATTCTCTTGATGGTGCACCCTCCTGAGCACCCCTAAGGCCGGTCCTGAACCTTCATTTTATACCAGAAGAATAACTGCTACGATGTGGTAATATCCAAGTATCTTTCCTAAATATTGGTGTTAAAACTATTCATTAGTTATTGGGTGTCAAATTCTACTACCCTTAGTCAATTTATTTATTGATTAATTCAGATCAGTGGGACAATTCATGGAGTAAATTTCTACTCAACATGAGTAAGGGTGGCAGAAATGAGGCCCTAGGAAAATTGTACAGGGATAATCCTGTGTAACCACTGTGAGGCAACATGTGTTTCCAGAAAGCACCATTATGACTATACATAGTTTTGACTGTGAAATGTAACATTTCACTATGGCTGCAGTGCACAGGAGACAGGAGGATTGAATACAGCCCTATGAAAAGCCATCGCTCACCTTCAGTGTATGCACCACTCCCTGCTTGCCTTCCTGGAAGAGTTCTCTATAATAACTGCTGCTGTAGACCACAACGGGCCACAACTGACCTGGAGATCCAAGGTGGGGGAGGTAATATAATTTATTGGACCAACTTCTGTTGGTGACGGAGAGAAGCTTTCAAACTACACAGGGAAAGCTCCCAGTGTCACAGCAAAATGCAACTTTAAATGCATTACTCTTCTAGACACTAGAAATCATGGCCTGAGGAGAGATGCTGGATTTGTGGCTTAATTACAACAATCTGTAACCCCCCAAACCCTTCTTTTTTTTGACTTATGACTGCAGAAAAAGTTAACAGGACACTCTGCCTTGAATGGTCCCTTGCAATATGTGCTAACTACCTATGCTAAACAGTCCCTTCTGCCTTGTATTTTACCGTGATGATCGGAGTACTTTTCCCAGACCTGAAGAAGAGCTCTGTGGGTACGTCTATACAGCAGTGGTTCTCAAACTTTTGTATTGGTGACTCCTTTCACACAGCAAACCTATGAGTGCTACTCCCCCCATAAATTAAATATATATATATATATATTTAAATTAACACTATTATAAATACTGGAGGCAAAGTGGGGCTTAAGGGTTGAGTTTGACAGCTCGCGATCCTCCACGTAATAACCTTGCAACACCCTGAGGGTCGTGAACCTCAGTTTGAGAGCCCCTGACTCACGGTTGTGGAGCTATTTTATTGCTGTGTAGACTTCTGGGCTTGGACTGGAGCCCAGGCTATAGGAACCTGCAGGGTAGGAGGGTCCCAGAGCCTGGGCTGTAGCCTGAGATTGGAAGTCTACACAGAAATGAAACAGCCCCACAGCCTAAGCCCTGCAAGCCTGAGTTGGCTGGCTTTTCTTTCCTGTGTAGACATATCCTCAGTGGCTCGAAAGCTTGACTCTCTCTCACCAACAGAAGTTGATCCAATAAAAGATATTCTCTCACCCACCTTGTCTCTTTAAAGCAACTTCAGCAGGCACCAGTGCAGATCATTTTAACTTCTGAACAGGGAACATTAGGATGACAAGCATGGAAGGATTGATCGTTAAAATGTCTAGATACCTCAAAGTCTATGGAACCAAAAACCAAGAACATAGAGAAATGGCAGATGGAATAATTGCATTAAAGGCAGCAATTTCACAACACCTTATCTGAAGCAAAAATCAGAATGATGTAAAAAGAGGTGTACTATAAAAAAGTGTGGTATGAATTGCTATCAGCGAAACTAGAGATTGATGAAAAAGAGGGCTAGCCTGATCTGAGAGAGAAAATCCCTAGCAGGAATCCCTGGCAAGAACAAGCCAGTGAACAAGAACAATGTATATACTATGATCCTCATAGTACTGAACTTGCAAGAGTCTTAGGTCGTTTTTAATTTCCCAAAGAAGTGAAAAAGAAGAAGTGTCCATGAGAAGGTCAAATGTAATTTCCGGACTGGAGGCCTATTATTATGATTCTATTAAGACAAAAAATTCATTGTTGAAAATATGAAGGCTTTAATTTTCTTTTCAATGAAGTGGAGAGCCATTTGTAACAATATTTTGTTACATTTAGAACAATAACATGCTATAGAGACATAGCTAACTGCCTTGCTTTGGAGTACGCTGTGAAATCTGACTACTGGACTGTGGAAGCAGAAGATTTACATTTAAGACCTTTATATGTGTAAAGGGATGCAAGGTTGGATGCATACTGTTGTTGTTTTTATTTTGTTAGGTTTGACTTACTGTTGAAAGTTCATTTTTTGATGATCTGATTGTGACTGAATAATCACAGACACATCTGTTGGCAATTTTCATCTTCATTGTGTGTATTTGAAACCTTGCAGCACTTACTCAAAGGAACAGAGTTCACATTCTTAATAGCAAGAGCAGTATTTGGTTTTGCCAACTCTTACAATTTTGTTGTTGACTTTCATACTATTGGATGTTTATCTTAAAGCTCTACATCTGGTATCATGGGATTTTGTGACAATCTCAATTTATATTCAAAACCAAAAATGTGTCTAGCCCTGATAGTTTCAGAAATAAGCTTGAAAATGTGAAATCTAAAGGCTCAAAAGTCAGGATGCAAATATATTTATTTTAAAAAAACTTACGTTTTTCAAGCCAACCTCATGATTTTTTGTGGGACCTGACCCATGATTGTTGAATGCTCGGGGTTTTCAAGGTACAGAAAAGGGCAACAAAAATAATTAGGGGTATAGAACAGCTTCCATTTGAGGAGAGATTAATAAGACTGTGACTTTTCAGCTCAGAAAAGAGATGACTAACAGATAGACCTCTATAAAATCATGACTAGTGTGGAGAAAGTAAATAAAGAAGTATCATTTACTCCTACTCATATCTCAAGAACTAGGGATCACCAAAGGAAATTAATAGGCAGCAGGTTTAAAACAAACAAAAGGAAGTGTTTCTTCACACAATGCACAGTCAACCAGTGGAACTCTTTGTCCGAGAATGTTGTGAAGGCCAAGGGTTCAAAAAAGAACTAGATAAATTCATGGAGGATAGATCCATGAGTGGCTATTAGCCAGGATATTCAGGGATGGTGTCCCTAGCCTCTGTTTGCCAGAAACTGGGAATGGCGACAGGTGATGGATCACTTGATGATTACCTGTTCTGTTCATTCCCCCTTGGGCACCTGGCATTTCCCACTGTCAAAAGACAGGATATTGGGCTAGATGGAGGTTTGGTCTGACCCAGTATGGCTGTTCTTATGTTGAATGCTTGGGCTTGGCAATACACTTTATTTTTACCTTCAAGGAAAGAACTCAGCCTTCTTCAGTAAAGGTTTGTCTCAGAATCCCCATCCCTCTGACTTTGTTCACTGCTCTTTGACAAATGAAAGAGAAATCTTTGCTTTTTAAAAATCCAGTATAACGGTTATTGATCCTTTTAAAATGGGAGTTTCTGCTCAGTCCTTTGCTTCATTTCCATCTATGGAACCTGGTACTCAGTTTTCTCAGTGTCAAGATCTGGGAAGCAAGTTCCAGTGTCCAGACATCATTTATTTTAAATTTGTTTATACAGTATATGCAAAAAAAAAATGTCATGAAAGGTTTGAAAGACGGTGTTCACGCTGGAGAAGTTCTGTGCTTTCACTGTATTTTATGCATCATAAAAGCTTCTGGTTTTCTTTTTCTGAGTGCATGTGTATAAATGCACAGCTAATGATATGTGCATCTCTGTATTTCAGGAAGGCTCCATGGACAGCTTGTATGAGCCAGTCCAAGAGCATCAAGACCCCAACAAGACCATAAGCATCAGCAGCAGAGCTAGCACTTCATTGAGCACCTATGTGAAATGTGGCCCTCCAGACAGATCCCTGTCTTTGGTGAGTGAAAATAAGTGAGGTACCCCATGAACTTTCCTCCAAGCCATTACTTTTCTTGTCTGAGCTTTCCAACAGAGCCAGCGTTGTTGTCTCAGCCTCACATTTTAAATATCTACACTCCTTGGAACCTACCAAAATCCTACTAAGGTTTTTCTCAGCCCCTCATGCTTGTGAGATAGATGAAATGAGTGCCGTCCAGTCTTACAAATAGGACCCTAAAAACAGGTACTGGGCTCTAGCACTTTAGACATGATCCAAATCCATTGAAGTCAATGGGAGTCCTTGCATGGACGTCAATGAGCCCTTTATGATTAAGTAGCCATTATGTAGAAGGACATACAATAAAACTACGGAGTAAAACCATATAAGAACAGAGATTGAGAGGGTGTCTATAGAAAAATTATTTTATGGGCAAAGTATGTCATTCCCATTTATAAGTAAAATAATTAAAGGTGGGGTAAGAACTGTATGGTAAAATGAAAAGGTTCGCTGTATGATTAAAATGGAGAGCGGCAAGTTGAACATCTAATATTCCATAAAAGGTTGCTAAAGGAGGGATAAAAATAAAAAATATCTGAAAAATAGCTGATTAACAAGGCTATATTTCTAACATCTAGCATATTAAGATATGTACGTTGGAATAAGTATGAATTCATAAAAAGATCACATTTGAGAAGTTTTCTAAAATCTTTTGAGTTTTCTACTGTGTATTTCCAAAAGCACAGACCAGCAGTGAACTGGAGAACAGACTGTAGCAGTATTTCAATCTAAGTATCAAGTGGTTAGAGTTGGCCACAAAATTTCCATAAAAAGTCAATGGAAAATGACTTAATGGAGATTTTCATACACACACGTGCAACCTATTTTCATCAGCATTTTCTAGGTTTTTTGTTTTAAAAAAAGTGAAAACCCCCAAAGCTGAAAACTATTTGGCACTTGGTTGCTTTTCAGTTGCCAAAAACCTTTTTTTTAAAAAATAATAAACCTGAAGAAAAATTTGAACAAAATGAAAAAAAAGTTGAATTTTCTGTAGGGCGGGAATAATTTCTCAACCAGCTTTATGTATGGTACATTGATTTGCAAAATCAGAAATGTTGGTATATTAAGGAAGTCTTTTGGGATTGCAGATTAGCATGAGGTATAAATAACAAGAGAAAAGTAATACAATCTGAGAATTTGGCAATGCAGAGAGGAGAGAGATAACAACAAGGTTGGAATTAGGCTCACTATTTAAGTTCCTTATGAAAGGTGTGCCTTCTAGAGTAGCTGCCTTTATTAATGCTGTAAATTGGAGGACAGAAAAGAGAACAGAGTAGAAAAAATTCAGGCTAGATTAGTGATTCTTATAGTTAAGCATAGGAAAGAATCAGGTTAATATTCTCATTCTTGTGTTGTGAATAGATTAGGTGTTTCTCTCCATCCCAAAGGTAGCTCCATTTTGGACAGGTTGACTAGTTAGCAGAGCACTCTTGGGAACACTAGGGGTGAAAGACATTAAGTAAATGTAAACTGTTGCTATATATATTTATTATGAATAAAATCAGTGTGACTATAACTAGGGGCTTTCTGAAAATCAGCAAAGCCACCAAGTCTATTACCAGACCTGGATTATTTCTCCAACAAGCACACATGTAGTAAACCATCTGCACAATGTTTGGCTGGAAGATTAAAAAAAATAATATGTTGACTGTATTCAGTATGAATCAACAGATGTTATTTTCAAACTGTGCATGACATTAATATGAATATATTTCAGCTGCCTCTTGAAATTCAGGTCACTATGTTACTGTATGTGGCCAAGATTAAAGTCACAACAAAGGATAGCCAAACAAAGGACATGATCCTGCAAAGAGTTAATCCTTTATGAATCCTTACTACCATGTGACAATGGGATTAGCATGGGAATTTGCAAGACTGGGCCGGAGGTTAGCAGTGATGTACAAATTGTGGAGACAGATTAGCCAGACTTAGTCTGTGGACCTAAGGTTAGCATTGTAGCGGGCTGTCTTCTCCACCTCCACCCCACCTGAATCCATCTTCCATTCTTTTTCTCTTCTTTCTTGTTATCAACCTTGGCCCAGACTCTCTTCTAATGAAAATGAATTAGTGGTACTCTTCTCCCTTCATCCTGGCTTCTTCTAGATATTTGCATTGTTCCTGGTGATTATGTGAAAGCAGAATGGCTCCAGTTTCACAGAAGGTCAACACCTGAAAATGCAGTAAGAGGTTGTTTACAGATAAAACCCATGGCTCAATGCCTTTTTAATCATTATAAGGGCCACAGGCCACTGGCAGCCTTAGTCCTTATTTCCCACCTGACTAGCTGAGGAGATAGTCACCCCATCCCACTCCAGCTAGGGGATGCCAGCAGCAATCAAAGAAGATGTAACCACATAATGACTCAAAGGGAACCCACTCCAAAAGTGACTATCCAGTCTACCATCAAGTCATCATGCTTCCTGTACAACTAACTACTCAACGGTCAGAGGCTGCGAGATGATGCAGCTTGTTGTTGTTTGTATTCCAGTAGTGCCCAGAGACCCAACCAAGTTTGGGGTTCCATAGTATGAGGCACTATACAAAGCTAGAGTAAGAGACAGTCCCTGCCCCTGTGGATTAAAAACAAAAATCCAAGGGTTGGAGAAGGACATAACATATCAACAGAGTGAACAAAGGGATTGTTTGCAAGTGCCATGTATATCTCATAATTATTTTATAAATAATTTTGGGGTGGATTTTAGAGGTTTGGATATTTTGATTATATTTGTACGAATTTAGTATTTAGGGCAGGAAAGGTGGGGAAGGAAGGCATGAAGGGATTAGCTAAAAGAGAAGGTAAAGGAAGGCAGGGGAAGCATGGCTGCAAGCAGAAGCCATAAAAAGAGATGGGGGCTTTTGGGGTGTGCATGGGAGGGGATACCTAGGTAATGCCACAGGTATCATTGAGAAAGGCAGCAACTTGTCAGTGAGCATCTTGTTCAAACTCTGGGAGTACATTCCTTGCTAGGGACTGTCATGTAGAAGAAGGGTGGAATTTAACAGTACAGAGGAATTTCCCTTTACAAAGGGAGGCTTAGGTTTATCCGGAATTCCATATCAGTGAAGTGCTGGTGAATATGCTGTCATTCTTTCTGCAACTATTTGTTTCTTATAAAGTGCCCTTTCTTAAGAGTAAAAGTAGACTTACATGTGTTTTATAACCTATGGAAATTGAGGAAAGCCTTTACATTTCTGCTTTAAAAAGAAGTCCTTGAAATGTAAACATACTAAATAAATTGTTTGGATTTTTTTTCTTTCCCAAATAATATGTTGCCTTTTTTAATCCTTCAAGGTTGGTGCATTATTGGTATAATATATCATTAGGGCTATGACAAACATTTCTACTTAGTGTATTAATGTGTTTTGGTAATCTCTTCTTTCCTGCCTAACAATGCTCTTCCAATCATAAACACTATCTTTGCAAAATAAATGGTGCAAAATAAATGGTGTTTAGGAAATCTACTCAAAGAATAAAGAGAAGTCAGAGCTGCTTGTGTGCAAGGAGGGAGAGGGATGCATTCATTTTGGGTTTATGCCAGCATAAACCTTTGCATAAATACCTTGTGGCCAGAAATCTACTGGGCGATGACGCAGCAAAGCAGATTTGCTTATGCTGGTGGAGGGGCGTAAGGGATCAGTGCTCTCTGTACAAAGGACAGTGCTGGTTTGACAGATGGAGTGGCCAGAAGTGCGTTTTGAGAATTCCTCCTCTTGGCAGGGCTCCTGTGGAACCCTGATGCAAATTAAATCTGCTTCTAGTCCTGGTGAATGGAACATAGCAGTGGTATCCTCACCCTCACTGGTGAATTACGTTTGAGGTGAACGGGGCTTGGCAGGCATAAGGAAGTATAATTTACACATCCCTCTGGCAGTTCTGCTGAATTTGACCCAAAGTGTTTCTTTCGTTGTTCTTGTGATTTCATTTATCTTCCCAGGGGATTCATTACACAGCACACATGTGCTAATATGTATATGTTCATATAAAAATACCATAAAGATTATGAAAGGACCTGGTCTTTTGAGGTACTGAGCTCCCATGAAATGAAAGCAGTAAAAGGAACTCCTCACAGGAGTGGATCCTAAGTTAGCTATTTGGGTGCTCTGTGCACATGTCCAGAAGAAGCATACCTGTGAGGTAAGAGGCTGAGCGTCCAGATGTTATGATTAAGTTTCCACTGTTGGCCTCTGAATGCAACAAGGGTAGTGTTTGAGGGAGTAATAACACCTTTTGAATATTATAGGATCCTGTCCATGGAGTCTGCCTATGAAACTAATATAGTTATGAAGGTCTGTTTTTATTTCCCATACCCAATGTCCTACTATTATTATTCATTTATATTGTATAGGACAGTGTTTCCTCAGCATTTTCAGGTTGGCGATCCCTTATTTAAGGTCAACTTTTTTTTTTGACCTTCTTATGTTTACTATATAAGACAGAATAAATATGTATCAAAGATAACAATAAGCCTACATAACCTACATGTGGTTTGAGAAGTGGATGGAGAATACTTGTTCTTGAAGAGTAAGGGTGTATGCAGGGAAGAGGGGATCAAAATGTTCTTTGCTTTAGACTGGAAAAACATTTTCAATGCCCCATTGATTGAGAAACACTGCTATCAGATAACATTACCACTGAACATTAGTGAAAACAGATCCCTGAAGACTGAAATCCTGTGTGTATGCCCAAAACAGATGGGCACAAAATGGAAAGCTTCTATCTGTAAAAGTCATAGAAATCATTTGACATTATGGAGTACAGCAAAGGCAAGAATGCAAGCTTCCCCTGTCTACCCTGTCAGAGCACCTCAGGCTTGACCAGATGGAACCATGCCTAGCAATAAGGTCATATCTACCCTAGAAAATAATCATGTTTAAATGTGATTGCAAAACATAGGTGTAGCCTAACCAGAGAATAATCTAATTAATCAGATTCTAATAAACAGAGTATAATATTGTTGATTTATGTGCATGACCAGCAAAAATAATATGTATGCAAGAGAACCAAGTTTTAGATGAGGCTTTATCTGCCAGTGTCTGTAAATAAATGGTTCTCTATGGCATTTTATTTTTCGTCTCTACGGAAAAGAGGAAAAAAATGTTTGATCACAATCTTGTTACACAACCCTCTTTTAACATGGTTATTCTTGTAATGTAAGTAGGGCCTTAAATAATATTTCAGTCTCCATGTTCATTCAGTCTTTTCCCCTCACCTGATCCTATTAGCCAGGGTGCTAATTAGTGACAACTATGCAAATGTTTTCGGTCATACTGATGCTTATGTTCTGGGAGCTGGACTTCGCAAAACAAATTCAGAATTAAAATGATTTTTCCTCATAGGTTGTAACAATGTATGATATATAAACCCCTAATGTAATGAGGACACCTAACAGATAACTAATAAAGCTTATCTGCTAGGTGGTACATCTATAGCAGGGGTGGCCAACCGGTGGCTCCGGAGCCACATGTGGCTCTTCAGAAGTTAATATGCGGCTCTTTGTATCGGCACTGATGCTGGGGCTGGAGCTACCGGTGCCAACTTTCCACTGTGATTGGGGGTGCTCACTGCTCATCTCCTGGCTCTACCACAGGCCCTGCCGCCACTCCACCCCTTCCTGCCCCTCCCTGAGCCTGCCGAGTCCTCACTCTTCCCTCCTCCCCCCAGAGGCTTCTGCACGCCAGGAAACAGCTGATTGTGAGGTGCAGGGAAGGGTGGGGGAGGCACTGACTGGCGGGGCTGCCAGTGGGTGGGAGGTGTTGGGAGTGGTGTGGGGGGAGTTAATGGAGGGCTGCTGACATATTACTGTGGCTCTTTGGCAATGTCCATTTACTCCTTCTCAGGCTCAGGTTGCCCATCCTGGATCTATAGAGACAGAGTCACATCAAATTCTGTATTGAAACATTACAAAAGCACAAGAGTGAGAATTAAACGTTATTGTGACAGTTTTACCTCTTCTGCCCTCTTCTTCCACCCCCTCTCCCCCTTGATTCAGTGGAATTAAATCAGGCTGTCTTCATTATTTTAATGTAGGGCTGGACTTTGGAAATTATTATTTGACTAAATGAAAATAATCAACCTTCCCAACATAAAACTTTTGACTGAGCCAGACTAGAGAAGCAGATGGGATTTACAGTTCATGTCCATTAGAAAATCCAAGATTTTAATCTGCATAAATAGCACCAAAACATTGTGCACATTGCTTAGTGGGGTTTTTATAGCACACAGTGGATTCTCCACAAAAATCCATGCACAATAATAATCAGAATAATCCACCATTTCTGCCCTCAATCACCCATGTCACATATTTCAGTTTCCCTAAATGTAATATTTTAGAGCCGATTCACTTATGTTTCACTCCACTAAAATTCGGCCTCGATAAAAGTGCTGCTAAATTAGTTTAAAAACTGCATAGTCACCAGGTATGTATGAGATACTTAAACAGATTGTTCTGGGGGTTATTTTGTTTTCTTTTTTAAGGAATATTCCATTCAATAGTTAACTAAAAATAATGGCTGGATGCTGTGTCACTGTGTTAGCTGCAGAATCCACATGGTTATTTATAAAATAGTCTCTAGAAATGGAAACTGAGATTAGTGATGACGTTTTAGCTATAAGGCCTGTGAAAAAATGCAGCTAAGGCCAATGTGCTATGTGTAATCTTATCTGCTATTTCTAGCATGTCAGTTACTCGACTTACACCTTATATGCAGCCATTAAGCTTATTAAGTGAGACCATTTGTACTTCTCTCCCATTTTAAATTAAGTCCCTCCATTCCATTCCATTCCAGGCTGCTCCCCCAAGCTTGATAACATCTGAGCATTTTTACCTCTCTAGTGCCTTGATTCAAGAGTCCATCTTTATTCAGCAATGCACATGCTTAAATGCATTGCTGAATAGGGAGGGACTTGAACATGTGCTTACATGCTTTGCGGAATTGGGGCCTTGCAGAATCCACATAATGTGTTATCCCTGCACGAGCCTTCTTAAAAAGAGACGGCCTGGAGTCAAAGTGTTTCTAGTTGGGGGATCACCTCTCTCTGTACATTGCCATACTGCTGAAGCTATGGCCAGAAAAAGAGATCAATCTTGCTGCCCGTCACTTTAAAAGATGGGGGCTGGTAGTAGAGCATTCTCCCAGAGAGGCTCTTCAGCTGTGGAACAAGATCCCCTTTCAGTATGAAACAGACCTTCAAGGAACACTGCAAGATGCATCTATTTACACAGCGTGTTGCAAAGGTGGGCATTAGACGGGAATCAGTTTTGTAGGAGGGGAGTAGTGTGTTCTGCCAGTTCTGTTTTTGTAATATATGCAGGTGTGCCTAGAGCCTTCGATGGGCACATTTTTTCTCTTTTGTATAAAGCTAAATACATTTAAAAAATCACCTGAGCCTTGTAAAAGTTAATCCCATTCCCTTTTTTTTTTAAACACTTAAAGACTCTTATTGTTGGGAGGCTTGTCTGCCCTGAGAAGAGTTATAATTGTAGTTGTGCTGCCAGATTCTGCCCCAGATGTGTTGTGGAAAACTTGTGGAGTTCCTCTGCTAATTGAAGTCACGTAGGTGGTGTTTCTTGGGAAAGAGTTAGGGGCATATACCCTTCAACCCCCCCCCCCCCTTATGCATCTTTCCAAGCAGTGGTTATGTGCCCCTGGTTCAAGTAACCTGCCCAAGTGGCCACACAGAGCCGTGTCCTCAGGTGGCAAATAAAAGTGCTTTTGTACACCATGCTTGGTTCCTTCACAAACATCTAAAGACCTATCCAGCCTGTGAAGCATCCTGACTAGAATGATCCCACATCATGGGGTCCATTTTGTATTGCGCTGTGCTCCTTTGTACTTGCTGCATCTTTCAACTGTACGCTTGTCAGGGGAATGGCCTGGTAAGTGGGCGGCTTCTCTTCGCCGACTGCACAGCAGCAGCCACTGGAGCAGTGACAAGAACTAACTAAAAGTTGTTTCAATGTTATTTTGCGTGTGTATGAATGGCAAAGGTGAAGGGGGTCTGAATGTCATTTACTGAGTTTCCTTTTCAGTAATTGTATCTGGCCACTGATAGGTAATTGAGGTTAAAATGGGAGGGGGATCATAATGGGGATCTTATTGGCAGGACCCTATCAAATTCATAGGCCACTTTGGTCAATTTCATGGTCATGGGATTTTAAAAATAGTACATTTCAGCTATTTAAATGTAAAACTTCACAATGTTGTAATTGTAGGGGTCCTGATCCAAAAGAGTCGTGGGGGGTCCCAGGGTTATTGCAGGGGGAGGTTGTGGTACTGCTATCCTTACTTTGGTGCTGCTGCTGCTGGTGGCACTGTCTTCGCAACTGGGCAGCTAGAGAGCGGCAGCTGCAGGCCAGGAGCCCCGCTCTGAAGGCAGCAACTCAGAAATAAAGGTGGCATGGTGTAGTATTGCCACCCTTACTTCTGTGCTGATGGTGGCAGAGCGCTATCTGCAGAGTTTGGTGTCCGGCCAACAGCCACCACTCTCCAGCCATTCAGCTCTGAAGGCAGCAGACCATACCAGTAAGTCAGAACCCCCAATTTGAGAAATGCTGGTTTGCCCATGAAATCTGTATAGGACAGGATAAAAGCCCACAAAAGACCAGATTTCACAGTCCATGATACATTTTTCATGGCTGTGAATTTGGTAAGGCCTTACTTATTAGTGATGAATCTGTTGTTCCATATTATCGGTACCTTCTATAGCTTAGTTGTCTCACTGTCATACCTGATCAGCTGGTTTATTTCTTAAGGCCTTTGAGAATGTTTTCACCACAAAGACTTTTTTCATATATTTTCTGTCAGCTCGCAATTGTTCAGCATCTCTGGAGTTCCACACTTCCATCAGCTACTGACCAAGATATGATAGACTGCCCAGTAGATCAGAAAATCCCAAATAACATATCAGCCTTTCAAAGTTATTGCCATAAAAATCACAATTTATGATTAGACCTTCTTTAATCTGCACTATTATAATTGGCATTGGATTTCAGAGGCATTAGGGAGAGAGCAAGTTGCCTAAACTGATCTCCAATCTCAGCACAATTCTAAAGGAATTGAGCTGTGCCAGGTATTTGTCAACTAGTAAGCCTCAGAGGACTCCCCTTTTTTTAAAAAAATTCAGTAGTTATAATGTTGTCCTCCTTTCAGAGTTTTTAATGAAAGCCCGTAAGAAAGGGCTTTATTAATAAAAAATGCTATGAGCTCACAAGTGCAAGGAATTTATGTACAAAATACATCAGCAGTGTTCTATACTCTCAGGAAGGATTGTATTTACTAGCAATGAATATTTCTGCATTTATGGGAATACATATTACAGCTTTTTTATAATACTGATTTAATTTATATAATAAATAAAAATATATCATCTGCCTCACATTTTTATCTGCAAATGTGTCTGTAGGGATTTTAAATGTGACTATGTTTTGAAAAAGGACTGTAAAAGTGACACCACATAGTTTCCTACTGGATCCCTCAACGAATTCTACATTGCATTGGCTTCATTTGCAAGTGAAAATATGCTGTTTCTAATTGCAAACCCTGTAAACTCTGGAATCTGAAAATCAAGTTGTGTTCTTTGTGCCTTATATATCACCAATAATAAAGATTCTGCAATTAGAATATAGCCAGAAATCTTGCTCATATGCTGCATTGGTTCTGCAGTGCAAACAATAATTATTGATTTTTGTGCCTAAAGTAAGCCAGCCTGACTCAGCCATGGCAAGCAGCAGATCTGTTCAGTAAGTAAGTACAATTTTTACATGGTCATTTTCAGACCACAATCATACTTTAAGATAAGAACAAGATTGACCATATCATGATCAATGGCAAATGGTGATGCGCACTGACAGATGTGAAAGTGAGAAGGGATGCAGATGTTGGCAGAAACCACACCTTGTGACACCCTCCATCAAGCTAAAACTGAGAAGTGTGGGTCCACCAAACAAGGGACATAGATGTTAGGATATTGACAAGCCAAAGTCCCTTGAAATACAGAAAGCTTTCATTTTGAAGTTAAAGAACAGGCTTCAAGCACTTGCAGACCTTGACAAAGAGGAGGGGAACGCAGATAAGGAGATCAACAAGAAGTGGGACAAAGTAACAGCAATTTATAAACAGAGCAATGAAACCTGTCTAGGCTACAGGCAGAAGAGAAGGAAGGATTACACCCAGCACATGGAATGCCATAGAAGCCAGATGAGCCCTGAAGAAAAAAGTTTTAGACACAAAATCCCAGAAGCTAAAGGACAAATACCATGAGCAGTATAGCAAGGCACACCGGGAGGTCAAATGCCTTGTGAGAGCAGAAAAACGGCATTAAATTGGTAATCTGGCAATACAAGCAGAGGATGCAGCTGCTCGTGGTGAACAAGGAACCGTCTACAAGATGACACGGCTTATCAGTGGTAAACGGCAGACACCAACAAATTTTCATCAGGAACAAACAAGACCACCTACTAACAACTGAAAAAGAACAAGAAATATGCTGGACAGAGCTTTTCAAAGCACTGCTGAACAGGGAGCCACCTAAAGAGGAAGCAAATATCCAGGAGGCAGAAGATCGTGATATCAACCCAGACACCCAACTAAGGAAGAGGCCATTCAAGCCATCAAATCCTTAAAAAAATGGGAACGCTCCTGGAAAAGATAACTTGAATGCAGAATTCTTCAAGGCAAATCCTAAATTAGCAGCATCTATCCTGGGCCCTCCATTTACATCAGTCTGGGAAAGGGAAAAGGTGCCAGATGAGTGGATCAATGGGATTATAGTGAAGATATCAAAGAAAGGAACTCTCAGTGATTGTAATAACTGGCATGGTGTCACACTTTTATCTGTGCCAGGCAAAGTACTGTTTTAAGATCATAGTCCAGCATAGATCAGAAGCAGTTGATAGTGGTCTCAGAAAAGAGCGAGCTGGTTTTCGGAAAGAGCGTGGGTATACAGAGCAGATCTTCATTCTACGAAACATAATAGAACAGTGCTTTGAATGGCAATGCCAACTCTACATACATTTCATAGACTTCGAGAAGGCTTTTGATAGCATTCATAGGACTGCCTATGGAGCATTCTGTGGGCACATGGAATTCCCTTCCATAGAATCAATGTCATCAAAAGCTTTTATTTCAACTTTACATGCAGTGTTGATCACAGCGAGCTCAGTTTTGAAGTCAAAATAGGAGTACATCAGGGGTGTGTCACGTCTGCAGTCCTCTTCAACATGGCCATTGACTGGGTATTGTGACGTATAACAGAAGACATGCCAAGAGGCATTAAATGGATACTCTTCTCATCCTTTGAACACCTGGATTTTGCAGATGATGTTGCTGTCCTATCACATATCCAACACCATATACAAGAAAAAACAACTCAACTCAACGCATTCCGCCAGAAAATTGGACTGAAATTAACCGCAATAAGACTGATATCAGGACCTTTAATATTGCCTCACCATCACCAGTATGGATAGAGGGTTATGTTCTCACCAATTTAGAAACATTCATATACTTGAGTGGCACCATCAGCCAGGATGGTGAAACAAGCCAGGACATCCGGAACAAAATCAGTAAATTCAGGAACACCTTGAAGAGCTTAAATACAGTCTTGAAATCATCAAAATACAACACCTAAACCAAACTCAAGATTTATCAGAGCTGCATACTTTCAACACTACCTTATAGTGCAGAATGTCGGGGAATGAGAAAGTATGGCATATGCAAACTATCTTCATTCCATACAACCTCCCTCAGAAAAATCCTCTGTATCTTTTGGCTCAGAACAATTTCAAACCAAGATCGATTGACACAGTGCAGCCAAGAAGATCTGAGCACCATCATTGCCAGAAGGCACTGGAGAGGTATCAGTCATGTGCTTCAGATGGAAACTGATTCCATCACAGAGTAGCAATAAGATGGACCTGAAGGCAAGTGAAAATGAGGCTTCCTGAAAACAACATTGCGAAGAGCTGTGGAAGCCAAGCTGAAAACCATGGGGCACAGCTGGCAAACTATTGAAAGACTTGCCAGAAACAAACAGGAGTGGAGGACCTTTGTCACTGCCCTAAGTTCCAGAGGTGCAATAGGAACATGATGATAATGATGTCCATACTTTAATATTTAGTCACTGTTGCAGTATGTGAAATGAACATACCTGCAAAGCCATGAAACCGCATATAAACATCTAGACAGATTTAAATAAACAGTTGTTGAAGCATAGATCTGAAATCATAAGGCAAACATCTGTACCTACATTTTCATGTTCTGTGCCAGTGGAGATTGAAGAAATATTCTATGTCAGGCGTCTATCTTTAAAATATGCAAATTTATTAATTATTGTTTAGAATTATAATACAATAAATTGTAACTAATATAATTAATTTCTGGATGGGTGGATAAACTGAAGTTTGGTGTAATCTGACCTTATTTTTTTCAATGTAGAAAGAGGGACATGCAGAGCTAATTTCAAGTATTCTCAAAATATTCAGTTGGGATTAAAATTCCCTTATTTTCCCAATGACTGAATTAGGAGTCTCTCATGTCAATATAGTCTCTCAGTTAACATCACAGCAAATAGGAGACTTGTTATGGGTTTTAATCAGGCCACAACTTTATTATATAGATGTCTGTGACTACCAGGCAGATAAAGTGTATAGTGCAGGCAAATCCATGCTTATTCAAATCAATTCTCCGGGGCTTTCACCTCTTTGTTTCCATCCAGGTCCCCCAGCTGACCCATGGCTTGGACCTTACCATTCACCAGCCTTGTAAGAGGATTAAGGAGGGCTAGGAGAACAGAGGGGGTTGGCTCCCTGTCATACCAATCATAGAAGTCCCCGAAACCCCTCCTCCGTTCTGTTCCTTTATCCTTTATCCAGTATCTCCTTTTAAGTCCTTTACCAGGCCATTTATCAGGTCACTGGCTGCCCTCCCTATGGAGTACCTGCACTGAACATCCGCTGTGACGGGTTGGGATCACGGAAATCCCTTAGGAGCTGCCTCCCAAAGTGCCAAGACTACTCCTGCCTCAGTTTTCCTACCCCAACAGCTTAAGACCTCAGTACCGTGCCAGGTCTGAGCCACATCCCCTAACAGCTGTGGGCTTTCCTGGAAACAGGCAGGAGGTATTCTTACCTCTGGCACTCAGATGCTCAACTCCCAATGGGGTCAAACCCTGAATAAAATTTGTTTTGCCCTGTATAAAGCTTATACTCATAGATTGTTCACCCTCTATAACAATGATAGAGAGAGATACACAGCTGTTTGCCCCCCCCCCCCCAGGTACCAACATGTACTCTAGGTTAATTAATAAGTAAAAAGTGATTTTAATAAAGATAGGAAATAGGATTTAAGTGGTTCAAAGTAGTAACAGACAGAATAAAGTGAATTACCAAACAAAATAAACAGAACACGCAAATCTAACACTATTACAGCAAAAAGCCTGGGTCCAGCAATCACTCACAACGCCCCTGCCATCACTGTCCTCTGTTCCAGTTTCTTCCAGGAATCCTTGGGGGGTGGAGGGCTGTTGCTTGAGCCAGCTGAGAACAAAATGGAGAGGTCTCTCCCAGGTTTATATAGACTCCCTCCTGTGGGTGGAGAGCCACTCCTCCTTCCTATGCAGAATCCACATGGCCTCTAAGAGCACGTGGCTCAGTTGCAGGCCCGAACCAGGCTACCCTCACCACCAGCCAGGCTGCATTCCTGAGGAAGCTCAGGTGTGGACGGGCATCTACAAAGTTCAATGTTTGCTTGATTGGTTCTCAATTGGGCTTAACTGAGAATAGTTTTTTCTCAGAGAGCTGTTCAGCTGCTTTCCAAAGTCTACATACAACCAACCAAGCACATAGTCAATATTTATAATTCTGGATACAACACAGACACATACATACAAATAGGATGAACAGATCCAGTGGATCATTACCTTCACAAAGATACAACTTTTTAGCAAAACCATATTCCAGTAACATCATACATATATTTACAGGCACACCCCCCCATAAAGCCTTATGGGGTACACCGTCACATCCGCCACAAGGAGGCGCCAGCCATTTCCTTAGCTGCCTCCCCCCCCAACCCTGCCGGGTTCCCAGACATCTGCAAATGGCCTCTTGGCTAGCAGCCCTAGTGGTGACAAAGAAACCATTGTCCCATGTGTGATTGTCAAGGGCACCAGCAGCTGCATTGCCCTTGACCTGGTACTGGAACAACCACCCTTAAGAGAGGGCCGCACAGGCAACCCAGTCTCTGGATCCTTGAATTGACAAGACTCCTTAAAACAAAATAAACAACTTATAAGCTAGAGCCAAAAATGTGCATTCCGCCAACCACATGACAGGCTAAGATTCCAGAGAGCCCACGGCTTACGTAATTTGGAAAACTGGAAATGAGACAAGGTGTCTGCTATCCATGCATGGCACATGCCTGGAAGAAAAACAGATGTTGAAGATGAAGCATTGGAGAACAAATGTCCTTACCAACTTTCCACTCCTCTGCGATCTGGAAGTTTGGCAATTGATAACCTGTACCACTGCCATGTTGTTGCACCAAAGGCACACCATTATATTGGCCCCAAATTAATAACCATTTGTACCTGCACAATTATACCCCGTTAAATTAAGTTAGAAAACTTTTCCACATCCACAAGTCTTACTACATCTGTGCAGTGACTTGTACATAATTGTGTGGTCTGGCTATGCCAGCCGTTGCCACTGCCAGCTGGGGACAAAATGTCTGCCCCAGGGCAACAACCCTCCAAGCAAAGATTGCTTCACCTCACTTGCAAATTCACCCTCCCTGGTTGCAGCTTCCAGCCGGCCTGGGGCTGAAAGTACCTGGGGCAGGGAGCGCTAGTTCCCCTTCTTTCCACTGTCCCCTTTCTGTGCATTTTGCCCATGCCTGCCCTTCCCTGTCTCTGGGACAGGGGAGGGGGATAACAGCCCCTCTGTTTTCCCAAGCTTCTTTGTGCCCTTGGAACAATGCTGTTTCCGATGCTGTTTGCTGCTTTTCTGAGGCCATGCTGCTTGCACGGGGTCCTGCAGCCAGCCTTACAACCCCAGCCTGTTCTTCTTCTGCCCAGCCTGTGCTGCGCTTCCTTGCTGCTTGGACATTTACAAAGTTATTTTTAGGACAGTTGACTGCAAAGGTCGAGCTGCAGTTCAGCTCAAGGCAGAAACCTGCTAAGGATTTGGAGGGCATTTTATCCTTAATAATATTGACCTAAGGTCTCTGACACCCGAACACAATTCTTCTATGAACATTATTGAAAAATCAAAATGTATTGATATGTTACCCCAATTGTTGGCACCATGCCTCCAAAGGAATCTCTTGACTACATTACTCTTCCAACCTCTCTGGATTTATTGTATATGGGGGTGGGGGAGTAAACAGATATTTTTCAGTGTTTTGTCTACACCTCTATCAAAGACAGCACCATAAAAGCATTACAATTAACATGTGTGAGCTCTTCCCAGTCTTTCATATAACGCTTTGTGTGGAACACAGTATCTTTTCCTGATAGGTTCTGCGATGAAGTAGCAAATTTGGAACATTACAAAAAAGTAATCTTTTATATGGTTAAACTCTAGCGCTTGCCTGAGTTGAACGTGCATTAATTATTTCTGGTTTCTGATGTGGACTTCTGTGTGTTAGGATCTGAGCCTAATTTAATGAAGTGCTATTGAATAGGCTCATATGCGCATCCCAAGACTGAAATGTGCTTTAATCCACAACACATTCATCTTAAATTCATGCAGTATTTCAAAGCAAAGACTGAACATTGTTTACTGTTTTGATTTGCGCATTGCACCAGTGAACAAATTTCCAGATACATAAACATTCTTTAAAAAATGGCACATATAATCAAAATGCCAGGACATTAATAGAACCTTCTACCCCACTAAAATAATCCCACACAATCTATATGAAAGTATTCCCTTTTAACTCACCTTTCAAAAGAGATGTGAAAAGTGTGTCACAAAACGTTTAATGCATACATTCCACATTTGGATTGCCCCCTTCCATAGTAAAATCAATCAGAAGGCATATATATGAAATGTTATGGATGAAATGTTTAAATTCAATGGTGTTGATCACAATATAAAAACATAGATGTCATTATTTGAAGAAGGATAAATGATATAAAATAAAATAAAAGTTTTGGGGGGGGGGGAAACAGCTGTAAAGTTTATATATATAAAGGTTTTCTTTTTTAGGATGTATCACTGTATGGCCAGTAGAAGTAGGGTTATATCACAGGTATTTTTACCGTATTTTGTGCATCCAACACAGGCATCAACCGACATGAAATTGATTTAGTGTCCCAACATTCTGTATAAAGAAATATCAAAATAATATTGTGAGCAGAGATTCTGGTCTATCCTATCTTGTCTTCTGTGACCTTTCCCGAAGTTAAGCTTTACTTCAAAACCAGGGTGGGTTCAACTGATTAAAGAGTAAGGATTCACCCACCCAGAGTTTCTTGCTGTCTTTTATGCACTGACTTTCCATGCCACATCTTGCATCTTTCTACTCTCTTCTAAAGCCACATTCTATTACAATGAGCAGTTACTGTGTCCTCTTAGCAGTGGGGGGGGGGCAAACTTTTTGGTCTGAGGGCCCCATCAGGGTTCTAAAATTGTGTGGAGGGCCGGTAGGGAAGGCTGTGCCTCCCCAAACAGCCTGGCCCACCCCCCATCCAACCCTCACCCACCCCTGACTGCCCCCCTCAGAACCCTGGACCCATCGAACGCCTCCTGGTCCTAGTCCCCTGACCATCCCCTCCAGAGACCCTCCACCCCTAACCACCCCCCGGGATTCCACCTCCTATCCAACCCCCCTTCCTGTTCCCATGACTGCCCTCTCCCAAGACCCCCCCACCATAACTGCCCCCTTCCTCCCCCTGCCCCTTGACTACCTTGACCCTATCCACACCCCCGCCCCCTGACAGGAGCCCCCAAACTCCCACACCTATCCAGTCTCCCCTGTTCCCTAATCCCTGATCACTCCCCCCCCACAACCTTCGCTCCATCCAACTGCCCCCTTCTCCCCCTCCTCTGACTGCCCCCCGGGACTCCGTGCCCCTTATCCAACCCCCCCGCTTCCCACCCCCTTACTGTGCCACTCAGAGCAGTGTGTCTGGCAGCCACGTGGCTCGCTGGAGTCAGATCTGCTGCCCTGCCGGAGCTCGCAGACCCACTCCCTCACCATGCCACTCAGTTCAGCAGGAGCTCAGGCTCCACTGGAGCCAGCCACACTGCTGCAGTATTGCTCGGCAGGAGCGGAGGGCCAGAGTGCTGCCTACGTGGCGGCATGGCTCTGGGGAAGGCAGGGGAGGGACCAGGGGAGCCTCCCTGGCTGGGAGCTCAGGGGCCAGACGGGACAGTCCCACGGGCTATACTTTGCCCACCCCATCCTAACACATATGGTTATTTTGCACATTTTAGGATGATATTTCTAGGAATCACATTGTTCAACAAATATGCTAATAAGAGTAATGTGGGCCGATTTTTCAGAGTTGTTATGCTTGGAAGTGTCTATTTCAGTCTTGTGCACTCAGTAGGATGTGTATATGTTCAAGCCCCTGAAAACCAAGCCACCTAGAGTTTGACTACATATCTTTCCCATTGTACAGTGACTCCCTAAGCTAAAATATTTAAGACTTTATATGCTAGTATGTAGAAATTAGAAAAGAATATGATAGCTCCTTTCATAACGTGTTGTACAAAGAATATTATATGTAGATTAAACATTCTTTGTGTTCACACAAACTTTCTGTCTTTTTAAAGGAATTTTCTGATTTTGAGAACACTCTGACAAGAAAGAAAAAGTAAGTTGAGATCATTTCAAGTTCTAGACACTGTCAGTATTTTTGTCTGTACATCCTAGCTTGTAATTTTTATTATACATTGTATGTGTATTATTGATGGTGTATCAATGTTCTAGAGTGAGTCACAAGCTCAAAATGCATTACTAAAGCTCTTTCGCCATTGCTTGTTGATATGCATAAATCCTTCTGTCCAAAATAAAGGAACCAGGATATCCAAATCAAGTGCAGTGAGTCCTTGTTAATCAGAGCTTGCTTGAACCATATGTCTGTTTTTCTGAAAGATTTAAGTGGTAACCCAGTTTCTAGCATGTTTGTACCATTGACCCGATAATCTTCTGAAGGGATTTTTGGTTGCATTTAATCCAAATAAAAAATTAGTTTGCAAAATGATTCAGATTAACTAGACTGTATTTTCTAAAGTATTTATGTGATGGCAGCGTAGTTTGAGTATGTTGAATGTCAGACGATGTTATGATTTGAGCCAATGACCAGTAAGTACTAACAATATAGTGAGGAGCTAGTAGAGGAATTTACGTAAAATTCTTGGTTGGCTTAAGAATCCAGGTTATTGCATTGCTAAAGAGATCTCTTTCAAATGAAATCTCATCTAATGGCATGTTTGAAGGAGAGCTCATCTGTCTGTCTATGACAGACATGAAAATCCCTGGACTCCATATGAATTTATTTGTTTAGTTTTGCTTTTTTAAATGTAGATTCTAATAACTTCAGAATAAGCATTGCCAACCAATATAGTTGAGAAATTCAGATACCAAAGTGTTCAAAGACAATAAATACCAGGTCCTTGTGAAAATGTTCACAAGTTTCAAAAGTGTAAGGAATTTTAGCATGAATGATTGTTCATATATTGCTGCTGCATCATCTGTGATTTTTTTTATTCCCATGTGGCTTTTCTATTTTAACTGTGCTAGTATAGTTAAAGAGGTACAATCCTCCTAGCATGGGTGCAGTTATACTGGTATAAATGAGCTTTATGCCATAACTATTATAGTGTACTGGAAAGGGAGTAACTATATCAATGTGTAAGGCCTGGTCCATACTAGGGGGGAGCAACCTAAGATACGCAACTTCAGCTACATGAATAGCGAAGCTGAAGTCGGCATATCTTAGTTCAACTTACCTGGCCATCCATATGGTGGCAAGTGGACTGCTGCCAATCCCCTATCAACTCCGTTTCCACCTCTCTGGAGGTGGAGTACTGGAGTCAATGGGGAGAGCACTCGGGAATCGATTTATTGCGTCTACACTAGACACGATAAATCAATCCCCGATACAGCGATCACTACCCACTGCTCTGGTGGGTATCATAGAATCATAGAATATCAGGGTTGGAAGGGACCTCAGGAGCTCATCTAGTACAACCCCCTGCTCAAAGCAGGACCAACTCCAACTAAATCATCCCATCAAGTCACCTTGATACTAGTATAACAGTGTCCACAATAGAACTATTGCAGTAAAACAACACACCCCTAGCTGACATATGGTAAAAATTTGAAATGTAGACTAGGACAAGATTAAATTTTTTCAGTAATTCATATCACTAGGTAGAAACAGTAACACATGACCCAGGTGATTAACAATACAATACCAAAAAACAATGAATGATCAAAGTCAAAACTTTGTGAACAACTCACAATCTGGAAGTTCAGAGGTTTGGTCAACACTTATAAAATAATTAGTAAGTAAGAAGAAAATCAATTAATTCAACCTAAAAAAGGCTAACGAATAGTTCAACCGTCCTGATACTCAAATAATATTACCACAGATGGATCAGAAATTGTCTATTTTAAGTGGAACATTGTACAGCTCAGAGATTACTAATTAGGAAGGGGAGGTGGATAGGATGGAAAAATTAATTTCACAGGCTATCATCATATTGATTCTGAGTTGAACTTGGTATACACTTCTAACGATGATGCATAAAGCAAAATGACTGCAAATGGATGCATGTGGAAAGAATTAGTGCAATATGTAGGTATATTAATATCAAATACAGATATACAAAAACTAGATAGGAGATTGAGGTCCAAAATTGGACCCTGATTTTGGGCATCCTAAAATCAGTTCTGTTCAGATCCATGGTTTTGGTTCAGTCCATTAGCAAGGTAGAAAATTTAAGCTTCTAAAGGCTTACAGATCTGGGATGATTCTGATAATCTCTAGGAAAAATACCACTTCCTATCTTCTTGACAGACTACTTAACTATACTATTAACATTTCTTCATTCCAGAAAGAGACTCCAACAATAACAGTTTGCAAAACCGATATCTATAAACTTTCAAAGCTCCGTTATGAAATGTATGATTGTGTGTATGAGAAAAGCTGAGTAACTCCAGTTAAAACCAGTGCAGCACAGCTAAATCCTTAGATATTGTCTTGAAGAATTAGTCTGAAAATATCAGTATTTGAATAAATTCATGTTACTAGTTAACTCTTAATGGCAACTAATGATACATTTTTAATTTTTTTTTTAGATCCATCCAGAAGTCCATGTCTGAAAATGAAGCATTTGGTTAGTAACTTCTTAAATCATTTTCTATATGTGCTAATTATTCAGAGTCAAATTTAGTTAAGACTTAGTTTTGCTTTTCATGATGTCATAGCCTCTTCCCTTCACTCCCCACCCCTGTGCAAAGTAGGAAAAATGCATGTAATAAAACTATAGAGATGTAGGGCTGGAGGGCAGCTCAAGAGGTCATCTAGTCCATCCCTATCACAAGGCAGCTGCCCTTTATGGGGAGTTAGGACCCAGTCTGCCTGTGACTGCCCACTGGAAGTAACCAATTGCCCTAGTGGCTGATGAGTAAACAACCCCCCTGACATACTAAAGGTTACCCAAGCCCAATCAAAGGAGAACCCCCAAGGGAGACAGAAAGCTTCTGAGGAGGGGCGCACCCAGGAAGGCCTAAGTAGAGGATCTACAGGGTTAGCTTTCAGGGGAATCCACCCAAATGGGGAGCCTATAAGCAATGCTCCTACACAAGGGAGCTTTCTAAATGGAGGACTGCAGTTGGCAGGTATTCAAGAAGGCCGGGGGTCTCCTTGACACTGGCTGGAAGCCCAGGCTGGCAAGTAACACTCACTGTCCATGGAGAAGAGACCCAGTGATTGAAACTCTTCTCCCTCGCCCCCTGATCCCTGACTACAGAAAAAGTATCTTAATCTGACAGAGGCAAGACAACTAACATCGGAGGCAAAGACCAGAACTAGGAGAACCCCCAGGGAAGAGCCTGGATAGAGGTGAACAGTGGACTCAGGTCAGGGATATGAATAACCTCATCACTCAGCTAAAATGTTGGGATGAAAGTTTTTTTACACACAGTTTTTTCTGTTAACAAATGCAGCCCTCCAAAAGAGGGTGCTTTTTAGTGTCTAACAGTCTGACTGTACTTGTGATACTTGATTTTTTTTCTTACAGTGAGGGCTAGCCCACAAAACCACACCTGCCTGCAAGGGGGAGCCCTGGGTCAGTTTGGAATGACAATCCGGCCACACTGAGTCATTAATTATACCCAGTCCATCCCTGACAGGAGTTAGTCTAATCTGTTCGTAAAAACTTCTGGTGGCAGGGATTCCCACAGCCTCCCTCAGTAACCTGTTTCAGTACTTGACTATCCTTACAGTTAGAAAGTTTTTCCTAAAATCTAACCTAAATCTCCTTTGCTGCAGATTAAGCTGATTTCTACTTGTTCTGCCTTCGGGAACACAGAGAACAATTGATCAGCAGCCTCTTTATAATGACTCTTGACATATTTGAAGACTTATCAGGTCCCCTCCAGCCTCAGTTTTCTTTTCTCAAGACTCAACATATCCTGTCTTTTTAACCTCTCCTCTAGGTCAGGTTTTTAACCCTTTTGTCACTTCTATTGCTGTTCTCTGGAGTCTCTCCAGTTTGTCCATATCTTTCTTAAAGCGTGACACCAAAACTGGACATGGTGCTCCAGCTGAGGTCTCCCCAGTGCCAAATAGGGTATTACCTTCTCTGGCTTACATATGTGACTCATGTTAATACAGCCCAGAATATTAGCCTTCTTTGAAATTGCATCACATTGTTGACTCATCTTCAATTTGTGATTCACTGTACCCCTGGATCCTCTTCTGCAATACTACTGCCTAGCCAGTTATTGCCTGTTTTGCAGATGTGCATTTGATTTTTCCTTCCCAAATGGTAGTACTTTGCACTTATCGTTATCGAATTTCATATTGTTGATTTCAGACCAATTCTTCAATTTATCAAGGTCATTTTAAATTCTAGTCCTGTCTTCCAAAATGCTTGCAACTCCTGCTAGCTTGGTGTCATCTGCAGATTTTATAAACATACTCTCCATTCCGTTATCCAAGTCATTCATGGAAATATTGAATAGTGACGTAAGTAACATCGACTTAAAGCGCTGTCCACACCACACTGTCAGCAGGTGACGCACTCCCGCCGACATAGCGTCCACCACTTGTAGAAGTGGAGTAATTATGCCGATGGAAGAGTGCTCTCCCATTAGCATAACACATCTTGGCCAGATGCACTGCAGTGCTGCAGCTGTGCCAATGTAACACGGTACTATAGATATGTCCTGGATGTGTTTTTTCTATCAGCTGTGCACCCACCTGCTCAGCGGTTTCATCTAAACCACCCTTCCCTAATTTGCTTATGAGACTGTCATGTGGGACTATGTCAAAGGCCTTTCTAAAATTAAGATATATTTCCTCTACCACTTCCCAGCATCCAGTAGGCTAGTAATTCTATGAAAGAAGAACATTAGGTTAGTCTGGTGTGAGTTACTGTTGACAAATCCATGTTGGCTACTACTTATCACCCTATTATCCTCTTGGTGCTTACAAACTGATTGTTTAATAATTTGTTCCAGTATCTTTCCAGATATTGAAGTTAGGATGACTGATCCATAATTTCTTGAGTCTTTTTGCTCCTCTTTTTAAAGATAGAAACTATGTTTGCCCTTCTCCAGTCTGATGGGACCTCACATCCTCTAAGGGTATGTCTTCACTACCTGCCAAATCGGCGGGTAGCCATCGATCTTCCGGCGATTGATTTCTTGCGTCTGATGAGGACATGAGAAATCCATCGCTCGCGGCTCCCCCGTCGACTGCGGAACTCCAGCTTGCTGGGAGGCGCAAGCTGGAGTCGACGAGGGAGCGCGCCACCGACCGCCGCCGCCATGAGGACGGACAGTAAGTCGGCTGCAGATACGCAAACTTCAGCTACGTGATTCACGCAGTTGATCCCCCCTCCCCCCCCGTAGTGGAGACCAGCCCTAAGAGTTCTCAAAGTTAATCTCTAATGGTTCAGAGATTGCTTCAGTTAGCTCCTTACATATCAAGAATGAATTTAATCAGATGCTGCCATCTTGAATCCATCTTACTTACCTAAATATTATTTAACCTGTTCTTTCCCTATTCTGGCTTGTGTTCCTTCGCCTTTTTACTAATGTTAATTGAGGTAAGCATTTGGTCACAATCAACCTTTTTGTGAAGACTGAAGCAAAATAGGCATTAAACATCTCAGCCTTCTTGGTGTCATCTGTTGTTATTAGATCTCTTTTCCTTGCTATGTAATGGACCTAAACTTTCCTTTGTCTTTCTCTTGCTTCAAATGTATTTATAGAACCTCATTTTATTGCATTTTAAATCCCATGTTAGGTGCAATTCATTTTATGCTGTAGCCGTTCTGATTTTTTCCTTTCATTTTATGCTATTCTTTTGTACTTACCCTTAGTAATTTTGTCATATTTCCACCTTTTGTAAGATTCCTTTTGATTTTCGGGGTTTTTAACGGGTTCCTGAGGTAGCTCTATTGATCTCTTATTCTTCTTCTTCTCCTCTTTCCTTTGGATCAGGATAGGTTGCATATTACATTGACTCACAGAACCCCCTAAAAATCCAGATTAATGCAGAAACCAAAGGAAGATTTTAAAGAATCTGGCCTTCAGACAGAATGAGACAGAGATGCAGAATGTTTAGTATTTGTTTTATCCATTTAAATGAAGAATGGAAACCCCACTGATCTAGTCAAGTTCATCTCCTCCCATTTCCCTTTGTTAAAAATGAATAGTTTTTGCTTGGCTGCTGTGGGTCATGACTAAAGTTGGTTCTGAAGGAATTTATTTTTTGCAAAATTTCTGGAGTTGTTACATATTGTTCTTAAATGATATTATCTATCTGATCAGCTGGGATATTAGAAATACCATACTATTTTGTCAGCTAAACTTTTAAAACAATAATAATGTGATTATTTTCTACAGGCATTCATTTTGTAAAGGTTACAATTGCTGATTTTCAGTATGACGTCTTTGAAAATTTGTAGTTATGTATTCAGGATTTTTTTATATATCCTCACTGAATTAGGGATGAAGAATTGTTTAACAGAGTCATAAATAATTCCCATTTCAAAAAGTCCTACAGTCTCCCATATTTTATGTCAATTTTAGTACTTATGTGCTGATAGTGGACTTGATTCTGAAGCCTTACGTAAAGAAAGCTTTCCTAAAAGGCAATGTTGTTTGGACTACAGGATTCAACTCCATATTTATAACAGATTCCTGTCATTTTCATGGAACCAATTAATACCTTCATAATGAAAGTTCTCTGAGAATAACAGGGTGAGGCCCAGTATATTGTAACAAGTCTGTAGCCAGCTAGGAGCATTATGGCTATCAATGCACACAGTGGTCACTTGGAAGTTTACCATGGGGAGATAAGTACGATTTTCTTGTTTCAAAAGCACTGGCCCTTCCCATTTGGGCAGTTCTGATGCCATCCACACTAACTACTTTATGACATTATAAATCTAAATGATATTTATATAAATCCTACACCAGAAAAAGATATCTGGAAAGCCACAGAATGCTGATATCAAAGCCTTCAGACCAGAGGTATTGTATTAAAACTAATTTAAATAATGTTTAAATAGTGTTAGATGAGTCTCCAGGCAATGTCAATAGATGATGCAATTGTACTCTGACACACTAAAATCCATCCATCAAATTTCCACTTTGGCAAAGCTGTTTATTCATGTCCATGGTCTGAGTAGATGCTACAGTATGCTGTTTGGCTTCTTTGATTTGCATTCTGAAATTACTGTATAGACTTTCCCGTTGTTTCACAGCTATGATATGAATGCAGGTGAATGTTCTCCATGCTTTTACTTTAGACAGGAAAAATGTGAATGGTGCACTTTGGCAGACTTCCAAGAAGCTGGAGAATGATTCGTACATCAAAAGGCACTGTCAGCTTGAAGGTAATTGCTAAACGTATTTCAGCTGATTTTGCATTTTCCACAAAGTATTTTAAAGGGCACCTAGAAAATTTTCTCATTTTTCACCAATAATCTGTCTAAATAATTTGTCAAGACGTTTTAGGATTTACCTCCTCCATGAGGGGGGGAAATGTAGCTTAAATAAAACAAAGTACAGATGCTAGGTGATAGTCACCCTGTCGTCTATGGATCACAGCATGGTCCCCCGCCCACCATGCAGTGAATAGGGCATAGTTCTGCAAAGAGCTGAATACATGAGTGTAATGTCTTGCTCAGGTCATCTAGAACTGTGAGTGGTTGTGTTACCGCACTGCCACAGCAAGAGAGAGCTTTGCTGCTGCTAAGCTACATTTCTCCTTCCTGATACTCCAGCTTGTCTGCCTTGCTAGCAAAATCTTCAGGAATCCACCAGTCCAAACCTTGTGTTGCAAATAACAGCCGTGAACCTCAATTCCCGAGTTCCCCAGGGAAGTCTTTCTGCGGCATCCAGTCCCTCTCACTGCACCCTCACAGCCTACAAAGAGACAGAACATACACCAGCCTGATAGGTTAACTGAAGACCCACATCTTCTATAGCATGGAGATGGTTTTGTAATGAAACAATACAGTTTTAAATGGAGAACATAGGTTTATGTGATTAAAAATAAGAATAGAAGATAGTGATATGGTTACAAGTAAAACAAAACACTTTCTCATGGCTAAAACTTAACTTCAGCAGCTTTGTCTAAACAGATTTTTCACCTATAGTCAGTGTGTAGAGACTTCGACTCCCCTTGGTTGAAGGATCCACTTTTCTTAGATTACAAGAGCTTTGGCCTCTTGTGTCCCCAGCAGGTGGATGCTGAAATGGCTTTCTGCTTCCACTTACATTTCCCATTTCTCTGTTTCAAGAGCCAGGGAGGCTTCCTGGGGGTGCAGGCTTCACCTGCTGTTGTGATTGTGATCATCCCTCTTTTTTAGCTTGAAGGCTTTGTTTACCTTGTAGGCAGATGTACTTTACTTTGTCCTCTGCGATATTCCCTGGCTCAATGTGCATTGAAGACAGAGGGAAACAAGCGAAACAATGTCCCTTTGTCTTTGCCTGGGTTTATTCACAGCTTGCAAAATGCCTTTTATTTCCCCGCACATGTTTATAGTTCTTTATACATCACACAATAATATTAATGGCCAGCATGTCACCAGTTTGCACATGGTACCTTGACAGCTTTTAGATTATGACCATAGTGAGTGGGGGCAATGAGTACGTCAGCCCTAATGTGAGATATGGTATGGTTTGCTTTCTTTCAGTTGGCACTGGGGGCTCTCTGGGTCACAATGGGTAACTTTTTATTTATGTGAGTAGTGCCAGTGAAGTCAATGGGCTACTTCACCCAATAAAGTCTATAGGCCACAGTTCTGTGGCATGGGGATAGACCAGGGGTCTCAAACTCAAATGACCACGAGGGCCGCATGAGGACTAGTGCACTGGCCCGAGGGCCCCATCACCGACACGCCCCCACTCGCTCCTGCAAAGCGCCGCCCCAGCTTGTTCATTGAGGCCACAGCAGCAGCACCTGGAAGCCGGGGCTTGGCAGCGGCCCAGCCAGGGCGCTTCGCAGGAGCCCTCTGCAGCGGCACCCAGGAGCAGTAAGTCTCCCGCAGAGGGAGGCGGGAGGGCAGTGGGGAGCCTGGCTAGCCGCTCCTGGCCGCCACTGCAGAGAGCTCCTGGGAAGCACCGCCCCAGCTCATTCATTGAAGCCGCAGCAGCAGGGGATCGGCAGCGGCCCAGTCAGGCAGCAGAGAAGTGTCCGCTTTGGCGGGGGGGGGGGGGAAGAGCCACCAGGGAACTTTGCGGGCCGCAGGGAAGGGCTTCACGGGCCGCATGCGGCCCATGGGCCGCATGTTTGAGACCCCTGGGGTAGACAGTTGTGATGTGTGCATGCGGTGGGACTCCATATTCTCTATATCCAGCAGAACTGGGCTCTCCATAAGCCTGGGAGTCATTACTGGTGGACACAGTATCAACAAAACTCACACACAGAGGGATGCACAAGGTTAGCAGCCTACTCTAGCTCCTATTCATGGGTTTGGGTCAGCAGCCATGGAGCATCTGTGTGGCTGCTCCTTGCCCTGCCCATGGACTGGAGGCTGGATTTTATTTCCCCTTTCCCCAATCCCTGCATAATTCCCTCTCACAAAACATGTTTGGTCTGTATGGGATTTAGAGATGGTAAATAACCCGTCCTTCCTCTTCCATCCTCTTCGCAAAAGGATGAAGTCTACGAATTAACTGATCCAGGTAGAATAACAAGGTTTAGGACTTTAAATGAAAACCTGTTTTACCCATTTCTGCATTTTTGCAGGAGTTCTGAGCATTGTTTGTAATATTCTAAAGTATGCAGCTACAGACTCCTCCTCGTTCAGGCAAAATTCCCATTAACTTTGGCTGGATTGTTGCTTGAGGATAGGCTGACCATATTTCCTTGAGACAAAAACGGGACATTGGGATAGCAAAAACGGGACGGGATTATATAATATTCTGTATTCATGAAAAAGTAAGACGCTAAAAAAAGTTTTATTACATGAACATACAGTAGACTCTCGATTATCCGGGATGATCGGGAAAACCTTAATCTCAGTTAATAAAATCCCAGATAATCAAGCGTCTACTGGGGGGGGGGGGTCGCTGCCGCACTAGGGTGCGGGGGGGGGGGGGGGAAGGTGGTGGTCCCACCACCTGCCCCAGTCAGCTCCCGCTGCCAGCCTGGGTGTAGGGAACCCAGGCTGGCAGCGGGAGCTCAGACCCCGGCTAGCAGGAGCCTGCGGGGAAACTCTAAAGCGGCAGCCGGCTGAGTGCTCAACCTGCCGCCGCTTTGGGGTTTCCCCCCAAGGCTCCTGCCAGCCTGGGACTCAACTCCAGCACCAGCCTGGGTTCCCTACACCCAGGCTGGCAGCGGGAGCTGACTGGGGCAGGCAGCAGGACCCTGGCTGGCAGGAGCCTGGGGAGAGAGCCCAAAGCGGCAGCGGTCTCAGCAGTCAGCCTGCCGCCGCTTTGGGATTCCCCCCAGGCTCCTGCCAGCCGGGGTCTCAGTCCACTGCCAGCCTGGGCTTGCTACAGCCAGGCTGGCAGCAAGTTGAGATCCTGGCTGGCAAGGGATCCACCGGGGGGAACCCCAAAGCGGCGGCAGGCTGACTGCTCAGACCGCTGCCGCTTTGGGCTCTCTCCCCAGGCTCCTGCCAGCTGGGGTCTCAGCCCGCTGCCAGCCTGGGTTTCCTACACCCAGGCTGGCAGCGGGAGCTGACTGGGGCAGGTGGTGGGACAAGTGGGTGGAAGCAGGCTGAGACCCCAGCTCATAAGGGGCCAGTGGGAGAAGCCCCAAAGCAGCGGCAGGTTAAGGCTGAGCCCGCCGCCGCTTTGGGGCTTCCCCTACTTCCCCTCCACCTCCTTCACACACAACCCTGTGCCCCCCATTCCATGCCCCCCACTCTCCCAGTACCCCCTTCACACACAGCCTTGTGCCCACCACCTACCACCCCCTTCACAAGCAGCCATGGCCCCCCCACTTCCCCTGTGCCCCTCTTCACATGCAGCCCCAGCCAGTACCTCCCTTCACACACAACCCTGTGCCCCCCACTTCCACCCACGACCCCTACGCACCCCTCTTTTCCCCTGCCCCCCTCACACGCAGCCATGACCCCCCACCCCATACTCCCTCCCCCCTCCACCCCATGCCCCCCCGCCCGGTCCCCCCCTACCTTCATGCGCCTTGAGCAGCACGGTGTTGTTGGGGACGATGTTCTCCAGCTCCATGGGGCCCAGGGCGGCGCTGCCTCCTCCCCACCCGGGCTCGCGCTGCCTCCGGCTCCGCTCCGTGCCCGGCCCTGCTGCCAGCCTCACCCCCTGGCTCCCTGAGCTCGGGCGCTTGCAATCCCCGCGCTTGCGCCTCCCGCACAGCCCCCTCATTGGGCTGCACATGGCGTTTCCTCCACATGGGGTGGACGGGGGGAGCGAGGCGCCAGGCAGCCCCTGCCCAGCCAGCAGTTCCACTCCGCCCCACGTGGGGGCGGCCCAGCCAATCGTGCCCCGCGGGTGGGCTCTGCAGCAGCGGAGGGGAGGGGGGAGCAGGCCGGGGAGGGGAAGGGACTGAAGGGCTGCGGGAGGGGGTGGGAGGAGGCGGGACCCGGCCGTGGGTCCCTGAAAAAACGGGACAAATTTGATATTTATATTAAAAAGACGGGACAGTCAAAAAATATGTAAAAAACGGGACTGTCCCGTTCAAAACGGGACGTATGGTCAGCCTACTTGAGGAAGGGATTGCAGGATAATGATCTTGTCATATTTCCTAACTGCAAGAATCCAGAGAAGGTCGACAAAGCTGGCTAGAGATACAGCAGGATTTAAAGTGGTCATTGTACAGTACTTAGCAAACAGATTCCTGCAGCTCCACTCTGCTCTCTGTCCGTGCTCTCAGTTCCACAGAATATCCTGTGGCTTCTCACTCAGCCAAACTTGGTATGCCCTGCTAGCTTCTTGATCCCCACTTATCTAGCTCCTTGATGGAGGAGCTAGAGTAGAACTTGTCACTTAAAAAGCTCTAATTCTGTCTGTTTGCTGGTTCTGCTCTAAGGACTTCTGCCCTGTATGCCATCAGAGAAGCACCCACAATCCCTACCTCCTTATCAAATGAAGTAGAAAGGGAGTGTAAAAAAACCAAATCCAATTCAAAATTTAATAGGTAATCTGTGTTGTTGGTTTTTAAATCCCTGCTGGAGGTTTAATATAAATTGGAAAATATACTGTGAAATGATGCACTGGGACTGAGAATGGCTCTTTACAAACATGATCAAATATTATAGCATAAAGTATTATTTAGGGTATGTTTTGGAGGCTTTTGTACTTGTCCATCTAAAGCAGGGATTGCAACCTTTGGCACGCAGCGCATCAGGGAATTTTACTGATGGGCCGGTATGGTTTGTTTACTGCAGCGTCAGTAGGTTCGGCCAATTGCAGCTCCGAGTGCTGTTTGCCGTTCCAGGACAATGGGGGCCGCAGGCAGCAGTAGCCAACCCACGTAAAGATAAGCACATGCTTGTAAGACCAGGACTAGAAAGCCCATTTTAAAACAAAACAAAAACCTACATTTAGTCTGTACAAAATCCCAGTGCTTCTGATGGGATTTTTCATGGTAAGTAGTAAAATCAGTAGTGGGCAAGCTATAGGGTTCTCCCAAACAAATTTAGGAAAAAATCAGAGAGTATATGATACAAGCCACTGTGTATGAAGCAATGAAGCCTGGTGGAATTCTCTGAGAAAATTGTGCTCGGATTTTTTAATTAATTTTTTAAAAGTCTTTATTTTTTTTAATTAAAGAAAAAGTAAACCAAAAATAGTACGTGGAGCAAGACATTTATAGTTAATAATGTGAACCACATTACCAGCATTAAAACAGAGGAATGCTAACGTACACATCTATTATGGTTCAATTTATAAATAGTTTCTTAGTACATAGTTAATAGATGTTTTGATAAATGGTTAATCAGTTGTCTGAAAAATACTCCAAAGAATTGCTGATCACCATGGTTTATAATATCTATGATACCTTCTTTTGATGTGCTTATAACAGTTTGTAACACACAGTGTTTATGTCTGTAAATTATGACAGCTGATGATATACTAACTCTTTAAAAGCCCTATATAAACGAAACCTTAATAGAATGTGTGAATGTATCATGTATTTAGCTTATTTCTTTTCTTTCTTTGTTTCATAAAATTTGACTGAGTGAGTGTAAATTCTTGGTTGGGGAACAAACCTAAAAAAGTTGTGAAATAATTGTCAAAACCTTGTATTCTGTGCTATGGGGCTGTCCCAATGTGTGCCTTTTGAAAATAGATGTCTTGCTGCTATGTAGAGACCATGATTACAAGTTGAGCTGGGCAAAAAAAAAAAAAAAAAAAAAAGTCAGTACATAGATTAGTCGCACAAGAATGTAGTTTTGGATGAACCTAAAATGTTCTCCAATTCCGTGAACAATTTTGGCAAAATTAAAATGGGAGGGGGGAGGATATTCTGAAAAAGTCAACACATTTCATTTCAACATATTTAAAATTAAAGTTTTCATCTTTTTATTTTGAAACTCACAGAAAGGGCAGAGGAAGGGAGAGATGGTGGGGCTGGTAATACTCCATACTAAAAGATTTTGTTTCACTTGAAACTTTTTTTTTCCTGTTTGGCCATTGAACCAAAAAAGCAATTGTTTGTCCAGATCTAGTTGTGAGGAGACTTTCTACATCATTTGCCAGCTTGTTGGAGGGATTGGTTGGACTTCATAACACAGGCCTATTTAACCATGTGCATAATTGTTTGGGAGATTAAAGCCTAAGCTATTAGTAATAAAGGTAAGAATTATTTCTAAATAGTTGAGTTCTACATTCAGAGTAAACCAAGCAAAGCAAAGACATTTAGAAGAGGAAAGACTGACATTGTCTCTACCTTTATCAGATTCTGTTGTCCAAAGAATGGCAGCACCAACGGTAGAAAGATCATCCACTGCTCTGAAATCCTCTTACCTAGACACAACAGGGTAAGGTGAGGATAGTTTGCCAGCTTTAGCTCTGAATTTCCTTGGTTTCATTGATTTAAGCTAAACTCCTAAGAACCTGGAAAATAGAGCTGTATGGGCCGGATCTGGAGAAGTCAGTGGGAGTCTCTCTGTTGGCTTCAATGGACTTTGGATCAGTCCCTATGTTTGCAAACTTCCTGACCACTTTCTGGGTGAAATCCCTGCAAGCTGCATAGAAACTTTTTAAAAGCACCAATTTTAAAGGCTCAATTTAAAAAAGGCTCAATTTAAATGTAAACCCCATTTTTTTAAAAAATAGTAAGAGGACAAAAAATGCCACCATGGTTAAAAAACAGATTAAAAGAGGCAGTTAGAGGCAAAAAGACATCCTTTAAAAACTGTAAGCCAAATCCTACTGAGGAAAATAGAAAGGAGAATAAACTCTGGCCAGTCAAATGAAAAAGTTAAATTCTTCTAGCCAATATCTCTGGTCCCAGACACAGTCCTAGGAACCTCTGTCTTGCAGTGTCCAGTTATGCCCACTGGACACTGCAAGCTTATATGAGTTCATCAATACAACAAAGAAGCTGATATGCACCAGGCTTGTTATTCCAAGGGGAGTTTCTGACATGCTTTAAACCAAATGCACTGCTTCAGGTGGAATAAACAAATTTATTCACTACAAAGATAGATATTAAGTGATAGGCAAAAAGTCAAATATAAGCACGCAGTCTAAACTCTCAACCCTATTGGACTGAGAAACATCTATATTAAGCAGATTTTCTCATCCCATTGGATACTGTAGTCCAGATTTGTTCCTTAAACCTGGGACGATCTCCTCTGTATCTTAGTTGCTTGCAGCGAATGTGAGCACAGGAGAAGGGTCCAGTATGTGTCCACTCTGTCTGTTTTATACCCTCAGTCCATGCGCTTGGGCAGCACAAGGCCAGGCATGCTGGGGGGGAGGGGGGCATTGATGAGTCTCTTCAAGCAAGGTTGAGCAATTCCTCTGGTTTGGCCTCATGCAGATGAGTCATTGCATTGTAGCTCTTTTGCTGGACAATAATTGTTGATGGGTTGTTTGACACCCCACCCGGGCATTGGTTACCTTCCTTGCTGTTGCATCTGGGGAGCTAATATCTGGTCGATTCCCCAACTTACAGCATGTTTTAGTGACCACGATACAACACAATTCTCAAAACTTCATATGCACTAATAATACACATATATGGATAGAGAAATGACTTTCAGCAGATCTAAACCTTTCCTCTGAGACCTTACAAGCCATGCTTTATATATGTAAGATCACAAATGTATGAAAATGAGGAATATGGGGGTTACAGTATGCTCCCCCAAGGTATAGAATGTTACAATGGGCAAACAGATTTTATAGGCATCCTAAAGGACAACCTTTAAAGGAAGATCTTGGCAAGGGATGCAACTTAAACAAACTATGCTTTTGTGATGAGCAGAAGAAGGGAGAAGGGGCCTGTTGATGGATGGGCTAGCTGACCTACAGATCTGTGGTATGAAGAGGAGAACAGTGGCTGAAACAGTGGGGACTACAGTAAGAAAAAATATTTATGGAGAAAATAATTAAGTAATTTTGCTTCAGCCAAAACTGGTTTTTAAACAAACCAAAAGAGTTTCAATATTTTTATAATATTTCAAAAGTTTTTGGCCATCTGGGAAAAATAAGGTGGTTAGAAATGTAGTGTTGAATTGATGGGTAGAGTTTTTCTGATCCTCTCCACTATCTGTTTACTATATATATATATATATATATGTATATATATATATAGTATTTTACCCTTGTTAAATTCCTAAAGCATGCAAAAGAACTAGTGCACATTTTTGAAGTTGATAAGTGTTACAGTGGAAGGGCTAGGGCCCAGAGGGATCAGGAAGTAAGGCTGGAAAACAAACAAAAATCTCCCTTTCTGTCTCTGCAGTACAGTTTTTTCAAGGGAAGTCCCCTTCACCCGGTGGTGAAAATCATTACATGAAGATTTACAGTGCATCACTATTGATCAAACTTTCATCCTAACAGAGATGATTGCTCAAGGTCTGCAAGCCTACTGCAGAATAGGAACTTGTGCTAGATGTAACAAGTCATGCATAGTTCACTGCAGAGTTCTCCACCCATTTTGTGATCTACGTTCACAAACCTGACTTCAGCGTACTCTGGATCAGGCTCTTCAAGTGGCTGTTTGTTTAGCCTCTATAAAAATGAATTAATCAGACTATTGATGCAACACATAAATGAATTGCTAGGCTCACTGGCTGCTTCTCCTAAAATGATAATCACGGTAACAGTTAATAATGTTGCTATTACTCGCATGAGAGAAAAAACACTGAGAAAATGGGAAAAATTCCCACCTCTCAGAGCTAATAGTCCTGATTCTCCTTTGCCCTGCGCTTCGTGCAGTCATTTATGCCAAGGCAAAGTAAGTCGAACATACTACCAAACTAGATCAGTAAGTACATTGTGGCTAGCATTTATACAAATTGCTGTGAGGCATATGTATGTTTCTTGCCCAAACAAGTGTGCCTTTGGTGTTTTTCAGTGGACTGAATAGGTCAGTCTGTGTGTACAGGTCAGATCTGGTGATGGTTTGATTATAGATTTTTACAACAGTTAAAGGGGGTACCGTCTGGGGACTATCTAACACTTCTTGTTGTTGATGTCAAGTGATATATATATACTAGCAGAAATACCCGGCGTTGCTCGGGTCCATTGGAGGTGGGGAGGGGGGACAGAGCTGAGCGAGTGCGGGGGCCGTTGGAGGGGAGGGGGGGGGAGAGAGCTGAGCAAGTGCAGGGTCTGTTGGAGGGGGGAGGGGGCAGAGAGCTGAGCGAGTGTGGGGTCCGTTGGAGTGGGGTGAGGGGTGAGAGAGCTGAGCGAGTGGGGGGGCCATTGGAGGGGAGAGGGGAGAGAGCTGAGCAAGTGCAGGGTCTGTTGGAGGGGGGAGGGGGCAGAGAGCTGAGCGAGTGGGGGGTCCGTTGGAGTGGGGGGAGGGGTGAGAGAGCTGAGCGAGTGAGGGGCCATTGGAGGGGGGAGGGGGAGAGAGCTGAGCGAGTGGGGGGCCGTTGGAGAGGGGGAGGGGGAAGGGAGCTGAGCGAGTGGGGGGCTGTTGGAGTGGGGGGAAGAGGGGAGAGAGCTGAGCGAGTGCAGGGGCCATTGGAGGGGGGGATGGGGGTAAGATTTTTAAAATTTTTGATTCTTACCTGAGGGGGGAGAGAGCTGAATGAGTGGGGGGGCATTGGAGGGGGGGAGAGGGGAGAGAGCTGAGTGAGTGGGGGGGCATTGGAGGGGGGTATTATTACATCATAACTATGTCACAGAGAACAGCAGCTGCCCAGCTGATGTTAATGGGCTTTAAAGAATTTCACCCCTAGGGGGCATCAGAGGTGAGATTTGAAAAATTTTCGATTCTTACCCTGATTAGGACCCTAAAGCCTATAACTGTACCAAATTTAAAGTCTCTAGCTCAAACGGTGTGGAAGGAGTAAGGGAACGTACATACACGCAAGCATACACCATTTGGCTTTTATATATATAGATATTGGCCTAAATTAAATTCATTGTACACAACCAAAAGTCCTTTGTTTAATATGTGATTCAGCTTCCCAAAGTAACTATGTAAAAATAGCATCTTCTCACTTGGCAGATTGCCTTCCTCTGTGTAGTTAACCTTTCTGCTTACTCCCAATAATAATAGTATTAATAACAAAGTAAGATTTTTTCCTTATTTATATCACTGTGGGCTTCACAGAACACACACATCTTTTGAAGTGAAGCTAGATTTTTTCCCCCTGGTTTGTGTAGCCACACACTCACTTCCCTAGTTCCAGTTGCAGGGCAACCTGTTGTCTTGATGTCTGTGTAGCCACATCAAAGTCACTTGGCCTGAGGAATCTTTATTAGTGGGAGTGGTACCTGAGCCACAGAGAACCCAGCCTGATTTTCAGATCTTAGCCAGCATTTGCAGGGCTGCCAGTTTTTAAAAAAAAGTCTATATGAAGGAAAATTTGATGTGACAAGTGTGGAACCCTAGAATGCTATTTTTACCAAGTCACTTCAGAGTAGAACTATTCTTTAATCAGAGCTGGAAAAAGTATTGGTGCTTGACTTGGCACTGCCATTTTTCTTTGTTAACTTCTGGAGTTATATGAGTAAAAAAGTTCACAGCAAACATTGCAACATCATATGAGCCATTTAAGTCCCCAATCCTGCAAACATTTTCATAGAGTATATTATAAAAGATGACCGAAAAACACTCTACCAGCTTGTATGGGATTTGGAAATCTCTCCTTCCAGTGATGAACAAATTCTTGGGAGAAAAGCAAGTTATGATATTGACTATATATGTGTGAGCATATATGACCATACAGAGAAAGTAACCATTGCCCTGAAGCTTAATCTAAAAGTGAACTTTTGAAATGTCATGGCCTAAAAGGGAATGCTGAAAAATTGTGCACCAAATCCTTAAGGGGGGAAAAAACAAATAAATTTGCCTGTGAAGTCTGAATGGGTTTGTTTGAAGAAAGTGGGTCAGGTATCAGGAAGGCTCTAGTTTAGTGTCACACCTGGAGCTCAGGAATGCAAGTTGGTGGTCAAGCTTCTACTGGACAAACCCAGAACTCTGAAGCACTACAACTCTGCCTGTCTGTTGCATTGCTAGCAAAGCAGCCACTTTTGCAGAGCTCTAGCAAGAAGTCATCCGCTATACGTAACCAAGTTTGAGTCATGTCAGTTTCCAATGAGGGGGCTGCTGACAGGATTTCTCTGTGTGAACTCTTTCACCTTGGAGTTAACTCTCCTTTGGTTTACGTCATGGAAAGCTACTTATCAGTGAAATAGTTAATGTCATACCCACCTCCAGGTCCTCTAAGGCCCTGGGAAAATAGACAGGTATCTCCAAGAAGTACTAGTTATTTTAAGGTCTGATCTTGGGGTTGGTTTACCTCGGCTTTATGGGCATGGACACACTTCTGGATTTGTAATTGGTTTTAAACTTTTTATTGTTTATTAAAAGCACCTAGATCTTGGGCTAGATGCTTTTTATTTGTAGGTAAGTTAAAATAAGTATGACAAAACATAATGAATACCATTAAATCTTTTGTTTAGGGGGGAAATCACTTACATAAGTAATGATACATGGGGGGGAAATTCTTGACTGTACTTATGTGTAAAACAAAATATCATGGGACGTGATTTACAAAATGTATTCCTAAAGCGAGGATCACAAAATCCACATTTCTATGCTTGAGTAAGTGGCTTGATTGTCAGAAGAGCAGTCCCTAAGGAATTCTCAGTTTAAAAAAAACATTATCCACTCATGTGAACGCACACATTATTTTCTTAGACTACGATCTTGCCCTCACTTGCAGACATGAGTATCTTGATACACAGAAGTGGTCCCATTCAACTCAATCACAAACTTAAGTGTTTGCAGGATCTAGCTCTTATTTGGCTCACAGGAAAATGCAATTAGATTCTAAGCACACATGGCCAGATTCTGATGCCCTTACTCTGAGTTCTCCCATTGTAGTCAATTAGAACACTTGTCTTGTAAGGTGCTACTCGGCAGGAATAAATGCGCCAAACTCTGGCCCTCAATGAACAGAATTTATCATAAGAAAAGACAAAAGAAAATAATAATTCTCACCAGCATTTACAAATGTTGGGGTCTTTCTTCCCCGTGATAAAGATTTTTTTTAAAGCCTCATCCCACTGTCGGTGAAAATGGAATCACCCATCCATGGTCCCTATTCCTGTACCATTAAAGTCAGTGGGAGCTTTTCCATTGATTTCAATGTGAGTAGTCTCAAGCCATAGTTGTTCAAACAAATCACCTGTTCACCTATTGGCTATCACTAAACTAAAAGCTCATAGCCTTCCCTTGTAAATGTCATGGCTCCCTGAAAAGAACAAAGTAGAAAGTTCAGCCTTTTGAAAACACTTCTTATGGTCTGAAGCAAAAAAAGATCCTGGATTGCAAAAATCATTTTTTGCTGAGGGACATAATTTCAGTATAAATATTTCATACTCTGAAGCTGCAAAATAATGACGCACAAGACGCTGCTTGGGAGGGATTCTGAATTAGTAAACTGAGGAGTTAAATACACATGAAACAACAAACATAAATGGATTTTATTTCTGTAAGCTATTTTGCCAGTTTCCTCTTTAGTCTTACTTCAATTCATCTCTATGATGAGATAAAGTGTGCATTTAAGTGATGTGAAATTAACTTTGGAGGGTCAAAAAAAAGCTAAATACATTTAGTGAGTTTCAAACCATATATTGACTGGAAACAAGCATCACTATGGCCTTTTCATAATTATGTAAGTAAATGTCTAATCTTTTTCCAGAGTGCAATGAAGATTTTCCTGTTGCTGAAAGGATACACTTACTGCAAGGAAAAAAGATAGAAGAAACCACGTGTCAGGTAAACAAAATATGTTATCCATCCAGCATCTAATACTCCATCCACAGAAATAGCATATTTCCTATATCTATTTGATTTTATAATTGATGTGTATCTGTATTTGGGAAGTGGAGTTTCAAGGAAGAATCCAGATGTTGATTTGAGTTGCATACCATTTTCATTCTGCAAACCATATGCACTTTAATGCTTTACAGACTTGTTTTTCAAAGTAACTAGGTATCTGTTAAATTAGTACACTGGAACATTATATGACAAGATCTATGCTAAGTGATTAGAACAATCTGGCACTCTCCACATTGGTGTATGTGTCCCAGTGCTTTCTGAATTGATATAAACATGTACTGTCTCTCCTGACACTCCTCTTCATAAGACTACAATAATTAGCCTACTAGTATGAGCAATTAAGGAAGACTGACCCTTGGGCCTGCATAATAATAACATAAAAGTAGTTAACGACCTGTCATCAGCTGGTGCAAGCTGAGAAGCAGAGTGGCACAGGAGGAATAGGTGTAGGCAACTTAATTTAATGCCTGATTTTATTCCAGGACTACATGTAAAGCCCTGAAAAAAGGGGCTTGCAAGGGAAATACAATTTGAGGTTGAGCAGCATGAATGGCCCTGCAATAATTATAGCTTACTATAAAGTGCATCTCATGGAAATTTTACTCTCAGCATTTATTTTCATATCCTTGCTCTTGTTTGTTCTTCTCTGGCAGCACTCACTTGATGGCTCAAATCTGTCGCAGCATATTGGGAAGGAATATAAAATATGAAGTAATAGTCTTTGGGCTAATACATTTTCAAAAATGTTTCATGCCTCATTTCTCATGTAAATTCTTAGGTTGCATTCAGCCTTCAAAATGACATTCATAATCATGAAGAAAAAAGGCCAACATTCATTACTTTAACTGATAAGCTATAAGCACGATCAGGCTTGTCCACCAGGGACTCCATCAATGTTTTCTCCATGATGTTCCTATCATGGGGACATTATGACCAGAGGAATGGTTTATGGACACATGATAAAAGCATGTAATCTGTTCCCCTTTTACCTTCATAGACCTCTGAGAATCTTTCCAATCCTTCTGCATTTTTAACCTCACACCCTCAAACTCACACCCTCAAAGTTCTTCTTTCTCACACACTAGCCTTTCCGCTCAAGAGGCCTGACTGAGACACTCTTTGGGAATCTGTTACTGCCATTCCTATATCAGTTGGAGGAGTCATTGTTGAGAATAGTCTGTAGCATTCCCAACCCCTAGCAGACTGGAGAGTGGAGAATCCCAACTAGCAATGTACGGCTCTGTCACTAGGTCAGTGGGCTAACCCCTGATCTGCTCATATATGCAATAATGCACCCAGCATGCAATCGGCAGAAGGGGGGAAAATAATCTTAGTTCTGAGACAATTGATGAAATAAACACAATGCCACATTGCCTTCGGACAGATCCAAAATGCTGAAGTGTCAGATACATTTTTTTTATACAGAGGCAGTACAACTTGGAGAGCTTGCGTAGCTCTCACAGTGCTGTTTTATAACACTTGTTGTTACATTCATGGTTTTTTTTTCATATACTATCTATTGGGTTTTTTTTCCTTATGGTCAAGGTGATGACTTATGAACAGTGGATCCCACCTCGAGGTCACAGTCTAACTGAGCGTACTAACAGTGAAATGGTGAGTTGTGATGAGAATGTTTGTATTTTTCCTCAGATGTCAGTGTTCTGCAAGAGTAGACAGTTTGACTATGATTTCTTTCACTGGATTTCAGATCCCAACATTTTGAAAGCCCCCTTTCCAGACCAACAGTACTAGTGACAGTCGTCATATCCTTTATGGAAACGGAATTTCTAACTCCTGTTAGGTGTTCTTTCCTCATGGAACCACACATCTGTTGCCCTCACCGTCAGCCCTGCTTAGCTGGGCCAAATGGTAGGTTGAACCCCAGGATTAAAATAGCAAGGTTGCTGAAAGGTCAGGATTGAGTTTCATGAGCAGGGATGTGTGAAAGAATTTTTTACAGTACTGCCTGCATCATGCCTGATCATTGTATTAGTAACTTTCCTGAGCACTAAATTAACCCAAGTTTCTTGATTTAAAAAATCAGCATGTTTTGCAAATCAGTTCTGCCAAACAAATGCAGCATCAAATGTTTTATCACAGCCTAGACTTCACATATTTATAGCCCATCTGGAAATGACATTGGAAATAGGGTGACCAGACAGCAAGCATGAAAAATCGGGACAGGGGATTGGGGGTAATAGGAACCTATATAAGAAAAAGATCCCAAAATTGGGACTGTTCCTATAAAATCGGGACATCTGGTCATCCTAATTGGAAACTACCAATACTTTCCAAAGAAATATTATAAAAAAAATATTTCTCATAGTAAGATTATGATATTACAGACAGGCAGGCAGGTTTATTTGCTCTTAAGTTTAGTTTGCATTTTTGCGAGGCTAATAATTACTATGTAGTTGCACAGTAATTTGGGACCTGCCAACTAGTTTAGAATATAATCACACAGGCTAGATTCTACCATGCTAATTCATGCTGAGAAGTACCATGTTTCCCAAGTAATCTGACTAAAACCAACATAGCTTCTCCCCACATTAGGTATTACTAAAAGTGAGTAAGGGAATTAGGATCTGGCTGATACTCCTGTTCACTTTTATTTCAAAATGCTGTCTTATCACCAAATTAATCTTCCCATCAGCTCCGGGAGTAGAACTGTTCAATGCATTTGTTGGGAAGCATTTATCGGGCCAAATGTAGCCCTCTTTTCTAGTCACATATTTTTCATGAACAGACTTTGAAATGTTTATAAATTTTTTATTCATTAGTGTTCAAACTGCGTATGCAAGTAACATTCAGCTAGTGGGTGGGTTGTTTACACAGACTATTCATGACTTAACAAAGAGTCCTATGGCACCTTAAAGACTAACTATAAAGTATTGAAGCATAAGCTTTCGTGGGTTAATACCCACTTCGTCGGATGCAAGCAGTGGAAGTGTCCAGGGGCAGGTATAGATAAGTAGGCAAGAAACTGCAGAGCTGCAATTCATTTGCAAATTTGACACAATCAATCTGGGATCCAACAAGGATCTTGAATGGCTTGCTAATTACAAAAACAGCTTCTCCTCTCTCCGAGTTCACACCTCCAGTTCAGCTGCTAGAAGAATACCTCACCCTCCCTGATTTGAGATAACAAGCTGGTTCAGCCTGATTGGACTAACCTTGTTACCTCCTACCTGGTTCTTGCCTACTTATCTATACCTGCCCCTGGACACTTACACTGCTTGCATCCGATGAAGTGGGTATTAGCCCACGAAAGCTTATGCTTCAATACTTTATAGTTAGTCTTTAAGGTGCCACAGGACTCTTTGTTACCTCTGCTATTCCAGACTAACACGGCTACCTCTCTAATTCTATTCATGACTTGTTATTTGTGGTGTGTGATTGGTCACCTAAATGACATAGTATTTCTGCATGACTAAAACTTGTTAAACTGGAGAATAATGAATATGCATGTGTGCATAAAGGCTCTTTCTCTGAGGTATTTTTGGTGAGGGGAAAGGCCATTCCCCGATGTTTGTGCAAACAAATACTCACCCAGAGGCACATTCGGGAACAGTGGCTAAAAGGAGTCCCAAATGTGGTTGAAGTGAACAGCTGTTTGGAATTCAAACATCTGATTATAAACACTGTTTTTAATATTCACCCAGAGCTCTCTGTTAACTATTATCCTAGGTATAGGGAGGAAAAATGCAGAAAAGAGACTTCCTCAAGATCATCGGGCTGGGCAAACTATGGCCTGTGGGACACCTCCTGCCCAGTCCCTGAGCTCCCAGCCTGGGAGGCTAATCCCCTCCCCCCACCCCCACTGTCCCTCCTCCCCTGCAACCACGCCACCACACGGGAAGCTTCTGGGGGATGGGGCTGCGTGCTCCTGCAGAGCAGCACAGCAGCGTGTCTAGCTCCGGCGAGGCCGTGCGGCTGCCAGACTTGCTGCTCTGAGCAGCATGGTAAGGGGAGTGGGGCCATGGGGTTGTATAAGGGGCAGGGAGCAGAGGGCAGTTGGATGGGGCGGCGGTCGGGGGAGGCGGTCAGGGGATGGGGAACAGGGTGGGTTGGATAGGCATAGAATTCCCCGGGGATCTGTCAGGGGGTGGGGGTGTGGATGAGGTCGGGGCAGACAGGGAACAGGGGGGTTGGGTGGGATCCTGGGGTGGCACTTAGCTTGGGAGATCTTGGGGGGGGACATCAGGGGACAAGGAGCAGGGGCATTGGATGGGTTGGGGATTCTGAGGGTGGCAGTCAGGGGCAGGAAGTGGGAGGGCATCAGATAGGAGGCAGGGCCAAACTGTTTGGGGAGGCACAACCTTCCCTACCTGGCCCTCCATACAATTTTACCACCCTGATGTGGACCTCAGGCCAAAACGTTTGCCCACCCCTGGGTTGCATTATCACCAAAGCCAGTAGAACAAGTAAGTCGTTCTCATCTCCACAGTCCTGAACTGAGACTACATGGGATGCTGATTCTCACTAAATAAGTACACAGTAGACTCTTTGCCTGATACTGGAAACAAAACTTTAACATATTTTTCATACCTTCACTTGGTGGTGGTTGAGTGTTACAATGAAATTATAAAAGACAGCCATGAGATGGCTGTTCTTGTGATACTTGCCCACTCCTCTGAAACAAGTAAGCACTAGAAATCATACAGAATAGCCAGCTCTCGTAGGGTGACCAGACAGCAAAGGTGAAAAATCGGGACAAGGGTGGGGGGTTAGAGGATCCTATATAAGAAAAAGACCCAAATATCAGGACTGTCCCTATAAAATCAGAACATCTGGTCACCCTACGTGAGACTCAGGGCCTTGGCAGCATAGTTAACTCCAGGTATAACCTGAGAGTTACCCAAAACCTCAGCGTACACAATAAATAATCTCTAGCTTGAGAAAAGATCAAGCTAGCTGGTCCATCAGGGTGATGGGCTGGAGCTCGAATACTGCCAAGATTCAAGGTAGTTATACGGAAGGGACTCAGCTTCAGTGTAATTTCTAGACTGAGACAATTCAGCTATGTTAGGATAAGCAGCCAAACATTTGGATTTGGATGCTTAGTCAAAGCAAAACTCCAGATCTTCTAAAAGCTCCCCTGCCACTAATACATATTACAAGGTCATCTGTGTTCATACAAGATAGCTATTTTGTTTATTATTACATTTAACTAACATTAGGCACTCCCCAATAGGTGCTTTTTAATAAAACAAAAGAGGATTGCACTTTATCCATTAGTAAAATGATCTGAGTAGATTATGTGCCAGTTTAGCTTGATGTCCCCTAAACATAAATCCCAGATCAGAACCCCAGATCAAAAATTCATGGGCCCAATTCTGCACTGCCTTTGTGTAGTCATCAACACCTGTGCAAAGTGAGTGCTCATCAGAGTTCTTCACTCATACACCAGTGTTAACACTTTGCCCTCCCTTTGACATGTGCTTTGCAAAGGAGACTCATGAGGTCCCAGACAGTGAGAGAATTCAATCCCCTATTTCTGCACTGTTGTGAACCAGAACCTGAATCTGAACATACGTGAGCTGTGGGGGCTTTGAAACCTGACTCAGAACTTGCTGAGTGTTTGAATTCAGCCAAAGACTTGCACTGAGAACTCAGGTCCAAATTTCTCACTGTATTTATCATGAGAGCCTCTAGGGCCAGGTTCGCAGCTGGAGTAAGCCAGCATAGTTCTGCTGAAGTCAAGGGAGCTCCTCCCAGTGCTAGGGAGCTGGCTTCTAATGCCTACATTATATAGAATGTACAAATATTGAAACTCTTTTAATCTTTCAGACAATATTCTGATGAAATGTTTCTATGAGTTATGCTTGGTTCAACACAATTTCTACTATTCTATTACATCTCAGGAGCCTATTTAGGCTATAATTGTTCTCCATTATTTTTTTCAGTCTTTTAGCCTTGTCCATTTCTTATAAACTCCATGCAACTTGTGAATTGTAAAACCTATAGTTTAGGTTGCAGATCAATTTTGATTAAAACTTGCTTGGGATTTAGTAGTTTGTGGGTTTGCCAATGCCCACTATTGTTCCAGCAAGACAGTGAAACAAAGTTACAATGCAGTATCTTCCTTAAAAATACCATTTGCTGTACATTTAGAGAGTGTTTATTTCTGCTCGCAACACTATCAGGGCTCAACACACAAATATCTGAAGTGCCGGCATCCAAAGTGTGGAAATCTCTATTGACAAGTATTGTTAGGTTGATCTATAGAGCGGTATTTTTGAAAATTGAAATGAGTTTATGTCGTGGCTCCTCTATAATGACTCTTGTTGGCTGCTAGTCTGTACTGTGTGGATGCGTGTGCTCAGTAAGTGTCTCATCCTACATTCCCTGCACCAACATGAGAGCTGAAGGTATGCAGAGTCTCTTAAAATCAATGCTTAGGTAACCTACCAGTGTGCTTTAATGAGATTGTGCTGGCAGAGAGGATGCAGACCTCACCTCTTCTGTCTTTGTCTTGGCGTGGAGGATTATGCATATGAGGAAGCAGGAAGGAACTTTGATGTGTGACTTAATTGGTGGGGAGAGTGCAATAAGGTCTGTGAATTACTTGCTGATAACCTCAGCATTGGCAATTAATCATTTATAATATTACGGAAGAGGTATTGACATACTAGACTAAATTCTCGGCTGATGTAAATGGGAGGCACTCCACTGAAGTCAATGGAGCTAGATCCATTTACACCAGCAGAGCAGATGCATTTAATTAGCATAGTTAGCATTGTTCCAAAAATCCACTCTTGTAAAACACAACCATTTGCAGTTTTATTCCTTTTATTTATTTCTGTTTGCTGGTTTCCACTGAAAGACAGTTACCACAGGTGCCATTTGACCCTGGGAAACAACTTGCTTGCTACTGAAAGAGAATTTCTGCACCCAACTTCAAGGAGAAAGTCAACGTTGCAGCTGGGAATAGAACTCAAGAGTTCCTGGTTCTCTATATGCCCTATGTTCGGTCCACTCTGTGGCTACATTATATAATAATATATCCATTTATATTAATAAATACTGTTTAAATCCAAACTCTCTAATAGTTACACACATAGAGATGTTACGTAATGCTGTACTAGAAGCCTTTGGGACCCAAACTCCAAACTTCTGGAGGATTGTTTGTACCTAATAGGGTACTGTAATCATTTTGTGATGTTGGAAAATGCCCAGTAAAAGTCTTATTGTCTGGATGATTTGAATTTAAACTAGGAGGAGATGAAAGGCTCCAGTTTAGGGACACATCCCTGTTAAGGAAAGCACTTAAGCACAAGTCTAATGGTTCAACAGAGTTGAGATGTAAGCACATGTTAAAAATTGAGCACATGCTTAAGTGCTGCCCTGACTAGGGAAGGATTTTAAGCCCATCCTTAAATGCTTGCTTGAATTGTGGTTTCAAAAGGAAATGCTTTTGCCTGGTGATATTCATCAGTTTTGTGGAAGTTTCCACACCATTCGATATCATCACATGTCATTTAAGCCCTGTCCATTTCTTATAAACTCCATGCAGCTATTTGGGAGCCATGAAGGTGAGCCATGTGCACACAGATCTAGGACTGATGGGTCTCCTCATTTTCCTGTGAAGTGTTTTTCTCAGGTTGCCCTCCTATCATCCCATACATGACCTCACACATGCGTCTTGAGACTCGCTTTCCAAAGCCATTGCAGAGATGATTAACCCTCATCTTGTTCACTGATCCAAATTGCTTGGCTATGATGCTGAACTTCCTTGCCTCTCAAAAGAAACAGTAGCGCCCCCTCCCCCGTGTCATACATTATCTTTATTATTTATTCTCCTTTTTATTTTGTTTTTCAATTAGGTTCCAGAATCAGACGATAATAAAGCTGTATCAATGGGAACATTAAAACGATTGCAGAAACTGGTCCGAACCAAGAAAGCCAGTATACATAGTTTGGATGATGTCAAACATGTTTTGATACCTCTCAGTAAGTAAAGAGCCATTTTGGTGTACTCACACACATTTGGAAATGCTCTGTACCACACCCAGGTTTCCATCTTGGCGCCACTGTGTTTTTATGAAGTTTCCCAGCTTTATCTTACATTTTACATGGAGAAGGCAAAATGCACAGAAGAAAAGATGATGTTTATCAGTCCTTGAGTCCATGGCAGCAGGAGGTGCTAGAGAACACAACAATCTGTGACACAAGAAGTAGGTTATTGTTGCAACATACCTGATTGCTTGGAGTATCTCAAAGTTGATGCCAAGCAGATATTCTGAAGCTGATGCTGAGCCCAGGTTATTTTCAAGTGCTTTCACCAGATCACAGATCAGAATTTTTATCTGTTCTTTGTCTAAAGTGCAAGCATTTGCGTACACATATGGTGCATTTATGTATAGGATTATTTTGAAACTAATCCCAGCAAAATGAGTTGAGACCATTTAATCAACTTCTGCCCCAGCCGGATCAGTGATGCACTGAAACCACATGAGGAAATTCAGGGTTCAGAAGCTACTTTTGGGATTTCCATGCATAGACTATGAGTAGGTGAATTATTCAGGAAAATATTCTGGTCTCTGTCAATTCATCTCCTTAACCAAACTCACACCTTGGCATTGGGGCATTGCATCGTAATGATGTTTGTATAATGAAGTCACCATATACAATGCAGAAATTACCATTATAATGCCCCGTGGAACCAGCAAAATTCTCTAGGCTTCTGCTGAGGGAATAGCAAGACATTTTATTAAATGGAAAATAAATTCTGCTTTGGATAGAGTCATTGACCTATTAATTGGTCTTTTCCATCTCTCTAATTGCCATTATTCTTTGAGTTTATAGAGTTCTTGATTGCTTTCAATATATACAACTCATTTGGGCAGCATTTCAAATGGTAGCAAACGTTCTGACTGCAAATGCAACCTGTTGTAAAAAGAAAATCTTTTAAATCTTTAAAGATCCACCTCAAGACTCCTGTCTTTCTGAAGAGGAGGAGGAAGCACTGATTTCCTGCATGAAACTAACCAAGTCCCAGGAAAAGAAGGTCTGGAAAGACAACGCTAGGCGAAAGGAAGAAACTGAGACTAGACCAGATATTGTTTCTGCTTCATTGGGAAGATCTTATACTTCCAGACTGAGCAATATAGGAAATATTTCCATCCATTCGGAAACTGAATTTCAGCTATGGAGTGACTGGAAGCCGTTTCCCAATAATCAGCTCTGCCCATGTGATTTTGTGATCTCAAAAATAGAAAAGTGGGAAAATTGTACTTGTTGTTCTCATCGTCCACAACTTACTTGCTCCGTCACTGATGTGGATCTTCCATATTCGTGGGTAAGTGGTTTCCTTTACAGTTAAATGTGTCAGCAGTGAAAATGTATTGAATATCAATTTACGAGTCACTAGAGTTTAGCACGTGGTTATCAAAAGTGAAATAATGAGGGGGAAAATTCAAAAGGTCAAATTCAGATCTGTTGTGAACAGATGACTCGATTTGAGTTGCACCCACTTACACCAAATTTGCATTTGGTCCGGGTTATACAACTTTCAACAACATAAATACCAATGGTATAGCGTTTGAAGATTTTACACCACCATGTGATCTATTAGAATCTCTCTATATGTCTGTACAACAGTGTATTGGGTTCTTTTAGATATTCTCGTATGGTGAGATCCAAAGGCCACGGAAGTCAATTGGAACCTCTCTATTGACTTAACGGGCTTTTGGTCAGGCCCTTAGCAGTCACTTTGATATTAGTAATGAGCTCCAGAATTCTACCCAGAGGAATATCAGTAAGTGGTGCAATTGGTAGCGGCAATGTTTGTGCCCTTGTGTATCAGGAGGCATCTGATTTTGAGGCTCTCAGGGATTCATATGGTCAATGCTAGAGATGCAGAGTTTGATCTCCATATGGAATAAGATTTTTTTTTAAAAAAAAAGATTGTTTTAAGGGTTGTTTAAGGCTGCAAGGACCCAGAGTGTTCCTGGGTTGAATGGGGATGGAATGATGCAGGAAGCCTTCCCTTCCCTTAACTGCTCAAATTTCAGCTCCTGAACTTTCCACAGAGTAGGGATTATTCCCTGCTAGCATCTCCTGAGCTACTAGTTGCCAAAAGAGGTGCTGGGAAGAACCAGATAGTGGCTGCTAACCCTCACTGCACCATGTCCATTTACTTGTGTATTATACTAGGGGTAGAGTCTGGTTCTCAATGTGCAGTGAGCACAGCCATGCGGGAGCAGAGGCTGCTGCTACCATCAACTGGTGCAGTGGCCAGAGGGATACCCAGGTACCTGAAATGTTAGATCAAAGACTTGTTTTGGATTATTTTGAAGACGATGTGAGATTTTTCCATTTTGCTTTGAATACTTTTTTTTTTTGGTTGGGAATGCTGTGTAGACACACCTCACTTAATATGAACGTACCTGTAAATATCAGTGTCCTTTCAAAAAATTCTGTCTAACTTTTCACACAAACACTGTGATGATTATATTCTTTACCCCCATGAGATTTATCCAGCCAGAGTCAAGGGCAAGTGCCAGAAAGAGTTGTTTTTTATTTTGTTTTTTTTTCAGGGCGGGAGAATTGTTATTGAGCCATCTGCTTCCTTAATTAATAGTTTTCTCCCTGGTTTTAATTTATCTTTGTGGGCTTAGACTCTTTAGATTCAGATTATAGAAGAGGGTGAGACATCTCATTCTCTCCATCTGCATCCTACCAACCGGCTCAGCAAAAGATTACAAAGATTAGATTTTTGGTTTTGCTTTTCAAGAATTAATAGATGCCAGAAGTGGCTGTTTTGCATGTGAAGGGATCAGATTTAGGGAATGATGTGTAGGGCAACTTTGATGTTGATTTAGCTATAAGAGTAAAAATAGTGCATTTGAAAATATCGCCTTCAACCCAACTTATAGTTAAGGAGTTTTTGTTTTATTGGCTTGGCTAATATTGTCCTGCCTTTGGTCAAATGTGAAGTGACAGACTGAAGTAACTGTAGTACTAAAATAGATGTGGCTGTGCCCAGCTTTAATGTGGCAAGAGGAGGGGAAGGGAACACTCCAGATGCAAGACTAAGTTTCCAGGATTCATTTCAAATAGACATGCTGTCTCTGATCTAGTTTGGGAACGGGAGAGCACCTACATTTTAGGCAGGATACAGTATCATCCAACCATGTCTTGGTTATGTACGCAAACTTGGGGACCTCAGCTTTACTTCAATCATGAATGGTTGGTACCTAATTAAACAGTGGCCCCATTGGTCGACATGAAAGAAAGACATGAATCTCAATCTGACACCCTGCCTTCCTGAGAGAACATGAACAAAAAACCCTAATGGACACAAGACTACCTCACTCCAGATTTTCTCTTCTGAGTACTTCTCCTGCATTGTCTCTTCCTACCCACTACCTCAAGTTTCCAAACCAAGTGCCCGTCTTCCCAATTCTTCTCATCCCCAATACATTGTTGTATCTTCTCAGACATTTTAAGATGGCCTTCAAAGTGCTACGACTGGGTGCCAGAATAAGCAACTCTTGGACTGGCTACAAAGGGTACTCATCTTCTGTCACAGCAAATCTGCACCTCACTGACCCATTCTATCCACCGAGATCTCTCACAATCACTAAATCATAGAGAAACCCCAACCACAAGGAACCCCTCAATCTCCTCTAGCTAAACTTCCCCCTGTCCTTCCTAATTCAGTCTATAGTAGAAGCATGTGTTGCTCTGATTCTTTCCCCTGTGGGTTTCAGGGAGAGAGAGAGAGAACTAGGATCTCATACTGTCTCCAGCTTTATTATTATTTGAAGGACTATGAAGGCTCATTATGTAGCATCGGAGCACTTTCAGATTTCAGTTCTGTAACAACGAAATATACAACCACATGGATGAATAGCTTCATTATCAGTCTATAGCTATAGCACCATCTGTGCCTCTTCCACATGAGTTAACTTAGACACAGAGTGTTTTTCTGCATTGTTTACCCATTGAAAATATAATGGGAAATAGAGCAAAATGTTGCTGGGGACAACACATCACCTTTGTATGTTTTTGGAATCTCAGAAGGTTTCTGTGTGCAGTTATTGATATCAGTGTGCATCCCTGGAAAGATGTTCTTCATATAATCTATTATTCCCTCCTCCTTAGGAGAAAGTTTAGTATATTTAAAAGATGTACTGAATGATTTTGCAAAAATTAAAAGGTACCTATAGACACAGAAACTCCTTTGCTGCACGCAACACTACTTCAGAGTGTGTCGAGTAGAGAAATGAGTGTTACGGCCCAGTGTTAAACATTGTAATGTTAAGTGTCAGCTGAAAAACAGGGGTGGGGGGAAATGATCACATTGCCAGTTTAATAAGCACTTGACCTTTATGAGGGTGGTAGTTCCTTCTCTTTTTTCGTCTCTCACTCTTTCTCAAGCTATTCCACCAGCAAAAGACTACGTCATTTGTTTGTGGCTTAGACTTTTCTTAACACTTTGTGGATTACTAGAAATTCTTCTTGTGCGATCTATAATTTAGAAATCTTGCTTTCCAGACAGGGCAATAGTGTACTTTGAAGTGCCATATCTGGAAAGCAGTCGTCATAACACTAGGGCTAATATCTAGTTGTTAAAAAAAACAAAAATGTTGTTTGGTATTTTTTAACATAGTCCCATACACTCTATTCAAAACAGGATAAAATAATTCCTTTACAAAGTACATTATACTATTTATTTATAGATGTATTTTGATCTTGGACAAAACAATAACCCAGGTATTTCTTTGAAGTCTATCCCTCTACTGTTGCACTTGCGCTACTAATGTTTTCTTGTATGGGTAACCTTTTTAAGATGGTGTAATGGACCATCATGTGGGGTGCTATCATGAGTATTGTGGTGTACCAAAAGGTTTCAGACAGCTGTGTGACTAGCATACGTGACCGGGTCCCTGGAGTGCAACCTGGACTGTGGGACTTCCGAGCCCTCTATCCCATCAACGTGGGCTGGCCCTCAGACTCTGATGCTGATGTCAAATTAAAAGCCTCTGACAGGCACTGCACTTACACAGCCGTCCACAGGCAGCGGCACACCCAACTATGTTACATGAATGATCTTCCAGCCACTCATGAACCAACAACAAAGAGATGCCAGGGAATTCCTGCCCTGTATGCCAGGGAATTCTTGGAAGTTCATTACCCAGTCTGCCCCTCCAATGTGGAGAGGTCACGCACTAGCTTTTGTAAATAGACCTGAGATTTCCCAAGCACTTCAACCAAAAGACACTGTTTTGGGTAAAATATGAAACAGATTGATTAACTACAGAAAGATAGATTTGAAGTGATTATAAGTGGTAGGCTTAAAGGTCAAAGTTAATTACTTTAGGAAATAAAAATAGAAACATGCATTCTAAATCCTAAATGTTTAGTCTAAGCAAGAGTTGAACTATACAGCTTTTCTCACCCGGACAGATGGCACAAGCAGGTTACAGTTTCTCAATACACAGACTGAGACTCTTTTCCAGCCTGGAACCAAACTTCCCTAATTTAAACTCTTTGTCTTCCAGATGTGTTTCCGGTTGTTGAGATGAGGGGGAAGGGTGGGGGATTGAGGCCAAGTGATTATATCACTTCATTTTTATGCTTCCAACTTGCGGGAAAGATATTTGGTGTACATGGGTTAGTCTGCCCCCAAGGTGTACTTGCCTTCTCTGAGAAGTTTCTAGGATAGTGAATTGTGTGTTGATGAGCCGTTAATCACCTGTCTGGCTATTGAGGGCTACTCCTTTGATGCAGCTGAATGGCTGGCTTGTGAGCGTTCCTGATTTCACAGTGTATTTTAGTATATACAGCAATACTTCATAATCTGGTGTATAATGACAGCACATACAATTCATCAGAATATTAATATTCAACAGATCAATGCTTTTAAAATGAGCCTTTGTTCAAAACAGATCACTACATGCCAGTAGTGATATGGGAGTTCCGGGGTGCTACTTTGATGTACAAAGTGTCACACATACCAAGTACATTGTTGTGAAGGACAGTGTGGTCCATTGTGTAATACAGTGGCCTGGGATGCAGAAGATTTGAGTTCTGTTCTCTACTGTACCATTGAGCTACTGTATAAATCACATAATCTCTTTCAGAAAGTTTTTTTATTCACTTTCCCACATCTGGGTAAATTTATTAGATCCCAGTTATTACAGCAGTAGCTTGTTTTCCTCCATCTTCAAAATGAGAATAAAAATGCTTATCCACCCTTTTGCAAGGTGCTTTGAGATCTATAGCTGGACCGTGCTATAGACCATGCTATATCTCCTCTGTAATATACTTTGAGATACACAGATGAAAAGTGCTACATGAGAAATAGATATTTTTATTTTATTATATGATTAACTTGAAGGGAAGTTTCATATGCTTTCCCCTGATACTATAGACTGGGTTTCCCAGATTTTGAGGCTGCTTTCCCTCCTGTGCGCCCCAGCAACCTCTGTCCTTACTCACCAACCGCTTCCCAGCATCTCTCCTGAGCTTGTAGTTGCACAGCTGTTTCCCTGCTGACCTACTTTTCTTCTCAGCCCTGCTCATGGCCACTACCTTGGCCTGGCTCTCCCAGACTTTAGCTGCCATCATGCTCTTCCTGGCTCTCCCTCTGCCCCCCTTCCCCAGCAAGTTCTTGGCTGCTTTCTCCAGTTTTCTACTCACATTCTGGCATTGTCTCATCTGTCACTTTTGTCCTTGAGGCAAAACCTGTCTACATATCACCACTACTCCAATTACCAGTGTTTCCCTCAGCACACCTTTCTGGATCCATGGATCCCATACAAACCTATCACAACATCCCATGCACTAAATTCCCCAATAACATCTATGTGGGTGAAACCAGACAATCACTGCATCCTCAAATGAACTTTCACAGAAAAATGTTAAAAGACAACGACACCGCATCACCAGTGGGTGAGCTCTTCACAAAGCGATCACTCTATATCTGACTTCTCGGTCCTCATCCTCAAAGGAAAGCTGCACAACACTATCAAAAGACAAATTCATAACTCTGCTAGACACTAAAAACCATGGACTAAATAGAGACATTGGATTTATGGATTATTACAACAATCTGTAACCCACTAAATACCAAGGCGCCCCTCCACCTCACAAGTTTTATTTTCTCCTTTTCCCCCCTGTGACTGGAGAGATGTTAATTGGCCACTTCACCTTGAATGGTCCCTTGAAATATGTGTTAACTACTTATATTAAACAATGTGTTCCATTTTCTATTTAGCTGTGGCACTCTCGAGGGTATGTCTAACTACCACTGTTAACCACCCCCACAAAGGGAGTAGCTCCCCAAGCTTGGAGCGCGCTCCCAGCGCTTGTGCATTGTCTACACTGACATTTTACAGCGCTTAAACTTGAATCACTCACACTGTTTTTTCACACCCCTTAGTGAGAAAGTTTCAGCACTGTGAAGTAACAGTGTAGACAAGGCCTAAGTACATGTCCCAGATCTGAAGAAGGGCTCTGTGTAAGCTGGAAAGCTTGTCAACACCAACAGAAGTTGGTCCAATAAAAGATATTACCTCACCTTTCTTGAAACTGTGATATCTTGGGACTGACACTACAACAGTGCATACTTACTGTTCCTGGTCATTGTGGTTCTTGTAGGTGCTACCTATTAAGTTCTGACGTGGGACCCAGGCTGTCTTGCAGTGACCCGATCATTGTCCTCCAGGTCATTGTAGCGGGTGCAGGGCATCCAGTCATGAACAAACAGAGAAAAGAATATGCACTTGTGCTGCAAAATTTATTTTAGGAAGTTGAAAGCTTCCAGTTCTGCTTTTTGGCTGTCTCAAGCCCAGGGGACATTTAAGAGAGAGATTTCTACATCATTGCAGACAAGTTAGTGTTTCCTGCTGAGCAGCACTGTCGGGTTTTTATAGTTTTTTGGCTGTGCTATTTTCCATAAGATACAGAGCCATCAAATTGGTTGGGGGGGGGGTTGGTTTTATTTTTTTTAACATCTTATTTGTTTTGATTGCTACAGGCCTGCACATTGCTTCAAAAAGAATTCCAGTTTAAATTTAGAATTCTTAATTGGCATGCATGTAACTGGACATTGGGAAATCGAAGAAGATCTTTTCTGAAATACACATTTTAAAACTGGATAACTAAAGAGCTGGGTATTATTATGAAAACTGTAGTTATCCCAATTTCTGGAAGTAGCTAATATTCCTGAGCTGTGCCTATTACTTATTTTTATTACGATAGCACTCAAGACATGCTAAACTCTGCCCTGGAAAAAGGGCCAGATTTTCAACAGGTGTATATCTGTGGTTTCATAGGAGCTATACTGATTTATACCAGCTGAGAATCTGGCTCATGGTCTCTGCCCAAATCAGCTTACAATCTAAAAGACACACAACCTGGTGAAGTGTGGTTGCCAGGGCTAACAACAGAGAAACCACCGCTCCGTTGTGATTTTGTGCCATGCTTATTTGACTGGGTTGTTTGTAGGTAGAAACTATCCCACTGTCTCTCTAGCTAGTTTTTGTTAATTCCTGACTAAAGCTTCTCTACAGACTCATAATAATAATAATTAGTTTTTATTCAAATCCTAGCTAAACTCCCCCCTTCCTCATGATCTCCCTCCTCATTCCCTCAACCCAGCCTCTCGCCCTGTGTCCTAGCCACAGAGAATTAAGTGACTAATGCCTTCATGATGTCCTGGATTTCAGAGTGGGATCTGATGGAAACAGGGAACATGGGCTAGAATGTCTGTTGCACAATCCAAAGGCACATACAATTTGCCTGCTTTTGTTCCAAACTCAAAACACCTGCTAGGACTCTCAGAAATATTGTTAAGGTGTTCAACACTTGTGAGGGAATGGGGCTGATTTATACCTAAATGTGGTGTCAGTTCTCTGTGAAATGTGTGGGATTTGCGTTGTTTGGATACTTAAATGGATGAAAAATCAGGAGTTGGGACTTGTTCGGTTAGAGTTTGGGGTTCCTTTAAACTTGAATCAGAAAGTAAAGTCTGAGGTGAACCCATCAGAAATCAAACCAAGCTCTGTATGAACCGAATAAACAGAAACTACTGAGTTTCACATAGCTTTAATATTTCCAATGCTTTGATATAGGCAGCCCTCAATTTTGTTGCATATTGGGATGTGTTTGTTTAAGACGTTGTAGTAGCAGTAAGTTTATAAATGCTTTTTGGCTCACTTCTACAGAATACAGCAAATGAGTGCAAATCACCACTTAACACGCAAAGCACAATTTGCCTAGGCTCTGTGCCAGGAACTAAGAGGGTAATGGGGAGGGTGCAACTCACCCCACAATCCACGGGTGTGACACTGTAACACATCTCAGCAGATATTCAAGCCCCAGAGGCTTAATAGTGTCTGCAGAGTCCCCTTTACATCACCACTACAGTGATTTTTGGCCACTTTGCTGTATAGTCATTATGGGCCAACCTGCAACATCTCCATTTGCAATAGCCCATCTCCCTCTTTGGTTGCGCTGCTCACACAACCCCACTGTGAGATTTTGGGAATGTGGAAGACATGGTGCCCATCCCCCATCACCAGGGTGAATCTCACCTTATGGTTTGGGGTATTTTTAAATACCTTGCTGAGATTTTCAGAGCCACCTAGGAGAGTTAGACACATTATCCATTCATTTTAATGGCAGATATGTGTGTAAATAACTGAGATTGGACTTTTTCTTTTACATTCCAGTACTGTGTCTTGGAAACTTTGTTTTGCTGGTGCTACTAAAATAGAATTATAATTAAGAGATTATATTTACAGTACATAATTTTTAAATAAAATTGCTAATGTCAGTTGTTCTGTTTCACTGACAGCTTGTTTTAAGGGAAAGTTCTTGTTCGCCTTTGTTACCAGCTCTCCTGGATTTGTTTCCTATGTAGTTTACTTGGTCCTCCTAGGCTACTATCAGAAAGAAAGGAAAGTGATTCCTGAATTGCAGTCATGGATCTATTTGAAGATAAATATAATAGTTGGGAGTGTTATGTGGAAATTCAGCATTTTATGTGCTTGCTCTTTGTGAACGTTATGAAAGTTTGCAATTAAAAAAAAAAAGATGAAGGACTGATACCTGCTGCATGAAGCATGATTGAGAGTCAAATTTTAATTAAACTAAGTGCAGCTGCTGACAAAGTACTGCCAATGGAACGTACAGCTTCCCCTTGGCATCTTCTAGAATTGTCAAAATGATGCACTGATGCATACGCAAAAGAAAATTAAATGTTGTCTGGCTAGTATTTTACATACGTATGCTATTATAATACTGCTTTTCCCTGGATCATTTTCTGTTGTCAGTCTGGTATTTTATTACTGACATTTGGGGGGATTTTTCAGAAGAACAGTCTTTTTATGGTAGATCACCTCTCGTCTGATTTTGCAAAATGAAGCAGCTCTTCCAAAGAACTACACATCTATCTTTGGATGCTATGCTTTGCTATCAAATTAAATTCCTAGTTTTGACCAACAAGCCCACACCATTCAAGACTTATGTCCCTATGGCAGCCTGTCTCTTTAGATACAGTTCACCTCTGTGCAGAGGGCTTAAATGCTGCAACTTGTCCCTCTGCACAGGGGTAAATTTTACATTTATGGCTTGACATGACACAAGCCCTATTACAGTTAGTGGCAAGTGATGCATGATCTTAAGGTTCAGGCCTACAAAGACCTGAAGATTCTTCCCCTGATTCAGTAAACTACCTAAGCCCTGATTCAGAAAAGCATTTTAAGTATATATTTAAGTCCATCTTTATTCAGGACTACATTTCAGCATATGTTTAACTGTAAGTAAATCCCATTGGATCCTAGTTATTCTCTTTATTGGACTGATTTTTTTTTTTTATGCTTCAACATTTTGCCCTCAGACCTATGGTTTAGGATAGGTGCTTCATAAACTGAATTGTGAATTGTGTCTCTCCTCCAGAACTAATTTAGAAAGGTAGGAGAAGTCACATGATATCACTGCTGAGCAATGGTATGAGAGTTGCAAAGAAGATTTCCAATGCCAGAATAATGTCAGGAACATTAGTGTCAGTGCACCAGTTTCATGAATATTGTGTAATTAATATGCATAAAGATCTTCTAGTGAAAGACGGGTTGCTCTTCTGACAACCTGCTATGCCTGGACAAATGTAATTCCTTCTAGGGATGGGTGAACTTGTTTTGTTTAATTTCTTAATGTAACTTGAATGCTGTTGGCTTTGCGTTTGGTTTAGAAAGGGATAGAAAAATATCAACTGTAAGAGAATATCAAATTTGCTTTCTCTAATACATATATAAAGCAAATTGCAGATTTACACACAAATATTCACCCTGGAAGTTAAATTATACTGTTGTTTACTGTGAGAACAAAAGCGATAGTCTGTGACTTGCTGATCAATCATAACTAACCAAGGTAGCTCAGACTGCTAAAATTCAGAGAACAGTTGATCAAACAGTTGATCAAAAAAAAATCACTGAATACTGTTGAGTTGAGGAAATAATAATCTGATTTCATATATTTCATGGGAAGAAGAGAAAACCAAATTAATCAGAAAATGTTGCATCTTCTTGTTCAGCTCTACTTACAAATTGAGTTCAATTTTACACAACAAGAAGTAATGATAGCTGGTGAATGGGGAAGGTTAAGATAATTTAAGATCATATGCTAGACTTTGTTTTAAGCATTTATTGGTTCTTGTATTTAGAGTTTCATAAGTGGTTTTTAATGCATTTTTTTCATTTTATTAAAAGCCATCCTCAGTCTAACATAAAATACTGAGAAACCCCTGGAAAAATGAATATTTCACATTTATATTGCAATAATGTCCATTCATCCCAACTATGATGCTAGCTGCTCTACAAACTCACAGGACAGTCCTTGCCTCAAAATGTTTATCATTCAAGGCTCCAGTCTTGCAACTGGATCTGTGCGGGTGGAAAAGGTCAAAAGTATCCACTAATTTTAGATGTCCAATCTGAGACACCTAGGATTTTTTTCAGAGTACTTAGCATTATGAAGCACTTTACGTTCAAAGCACAGCACCTATTGACTTCAGTTGCAGCTGAGAATGCTCAACACTTTTTCAAATTAAACAATTAGTGACCATCCTTGAAGATTTTGGTTCAAGTGAGTTGTCCAGTATCACATAGGAACTCTGGCAGAGACAGGATTATTATCCAGTTCTTCAGGGCAGTATTCAAGCGCTTTAATCACGAGACAAGCTGTCCAGTGGTTACAGCACTATCCTAGGACTCACAGTGCCTGAGATCAGTTCTGAAATATGCCACAAACTTCTTGTATGGGCTCACGCAAGTCACTTCTTCTCTAAACCTCCATTGTCCATCTGTAAAATGGGGATATAATAGTATTTCCCTATGTCATAGGGGTATTGTGAGAATAAATACATTATAGATTTTGAGGCAGTCATGTTTCACTGATGTGGAGCTTTCTGCATCACCCTGCCTCATTGACTATTCAGCTTCTACCATAATGAGGCAAGGGTCCTACAAACAACCATTTCCTTCACTGCACAACTCTGATTCATCCCCAGAGCAGGTCCACCCTGTGCCCTGAACAAGGCAGGGGTCTTGTGGGAAAAAAATATGTGATCATATCCTTCAAGACTGAATGAATTCATATGCACTTGGAAATCAAACCAAGATTGCACAAGCTACTTTAATTCTGGCATATCCCAACTTTTGAATACGTGACTTTGCAACCTTACTGTGTGTGTGTGTAAAACCCCAAGAGTTTGCTACTTCATATAAATGTGGAGCTTTACATTTATTGTGTAATCTCAAGTTTAAAGACATCCTGCTGCTTCCTGAGTGAAAGGACCCTACCCTGCAGCTGATTCTTCTTGACTATGGCTCTGAAGCACTTGTTTTCCACCCCTTAACGGATTACCAGTCAGACTGGGATGGAGGAAAGGACCAGCAGAGCTGCCTCCTCCCTTCACACACAAGGCTGTTAAAGCTGCTCCAGCAGTGTGTCCATAGGAAGGGAAGAGCAGCTGTGCCTCACTTAGTTCACCCACTAAAGGTGTGGGAAAGTAGTTTGCAAACCTGTTTTCTGCCCTCTTCTTCCCTGGCATCAGCAAGATGAGGAACGTAGGACAGCTTCTGAGAGATGGATAGGAGGATGGGAAAGCAAGAAGGGGATACACAGGAGGGAGTGTGGAACCAGGTGTGCAGGGGCAGAGCCACAAAATTGATACAACAAGGGGAGGGACTGGGGGTGAGGTGGGGTAAGTAAGCATTAAGCAACAGAAGAGGAATCAGGACACATCACAAGAAATTGGAACCAAAAATAAAATCCCTGGATTGTTTGTTGGGGATGCAGGGGAGAGGCAGTCTGTGTTAAGAGCCTGAGTCATTATCCCTTACTCAACAGAACACATACACACTCTGAGTTGAAACAACAAGAAGTCCTTGTGGCACCTTAGAGACTAACAAATTTATTTGGGCACAAGCTTTTGTGAGCTCAAATCCACTTCATCAGATGCAGGGACTGGAAAATACAGTAGAGTGATATAAATACACCATCATAAGACCTAACCATATTAGCCACAACATGAGGGGCTTGTTCACCTGCACATCTACCAATGTGATATATGCCATCATGTGCCAGCAATGCCCCTCTGCCATGTACTTTGGCCAAACCAGATAGTCTCCATGCAAAAAAATAAATGGACACAAATCTGACATCAAGAATTATAACATTCAAAAACCAATAGGGAAGCACTTCAGTCTCTCTGGACACTCAATAACAGACTTAAAAGTGATAATTCTTCAACAAAAAAGCTTCAGAAACAGACTCCAGTGAGAAACTGCAGAACTGGAATTAATTTGCAAACTGGACACCATCAAATTAGGCCTTAATAAAGACTGGGAGTGGATGGATCACTACAAAAACTAATTTCCCCCCCTGCTGATACTCACACCTTCTTTTCAACTCTTTGAAATGAGCCACTTTAATTACATTGAACTCATTAGCCCTGCAAAAATGATTTTTCCTCCCTTCTTGTCAACTGTTGAGAATAGCCCACTTCCACCTTAATTGAATTGCCCTCATTAGCACTGACCCCCACTTGGTAAGTAAACTCCCATTTTTTCCTATGTTGTGTATTTATACCTCTCTGTTATATTTTCCATTTCCCTTGAATCTGATCAAGTGCACTGTAGCCCACAAAAGCTTCTGCCCAAATATATTTGTTAGTCTCTAAGGTGCCACAAGGACTCCTCATTTGTTTTTGCTGATACAGACCAACATGGCTACTACCCTGAAACCTGACATTCTGAGTTAGTGTCCTAAGAGCCATTCCAGCCCCTATTATAGGGCTCATCTTTACTAGAGCCAGCAGGGATCGATCTTCTGGCGATCGATTTATCGCATCTCATTAAGACGTGATAAATCGATCGCCCGCGGCTCCCACGTCGACTCCAGGACTCCAGCTTGCTGGGAGGCTCAAGCTGGACTCGACGTGGGAGCGCGCCACCGACTGCCGCTGCCATGGGGACGAGTGGTAAGTCGGTGGCAGATACGCAAACTTCAGCTACGTCAAACACCCCCCCCCCCCCCGTGAGGACAAGCCCATACTCTTAACATGTGGATCCAGTTAGCTTAATCAACATGACTCAAAAGTGACTATCCAAATTTTGAAACTCACTCACCTGAAACTGCATGTGAGGGGAAAGAAGAAATACCATCTTCCATCTAGGCCAAATGAAATTAAAGCTCTGCAGAAGACTATGGAGAGTTTACTCCATTTATTCTTTTTCATGTTAGCATTTAAACAGCAGTTGTAATGATGTGACAGTATGGCAACTTTGACATTCAGCATGAATGCAGCATGAGATGTTTACTGGTAAAAGATGGGGCTCAAACTACAAAGAGTTTCCTGACAGCAGGCTGTGCATTAGAGTTAATCAGAATTTACTTTTGTTGATCTTGATTCTAATCAGAGATAGGCAGGCAAGCAACATGATGTAGGTACCTTGAAAAATCCCCAATTGTAATGCTAGTGCTTGTGCATTAAGCCGCTTTTCAAGCTGCAGAATGAAACATGCTATGTCTTTTGTATTAGATTAACAGTGAGTATCTGAACATTTTTTACTTTTATTTTAAATATCATCATTGTTCAGTGGCTTTCCTACTGAGTATACATGCAGTGCATCAGTGCCTTGGGTCCTCATTCTTTCAACATATTTGTATATACATTTCTGACAACCTATGCAACAGCTTGTACAATTATAAACCAACTCTTGTATAACCTAGATAAAAAATTCCTGTAGCTGATTAGTAATCCCAAAATTCACTAATGTAATCTACTGATATGTCCTAGACATGAACTTTTGCACGCTAGCTTTTAAAAGTACATCTATACTTAGCAGGTCTCGGCTGTACCTATGTTTACCTAAAGCCATAGCAGAATCCCCCAGCAGGTTGATTTGTTATCTGTCTCACACACAGAAAGCAGTGATCTGATTACAAATAATCACACAGAAAAACCACCAGTGACGCACATTCATCTTTCAGAAATCACAAGTGTGGAATCATTACTGGGAAGTTGTATCAGCCTGTGGCTACACATTTCAAAACACAAACCCACATCTCATTGACTTGGAGTTTTCCCAGCAGGAAGGCTTAGACTCAAAGAAACAGGAAAAAAAAAAAGAGAGATAAAATCTGGTCTATGCAGTTCAAAGCTGTAAAAAAAGGTATTTGTGGAACATCCTGCAGCTGTTCTCTTTGAGAATCATTCCCTCATCATATTCTATAGAATATCTTTTCTTTGACCGGTGTTGGTTCTAAACTGACGTTGCTTAAGAGTGGCATGACATCTAGTGCTTGGGGCCACCATGTGGGGTCGAAGTTTGACATAGAATCTTGATACTTCACTCCCCGCTTAGGCTAGCAGAGGTGGGAGCATGCCAAGGCAGTGCCCCCGGGGTCAGGGATCAGTGTTCGTCCTGCTTTCCTGATAGCACTTACTACCGTATTTGCATTGGGACCCTATCCTGAGATTCAGTAGAGGATTTGGGTCTTCTTTCTACTCCACTGACAAAGGATGTTGCATGCCAATGTTACTCCACTGACAAAGGATGCAACTGATGGCATGTCAGCCCTTTCCACTGAGACCAGAAATCTCTTCCCGGGGTTTTGCATGGTGTGAGTGCAACAGAGTGGCACTCTATCCTGACTGTGACTTAAGCAAGTGAAATAGCTGCTTTCTCATTACTTCCTGTTGTTAAGACTAGGTATGTCAGTCAGTAGACTGCATAGAAAGACTACCGTTTTCAAACATGTCCACTTATTTTGGATGCCTAATCCGAGATATTAAGGGGCTGAGTAGTCACAGCTCCTATTGAACTCACTATACTGCTTTGCAAGTCATTGTACATTTTGTATGGGATAAGACACTTCAAAATGTGTCATTGAGTGGACAGGTTTTCAACTCTTCTAATCAGATCTATAACATAGGTATGAGAGTAATATTTGGGACAGCCACCCTTCCTTTGAGCACCTGTTTGAAATTAAAAGGCTGTAAATCATGAAATATGCTATTATTACTGCACCTGTTGTTTTTAATTTGAATTTAATTTTAATTTTAATTTTTATTTCATCTGGAACCTCTATTAAATGTACTGGTTTACTAAATTAAGTCCATTTGATGTGACCTTTGTTGGATTTCCTTCCTCCCTTGGCAGTTTCTAAAACTAGTGTATGTATCAACCTTTCAAGGACAAGAAGATAATCAGGTCAGCCTTCAAGCTGTTATAATTTTTCGGTCTGTGAATAAGGAAAAGAAATAGATATGGTGAGCACTATATTTCTTGAAATGGCCTCTTTCTTCCTGTTTAACAATATGTATGCTAGAAAAAGGAAGCTCATATTACTGTTCAGAGGAGTTCCCGTTTATTCATCATGAAGATTTTACCGGTGGACAAAAACGCATTCTAATGATCACTGTAATAGGATTTCCTCCTAAAGTTTGTATACAGTTTAAATGATTAAAGAGAAATGCAATACAATGGAATAATACATTTTGAAAGAAAAATAGCAGGTTTAATTACTACAAAACATGTAATTATGTAATTACTGAATTACCAGAGTAAATTCAATACCTATGGTAATATGGTTTAATCTAAATGGACTTTTCAGGTGGTGTTATCAGATGTATGAGGATGGGAAATTTACCCATTGGAGTCCTTTATTGTTGACACCAAACAAATCGGAGCTGAATTTGTCCCCTATCTTTAAAGTGGGTGCAACTCTGAATTTAAAATTTGTAAACAAAAGTCTTTTGTTAAACTTGAACATGTATTTCACAGGAGTCCAGCCAACACCCAGTAGACGTTGCATCGTCTTCACAGGAATTCTACACCTTGCTAAGAAAACCTGCCTTTTCAAAGTCTGGAAAGGAACACTTCAGGCATCCATTTCGTTTTGCCATTTCACTAGAATCTTTCATCATATGTTATCAACCCACCCAACCCACCAGCCACCCAAACGTAATATTGCCGCCTAAAATATGCGTATTTAGACACAGTAGTTGGTATAACAAAATTAAATGGAAACTCATCTGAAAATTGATATCTGAGCTGTCTTATATTGATTGTTAAACAGTAATTAAGAGGACATTTGGGCAAATATAGTAACCACCCTTATCTAATTCCCCTCCTCATTCATGCATCAGAAACATTAGAAGTACTGTACAGGAATAAGAGAAAAGCAGCCCTTGACAGGAGAGCTGTGCATCTCTTGTTGGGTTTTAACAAACATTCTCCTTGGTTTCAGTTCACATGGTTTCTTGCCTTTAAATTTGTTTTAAGTTTCAGGTTCATTCAAACCCAGGATGACAAATAAGAACAAAGCAGTATTTTTTTTAAGCTGTCTGCATTGCTTACAGATTTGCAAGATTTGTGAGGTTTTATTTGACCCAAAATATGTCTGATGTGACCAGCTATCTCCAGTTTGTTATTAAAGCAAAGCCTAACCAAGTAATTAGATAGGGCTAGTTGAAAATGTTCAAAATTTGTAATTTTGACAAAGGTCCTTATCAAAATTTTAACTGCCTAAATTTTAATAAAAATTACATTCTGGTTTTTTTGACTAGCTCTACAATTCAGTTTCAAAAAATCCATGTGTATCCATGTATACCAAAAAGCTTCATGTTGAGATTCTGTTGAGGGGATGGGTGGCCCAAAAGAGATTTTTGTTGAAAACTGCTGGATTCTCTTACAGCTTTCAATGGGAAGTTAGCAGAGTTTCGCATGGATTCAAGTTTATTTGGCAGTGAATTGCAGTACAGTCAGCTATCCCTGAGATACTGGGGTCATGGGATTCTGCTGCCTTATTCTGTCTCCTTGGCAAATTATGTTAAAATGAAAACATAAAATGAGATGTTGGTTTGGATACTCTATGCCTCTTTTCTTCTTTAAGCATCCTAGATGATTTTAAAGGGCTTAAAAGGGGCCATTGGTTCCCACCCCCTATGTCACTCTCTCATAAACTTTTTGTTTTCATTCTTTTAGTCTATTGTCAGATTTGCTTGTCCCATCTCTTCCTTTCCTCATAGTATCTGTGATGGTGCTTCTGAGCAAGGACTTGAAAGTGCTGCCTTAGGAAGTCCAAATCCTGTGGAGAAAGATTGAGAAGTTTCCGCACACAAAAGGCAAAAGTAGCTGTGGGGCTTTCTTCTCCTCTTCCTTCCCTCCAAACCCCCAGGTAGTTGCGCCTCTTCTTCCTGCAGCCGCTGAGATGGAGACCAGTTCTACATGGCCAAGAAGGCCACACATCATCAAATCTGTTGGGGAAAAATGCTACCTCAGCTTCAGAGCAGGAGTGACTCCCACTCTACACTGGCTCTGCTTGTATAGGAATGATATAAGCGGCAATGCCACAAGGATGTGTGGGAAGACTGGGAGAGGTAGCACTCTTCATTATTATTAAAACTTAATGGTGATAGTGGTTGGAAAATAACTTAGGAGTTCCTTGGTCCCGGGCCTGTGTTCATTCCTTTGGCTAGTGCTGCCTCGATGCTTGGTGTTTCTCCCTGCCCCCGCCCCATGCTCTTTCCCCCCACCACCCTCCCTCTCCCCACAAGTGAAGGAGTGAAGTCATATCCTGACTAGAATAAGGAAGTACCATTCATCTGATGTGCATTCTCTATATCCTGCACTCTTGCATTTAGTTTGGGCAAAGTCAGACAGCTGCTCCTAATCTGGATAAATCTGAATTTTAAAATGTTGAAGAGAAAAACTTCCAATGTGTCGGATAAGGAGAAATGTCAAAAACCAAAGGTAAGTAAATGTTATATATTAAAAGAGATACTTAACAGTTTGCAGAGCAGGTATTTTTGATGCTTGAAAGGGTTGAGCATCAGTCATTCACCTAAAAAAATCATGTGCAATGGTAGAGGCTTTGGAGCATCTACGAAAAGGCTGAACAGGAAAATCTGATATTAAATAACATATGACAGTGCCTCAGGAGCTCCTAATACACTGATCTGTGCTTCATTACTATAATCTCCTGGCTCCATTTGTATACAGTTTAGTGGCTTTAGTTTATGGAATCTTCATTATGAAACTGACATTCACATTGTAAAGGGACAAAGCAAAATTTGGAGGTGTCTGCTCAGAAGAATCCTGCTAGTGTTTGTCTAGTGTTGTTTGCCTACTGATGTGTTGCTGCTATTTTGACAATAGTGCCCACATAAGTCCCCTCTTCAGCCTATGAGAAACCAGGGATGTAGCAGGAAAGTGTGGCCGACAGTGAGGAGGGGTGAAGGATTAGCAGATGTATTATTTTTTCCCATTTAAACACAATTGCTGTTTCATAATACTAAAGAAGGAGACAGCACTTGGCAAACAGTCTTTTAGTTGGCTGCACTTTGCTGGAAATGTTTATACTTTCAGCCTGAAAAAATATGCTAAGTCAGTGATAGTATGTGACATTGTTCAACTTCTGCAATCTGAAGTTGGAGGAGGGAGAGTAAAGGCACTTGTAGGATGTATGGGAATGTCCAGAGCTAGGAACTGAGCTTCAGTTCCTGCCATTGGGTGCACCCTGGCCCTTCCCAACGTAAAAAATCAAATGTCTTCAGAAATACTTTCCTGAGCCCCTGGCCCTGGGGTAAGTTATCCCTGGAAGATATGAAACATGAGACAAAATCTGAAATATTTACCATTTATTTCAATTTGGTGGTGCCAGAATTTTAGCAAATGGCCCTGTGATCAGATAGCAAATGTGAAAAATTGGGAGATAATAGGGGCCTATATAAGACAAAGCCCCAACTATCAGGATAAAATTGGGACATCTGGGCACCCTACTGCAAGCCCTGACAACATCTCACTGCTCTCAGTAGGGTGCCTGCTAGCATGTAGAACTAACTCTCCAAGGCATGGGAATATGCTTCAGCTTGTAACTGTCAGTCCTAAAAGATCACTGAAGGCACTTTCTCGTCAGAAGCATTTTCTGTTTTAATCACTGTTGTCCTTACTGTGAGACACCCCCAGCATGGGGGTGATTGATGGACCATTGAGGTAAAGGAGAGTCATGGATTTCAGTGAGCTCTGGATCAAGCCCTATCTGATTCATATTTTGTTTTTATAGTTATATGTTTTATGCTGTTAAATGATTGTCATGTGGTTTATAGGCAGTGAATTAAAATAACGAACAGATAGTTTTAAATAAATGGCATATGACTAAAAATAAAAAAGAGCATAAGAGAATCAGTTCCTTCTCATTTGTAGATAGTTTTGGTTTTCTTCTCAGATATATTCATTAAGGGCCAAACACAACCCCCTTTACTCCTGTGAAATGGTAACTTTCTGAACAAATAGTCCCATTGATTTCATTGAGCTACTCATGGATTCCACATAGCAAAGGATGGCAGAATCAGGCCCAAATTCAAATGTGGATAGGTGATCACTGAACAACGGCTCTTAGTGATCAATATAAATTAAATTAAACGGGCACATCCATGTTCTCTGTTTCAGTTGCTCCATTCTGCTAAAGAGTTCCATGAACACCTGTGCTGCTATACAAATAACTAAATAAGCAGTGAACAAGCAAAGGGGGAGTTGTAGCCTTAAATCACTTTAGTGAGACTGAAGAGCCCATACTTTTAATTCATTTTATTCTCCAAATCAAATGAATTTTACATTCTCATTTATATCAGAAGCTCGGTAATACCTAGTATAACATACGCATCACTTCGTCTGCGATAGTATGTAGTTCTAGAACTTCAACCTGAAAACAGGTTGCTTGTTCTGGGTAAATTAATCTCATCACATTGACACTCTGCTTAGAAGGCATTTCACCCATCTTACACTCACTTTGGACCCTGATTACACCAACTGCAAGGCAGAGAAGAATTAGGTCCCATTGTGTGAATGTCTCTCAATGGGAGCATTTTGCTGAGCATCTGAGGATCATAGTATTAAGAATGGAAAAAGAACATGCTAACTCTAAACCACTGTTTGTCATAGTGCATTTTGTAACTCTCTAAGCAAGATCGTTACCTAATTTATTCGGTCAGTGGTTGGGAGATGTACAGGATGCAGGTCAATGGCTTTTGACAAAATTTACAACATTTCATAACGGATTTCCCTAGATATCTTCCTGGTTACCATGCTTTACGCAGTCAGAGGTCTAGAGCCGTCTATGCATATTACAGCCAGTCACTCTTGTCATCATTTTACTTTTGCACATTCATTTACAAAATTTCCATTTCAATTCCCCTTTCAAATCTTTATTTGAATATAAATGCATCATGCACATGGGGGTCCATGAAGAATGTCTAATATATGGTGTAGACTTAGATCGGTGAAGGGAAATCATTTGGGGATGGAGTTGCCTTCTCTAAACAGTCAGCTGCCCCCTGCCCGTGGCTAATAAACGTGGTTGGCCATGCAAATGCTCCAAAAAGACTGGCAACTGGCCCCCAACTTGTAATGAGATGTACATCAGGGTGTGTGTGTGTGTGTGGATAAGTGTTCACTATGAAAATGGTTATACTTCTCATTTGGTAGCCATTAGCGTTGCTATTCTCTGGCTTATATAAAGAATTCTAAAGCAACAGTAATTACTTTCCTACAGTCAGTAACAAGCACTGTGTGTGTATGTGTGTGTGTGGATACATAATACACCCAGTCTATATATTCTATGTAATGTGAATGAACAGTCATGTTTTGAGCCAAAACTTCTCATATCTGGTCTCATCCCAAAGCGGAATGTTTTCTTTGAAAGTTTAAGGAAAATCTCTCCTCCCTCTTCTGCCTACTGTGACAGTTTTCAGCAAGTCTGCTTAGCAGGAGAATAGAATATCAGGTTACATTGGGAGGATGGTCTCTAAAGATGTAAGAGGAAGGACCAGATCCTCAGCTAATGCATATCAGTACAGTTGCATTGCTTCCCTGGAGTTTAGGGTGACCCGATGTCCCAATTTTATAGGGACAGTCCCCATTTTGGGGTCTTTTTCTTACATAGTCTCCTATTACCCAGTCCCAATTTTTCACATTTGCTGTCTGGTCACCCTACTGGAGCGACACCATTATGCATCAGCTGAGGACCTGGCCCAGAAACTCGATATTTTCATCTTTAAAAACTGAGAGCTTAGAAAATTTCAGAATATTGCACAACACAGAACAGAATGTGGAAGGACCCTATAGTTGTGAGGTTCATTGTATTTTTTTTTCTCATGCCCATATATATCTAATTTCTTTCTGTCTAGGTTCTTACATGGCTTCCTATCACTATGGTATCTGAGTCCATAATTATAAGTGCATCTAGCAAGATGCATTTCTCTCACTCCCCGCCCCCCCCCCCTTCTAGTCAGCGGGGACTGGACTTTGTTTATTTTGTGTTGCTGTTGTTCTAAAATGTCACATTGTGGGCAGGTTAAGGCAAAGAAAAATGGTGGTTTGCCTTTAGCTTTGAAAGCTCTGAGCTCTGTGGTCAAACTGATCTCCCTGGGAGTAAACTTCATGGGCTAGTTGCAGACACAGCTCTGTCTCCTCTCCACACAAGTTTCAGCTACTGTCACAAAAGAGGTTATTTTTAGGGCAGCTAGTGGATGGTCTTTACAGAACGTGTTTGAGTGGCAGAGTTACAGGTTTACGTAAACTTTCTCACCAGAAACTCCCATGCTTGTCCCTGGACACGGAGAAAATTACCACAATGGGCTTTGTTTAGAACCCGGACCCTGAAGTCAACAGGAGTCTTTTCACTGACCTCACTGGGCTTTTGATCACTTCCTTTAAACTCTGTTATAATCTTAGTAGGCACCAACTGTTTGTGTTCTGAAGTGATTTTTCAGTCATTCAGAATCATCACTTTGATTCTCACCCCTCCCCACCCACAGGCCCACTCTGCCAAATCCAGCAAAGGAGCTATTCCTGTGCAATTGGTCAGACTTCAGCTGTGTTTGCTATACTGGTGTAGGGGAAGGAAGGATAATTTCATCAGAATTCTTCTACAGGACCTGACATTCCAATGCCATGCACCTTGTACACTCTCATATGCCTGTGCAGCATGAGCGTAAAATGTCAGTAGTATTATTAGACAGTGTTTTACATCCACTCTGTATTTGCTTTGCCTAGGTGTACATGACAACACAAGGAGAAGACTGTGTATCCTGTACTGTAATATAGCTTGTAAAGTGCACATAACTGTGAACCAAAACTAGTCCATCTTTTTGTTTTTGCCTCTGAAATTTATACAGTTAAGTAGAGTATGAAGGGATTCCTCTTCCTTCCATGCCAATCTAAAGCAAGCCTTACCTTATACCCTTTCCTTTGGACTTGGTGAAAGCACTATATCACCCCAATAGTTTTCTTCTTATACCTTTCTGTTGAAATCCTGGCCCCAGTGTAGTCAGTGCCAGAGATTTCAGTCGGACCAGGATTTTACCCTAGATATGTGTTCTTGACATAGAGAATGATGCTTCAAACACTTACCTAATAAGTTTGCCCACAGGAGTGGACTCATTACTCACATGACTAGTCCTGTAGAAGTTGAAATATTCATTTGTATAAGTGTTTGCAGGATCATGCCTGTAGTGTGGGCAGATGTTAAACAACTTTCCCATTGCTGCCTTGTCTTCTATGCGGTTTTGAGCAGCATTCCATAAGGGGAATACTGATAAGAGAAAAGAAAATACAAAATAAAGGTGCAATAAGCCTTGGTGCCCAGAATAATTCAAGTCATAATTAGAACTTCTGTAGACTAAGGTCTTCAGTGTAGAGATTGTTCAGAGTTAATGAATATTAACTAGGGTTTATCCTTGAGTAGTAGAAGCTCAGCTTTTTAATGTTGGTTCAAAGGAATAGCCTGATACGGTTGTGGAAATAGCAAGTTTTTATATGTTTTTACCAAAATTTCGAGTGCATAAATGAGCCCCTGCCCATGTCACAGATGCTAATTTTCACAACCATTACTGAAGCGGTGTTCGTTTTCATTTGCATTTCATTCTAACAGTGACGAGGGGTGATGAACTGATGCTAAGCTGTTTTTGCTGTACTACCTGCTATGCAAATTTATGCTCATAGGCAAAAGGGACACACAGTTCTGTCATTAAAGGTCTTTACTGTGTTGCTTCTTGTGGAAAGACTGTTTGTCAAAATACATTTTAACTCTGTAAAGTAACCAGAAAGAGAGGACATCTGGGATGTAATTTTAAGGATTTGGCTTATAGTGAAATACCTATAGGCCTTATCAAAAGAGGCTCATGTAAAAAGTATAATAGAAATAACCAAATATATAAATGTGTACACAAAAGATTGCAGAGGGATATTTCCTGTTTCCCTCAGGCTTTATAAAATCTAGAACAAGGTTAGAGGGAACCATTGGTGATTTTTTTTTCTTGTTTCCATGGAAGGCTCCACAGCCAAAATTCTACCTTTTATCTCTAATTTTCATCAGGCGTTGGTATAAGTACCTTTTTTCACAGCCAACAGAGCATTTATTTTATGTGTTTCATCAGAGGAATATTTATCAAGTTGTTTTCCATGATGTTTGTCCAGAAGCAAGATGGGCTTTTGAAACTCTGAGGTGCTATTCTCTCCCCACAGGGTAAAACTACAGGAGTTACTCTGAACTTATGATGAAATAATAAGGCCCCGGGCAGATACTCAGCTGATATAAAAGAGCTAGTTTTACTGAAGTCAGTGGATTTACACTAGCTAAATATCTGCCCCAATATCTGTTTTTCTTTCCTTCATTGTATAGAACATTTGACTAATTGCAATACTGTATTTTCAGGTAACGCCAAATACCTCTGAACCAAATGTGAATAAGGTGTAGGACACCTGTAAAGTAATTACTTGGAAAGGGATTGTCTGTTTTGGGGAAGCAGATGATGTGGCTTACAGTTTTTCGTATATGACAGTCCTCTGCCAGTAATCTGCATCAGAATAGTTCAGTTATCAGACCTGAAGTAACTGATGGCCAAATTTAAGGAAGCATGGAATGGTATGAATGTATTAGCCAAAGCCACCATCCATTATTGTATGTACTAATTAGGCATTGTGAGCTGATAAAAATGTTTCAAGACTATGCTGTGCATTGTCTCTTTGCATTGGATCTGCCCTCTTCAAGTCAAGAAGAGAAACTAGTGTGCAATAAGTAGTGTAACTGCATCAATCCATATTCTTCTGTGCAGCGCTTACTAGCACACATGATATTATTGTTTGCATTTGCTAGCTAGAAATGAGCCAATTAAGAAACTTCATTTTGGGGTCTGAATCTCCATGGACTAGGGGGAGAGTCTCCATGTGACTAATAGTATTAATCCTCCTACATAATTGACTCAAGTGGATGAAACCCACTCCTGGGACTGTGACAGACTGTTTGGACTGGAATAACAGGTGATACCAAGTCACCAAATGGTAGCAAGTCAAATGGTTCTGGTCACTCTGTCCTCACATCATCTCCTTAACTGTGGTTTTTGAAAGTGGAACAAGGAAGAGGAGGAAGGGACAGTGTGGCTGCTCTGGGCTACTAATAGCAGCATTATCGTTTTTATCAAACTGGCAATGCGTATCAGCATGTTTGCTGTGGACTAAGACAGAGATGAGCTGACGTGCATTCTCATGGTTGTGTCAACAACACATCAAAAAGTCTTTGAACAATCAGTAGTACAAAAATGAATGAAGGCTATAGAAATATATGGTGGGGGGGAGGGAACACGTCATAAGAGGTGGAAGATTTATCACCAGATACCAGAGTGTCTCTCGGAGGGGCACGCTGGAATATTTCCCATTTCATTTACCTTTTCTCTTTCTTCAGCTCTTCTTCCCTTCTAGAAGCATTATTATTATTATTCCTCCTCCTAAGATTGAGCACCAAAGTTCAGAGTCTAGCAAAAATGCTGGATATTTAAAACTTCTGCTGTCACCAAAGCTGCTATTCCAGCTGCTCACATTATTATACGTAATATAGCCCATTCTGCCAATTCTGTAGCTTTTGTTAGGAAAGGGTGGTTGGATACAATATAATTTGACTATAAGAAGGGCTGGCCCCTGGCCTTCACACATTATTCACATTTGAATTGAAATATCTTTTTTAAAAAAAGATCAGTTACCATCCTCTGACTAAACACCACTCTGAACATGTGGAACAGCTCTTTAGGGTGGGGTGTTGAGTCAGAGCCCACTCCTCTCCTTTAGAAGTGAATCTCCACTGCAGGGGTGTATGCCGCACCCCAACATGGTGCAAACAGACCAGCCCTCACTCTACGCTGAAGAAGAAATATGGACGGACCTCCTGATGCCCTACGGCATCATGTCACCTTCATGGAGAAGCCAAGCGACCCACCGCCTTTTCTCTCCATTCATGCCTGAGTCACATGCTCATCTCCATGAGAACAACAGGGCAGTTCCACTCTCCCATCCCTAAGTGGTCTCATTTACAGCTTCATGAGATGACTGGATGGCCTGGTCACCTATTTGTTGCTGAAGGAAGCACTAATTCCCTCTATTAGGTCTTGCTGATCTCATTTCAAAGGTGTTCCAGGATTTATGCTTTGGAATACTGTTTGGTAGGGGGAGATGATCCCAGAGCATGGAATACTATGTTGGATTATTTTTTTTTGAGGACTTCTTTTGCTTTCCTGAACCTGAAAGATTATTGTAGGTAGGCCACCCAACAGAATGGTCATGATTAAATGAAGGGAAAACTACAAACAAGAGACTGTTCCCTTCTCATTATGTTTGAGACAGAGATTTGTCACAGACCGTTATTCTGGGTAGTGAGATGAAGAAATCGACTTCACTTAGCAACAGCACCACAAAAAAGTAAATGTGTGAAGCTGAGATGACAGGGAGGATGAGAGAACTGAAGGAACTCGCTGGGTCAACTCCCTGCTGTGTTGCACCATATGTAGCCAGCTACATCTGTGGAAAGTGGGTGTTAAGCTTTATCACTCCTGAATTGCACCCACTCTGCACTGCTGAGCTGTTTCATTAGGCAAAAGAGTGTTGCTGGCTAGATGTAAGAGATGAGGTGTAAGGTAAAAAGGGGCATGGCTGAGAGCCAAAAGGAGGCATAGTTAACACAAATCTATACTGAACTGAGTGATTCAGAGCCTGGGTAAAGGTGGTGTAAGTGGCTCATCTAAACTAAGGCAACCACAAGGGAGGCTCTAATCACAAGTGCAAAGCTGGACTTTGCTGACATCCCCTAGTGAGACAAGTTCTTCTTCAAAATCTCATCTCTGTAATTATTTCTTTTGTACAAGATTATTGCCTGTCACACAGAACATGGCCTGTTTGCCTGTGGGCAGTATTGGAGGACCATGGAGGCAGCATACAGAAGTCACAGAAGACTTGTGCAGACAACAAATGGGAATGAGGAGAAAAAGAGGCAATGCAGCTGATCAAATTATTGGTTAGGAAATCAGTGTCCCCCCCCCACACACACACCCTGGCAGGTAATGGCAAGAGTGTGCAAGGGTCTTGCCAGGCGAATACCTACGTGCTGAACTAATACATGCTTTAGGGAACTTCACAGTGTCTGGGCCAGGTGAGAGCTTTCTCAGAGGGGCATTGTTCTTCTGCAGATTGCCCAGCAAGTGCTTGTATAGCTGCTCTGTTCATTTTCACATACAGACAAATAAGATCCCTTCTGCCCTCTTGTTACTCACCAAATTCCCTGAGCAGCAGTGACAGGATCATCAGTTCAAGGCTTACAAGACTCCTGTGAGTGGCTCCAGCAGAGGTGAGAGACTGAACAGGGGTGTTATGGTTACTAGACCGATATCTGTGGCTCTACCCATTACCTCAAAGAGCCCTTGTGTGTATCTGTGCAGTTCTGGTGTAAAAACTACTGGAGAGAATCAAGATGGTGTAACTAATTCAATTAGACTAGACTTCCTCATGAGACTGCAGCCGTAGTACTTAGTTTATTACAAACTGCCCAGAATCAAACCTATTGCATCTTTCATGCCAAGAAATGTTCCTAGGCAGTGCTAAATTACTAGGATGCTATTAGCTGGATGTTCTTTCTGAGCCTACTTAATGATCCAAAGCCTAATACGTACTGTATGAACTCCAGTTCCCAATGATCAGTTTTCAAAGTCCAAAGCATGTTATCATGTTTATACATATACCCCATACAATTGGTATATCACTGAACCCTGTGCCATTACAATGAAACATAATCCAGCCTTCACTGTACAGTAGTCAAATATTAGCCTCGTAACAAAGTGTAGTCTCTTTTTTGGTTTGCTTCGTCTTTTTCGTAGGTAAAATTAATGAAAATCGATTGCCATATAGATTAGCAATAACTCTAACATTAATAGTGACTGATAATAAATATTGGTCCAAATCCTGCCCTGAAACCCATAAAAGTGGTTTCAGCTAATGTTGCTAAAGATTTATTAATAAAATTGTACTCAGTGGGTTTGAGTGGATATAATCAAAAGACAAATTTGCCGTGTTGGTTGGATCTATTTCAACATATTTTATCCTTCAGTTGTTTTAGACTCTGATCTTTAAAGGCGCTCCATCCAAGCCCTGGGTGTGGGTTATTTGCAGGATTGGGCCCTTCATTAGCATTGGCTAAAGTATTTTGTTTGATTATACTTTACATTAACTTTTTGTGTCCCAATAAACAGGTTCTAATTACAATTATTTGTCATAACAGACTACTAACATGTCTCCATTAATGCATAAGTTTCAAAACAATACTATCAAGAAATCAATTAACCTGGTATTCTCCTATATATTAAGTACCTTTACAGACTTACGATCTGCTTTAACAGCTGGCAGTGAAATAGAAACAGAGATCCAATAATATGTGACATAAATTTCCCCACCTTTATCCAAAGGTTGAAAGATCTCTGGATTCAAATAGACAAAGCCCTTAATCCCACATTTTTCTTTCCAAGCACCAGTCTGAAAAATGCAAACTGCAACATCAGCACTATGCTAGTGGCTTCCAAAATTTCTCCTCCAAAGATCCTAAGAAAAGATTTACTCATTCTTTACTCATTCTTTACTCATTAAGGATCACATATTGTATATTTGCCCCACGTAAAACTGTCACTCTCTTACTTAAAAAAAAAAGTTTAGATTCAAAAATTCTGGTGGAGTTAGAGGCTGTCTGAGATGGGAATGTTTATAAGCTCTAGGATATTAACTGCAGCACTCAACCTCAGGTGACATAAAGCATGCAAAAAAGAACTTTCTGTCAGTTTTATTATTTCTAAAAAGGTTCCCCTTGAAGGAGAAGAGTGACCTTGCTCTGCTGAGCTGACATATGCCACTGAATTAATAGCTAAGCTTTGCTGTAGGGAAGCTTGAAGAAACATTACAACTCCAGTAGCTGAGTTTGCTGCGAACATTAATCAGGTGAACCAAAATGATGGTTCAAACACTCATTTAAAACTAATAAAAACTCCTCTTCTTTTTTAAAAACTTTCTTAGAATTAGCTTATTGTTGGTCATTTCCTGTGGTCAAGGATATTGCTGCAATAAAACCTAGCTGACTGGTTTTAAACGTTTCTTCACTCTTCTAAAACTGAGCAAGTTTGGATGACCATCACCTCAGACAGTGATGACTTGGGGTTACTATTTAATACCAATCCCCACTGGAAGCTTTAGCTGACAGAATATTTTTCTCATGGCTTCCTTCATCATTAAACTATGTTTTGATAACAAGGGATGTAAAGACCTGATTATGTTCTCAGTAAAGTCAATGGAATTTTAGTACTGGCTGCACTGGGAGAAGGATCAATTTGTCCTGTGCATGACTGATGTATAAAATGTGCAAGGAGGTAATTAGGGGTAACATACAAAGTGGAGGGAATAAGTTGCTCTGGCCCCCCCACTGTTCCTGAAAGCATCCAGAAATGATGTCACACATGTAGTATCATTCTGAGGCACCTCTTCCTGTTGTGTAGAGTTATATAGGCATTTAATGCCTCCATTCTCTAAGGGCTCTGTCCTAAAAACACTTAAGCATGTTTCAGGTTTAAGATTAGCAGCCATGTTAGTCTGTATCTGTAAATAAAACAAAGTCTTCCTCGTTTTATTTAAGCATGTGTGTAATTTTATTAACATGAGAAGTTACATTGAACTTTGTAGGATGAGGGCCTAGATATGTTTTACATAAAACTTTTTTTAAAAGGGAATCTCACTAGATAAATAAGTTTAGGGAGGGATTTAAAAGTCAAACAAGCTGGTTCTTTTAATAGGTGAGGATATTTGAATTGTTCTGGTTCTAAAAAAAACCCACAGGAAAGCAAGGAAGTTCATATTTAAGGATTATGAACCAAAACCCAGATCCTCTAAGGTATTTAGGTGCCTAACTCCCAGTGGCTTCTAATTCCCAATGGGAATTAGATACCTAAATCACCTTTGAGGATCTGGAAACTTAGGCACCAAAACCTTCAAGGATTTGAGCCCAAATCTGAAGTTCTTACCAAGTATTTAACAAGTCTTTACTCAGGCAACATGCTCTTTGACTTCAGGAGACAATTTTGCTGAGGAAGGGGTTCTGGACCTGTTCCTAGATGTTTTTGCACATGTCTAAATGAAGGGGGAAAAGAGTGATAGTGAGGTAGATGTGCCCTTCATGGCAAGTCCTGAACTGTCCGTTTCATAGCTCTTGTGAGTTTGTCACACATCCTTAACTTTCCTTTAATGTCATTTTCCTTTCTATGCTTTTGTTTGATATTCAGAATAGTTTTTAATGAAACACCAGAGAAAGAATTGTCAGAATTCCGTAATTATTACAAATACAGGTGGGTGCACTGCATGCATCCGATGAAGTGGGCTATAGCCTGTGAAAGCTTATGCTGAAATAAACTGGTTAGTCTCTAAGGTGCCACAAGTCTTCATCATCTTATGCATGCACAGTATCACCCAGACTGACAGGTGTGCTCAGCAACTATTAGGACCTGTTTTTCTGGATGGGTGCTAAATACTTTTCAAAATCTGCCTGTAGATGCTATTTAAAGTTCGGGATCTATATGTGCCTTTTTAAGAAAAAAGAAAAGGCAGTCTTTCCCCCACCCCACCCCATTTGTAAATCATAGTTGTAAAAAGCTATGCTACTTCTGAGGTAAATGTTGCTACAACAATGAGTGTTTTCTGGCCTCACAGATGTGTTATAACTTTAAAACATTTTTTGCAAGGTGAAATTTGCTATTAGTTTAGTTTTTCCCATGTGCTTGGCATAAGCCTCTAGGAAGATGGGCTCCAGTCTTCAAGCTCTTATGCCCCTGCTTAATTTAGAAACCTAAGAAGCCCTGTTGAGTGAATGGAGCTGTTCACATGCATGTAGTAGTTGAAGGACAAAGTCAAAGACCAGAGATACTCAGACTGAGGTCGGGAGCCATAAGTGGCTCGTTATGTTTTGCCTGCGGCTCTTTGGAGCATATGCCATTAAAACAATGCGTGGACTAATTACTACCTAGTCTAAGTTATTAACCAATCAAGATGCTTTTACTATGTTATTAGCCAGTTGTAGAATACTCAGTCAGTCATTTTGTTGTGAGAATACATAATATATTGAATACAGCAAATTAAAAAATAAATATACACTACTGTGGCTCTTTTAAGTAATGTTGATCGCTAGTTCGGCTCCTGAGTCGCTGCGGTCTGAGTATCACTCGCATAGACTCTAAACAACTGAAAAATAAAGTTTTTAATAGAAACTCTGACAACAGTGCTACCAGGTGCTACATGTTTCACTGTGCGTTTTGGTGAAAGCTCTAGAGGTTTATGTGGGTGTTAGATAGATGTGCTAATATAACAGCTGTTCAGCATTTGCTTTAAAGATGTTTACTGAGCTGTGGAAGTGTTAAATATCATTAACACGCTATTTTATACAACTGTTTATTTTCTAGTGATTTTCCCATCACTAAAGTTAGTGTTTGCCAGGGGTGAAAGTAACATAAAGGGCTTACTGGTATGCCAGAGTCCTGAGCTGGTGGCGGGACCTAGACTGGAAGAGTTAGGGCCTTAAGAACCCCAGGCCCTTTACATCGGGATTTAAAAGGCCCGGGCTCTGGCTATGGTAGTGGTGTATGGAAGCCCCGGGCTCTTTAAATTACTGCCAGAACTACCAGCTGTGGAGGTGGCTGTGAGCCCTGGGGCTCAGGGACCATTTAAAGGGCCCTGGGCTCCGGCCGCCACTACCACAGCAGATCCCTGGGCCCTTTAAATCACTGAAGAAGCCCCAGGGGCTCCCAGTTTCCACCACTATCCTGGAGCTCTGGCAGTGGGGCTCAGGTGGTGATTTAAAGGGCCTAGGGCTCTGGCCACCGCTACTGCCCCGGGCCCTTTAAATCGCCGCTGGAGCACCACTGCGAGCCCCCAGGGTAGCGGTAGTGGCCGGAGTCTCAAGTGGTGATTTAAAGGACCTCGGGCTCCTGGCTGCCACTACCGCAGTGGAGCCCCGGGACCTTTAAATTGCCAAAAGAGCCCCAGGGCTCCTAGCCGCCTCCATTACCCCAGGGCTCTGGCAGCGGGGCTCTGGCAGCAATTTAAAGGGCCCAGGGCTCCATCTGCTTCTGGGAGTCCAAGGCCCATTAAATCGCCTCCTGGGGAAGCCAGTCTGGTGTGGTGCATCGGCTCTTGCCGGTATGCTGTACCAGCCTGAACCAGCTTACTTTCACCGTTGGGGTTTTGATGTTTCACAGTGACAGCTTTTTGAACAGCCTCTTTGTCTTTCCTCCCCTCTGCCTGCCACCCCCATTGCGATCACTGAATACCAGAGCATACTGACAGTCTTATAGAGTAACTTGTAAACCAATTAAAATGCCATTTCAGTAGCTTGCCCTATTTGAGTTAGTGAGAACAAGCTGTGTCATTTTTGTTGCTTCGCCTGGTAAGGTTCAAGATTTAACCATGTTTTGTTTTTTAAATGGACTAGAAATTTATATTAATAGTCAGATATTCTATATATGTAATGGATTTGTAAGTGGGACAAATCCCTGAAGTATGGTGGTCCTTATGTCTCCTCTCTTAGCTCTTTGTTATATTTCTGCTTGCTTCAGATGTTCAAATTCTTATACTTGATACAGAAGTGAGAAATTTCTTCATACAGAACAGCTCTAAACTTAAAATATGGTATCTTGCTTTCAGGCCAGTTAAAAAAACATTTCCTGTGACCTATTAAAGAATTAAGATGGGCTGGCTAATAGTCATCTCTAGCTCTCTGTTTCATCTCTATAGTGACAGACACTTGCTCCCTTGTTCTGAGGGACTAGAAGTACCATGGAATGGATGTGTTCAGCCCCACCCTATGTAGGTGAACTTTCCCTAGCTCTTCTTATCTCCCTTGATCAAGCAGACATATGCTATCCTCTTGAATGTTCATGTGGCTTCTTTCCCTTCAGTGACAAAAGAGCAAGGGACAGTCTAGAAACACATTACAAAGGAATAATCCTTAGTGGGGGGTGAAGAGAAAAAAGAACAGAAAGAAAATATTGAGCCAGATCTTCAGCTAATGTAAATCAGTGTAGTTTGCTTGAAATCACTAATGCTGATTTCCACCAGCTGAGGATCCGGCCCCATTATCTGAAATACGAACAGCCTATCAAAGACCTGCAACAGTTACCTTAAGCAATTTGTACTATATGGTATAAACTGTAGACAAGGGACAAGTGAAAACTGAAGCTGAAGATGTGTAGAGGAATTTCAAAGAGGGCGACATTTACCCCTGTGCGGAGAGCCAGCATGAAGTCTCTGCACCACTTAACTCCCACTTATTGAATTGGACTTTGGTGATGCACAGAGATTATGCTGGCATTCTATACTAGGGGCTACTACTCAGCAGGTAGAAATTGTGCCTGTCCATTGGAGGTATGACCAGGCTGAATTTCACCCATCATGAATATTTACCAAGGCAACCACCATAACTTGTGGAAGATAGGCTAGCTTTTGAGATACAGAAGACACTGACTAATTTGTCATAAGAACTACCTGCCTTGTACTCTAATTTAGGAAATATATGGTTTATAATAGGAAGACACAGCATCCCATAGATTTTAGTGTCTCTTTTCCATTTGCACGCCAAACATTTTAGCTTATTTTCTATTCTTTGCCCTTCTTTTAAACTTCATTGAAAGTTTTAAGAATAGCTCCCAGGCATGTAAACATAAAAATAAATGTGTCTTTTCACCTCTTTAAAAGGGTTATTTAAAGAATCCCAAATTTCTGGAAATGAAAGAAGCAGCAGAAGATGGAAGAGTCATTAAAAACAATTTGATATGTTTGCCTTTTCACATTATGTTTATTGGATACTAGAGTGCAAATGGAGCACAAGCCATCAATGTTCCTTTACTGAATCTAAATAAACGATACAGGACCATTTGATCAGTCCTTCTGTAGAAAAAGAAGGGTGTTTTTTCACATGCCAGCATTAGATTTCATTGTGCAAATTCATATTTGCTTAATGCACCCATCAGTAACTCTGGTGTGAATCCAGCCAGCAAATACACTTAGTTTTATAAGATTCCAGTATCAAAAATCAATGACATATTTTCATCTAGTAGATTTTCTTTTGCTTTAAGAGCTTCCCTTAACCTGGAAATGAGGCCTACAGATTATGACTATGCCTTCACAAAATAGGTGTTCCCTGACACTAATGCGGTGACTGACATTACCAAAAGTAATAGCCTTGTTCCCCTCCGAGCCCAGGGCTCCTAAATCTGCTTTTCTTTATCGGCATAATGGGGTTGAATACATTTTAAAAGGTGGTAGCTATTGATTACTTAATGGAAAAAGTTAGTATGGGAGAATTGCTGAAGCAGCCCTACTTATTGCTCTTCTGTGCAACAAGACCATTATCTGGAATGGTGGAAATCATCTTGTAACCCTTATTAATATTTAATAGCTCTGAAGCCACACTGAAGTATACTACAAAATAGCCCACGGCATCTGTCCAGATAGGATATAAGGTTGTTTCAAGGCTCCAAAAAGAATAACTGATTTCCCCGTGCTCAAGTTGTTTATGAGTAAGAGCAACAATAAACCCCTTTCCTCTGTTCCTTTTTAGACTATCTGAAGCACATCAGCACTTTAATATACAGTTATTCCTAGTAGGTAGCTTGAAATGATGGAATGCTGCAGAAAGGTCACTATGTTTTGAGATCACTGCATGAGAATGTTTTATATTTTCCCAATATTGTTGTGAATCCCAACCTCCCTCTTTCCATTCCTCCCACTCTGCTGAGAGGCATATTTGGCAAGGCTGACAAGTCAGTGAAAGGTGTTAATCCTGTCTAATAGACCCATAATCCTTGGGGCTATGTTTTATATCATACTATTGAGCTAACCCCTTGTCATATGCCAGGATATTGTTGATCTAGTAAATGTCGAAGTTATTTCTGGAAGCTTTAAATAAAATTAAACCGCACAGACTAAATTATCCTTTAACCAATTCTTCTTCATTTTCTCCAGCAGATTTTCTGATGGATTACAAGCAACTAAGATACACCACAAATAAAAAATGAATACTTTTTTAAAATGACAAAGTCAGCATTTTGAGTGAATGAATATATTCAAATGTATTTCATGTAAAAATAATAAACCAAGCTTAATGCCAAAACAATCAAAATGAAATACAGAAAAATGACCTAAGAAACAAGATGATATCAGGTTAGAAGTCTCAATAAATATATGCCACAGAATGCCTTCTGGGGCTAGAACCCTATTACAAACCAAGGAGCAGTGAGAGCTCACCCTCACATTCCTGGTAGAGCCTGGGCACGCTGGCTGTAAACTTTTCACTGAAAGAATATTTTGGTGGGGAAAAAAGTCTTTTTTGAAAATTTCCACAAAAACACACATTGGTTTCTGACCACTCCAATAAGAAGTAGTGTTTATGTGTCTGGGGAAGAGAGCACTGGGCTATCAGGGAATTTTTAATCTGAATTGTGTAAATGGTGATTCTTATTTTTTTTCTTTAGAAATAATAGAGGTTTTAAGACCTGCTATTTTCCCATGGTTTGCCACTGTCACGGCCAACTATTTTTAGTCTAAAAGTGACTGTTGTGAGAGATAAGGCAGCTAAAATGGATAGTGACCCTGTGATTTATGAGCAGGCATATAATAAGATGGGGTCTTTCATAGCTGGAAATACCCAGGGGAGGTATATGTGTACACAGGGTAGTTGGTATCATTTTGATGAGCGCCATCCTTAAGATCACAGTTGCTGATGCTGAATGTCAACTTGTCACCCTGTACAACAGTCAGGAATATGACAGTTTTACTGATAAGACTCTTAGAGGGCTAACTATATCCCCAAAAAAGAGAGTATACAAATACAGAGAAGTAAACTGCAGTTTAGTAATTATGAGTAGAACAAGGTACAGATCTGTATCCTCACTCCGAAAATTACCATAAGGTTAAATTGTTATTCAGATCTCAACTCCAACAGAGTTAAATGCCAAAAGAGCTTCAGATACCCTGCTTTTAAGAGCACTTCATGAAAGGACATGAGTGGTGTTTAGATAACACATAAATGGGCATGATATAAGAACATACGCAGTGAGGGTTAGTTCGTCTGTCTAGGTCTCATAAGCACTCATCAAGCACTGTGGCATGACAAGAATAAGGATGGTATTTCCAAAATTCTTTTTCAAAAGGGTGGTATTTTCAAATTCTGCGCCTTCTGAAGTAAATGAGAGTTTTCTCATTAACTTCATATAAGCTGAGTTATATTGATGTGAAACATTTAAAAATACCACCTGAAGGGGTTTACCCAACGTAGCAAAGGGAGCTTGTGCCAGACCAAACTACTGAACACTGGGTTTCTGTACCAGTCCAGTACCATAATCAGCCTTCATGTTGCTTACACAACACTCAAGGGAACCCTCGATCCCTTCGGAAGCTTCCTCCTCAAAACTGCAATATATTCAGGGGGTATAATTGATGGAGAAGCCTTGGAAGTTCATGAGAGTTCGGTAGGCTGGCGGACAAGGCCTAAGACATCACATCTGATAAAGTTTCCTGTAAAGTCATCTTAAAGTTAAAGGAGCTAGAGAGAGACAGCTGGGGAGACCTGTTATAGTTGATGGGAGGGAAGTATGACAGGCATTTTAAATACCTGAGGCAGATGGAAGGAGAGAAGAACTGTTAGATTTATCAGATGGAAAGAAAAAGAGGGAACAAGCAATCCATTAGGCCGAAGTTACACTGAGGGAGGAATTAACAAATGGATATGAACAACTCTTTAACCCAGAAGTTTTAAGATGTAGTTTCTGGAGAAGATTTCCAAAATGCACAATATTCATGCAGTTTGATATTTACTATTAAGCTTAGTGCATTTCCCTTCAAAATTATGCAAATAGAAGGTTTTGGATACCCAGATATGTACTGAGAAGGGCACACAAAGTACAAAAGTAAAATAAAACAAGCAATAATCTTGTGATTGTATTACAGGTAATTTTTTATCTTATATGTAAGAGTAGAAATTAGAAATTGATCCCTTAAAAGATACTGTTACAAGTCTAGAAATTCTGGCAGTTGACTTTTAGGTTCAGATTTTCAAAAGGAGCTTCAAACTTGGCTGTTTCAATTTTTGGAGGATAAACATTAGACAGCTACCGGACCAGATTATCCTGTGTGCTCAGAACACTTTGGCCACTCAGCAATACAAAGTGAAAGGATTGTGCCTGGAAATGGACAGAAGATAATTCTCTTGTGGAAGGGAACTTCCCACTGCTGTAAAGCTGACATAGGTTTCAATGCTAACGCTTGTGTCAGCCTCATCCTCTGCATAGGATGTGTGTGGCAGCCCTGAAGGGGCATGGTAGGAGGAACAGTAGGTCTTAGATATGCCAGTTCTCCACAGTTATGCCAGTGGTACAAATTAGCGCAGCCCCCATGGCTGCTGCAATGCCATGGCCAGGCAATACAGGTGTAGGCAGCTGCAAGCAACTCCCTGATATCAATCCATCCCTGCCCTGAGCACAGCTCTGGCACAGGAGGGAAATCAGTCCGTGTGTCTTTAAAAATTGGGCACATAAAATAGAGGCTATATTTGAAAAAAGTGGAGCTTACTGATTACTCCGTTTGTTTCACTTGGTTTCATAATGTTCCTGCACAGAAATAAGCTTCAAGTTTTTCATTCAGAACTCTCTTAAGGACCAATCCAATTCCCAGTGAAGTCAGTGAGAGACTTTCCACTGACTCCAGTGGGAACTGACTCTAGCCCAAACTAAAGAGCCTTAAACAGTCTTCAGCTGCAGTTCCCAGTAGGAAGGATAAACTGTATAAAGTTAATTGAACAGCTACAGTAATAGAACCAGCGTCCTCCAAAGCACCTACATTGTTTAATAGTAAATGTAAATGACTGATTGTGATCTCCCTTACCCTCAGTATAAATGATGATAACTCACTGAAGTCAATGTACACTACGGATGTGAAACTGGTGTATGTGAGCTACTATAATCATACACATAACCTAATTCCATGCATTGTTAACAATGTCTTTGATTCAGATTGCTTTGTCTCCAGATATACACTCCTACTTTGTCCCCATAGGCACCTCTAAAGCTGTGTCTGTCTCTACTTGAAAATAGCATGTTATGTTCCATTCGTAAGCAAAGAAGTTTTAACATAAGAGAGAGAATTTGTATTTGTCTTAATAATGGGAAAGAATATTGTCAATGAGCTCAGTTTTGTTTGTTTATTTTCTCTTATAGCGCACGAGTAGTTTTGGAAACTTTGACCGGTTTAGGCACCATTCAGTATCAAAGCCAGATGATTCAGTTGAGGTTTGTATGTTGCAATAATCTACTTCTGTTACTCCCTCTCCCTGTGACTGTTGTGAAAAACACTAGGGTTCAGTGGTGTAAAACATTCATTGGTACGCACTTGCTCGCGTGCGTGCTACTGTTGAAATCAATGGGAATGACTTGCGTGACCAAGGGCTTAGCAACAAGAGAAGGTTTGCACAATCAAGCCCTTAATATTTGGGCAGTGCAAATGACAGAATCATTTCTGTTTTAAAAAAAGAAAGGGCAACAAGAACTCAGGAAAACCTACACTTCAGAGGACTGCTTCCACAATAGTGGCTTTATGCTAGCAGCCTGGAGATGTGGCTTTCTGTCTTCAAGTGTGTTACGTAAATTCCCACCACTCTCATTTGGATCAGGGACCATAAATAAGGTGAGCATCAATTTGTAAAGCATTTTCTGTCTCCCATTTGTGAGTACTTTAAGCAAAGTGCAAGCCTGTTATGTACATATAACTCCCCAGACAGTTCTAAAGCTAGAAGAACTGCTAATAATAACTTGCATGCACCTTACCTGAATTCAAAATATCTCTCTGCAGTCTCTCATTCCATTACATCTGATTTTATTTTCATGAGTAATAATTGTTTTGGGTTTTTTTATATTTCATATTAGATATGCGAAGTGGAGACTGTAAGTGACATTGGAGATCCAGGACAAAATAAAATGGCAGGTAATGGAGGAAGCCTGGGAAAGAAGATGCGAGCCATTTCCCTAACCATGAAGAAAAAGATGGGTAAAAAGTATATCAAAGCACTTTCTGAGGACATGGTAAATATAGTTCAAAAAATCTTTGGATTTATATGATCAAGTACATTAGAAATGTTGAATGTGTTTGTTTCATTGTTTTTAGATAGCATGTTACGAACTAGCATTGATGTACCAGAATTCAGGTGTATATAACTCAGTGGCACATGTTGAGTTATAACAGTAGTTACTTTAATTATATATCAATTATTTCCCTCCCCATCTCTCCTCCCCAGTGTATGCATATTCTCTCTCACACATACGCACACACGCGCACACACAATTTCACCCACCTGGGGCTCAGGATAGAGTTCAGAGCTTTATAAGATTGGGAAAGGGGAGATTTTGCTTTGTCAACAATGAAAAAATTATGTGTGCGTACATCCATGTATATGGCCATGCAAGTGAGGGGAAGGCTCCTTAAACAGTCCCCACTCACTGTCCATCTGTGTACGGACCAGGAAAAATCTGATCCAAAATGAAGTACATAGGAATTACCATACTGAGTCAGATCAGCGGTCCATTTAGTCTCGTACCCTGTCTCTGACTAAGGCCAATACTAGATGCTTCAGAAGAATTCTCACGGTGGACACTTATGGAATAACCTGCATGCAGGAATTCTTTCTAATCTCTGTTAGGCTTATGTCCTGACACATGAGAGTTTATATCCCTCATATATTTTATCTTATCTAATGTAACTGCAGAGATTCTTATATATAAAATAAATGCAAAATTGTTTTTGAATCTAACAACTTTTTTCCTCAAAATCTTGTGGCAATGAGTGTCACATTTTAATCACATACTGTTAATTTAAAATGTATTAATTTTATATTTTAATATCTCATTTTCATTACGTGGCCAGTTGTTTTTTTATTATGAGAAACCATAAACTGGACTGCCACATTTATTTCTGTGTAGTTAAATTAATTCTTCATACAAAAGAAACAGATGATACATTTACCAAACAACCTGGGCAACTAATACCATTCAGTGCTTCTCCACTGATTACTTAGTGCAGGGTGCATAGAATGGTGTAACTAGCATTCTCCCTGCTGGAAACCAATCATTCTTGATTTCTGTGGTTTGTGTTACGTGCGTCTGCATGGGAAGAGGAAGTGAGTTTCTCAAGATTAGTCTCAAACTAGGGGCCCTGGGCTCACTCTACAAATGTGCTATCACCTTTGTTCACTTATGAGACAAATAACATACGTTTAACATTTTCCCTAGTTTGATGCAATATCCCAGAGGGCATATGACATCCAGGTTACATCAGCATGTCACGCTACGTTGACATTGTAATGCAATACTGTAAAGAACCAGCTTGCTTTGGAAATCATCATTATTCCATTTAGCTATTACATCTGCTTTAAATGAAGTGGTGACTGAAGCATGTGTCATACTTTCTAATCTTTTCAAACTCTGTAAGCTATGCTTTGAGAGGTAGCATTTAATAATATAACCTCTAAGGTCCAGTACCCATGCCTTAAATGATTTTATGAGGGAAATGGACCTATGTTAATTCTGTAAAAGCAGAATTTTTGTTATGAGACTTGAGCAGCCAACTCAGGGAGTATGATAGCTGATCATCCACACTTAGGGTGACCAGATGTCCCAGTTTTATGGGGACAGTCCTGAAGTCCTGATTTTTTTCTTATATAGACCCCTATTGCTCCCCATCCCCATCCCAATTTTTCAAAGTTGCTGTCTGGTCACCCAATCCACACACCCATCTGGAAGGTTGGCTCTGGAAAGCCCTGACTTTGGTCTTAGCTGCAGTAGGCCAGTAGAGTCTAGAGTGTGGGAAAGCTCTTTGCAAGACATAGCAGTTGCAGCTAATGGTTCCCTTCCTGCTCCTATGGGCTTCCTGAGTATGTGGAAGAGGCGGCCTTTTTGAATTTGGCTTCAGATGATTTTGTATTTTCCTACTGAACTTCTAAAATTAGCAAAGATAATTTAAAATACATGAAAGGTGAAAAACATTGGGATAGATTCTGGCCCCTGGCCTGGTGAGGCAAAGCCACCAGAAGGTATTTTATCTGGCTAGCTAGGAACTGAACCATGAAATCCTGATTCCTAGCCCCAAAGTACAACCACGAAAAGTGCTTCCTCCTTTGTAAAGGTTGGTAGTGAAAGAAGCTTTCTTAAACTGCAAGTGTAATAATATTTTTTTTAAAATCCTTGTGGATGGGCAAAGTCAATGTGCAGAAGATATTGTATGTCAGCCTTGCATGTAAAATCTTTTTCACTGCATCTAACTACTGATTATTATTGCTGAAGAACGAAGAAGGAAAAGAAGTCTGCTACTCGCATAGTGATCCTGGGGATGGAACACACATAGAGAAGGTCTGCATAAAAGCCAGTGACTCCATGGACAGTCTCTATAGTTTGAATAGTGGCCAGAGCACTTCTAGTAAGTACAAAAAATCATAGTCCTGTTCAGTCTCTTATTTATTATTGAATATGCCTTGAGGTGTTGGCACTGGGGAACAGAAATTTGATAACATAAGGATCTTCATTCTAGCAGAAAAACCTATAACAAGATCCAATGGTTGGATGTTAAAGCTGGAGAAATTCAGACTGGAAGTAAAGTGCAGTTTTTTAACCCTGAGGTTAATTAACCATTGGGACAATTAACCATTGGGACAATTTGCCAAGGCTGTTTCTGGATCCTTTGCTGACAATTTTTAATCAGGATGTTTTTTCTGAAAGATCAGCTCTAGCTCAAACAGGAGTTAATTCAGGGAAATCATACAGAAGGTCAGAAGTATATTTGTACAATGGTTCCTTCTGGCTTATCATCTGTGAATCAGACTTTGCCCATTTTAGTCATTAGAACCAAAATTTAACCCCACAATAATTAAACTTGAGCTTTTCAAAAAGCCTAACATTCTGCCTATTAAATGTCTTAAATGTCAGAGCTGGCCATAGGCCTGTTGCTGCCATGGCCCCATCACCTGTGGAGTGGTGATTGCAAGGTCACCCACATATGAGCCTTCTCATAGGGTGGCTGGAAACCCACTGCCCCCAGTCTGCAGATGGGTTGGTCAAAAAGGGGTACCCAGCCTGACTCTGCTGCTCTGGAGGCGGTGAGAGAACCCAGCCAGCTCAAAAGCAGCAGAGAAGCAAGGTCTGCCTCCTTCCCAACCCACCAAAATCTGCTGTTTCCCCCACTAGGTAGCATAAGATGGACATTTGGGGAGGCATGGGACTCTCCAGTGGGCAGTGGGCTTCCTGTCCAGCAGCCTCCTGCAGGAGGTTATCTGCTGCCATGCTGTAGGGCTCTGCACTTTACATGATGATGTTGCATGAATGTCACCACATATATAATATGATCCAAGTGGGTTCTGTAGGCACAGACCATTTGTACTTAGTGGTTAGTCTGGCCCTAAGCTGTAGCTGTGCACTTGAACAGCCACATCAAGTCAAATAATTTTTATGATCATTTTCCCTGATGTGATTTGTGCAAACTATATGGGAGTTTACTTCCAGCACACTGCTGCTCTTATCTAAAAACATACTTGGATAGGATTTTGCAGAGCTTGCTTCAATTTGCCTGACTTACTCTACTGATGTTTTATTACTCAACTTGGCTAAAATGACAGGTAGAAATGTAGATAAGATTAAAATTTCCCCCTGTAATGCAGGTGCTTTGAGGTCCTAGTTTATAATATAATGAAATAAAGTAGTTTCTGCAGTATTTGTTTCAGTGGCTCTGAATAAAGAGGACCATATATATACAACAGCAGATATAATTCCCTACATTGAAGTTTTAAAATACACATTATTAATCTGCAGATGTAATATTTCAACAAGCTCCTAATTAAAATGAGCAGTCTATTAGCATCAGCATCATAAAGGATTATTGCACAGAATAAATTAAAGATCACCAACTTATTTTGTTTAGCCTTTCATAGTATGTTTAATTATTGAATATATTTTTCTTGGAATGTGTGAAAACTCAGTACAATCTTTTAATTCTGTGCATTGCATATTAGCCTCTCCATTTCTATACAAAATTGAATATCTAGTAATTCAAGGAAAGGGATTTAAATCTTCGTTCTCATCTCCATTAGGTGGAGTCACTAGCTGTTCAGATGGAACCAGCAACAGAGACAGCTTTAGACTTGATGATGAAGTCCCTTACACTGGACCATTCTGTGGACGAGCCAAAGTGCACACTGACTTCACACCGAGTCCTTATGACACTGACTCTCTCAAAATCAAGGTGAGACCATCATCAAAAGTGCTTTGTGCAGTAGAGATATCTGAGACATGTGTTAGGTAAGAGGTCTGTTCGTTCATTTCTGGCTTTTAAGGGTATATGGCACTTTAAAACAGACAGTCATTTTAGCAACACCATTGTACAGGGCTAGTTCAGACAGAATTGTCAACCCTACTACTGCAGGGACCCTGAGTCATGTGACTCCACCCTACTAAGAACCAGTTGAAATGTCAGTGTGTGATGTACTCCTCATACTCAGCCCCATTTGCTGTGGAATAAGTGGTGCTTCACACTGACTGAGAGCTCTGAGGTGGTACTTTCCTGGGAAATCAGGATGACTCCTTAGCTTTCCAGGCATAGCTGAGGCATGTCATAGACAACACTCATCCTCTTCTACAGGCAACCTCCATCCACTATTCCCCTAAACCACTTCATAAGTACATACTCAAGCTATGGAAATATTCCACATTGCATTTTCCCCAATTCAGAGGGCATGGCAGAGATGTTTGGGGCAAGTGAAGGTGGAGAAGGTTGCACAATGAGTTTTTGCATTGAGGTGGGAAGAAGAACAGAATAAAATTACAAGGAGCCCATGCTTTACTTGACAAGGTGCTGTCCACCTATCATCTCTTCCAAAGCCTCCCTTCTCTCAGGGGAAGCTTTACATATTTTGCCTCCCCAAGTGTGGCAGTCAGGCAGCCTTCGGCGGCACACCTGTAGGAGGTCCACTGGTCCCACTGATTTGTCGGTGTTTCTGCAGGAGGTCTGCCGGTCCCTCAGCTTCAGCATACCTGTTGCCGAATCTGCGGGACCAGTGGACCCTCCCACAGAAACACTGCCAAAGGCTGCCTGCCACCCTAACAGCAACCATCTTCTCAGTCATTCAGATCTCTAATCCAGGCCACATTTTTTAGTTTTCTCTCTCATCCAGAGTGTATCCAGATCTTGATTCTGTCCATTTAAAATACTGCTCCCAAACTCATCTTTCTTGGTTGTTACCCCTGTAAGCTATTCTGCTGACTCCTCCTTCTCCCCTGCATCAAATATAAGCTTCCTTCTGTCACCTTTATCATAGAATATCAGAGTTGAAAGGGACCTCAGGAGGTTATCTAGTCCAACTCGCTGCTCAAAGCAGGACCAATCCCCAATTAAATCGCCTGACAGATTTTTGCCCCAGATCACAAAATGGCCCCCTCAAGGATTGAGCTCACAACCCTGGGTTTAGCAGGCCAATGCTCAAGCCACTGAGCTACACCCCCTCACACACACACTACATGACACAGTCCTGCCCAGTTTATCTATTGCTCTATTATATTCTCAACCTATGCTTTTGTTTGGTGATCGTTTTCACCACCAGTTACTTCATTATTTCCCCAACCACTTCATTGTTTGTTTGTTTGTTTTCAAATCAGCGATTTGGCGAGCAAATAGCATAACGATGAGGTCATGTACATTTTTCACTATCAAGGCAGCTTGTTTTAAAGTTGCGAGCTGTCTGCTGCTTGGGGATGAAAACTTGTGAGTACAGCCCACAAAATGTCAGCACTGTTCAATCAAAACAATCCTTAGCTCTGAGTTGGCTTTGAACCCCAGGCTGAACCTAATCTGGATCCAGATCCAAATCCAGCTCCCCATATGTAGAAATTAGACCTTTCCAAAAGCATAGTGTTTTTACTTCATAGGGCTGGGGGCAAACATTTCCTAGCTTTCACTTCATGTGGTTTCATACCTCTGAGGTTAGTGGTCAAACAAACTTCAAAACCTGGTGAAACCCTGAACTTTGTATGATTGCAGAGCAAAACTGTAATTTGGCTGAAATTTATTCAAAATGTTTGTAGAATTGATAACACACATTGTAATAAACTGGATCTCAGTTTCAAGTTTGTAACAAATGATTCTTTGCACACCACTATTTGAAATACTGTGGTAAATTCTTATTTTAAAGCAGAATTATACATATATATAATTTAACAATTAAGGTCTACATTGTATATTTACAAACTGCCCAGAATAAAGAAGTTTGCTCATGGGGCTGTGCATAGTTATGCTGTCCCAGGAGCAAACGTGGAGGAAATTGTTACTCTAAGAGTATGTCTTCACTGAAGAGTTAGCTTGGGTGATCAGCACCTGAGTAAGCCTAGCCCAAATATGAGAGCCCTAAGTGCAAAGGTCTATCTTTGTTACCATACCATCACTGTTTCTCACTTGCTTGTTGTCATCTGGAGCATATCCCAATATACTCTATGAATGCCCCCTGGCCAAGAGTCCATCCATTCCCCGTCCCTTCCTACCGACTGTTGCTCCATCTGCATTGGAAGAAAAACAGTAACTCCATGGAGGCTATTTCCCATCCCATATGTGCATTGCATTGCCTACACAAGCAAGAAAGGGGTCCATTTTCTGACCCCGACTCCTCTGCAGGGGTTCATTGGGCCAGGGCCAGTCCTGCCACACATTACGCTGCAGTTGTTTTCTGGAATTTTGTAAAGCAAGAACTATTCCCTAGTTGTGGAAGGAGAGTTTCTTCACTCTAGTTAATATTCCTGAGCATCGAAGTTGATTCTGCTCGAATTCGTCTGTGTAGTGGCTCTGTTCAAATCATCTGCCTCAGATTTGGTGTGTTTTTCTTTTTCTCTCTAGAAAGGAGACATTATAGACATCATCTGCAAAACCCCCATGGGTATGTGGACGGGCATGCTGAATAACAAAGTGGGGAACTTCAAATTCATTTACGTCGATATTATCTTGGAAGCGGAAGCTACACCTAGGAAGATAAAGGCGCACCGAGGGAGCAAAAGGGCCAAACCTAAAACTCTGCAGGAACTTTTGGAACGGGTCCATCTTCAGGTCAGCAAACACATTTCCAGTTTTGTGTGGAGTGTTTTATTCCTGGGTGCTTGCTCTTATTTTTACATCACAGCCAGGGCCAAAATGGCAGGCTCCAGCGCCTTGGGAAATATCTTATCAGTAGCCCAGAAGATGCTGCTTCCTGCCATTACCTAACCTGTGGGTATGTGGATGTGAGGGTGGTTGTTGGCAAAATGAAGCATGAGAATGCATTAATCCTTCATCTAATATGCCTTTTTCCTAGTTGGTAAGCTGGGGAAGAGGTGGTTGTCTTTTTAGTATAAGTGTGGAGTGTGCCTAGCTCAATGGGCCCCAATTTCTAATGGTCTCTAGGCATTACTGCAATACAAATGATAAATAAGAATAATAACAACAATCTTATGACACTGGTATTTGTGTGGGAACAAATTACTTCTCTCTGCAGAAATACATACACACTCAGACACTGGGACAACACAAACACAGTTGGGAGCACCAGGAGTAACAATGCATTTGTCCTACAGCCATCTACATGGTTCTCTGCATGCTCTCTCTGGCTGTCACCATTGTAAACAAAATACCCAGCCTGCTTATGGAGCTTTGGATTTGCTCATCTCATCTTTACATGGAAGCGACACTGTGTACTGTGGGCTTGCAGTCTCCGTGCTCTCACTTTTACACAACAATTGCTCATCAGAAGTTTTCTTTGAATTAACACACAATTGTTTTGCTGCTAAATTTCCCAGCCTATAAAAGCACACTACAGAAAAATAATTCCTTTGTGTACTTACCTTTTGGTTTATAATAGACTGGTACTTCATCTTCTTTATGGCTGGGAAATGTTTTCTGGCTGGACTCAAATTGTTTTCTGGATACATAAAATTTGAATGCTTCTTCTTAGGCTGGTTTATCAATGGAATAATTATGGTGACACAGACATAAAATAATAATAACGACAGTATTTATACGACACAGCTATTTCAAAGCAGTTTGCAAACCCTAATTAATCCTCAAAACTTCCTACTGCATGTTAGTGATGTAAATATTATTGGGTCAAATGTATCCCTCACGTGACTCGAATTTGGCCACTGATCTTCATTTCACAAATCAGGAACTTGAGATACAGACAGAGAGGTTGTGGATGGCTCGAGATCACAGCCTGAAATAGTAGTGAGTTGAGATTAGAACACAAAAGCTCCTGGTTCCAGCTCTAGGCTTTGTTTACTCTTATAAAAGAAAAGAAAAAATATGTTCAGAAAGTATGCTACATTAAAATTAAAAAGTGGACACAAGCGACACAGGTCAGACCCAGATCCAAACATTTACAAAGTTTAGGGGTGAATGAATTGGGAGTTTTGTTTTGTCCTATTTTTGTTTGTCCTGTTTGGGCAAGGCACTGAAATTTGGGGCAATTGGAATGAAGGGGTTTGATTCAAGTCCATCTCAATGGAAACTCTTTTAGTGTTTTGAAAGGTTATTTTTTCCCCTGTCCTGTTAATGAATCATATGCTTGGTTCTGTGTCAGTGTTATCCCTCCAGACAATCCAACTTTAATTTAACAATAACTAATTAGAAAATATAAAGGACAATAATGCATTTAATTTCATTCTGTGATCTTTAGAATGGTTTATCTTATGCAGTAGACACTAAGCAATGCCTGTTATTATGGGTATGCGCTGGAGTTTCCAGCGGTCCACTGACAAAAATAGAAAACCTTTAATTTTTAGAACACCCCACAAAATCATCTATGAAATAAGTCTCATGATCCTCAAATTAATATGGGAGTGTTACACACCTGTGCTAGAACCTCAGGTGCTATAAATCAGATTCAATAGAGATATACTGATTTACACTAGCTGAGGCTCTGGCCAGCAATAGATTAAACAATGCTGCAGTTCAGCTAAATAAACCCAATCTGAATGTAAAGTGTTAGTATATCTGAGGTACACTGAGACACATTGCAGGATGTCTCATGTATTGGGTAGGACAAGGAAGGGAACAGTAACTTGACAGCTCTCTTTAATACAAGCCCAGAGGCAATGCTGCTGGTTGGGAGACTTGGTGCTCCAGGAACCATGATGACTTTTCTCCCCATTTCCACCAAAAATTGAAAGAGGAAAATGGGGTTATATCTCTAACTGCACCTGCTGATTGCTTACTAAAGTAATTGTTTGTTTCTCCTTTTGTAGGAATACTCATCAACCCTCTTGCTAAATGGCTATGAGACTTTGGAGGACTTAAAGGAGCTACAGGAGAGCCATTTGATTGAACTAAATATTTCAAACCCAGAAGACAGGGCAAGGTTACTCTCTGCAGTTGAGAATCTACAGGACTATGAAAGTAAGTGTGTAAACTTATATTCAATGTTATGTTCTCATTTTCATTGGAGACACAAATACCTTTAAAATAATGGTGACTTCTGCCGAGGTCCACAAATTAGACTTTTTCCTCAAATAGGAAAAATTCTTGAAAAACTATCTCGGATACTATTATTGCCCCTCTCCCAGAAGTAGATGAATGCCTCACAATCTTTATCCTCTCAACAGCTCTGTGAGGCCATCAACCCTATTTTACAGATGAGAACTGAAGCACAGAGAGGCTAAGTGACAGAGCAGGAAATTGGAATTAGCTCCCCCACGTCCCAGGCTTACTTCTTAGAAGTACATTAAAACATTTTTATCTTTAGAAGTGATTTTCTGCAGAGGAAGATCTTCAACATCCTCCCTCCCATGCATTGTTCCTTTCCTTTAGCCCCTGGTGAGAGCCATTAAATTTACTGGTGTTTATAGTACAGCTCAACAAACAATGGTCTGGATAAAACAGTAGCTGATCTGTAGTCTCAGCTCAAAATGGATTGGATCTGGTTTGAAGTTCAGGAAGTTATTAGCTTCCTCTGTGTATCTTTTGTTTTCATTTTTTATGCTTATTTGCACTTGCTTCTTTCATTGGACTTGGAAATACCAAGACACCATGAGACAAGCTATTGTTGTGATATTTCCAGCCTGATTTCCAACCCAAAATAGTTCAGAGATATGACCATAACCATAATATGACCATAACATAATAACATTTAACATTCCGATGGTGGGAATAACACCTCAGAAGCCCAACACTGGGGCATTTAATTTAAAAAAGGGGAACTATGAAAGAATGAGGGGGTTAATTAAACGGAAATTAAAAGGTAAAGTGACTAAAGTGAAATCCCTGCAAGCTGCATGGACTCTCTTCAAAGATACCATAATAAAGGCCCAACTCAAATGTATACCCCAAATTAAAAAACGCCAGAAAACTAAAAAAGAGTCACCGTGGCTTAACAGCCAAGTAAAAGAAGCAGTGAGAGAGAAAAAGGCATCTTTTAAAAAGTGGAAGTCTAATCCTAGTGAGGTAAATAGAAAGGAGCATAAGCACTGCCAAGTAAAGTGTAAGAATGTAATAAGAAAAGCTAAAATGGAGTTTGAAGAGCAGCTAGCCAAAAACTCAAAAGGTAATAATAAAATGTTTTTTAAATATGTCAGAAGCAGGAAGCCTGCTAAACAACCAGTGGGGCCCCTGGATGACAGAGATACAAAAGGAGCACTTAAAGATGACAGAGTCATTGCAGAGAAACTAAATGAATTCTTTGCTTCAGTCTTCACGGCTGAGGACGTTAGGGAGATTCCTAAACCTGAGCTGTCTTTTGTAGGTGACGAATCTGAGGTATTGTCACAAATTGAAGTATCAGTAGAGGAGGTTCTGGAACTCATTGATAAACTTAACTGTAACAAGTCACCGGGACCAGATGGCATTCACCCAAGAGTTCTGAAAGAACTCAAATGTGAAATTGCGCCACTATTAATGAGGGTTTGTAACCTATCCTTTAAATCGGCTACTGTGCCCAGTGACTGGAAGATAGCTAATGTAACGCCAATATTTAAAAAGGGCTCTAGAGGTGATCCTGGCAATTACAGACCAGTCAGTCTAACGTCCGTACCGGGAAAATTAGTTGAAACAATAGTAAAGAATAAAATTGTCAGACACATAGAAGAGCATAAATTGTTGGGCAAAAGTCAACATGGTTTCTCCAAAGGGAAATCGTGTCTTACTAATCTATTAGAGTTCTTTGAAGGGGTCAGCAAACATGTGGACAAGGGGGATCCGGTGGACATAGTGTACTTAGATTTCCAGAAAGCCTTTGACAAGGTCCCTCACCAAAGGCTCTTACGTAAATTAAGCTGCCATGGGATAAGAGGGAAGATCCTCTCATGGATTGAAAACTGGTTAAAAGACAGGGAACAAAGGGTAGGGATAAATGGAACTTTTTCAGAATGGAGAGGGGTAACTAGTGGTGTTCCCCAAGGGTCAGTCCTGGGGCCGATCCTATTCAACTTATTTATAAATGATTTGGAGGAAGGGGTAAACAGTGATGTGGCAAAGTTTGCAGATGATACTAAACTGCTCAAAGTAGTAAGGACCAAAGCAGACTGTGAAGAACTTCAAAAAGATCTCACTAAACTAAGTGATTGGGCAACAAAATGGCAAATGAAATTTAATGTGGATAAATGTAAAGTAATGCACATTGGAAAAAATAACCCCAACTATACATACAATATGATGGGGGCTAATTTAGCTACAACCAATCAGGAAAAAGACCTGGGAGTCATTGTGGATAGTTCTCTGAAGGCATCCACGCAGTGTGCAGCGGCAGTCAAAAAAGCAAACAGGATGTTAGGAATCATTAAAAAGGGGATAGAAAATAAGTCGGAGAATATCTTATTGCCCTTATACAAATCCATGGTGCGCCCACATCTTGAATACTGCGTACAAATGTGGTCTCCTCATCTCAAAAAGGATATACTGGCACTAGAAAAGGTTCAGAGAAGGGCAACTAAAATGATTAGGGGTTTGGAACGGGTCCCATATGAAGAGAGATTAAGGAGGCTAGGACTTTTTAGCTTGGAAAAGAGGAGACTAAGGGGGGATATGATAGAGGTATATAAAATTATGAGTGGAGTGGAGGAAGTGAATAAGGAAAAGTTATTTACTTGTTCCCAAAATAGAAGAACTAGGGGCCACTCAATGAAATTGGCATGCAGCAGGTTTAAAACAAATAAAAGGAAGTTCTTCTTCACACAGCGCACAGTCAACCTGTGGAACTCCTTACCTGAGGAGGCTGTGAAAGCTAGGACTATAACAGGGTTTAAAAGAGAGCTGGATAAATTCATGGAGGCTAAGTCCATAAATGGCTATTAGCCGGGATGGGTAATGAATGGTGTCCCTAGCCTCTGTCTGTCAGAGGGGGGTGATGGATGGCAGGAGAGAGATCGCTCGATCATACCTGTTAGGTTCACTCACTCCGGGGCACCTGGCATTGGCCACTGTCGGTAGACAGGATGCTGGGCTAGATGGACCTTTGGTCTGACCCAGTATGGCCGTTCTTATGTTCTTATGTTCTTATGTTCTTAGATAAGCTCCTATAAACTTCAGCTAAACAGCTACATGTTTGGATACTCATCCAGATGAAATCTTAAAGGTTTGCTCTGCATTAATGTAGAGTCATGTCCTTCCTGAGCAACCATTTTGCCAGATATCCACTCTAAATTGAGGAACACTTTGGAATTAAAAATGGGACCAGGGAATGCAAAGTCTTCCGGAGACATTTTAGGGATTCCTTAGGGACCTAGGGTCTACAGCTCATCAGGAGTAATAGCTCATCTGCAACCCCCCCAGTCTGGCTGTTAACTGAGGTGGGGTGGATTTCTCTCTATCACTCAGTCACTGTTATACACCTGGCCACTTCAACCACAGAAAACTCAATTATTCAGCACCTCACCCCAAATGGGATCCTCCATCTCATATACACACGCTGCCTCTATGAGTTTCTAAAAAACCCCATGGCTGTCTCAGCCTCTCTCACATTCTGGCTGGGTCTCTCAGGATCCCTCACTCCTAGACCATCTCTGGGTCTCTCTGGATCCCTCTTTGTCCCTTAATGTCTCTCCTCCTCCAAAAGGGAAAGAAAAGAGACTCCATGAGACTGTCAGGAGAGGTAGTTCAAATGGACGTCTCTGCCCTCACCATTCCCTATGGACTGGGTAATGGATGCACATCAGGAACAGTCCCTCTTTCTGTCCTATAGCCTTTGTCAGCTAAGAGTGGTGGGGGTGGGAAAGGGGCCTTGCCAGAATACCAGATACAATGATTGAAGTGAGGATGAGGAGGAGTGAGCCTGGAAGGAAAGGAGAACCTGGAAACCTTTTGTTTACCCTGCAGTTTGAGTGGGGGTGGCCTCCTGACTCCCCCTCACCCCCCTTGAGTTGCCCTTGGATTGTGCATATGTATCAGTACATATCTAGGTTGCTAACTGATCGTGCTGCACATTCTGTATATTTTGTCCTACTCGTACATCAACAAAACAGGAACAGAAAATGCTAAGGTTATATTTTTTTACAGAAAATATTATTGGTGCAAAGTATGAGTAATTTTAACAGGTTTCTGTAGTCATGAAATACTGTTCCGGTATGATGTAGTTATGATTTACTGTTTTTAATACTCAAACGATAGCAAGCATTGCAGGCAGCCTTAAGCATCTAAACTCTTTAATAGGCAGGCATCAGTTAGTGTCTTTTTCAAGCTGCATTTAATCACTTGATGTTCTTCATGTTCCCATTCCAGCAAAAGTGCAAGGATCAGGGAAGAGTGTCCTTAACTGGACACAGCCTTTTCATATTCTTTACATTAAACCTTAACTAATTAATCCTAACCATCCATGTGTGGTCCCTGCCCTTTGCCAGCATGGGTTTATGCCATTGTTCTTCAGGCAGAATAGTATAATTGGGGATATTTGTGCAGTCATTTAACAATTGAAATCCTTGTAATTATTCTGTAAATAATAAGTCTTTTTGTAATATGTTCCTTGTTTCAAGGTTATTAATGATGTGTTGGAGTATTAGATCCATGGATGAGATGAATAATTGCTTCACCTCAGCTGTGAATACATGAGTATTTCAGTTCAGTCAAACGCTGTTCTCAAAAAGCAGAATAGTGCTTCATTATAAAATTTTTATGTATGCTTAACTTGAAGCACACATTCAAGGAAAATGCTCTCCTGAATCAGGAACACGGTGATGAAGCTGGCCTTAATGATTGCCCTAGCATGATAGTATTTGTCAGCAGACTGATGAGGAGAGAAATGATGTGCAAGGTTTGACATGATACTCTAAAGTACAAAGATGTTAAAAACTAAAATTCATACAACTGCATAGAGGAATATAAGTAAGCCATTCAGTCAAGTAGTTACAACAAAAGAAGAGGCGCCAAGATGTTCTTGGGGTTATGTCCAACCTGAGCGTCTGACTCAATGTGTGACCTTGGCCAGCTCATTTGACCCCTTTGTGCTTCAGTCAATCCAACTGGAAAATTGGGTTGCAAAAGTTGGACACCGTTGTTATAACTAAACTTATATATATGTGTGTGTGTGTGTGTGTGTGTGTGCTCATGAGCTGAAATCTTGGCCCTACTGATAGTCAATAGGAATTTTTCTAAAGAATACATTTAATTTTTATCCTGAATCAGGGTTTTAGATTATAAACTCTTTTCTGAAGGGATGTATCCTTTCACTAGTTGTGTACAGTCCCATGCACATCTACAGACCCACTTAAATAGTGGTAGTAATAATAATTTCCAAGAGCTAATAAGTGGGAAAACTACATATGTATCACACGTTCGTTGTCAAAGACCTAAGGCCTAATATTTCTTCAGTATTCTTAGTCTAGTTCCATAGTTTAAAGTAGTATTAAAACATTGGTTTTCAAACTGTGGGATGCAATGAGGTTATTGGGTGGCACAAGGTGGAGTGCAGGGCTGGGGCCATCTGGGTGTCTGAACCAGGGCAGAGCAGCAATGGAGAAAATGCATAGGGAGTCCCCACTGGTCAGGGAGAGGAGTAAGGGAAAGACCAGCGCCATCCTGCTCTGGCAGTAGCCTACTGCTCTCCCCCTTCTCCACTTCCTGACCACTGGGGAGTCTGGTGAGCTCTCTCTGCTGCCCCAGCCCAGATAACTTGCTGACCACTGCCCTGCATATTTTAAACCCTCCAGGCCCTGCAGGACCAAGAGGCTCTGGATGGGGAGTGGGTAAGGGGGAAGGAGCTCAAGGATCCTGGTTTGCTCCGTGCCAAGCTGCCATGTGCGAATAGAGGCAGCTGGATCTTGGCACCACCCCACTTTCTGTCCCGGAAGGAAGGGAGATGGTAGAGTTTGGTGTGGTCCTTAACTGACTTCTATGGAGAAGGAGGGCACAGCAAAAAGAAAATGTTTGGAAAAAGTCTGTATTGGAATACACGTGTCAAAATTCTACATACTAGGACTCTTCTAACCTTATCTTAGCCAGCTCTGACTGAAAGCTATGTATCTGAAATGAAACTGATTTAGTGTAGAAAAAATAACATGGCTTCCATTTGTCCATCAGATAGTGAAGTCTGATGAATCTGCAACACTTAACAGTGGTTGATCTTTATCTATTCCTTTTCCTGTGCAGTATATCTTTCACTGGCATCCAGGTTAACCCTACAAACTTACCTTTATGATAAAGAGCTTGACAGTGTATCCAGGAAGTTAAGAACAAGTAGGTGTAAAAGTCAAAAGTTAAAAATAAGTATAGCTTTTATTTGTGAAGTTGGAGAACTTGACATTTACACTGAATCCATAGATATTTATAATGCTCAATATTCTGTTGAGGCAGCTTTTGTATTTACTGCATGCTAGTCAGAGCAGGCTGAAACGTTATCGATTTTTTTCAGACAAAATTTGCCTGTTTTTCCTGAAGAAAATATTTATTTCGTTTGAAACAATGAAAAACAGAAAAATTAATACTTTTATTTTTTTTTCAGACAACAAACACTGGAACATTTTCTAATTTTTTTCACCAAAAATATCATTTTTTGACCAGCAATAATAATACAGTTGTGACACTGTGAAGTTCAGTGCTGCACCACTTCAGAGTCCCATTCTGTCTCTGTAGTAATTTAGTTTTTAGCTTATTTTTCTCAGATTGATTTGGCTACCAAAAAAGTATGTGCAAAGATTCGGCTTTCTAGAAAGTTTGAGTTTACCCAAGACTACCATATATTTACAGTGCACAATAATTGAAAAGCCAGAGGGAAAATGCATACATAGTTCTCTTACAGAAGTTTCAGCTTTTTAGCCCAAATGTGCCATTTTTAGCCCAAATGTGATCTGTCATTGTGACAACATGATGGGAAGACACACACACACACACACAAAAAAAACCACCCCACAATAGATCCAGCTGTATACAAGAAGTTATACTGTTCAGATAAACATAGTTGAAAATTCATCTTTTAGTGAAAAGGAAACAAATAGGATGACCAAAAAAAAAAAAGAATTAAAAAAAAATTCCAGCAATAACTGTCTCTTCCTGCTCACTTGAAAGAAAGAAGGAACGAAAGAAGGTAGAAAGAAAGCTTCCTCTTTGACCTTAATGATGTAAACAGGATTAACACTTTTGTAGGTCACTGCCTGATGGGACGGAGAGATGATTCTACAGAAGCTGATCAAAGCACTTGCAAGTGGTATTATAACTGATCATGGGATTACAGCTGAGGAATAGGAAGGCGTTCTGAGTTCAGCATCTAAGGAAGGGTTCATACAATAACTTGCTAAATTCTTTAAGCACATAGTGAACGAGCAGACTTGTTTTTTGCTTGCATTGGCTGGAATGTAGCATGAGCTAATAGAAAGTTAGGTTAGGCATCACATATGTATCCTCTATTATTGTGATTAACCAATAATAATAATAATTAATTAATAATCCTGGTATAACTCTATTTAAGTTACTGGAATTACTCCAGAAATGAACTTGGCCTGATATGTTATAAAAAAAATTCCCTACAAAAAGGGGTGAAATTTCATATGACAAATCATCCTCTGTAAAATGGGGAGAGGATTAAATAGTTACAGACACTGCCAGACTGACCAAAGATGCACCTTTTTAACAGTGATGTAAATGGTGGATTCTCCATCACTTGAAATCTTTAAATTAAGAATGGATAGCTATCTAAAAAGATAATCTGTACCTCAAATGAGGTTATGGTCTTGATCCAGACATGTTATACAGGAGTTTCAGGGTAGAGGATTACAGTTCAAGCTGGTTGGAGATACTTTGATGATACCATACTGTGTTAGATTACACAATTCTTTGGAAACTGAAATCAGGTTGATTTTACCAGAACTTTGGTTAGAAGGAAAAAGAAAAAAGTTTCAACAATGCCAAAATGTCCAGTTTTTACATTTTTTGAATGAAATATTGTGGGAGGGTTTTGCATCCAAAGCCATTATTCTTCCTGGTGCACTAGCAACGCACACTGTAAATACAATCTGGACTCCAGCCTCCTGATAGACATATGCTATATAAAAACCATTCTGTAAATGCACACAATCTAATTTACCTTCAATACACAGGATTCATGTTCACTATAAAGCTGATTTAGGCTCAAGGCCTAAGTCCCATTGAAATCCAAGGTGCCTAAATCACTTTTGAAAATGAGACTTAAGTGGGGCTTATAGCCTAAAGGTTCAGCAGCTACAATACATTATACATCAATCACAGAAGGTTGAGAGCACATTGACACTGGAATGTTAGGTGGTACTAAATTGGTCTTTAAAAGGGTTTTGAAAGTGAGGGAAGGAGAAGAGTCAGGCATATAGACCCCAGCGTTGCAATGCACTTTGCAGAAGCAGACCCTTGAACCAATACACAGTCCTTTTGTCTTCTTTGGGGTTCAGGTATTCACCTGTGAGCAATGTATTGCAGGATCATGTTCATGTTGAGTGGGCTATAATGTCTGTTGCGATCATGTAATGATAATGGTTAATCCTTTGATTTCTAAGGTTTCAATTTCTAACAGATATAAGGTACAGCTCTAATAGATCTGCAGTTTGCCAATTCAGTTTCTGCAGTGCTCCAAGAACAATCTTGTAATCATCTAACTGTTGCACATAACACTTTCCTTTTCATCTTTTACAGTTGAACAAGAACATGAAAATGAGCAGCAGCCCCTGATCTTAAGCCCCGATCTCAGCTTTAACAAGTCTGAGTTAAATGACTGTCCGAGAGACTCTGGCTGTTACATCTTATCAGAAAATTCAGATAATGGCAAAGAAGAGCTAGACCAAGAAACCCTATGTGATATGGTACAGATGATCACCATCACTGAGTCCAACTGATTCCGTAGATGTGCTTTTCTGCAGCTTTGCAGACAGGATTATCAGATACATTAAGCTAACTTGCTAGTATGGCAGCACTGCAATGGGCTGCAAATATTCTCAACACTGAAAGCACTCTTAGGGTTTCCAGCTGACATACACTATTTTTGACTTCATTCAATATATGGACGATGCGTACCTGAATCTTGGTTGACGAAACTAATGTCCCGTGCTTTCCTTGTTTATTAATTCTTGAACAGTTGACTGAAGGGAAAATAAAGAACTGTATATATATATATATAAACATATGTATATTAAATGAATTTTTTATTAAAAGAATAGGGAATTATTTTTAGGCATTGGCACATAGTTCTGGATATGTTGCCGTCTGAAACATTCTGAAATATTGTAAATAGTGTACATATTTATTTTAAAAGCTAATTATTAATTACTGTCCTTTTTTATCTTCCAATGGATGTTTCTCTGGTATTTGTACAAAACCTACTCTTCAGCAGTACACCAGCATAATAGAAAGGCGATTAGGTTGATATTCTACAGTACTATGAAAAATACTGGGTCTGACTCACATTTACATTAAACCTACTTTACACCACTCTGTGTGTAAACTGGCCTTAGAGTGGGCATAAAGCCACTTGAAGGCCTCTTTACATGACCATGTGGTGCAAAGGGGCCTTAGTGTAAATGAGGATCAGGCCTTCTGTCTTCACTAGTCTTTAGGAGCAACTTGCAGGTTGAATTTCATAAACATTTATCTTTTCATTACTACAGTAGACTCTCGATTATCCAGGATTGCATTAACCAGGATGTGGAGTAACCAGGATGTCAAAAAAAATATGCGCAACTCGCAGGGCCGGCTCTGGCTTTGCTGCCGCCCCAAGCACACACACAAAAAAACCCTACCAGGGCGCAGGGCAGCCAGTGAACTAGCACCCCCTTCCCCCCAGCACAGTATGGCTGGTGAATCAACCCCCACTCCCCATATTTCCTATGGATGGTGATTATCCAGGATTTTATTAGCCAGAATTATTTTTTTCCCTATCATCCTGGATAATCGAGAGTCTACTGTACTTAGTCTTTCTAAACTTTGTGAAATGAAAGAGACAGCTATTAACAACAAACTGATATCCACAACTGAGCTTTCATTATTATTATTTTTAGTGAAACTCCTTCCTTGTGTGCTTAGTGTGAAATTTGTCAGTAGAAATACTTGTTAGTAGGCAAAAGCCAAAAGCTAATACATTCGTATATGTTATCAGGGTACTCCATATAATAACTAATCATCATTTCCCCATGTATTTTACACTGGAATATATTTTTAATTGCTTTTTCCCTCTTCTTGAAGTATTTCCTTTGACAATAAACAGAACTATGTGATTGAGACTCTTAAAAACTTTTTAATGTGGACACTAACATTTCAAAAACAGTACGTTTCCAATAGTCACATAGTATATGGGACATCTACTGAGCTTTTTTATCATGCATAATCTGTATCAAATTAATGTAGTGACTTCCTCTCTCACCTGTTAGTCACACATTTTCATAAATTATGTCTATGTTGAATAGTTTCCACAAGATTGCTGACATCTTTTTGTTTAAATCACCCTTCAGAAGAGACCAAGCATGGAAAGTTTCTCAAAAAGAGAATTTCCGAGGAAGTTATGAACAAGTGAAAATGGGGATTTATAAAGAAAACTGTTATGACAGCCTTCTCTCTACCTGTCACTAAATGCTGTACTGCAATGGGTGTGGTCATGGTGGTCTTAAGGTGTGGAACTACTCTGAAAAGTTACTTTGTGAACTCGGCATTGTGGGATTCCATACGCTCTGTATGTTAATGATTTCCATATCAAACATGCTGTGTTTACAAGGAGCAAGATGGGTTTAGGATGTGTTTGCTTGTTAACCTCCAGCCCTGCAGACTGGAGCTGGCATCTGTATGCCAAGCTAACAGGGCTCTCATATAACTACTGAAAAAGGATCTGCAATTAGAACTCACTTAACAAGCCTTTGATGAGGCTTGAGCCAAAATGGAATTTCTTTCAGGGCATCTCTACACATAAATTTGCATCATCTTCACTAAATCAGTTTCCTAATGTATTTCTAATGAGTTATTTCAGTGAACATCTGTATGTGGACACATATGGTACCAACATCAGCTAAATCAATGGTAGCAACTTTTGTTCCAGAGAAGCATGTTCAGGTGACAGCCAGGTAAGACCTCTGGGATAGCCTATGCTTAAGTGATTAGAGTCCACAAAGGCAGGCATACAGAGTGGAACACATCTACTGTGGGATATCTAACTGTATGGATTTATAGGAGGAGAGAGGACTTGTTTAATCAATTACAGTGACACAGATGGGTGTGGCTGTGTATTTAGCAAAATATCCGCATGACCGTTGTTTTACAGGAACCAATTCATGCACCAGATTCAGTTGATGGCAAGTTAAGGTGGACAGTTATAATTGACTGACTGACTATTAGCTGCTTATTAAAAGTGTGGACATGAACGGTGTGTTTAGTTGTTTGCGTCCCAAATCAGTTAGAAACACAGTCATCTTCTGCTCAAATCGTTGTGTGTGCTGGAAAATGTGTCAAAGTAACTAAATTTATTTAAGCCATTTGCAACTTCCTGTGAAGGCTAAATGATTACATCTCACGTTGAGAAATTTCCGCTCACTCAAGCAATTCTGAGAAAAATGATGGGGAAATTGTATACCACAGAGCATAAAAAAATCAGCTTACAGGCAGCAGGCATGTACAGCATTCTTTCACCTCACAGCAGTTTTGTTAATTGCCCTGAGCATGGCTTAAACCATTAGGCCTTACTCAAGCAATGCACTCATTGGCTTCAGTGTTGTCTTGTCTAAATAAGGCCTAGGTAAAAAATGAGCTGCCCCAGTAGTAGCAATGGTGACAAATTATAAGAAAAGATTCATGTCAACTTGAGGAGGTTCTAAAGGCTGCCAGGAATTTCAGGGGAGGGGAGTATGCAGTGGAGGCCCTCTCTTTCCCTCCTTTGGGGTAGTTTTATGCCCTATTTCACTTATTTACACATCTCTGTGCCACATCATTGAGGGAGTGTAGGATCCTTGGTCCTAGTCAGAGAAAATGCGGAGCCCTACATTTCCCTTCATTGCAGGGTGTGTGGGAAGGAGTAAGACAAAGTCAAAAGAATTGAAGACACCCTGGATTTCACAGTGCAGAGTCATAGATGATACCAACGCAGAAGACAGTGTTACTTTTCGCAGCATTGCTTTCTGCTCATCACTTTCCTCCAGTCAAACAGGGAGAGAAGTATTTCACAGTCAGAGGAGTCAACAGAAGCAGGGCTTCTACTGGAGCTGTGCTTCCTAGGCAAAGGCTGGCCAGTGGCCACACGGCACCATAGAAGGCACCACCGTGTCACATAGAGGCCCTAAAAACACACAGGGATTGGCCTGCATGACCTTGGAATCTGCTCCCTGACTTCTCCTTTTGTCATAAATCTCTTGAAACTCAATGGGCCTGAGTTGCCAATGTTTGGGACCTTCCACATTCAATTAGCCGTGTACAAAGTGGGTGTAAACCACCGTAAGCAGTGTAGGTGACTGCAGAATTCTGATCTAGGAACATTTTCTTCTGACTTTGTCCAGGTGACGGCACAAGGTACGAGGCAGGGGAGAGGCAGATCTATGCAGTTTCTAAAGGAGTTTTTCCCCTCCCAGTATTTGTAATGTGGGTGAGACTAAAACCCTGAGAAAGGATGTGGAGCAATAGAACACTATATGTGAGAGCAAATAAGCTATTAAAAAGAAATAAAAGTGAGGATATTTTCATACATACATGCAGGCTCAGTTATATGTGGCTTAAGTCAGGTTGTTTTCATGGGACCCAAGGCCAAGTGTGTTGCAATGCAATGCCCAATTCTCACTGGGGATATGTAGAGGAGTCCATTCAGCCATATAAAAGTGTGCACCTGTGTTGTCAGGCAAAGAATCAAGGAAATGGGCAGAAATCACTCCATTTTCAGGTTTTAAAATGGGGTGAGTACATTTCTGGCACATTGTGTCCATCTGAATTATACTTGTTTGCATTTCATCGATTCCCTCTCTTTTTTGTAATGAAATGTAATGGCAATGATCAGCTTTCAGTGATGTTCCAAATTGGGGAAAAGTAGACACAATCGGCCAGAAAGAGCAAGCTGAAGTTTCCTTTAGTATTGTGTATTCATTTTTTAAAAAGGAGAGGGGGGCAGGGTGTCCCAAACAGGCTGCTGTGGTGTTGTAGTTAGACTTGGGGACTGAAATGTAAATAATATTTGCATATTGTACAGCTATAATTATTGACTTAATTCGAATTTGGAGCATGCCTTGTGCCCACGACCCACTTAAGCACCTTTCTTGGGTGCTGGGAAAACTCAGAAAGAGAGAGAGGTAGTTGCTACACTGAGAAGATCATGGGATGTAGTGCTAGGACACTAGCGTGAGAGCCAGAAGCTGGGTTCTATTCACAACTCCGTCCTTGATTTGCTTTGTGACTTTCAAACCAGTTAGGGACACATTTTCAAACACACTCTCTACTCTTCTTGCTCCGTTTTTGCATTTTCATTTTTAGATGCTGCTGGCCTGGTTTTCAAAAGTGCTGAGTATGTGCAGCGCCCATAGACTTCAGCTGTACTTGTGGGTTCTCAGCAGAATATCTGAAAAATCAAGCACCCAAGCTTTTGAAAACAAAACATGGTGCTCTTTAAGTAGCGTCTTCACCAGAACATTGTACTTAAACCCTCTCTGCATCGTCTGCCATATCATATGAGATCAGTCCCTTACTGGCTCAGAGCACCATCTTAAATGCAGAGAGCTTTCAAAATATCTTCTGCAATAAGATACTTTACAGAGTACACGTGTAAACAGGAGGGCAACTCGAGGTTACTCAGGGCCGGCGACAGAAATGTTGGGGCCCCCTACTCTGATCGTTTGGGCCCCCCCCAGCCCAGCCGGCGCTCCCCCCCCCCCAGCTGACAGCGGCTGAGACGGGGGGGGGGCCCAGCCCAGGCAACACTTCCCAGTTTCCCCCCCCCCCCAGCTGACAGCGGCTGGGGGGGGCCCAGCCCAGCCGGCGCTCCCCCCATACCCCCTTGCCTGCCCCCCAACCCCCCCAGCCACGCTGATGAATGAACCTCCCGAGGCAGGGGTGAACTCACCGCAGAGCCCACCCGCCTGCCCAAAGGCCCCCCCGGAGCTACCGCCCCCCCGAGTGGGGCCGGGCCCCCTGCCCCCTTACCTTGGCGAGGCTGGCTCCCCTTGACCCCTTTTCGGCGCCTCCGCTTCGCTCCACCACCGTCAGCGCCGCACACCACCAGGGCGGCCGGACGCACTTCCCCAGGCCCCTGCTGTGGTCGGAGTCTGCCGTCAGCCTCAGCCGTGCGGTGCGTGCGAGCGCTTGCCGCGCTACAGCGCAGCGCTGGGGTGGCCGGCGGCGCCCAGGATTGCACGCAGTCAGCCGCGGCCGTGCGGCGCATGCGCCATGCCTCTGCAGAGGTCCGAGCATCCGCACTACATCGGGGGCCCCTCTTAAGTCCGGGGCCCGGTACAGTTCTCCCCCTTGTCCCCCCCTGTCGCCAGCCCTGAGGTTACTCGGGGCAGGATGGGAAAATCAGCTTTCTAGCAAAAAAGTCAAACCAAAGGACTCACGTCTCCTCATACAAGTATCTCCAACACACCTTCTTACCATATCCTGAGTTGTCTTCTATCTCCAATGCTTCCCCTGTTTTGGAGGTTAATCACTAGCATGTTTCCCAAGGCATATATATTTAGTAGTATCAGGATAGCCTGCTGCAGTAAATACCCACTTGGCTGGCCGTGTTAATTACATTTGAATTTATTATTTTAGTATTAAATGTCAAGAAGGTTTCTGAAGAAGCTAGACTATTCATGTGACTGATGAAAGTGCTACTGTACATTAGCACTTCAAACCTGGCTACAGGACATTCAGCCAACTCCTTACTATTTTCTTTTGCTAAACTGTAACTTTGCTCAATTGTAATGAACGAAAACATATGATCTGTACTTTTAAAAAGGGTTTCTATCTTTTGTTTTTCACTGATTATAGATGGAAAGCTATTGTGATTAGATCTGTGAACTAGCAAATGACTGTCCCTTTGTTGCCTCCCTTCAGCTGATATGAAACTGGAAAGACACCGTGTGGTAAACCCAGGGCTGGAAGGCTGTGGTGAGAGGGGAAAACTGCAGGTAAATTAGGTCCAGCTGAGAAAGGCTGCTGCAGCCAGCAGCAGGGCCAGCTGGGACCGGTTAAGGAGGCAGCCAGAGCCCTTTAAAGAGACTTCTCCCCAGAGAGGGGTGTGGGAGTGAGGAGTGTGGTTTGAGGCAGGAGGAGTTAGGAGATTGAGTTTGTGGAAGCAGAAGGAGGTAAAGGCAAGTGAGAGGCAGTTACAGAGAGGCTGCCAGCAGGCAGGGAGGCAGGAAGGAGCCCCTCCCAGGAGGGAGCTAGCCCTCCCTAACCAGCGAGAGGCCAAACCCAAACGGGGGAGCTGCCCAGAGGACTGGAGCCTGGGGTGCCCAGGGGGGCCCCCTTGCCACAAGTGGTGTCAGAGGTGGGATCGTGAGTAGACGTGCTGGCAAGACCCCTCGACCAGGGCGAAAAGCCCCCCCCCCCCCTTATTCAAAAACATAAATAAAAAGAGAGAGAGAAAATGGAGGAGGTGGTGAAGGCACTGGTTCAGGCCACTGCGGCCCAGCAGGAGGCTGTTCGAGTGCAGCAGGAAACCAACCAGTTACTGATGTCCCAGGCAGCCCAGGACCGAGCCACATTGCAGGAGTTAGTGAAGCAGGTGAAAGTCCTGGGCACCCTGGCCCGTGGGGTTCCCGATGTCCGGCCGCTGCGGGCAAGCAACTATTTACAGAAAATGACGGCGGACGACGATACCGAGGCCTACCTTCTCGCGTTCGAGAGGACAGCCCTGCGAGAGGCCTGGCCCCGGGAGCAGTGGGCAAGCATCCTGGCCCCTTTTCTGTGTGGAGAGGCCCAGAAGGCCTACTTTGATCTGGCAACCGAGGCTGCTACGGATTATCCCCAGCTCAAGGCTGAAATCCTGGCAAGGGCGGGAATGACACCAGCCCTGAGAGCCCAGCAGTTTCACGACTGGAGGTACAAGTCCGACAAGCCACCAAGGACCCAGCTGTTCGACTTGATCCACCTCGCCCGGAAGTGGCTGCAGCCTGAGACCCACAGACCAGAGAAAGTGGTGGAAATCCTAGTCCGGGACAGGTATATGCGGGGGTTGCCACCCGACATAAGGGGTTGGGTCCGTAAGAACGATCCCTCCTCCTATGACGAACTAGTAGCCCTCGTGGAGAGACACCTAGCCTCCCAGGAGCTGCCTCGGACTACCAAGGAGGGAGTGCGCCCGAGTAGGAGGCAGGGCACAGGGCCAAAACCCCGGGGTACCATGACCCCAAGCCGTTACATAGAGGGAGGAAAAGAGGCTGGGGATCAGCCTGAAAGCGTGGAGAAGCTTGGGGACTGGGGGAACGAGACTCGGGGGGTACGGCCTAACAGCCCAAGAACCAGGGTGCTAGCCCGAGCGGGTATACGCTGCTATGCATGTGGGGAAGTAGGGCATATAGCGGCCCAGTGCCCAAACCAGGCCGAACCCATGCAATGCGACCTGGGGGGGATGGAAGGTCCCTGTGTCCTAATAAGTCAGGTGGGGGTTGCGGTGGCCCCCCATAGATACACCCGGCCCGTTAAGATGAACGGCATTAGTACCACCGCATTAGTAGACTCCGGGAGTGCGGTCATGCTGGTCTCGGGGAAGCTGGTCGGGCGAGACCAACTGTCGCGGGCCAAGCGCTCCGGAGTATCCTGTATACATGGGGATGTCCATTATTACCCCACCATCCCCGTAAGTATAGACATCCTGGGAAACCCCACGAAGGTAATGGTGGGAGTAGTCCCGAAGCTCCCCTACCCGGTCCTGATCGGGTGAGACTTCCCAGGGTTCGATAACCTGCTCCCCGGAAGGGAGGCAGAAGGTGTTAGTGCCGAGATCCAGGAGAGGGCGCCAAGGGATTGCGGACTCCCGGCCTTCCGAGAATTTGACCCAGGGCTATTTTCCCTGCCGGGGGGACCCAAGAAGTCTCGGAAGGAGAGAAGGGCAGCTAAGGAGTTGGGGACGAAGATTTTGACCCAGTACCGGAGGGTAGCGCTGGTAGGGGAACAAGTAAGCCCCAGGGGGAAGAGGGCTCGGCGAGCTGCGGGGGAGCCTGACGCCGGACCTAGTGCCCCCCAGACTGACCCCGAGAGGGAGTCGGGGATAGATCCCCCGGAGCTAGGACCGATTGGCCTGTCAATGGAAAGCTTTGGGCAGGATCAAGCCAATGATCCAGCCTACCACCATATCCAGAAGGAAGTAGTTGAGGTGAATGGAGTCCCGGTAGAAGGGAAAGTTAAGGGCCGAGGGCCGTATTATGTGATAAAGGGGGACCTATTATACAGAGTAGTCCAGATGTCGGACCAGACCATAGAGCAACTCCTGGTTCCCCAGAAACACCAGAGAGGCGTGATGGACCTAGCCCATCGCCACCTCTTCGGGGGCCACCTAGGGGTGGATAAAACCCTCGACAGGGTCCTGAAAAGATTTTTTTGGCCAGGAGTCTACGCGGCTGTCCGACGATATTGTGCCTCCTGCCCGGACTGCCAATTGCATGCCCCCCGGCCGCACTTGCGGGCCCCGTTGGTACCTCTGCCCATCATTGAAGTCCCCTTTGAGAGGATTGCGATGGACCTGGTAGGCCCACTAGAGAAATCTGCCCGGGGCCATCAGCACATACTGGTTGTGCTTGACTACGCCACCCGATACCCGGAAGCTGTGCCCCAACGGAATACTATGTCCAAGACCATAGCCCGGGAATTGGTGCAGATTTTCTCCCGAGTAGGAATACCCAAGGAGATCCTAACTGATCAAGGGACCCCCTTTGTGTCGAAGCTGATGAAGGACTTGTGTGACATGCTCCAAGTGCGGACCCTGAGGACATCGGTTTACCACCCTCAGACGGACGGTCTGGTCGAACGCTTCAATAGGACATTGAAGAGTATGATACGGAAGGTAGTGAGCCGGGACGGGAAGGATTGGGACACCCTGCTCCCCTACCTACTGTTTGCTGTGAGGGAGGTACCGCAGGCCTCCACGGGATTCTCCCCCTTCGAGTTGTTATATGGACGCCACCCTCGGGGCATACTCGATATAGCCAAAGAGGGTTGGGAGGAACAGCCAAAGCCGGAGAGAAATGTCATTGAGCATGTGTTACGGATGAGAGAGAGGATAGCCCAGGTCACCCCCATAGTGCGAGAGCACATGAAGAAGGCCCAAGAGGCCCAGCGGACGTATTATGATCGTCGGGCGGTGAGCCGGAAGTTCCAGGTGGGGGACCGGGTAATGGTGCTTGTACCCACGGCTGAAAGTAAACTGTTAGCCCACTGGCAAGGGCCCTATGAGGTGATCGAAGCCGTGGGAGACGTGGACTATAAGGTCCGACAGCCGGGACACCGGAAGCTGGAGCAGATCTATCATGTAAACCTACTGAAGCCTTGGCAGGATAGAGAGGCTCAAGTAGTCGCGCTCGGAGCAACCCCCCGGGAAGGGAACCAACCTAGCCAGGTAGGGATATCCCCCGAGCTGACCCCAAACCAACGAGAAGAGGTGATCAGCATGATCAGACGGCACCCGGACGTGTTCTCGGAGACACCAGGCCGAACCAGGGAGGTATGCCACCACATCCGCACAGAGCCTGGGGTAAAAGTGTGTGTCAAGCCCTATCGGATCCCAGAGGCAAAAAGGGAAATGATTGGAACAGAAGTCCGGAAGATGCTGAGATTGGGGGTCATAGAAGAGTCCCATAGCCAGTGGTCCAGTCCCGTGGTCCTGGTACCCAAGCCCGATGGCAGTGTAAGATTCTGCAACGACTTCCGGAGGCTGAACGACGTGTCCCAGTTCGATGCATATCCGCTACCACGAATAGATGAACTGATCGACCGATTAGGAACAGCGCGGTTCCTGTCCACCCTGGACCTGACCAAAGGCTACTGGCAAATCCCCCTTGCCCCAGCGGACAAGGAGAAAACAGCCTTTGCCACTCCAGATGGTCTGTTCCAATACACGGTTCTCCCCTTTGGATTACATGGGGCCCCCGCCACCTTCCAGCGGCTTATGGACAAACTGCTGCGGCCGCATCGTAAGTACGCGGCCGCTTATTTGGATGATGTGATTATCCATAGCCCCAACTGGGAGACACACTTGGGGAAGGTGGAGGCAGTGCTAGACACCTTGAGGAAGGCCGGCTTGACTGCGAATCCCGCCAAGTGCTCAATTGGACTAGCAGAAGCCAGATACCTCGGGTATGTAGTGGGGAGAGGCCTGGTAAGACCCCAGCTTAATAAGTTAGAGGCGATCCAGAAGTGGCCACGACCAGTCCGGAAAAAGCAGGTCAGGGCGTTCCTGGGGTTGGTCGGCTATTACTGACGGTTCATTCCCCATTTCGCCACCCGGGCATGCCCACTAACTGACCTGACGAGAGCCCGTGGCCCGGATATTGTGAAATGGTCGAACGCAGCAGAAGAGGCGTTTAAGGATCTGCGGACGGCCCTCTGCACCGACCCCGTGCTAATAGCCCCGAATTGGGAGAAGGAGTTCTTATTGCAGACCGATGCCTCCGAAGTAGGGCTAGGAGCGGTGCTGTCCCAGATGATAGATGGAGAAGACCACCCCATTCTGTACCTCAGTCGGAAGCTCCTGCCCAGGGAACAGAAATACGCTGTGGTAGAGAAGGAGTGCCTGGCAGTGAAGTGGGCCGTAGAAAGCCTCCGCTACTACCTGCTCGGAAGACGGTTTACCCTGGTCACGGACCATGCTCTGCTGAAGTGGATGCACCAGAATAGGGATAAAAACGCAAGGGTCACCAGGTGGTTCCTCTCGCTACAACCCTTCCACTTCCGCGTACAACATAGGTCCGGCCTCCTACACGGAAATGCGGACGGCCTGTCCAGGGTACACTGCTCAGCGACCCAAGTAGCCCAACCCCATGGTGTTGAGCGGGGGGGGGGGGAGGGATGTGTGGTAAACCCAGGGCTGGAAGGCTGTGGTGAGAGGGGAAAACTGCAGGTAAATTAGGTCCAGCTGAGAAAGGCTGCTGCAGCCAGCAGCAGGGCCAGCTGGGACCGGTTAAGGAGGCAGCCAGAGCCCTTTAAAGAGACTTCTCCCCAGAGAGGGGTGTGGGAGTGAAGAGTGTGTTTGGAGGCAGGAGGAGTTAGGAGATTGAGTTTGTGGAAGCAGAAGGAGGTAAAGGCAAGTGAGAGGCAGTTACAGAGAGGCTGCCAGCAGGCAGGGAGGCAGGAAGGAGCCCCTCCCAGGAGGGAGCTAGCCCTCCCTAACCAGCGAGAGGCCAAACCCAAACGGGGGAGCTGCCCAGAGGACTGGAGCCTGGGGGGCCCAGGGGGGCCCCCTTGCCACAACGGGTTTTTAATTCCCTAATGCAGCCCAGTTCTCTGAATTTTTTATTTCTGAATTTGAGTCCATATGTGTTTTTACAGAAGAGCCCAATGGTGTGTAATATTATTGGGAGTCACAAGATAGAATTAGTAAAGATGGTCTAATAATTACAAGTAACTAGATGTACAGGCAATTAGATATTTGGGGAATTGCTACTGTTAGATGTGGTGCATTTCTTTCCAGAAGCTGACCATATCATCAATAAAATTGATCCTCTCTGTTTGAGTCTCTGACATAAATTATATTTTGGATGTAGAACTGCTGCCTACAGGATATATTCACTCAAGGAGACAAAAACCATTACATGGCATCAAAAAACATTAGAAAGAGAAGCTGTATTGCTGGTGGTAGTAGGGTGGTTAGTTACGTTTGTCTCCGCAGCCCTGTAATTTAATACCTTATGACGGAGGATTAATTTATTGTTGAAGAATTGGCACAGAATTTAGATATTTGCCCCAAAAAGCAAACAAATTGACAAGAGATATAATTCAACAGTATAAGATTCTAGATATAACAGACTTACTGTACCTCATAATTTCAAAAACAAGTTCAGGGCGTTCATCTAATTAAAACCTATTCAACTGAAAATCCTATTTACAGTATATGAAATAAATGTTTGCCCTACCTATAATATCAACAAACTTCACATCAGCAATTAGCAATAATCAACAGAAAGATGCACAACGATTGTCAATTCATACAATTTGGTTTCAAATAACTTGCATTGTATGTATATAGCTTTTCTTCCATCCTGAGTATCCACTGTAAAGGTCAGTTAACCCCAAGTTCTGCTAGCCAGCTTGTACTAAAACAAAAGCAGCATAGGATCCTTCTTTTTTTTTCCACCAGCATGTCAGCAATTCAGTCATCTGGTGATGAAGAAATTTCCAGTTATGGATCTTTCCTAAAAGTTTTAGATTGAGGAGGGTCTAGAGAAAGAAGGTACTGTCTGAAATTGCTTAGGTATCTCTTGAAATGCAAACACAGATATCTTTTGAAAAGGTTTCATTATTCAGCCTAGAATAATATAGATTCAGAACAAGAAAGGGCTGTAGCATGTGTGCCTGAAAGGACAAAAGTCATCCTAGTAAAGCTTCAGCTACACACATTAGTCCAAGGCTATCTTAGCATGTCTCTTGAAGTAGAAATTCTTACTGGAAATGGCCTAGCTGTTTTAAACACTCCAATGGGGTTTTGTCCACTCCACCTCTCTGTGGCTGCAGAATGTCAATATTTTAAAGTCTGTCAGGTGCTTACGTACTCTGTTTAATTAAGAAGGATTTTTACCAATGGTCTGGTGTCTACGGGAAGCACTCGTATAGAATTATGCATGCATCACTAACTGAAAGGCCAATCAATGTTTTAGAAAGAATAGAAGCAAAGGTTGATGTCTTAATTATTGGTCTTTGGGAGAACACAGTATGCCAAGAACTTTAAATGCAGAGAATTGTAATTCCAATCATCAAAGATGCATAAGAATCTAGGTCCTTTGTGCATAGGTGGAGATTTTGTTTCTTTAGACCTATGTATTTCTACCGTGTTTTTTAAGAGTTCTGTCTCTTAGTACCCCTTACCTGGGGCCTGATCTGATGCCCATTACAATCAAGAGAAAAACTCCTGTTGGCCTAAATAGACATTGGATCAGGCCCTTAACCAACCATTGTCATGCAACAGACTGTTGTTCCAGAATTCTGAAAATAATGTGGAAAATGAAGCCAGCAATATGAACCACTTTTATTAGCATAGCTTTGTTCCACTAACGTGTTTCTTGTTCCCAAGTGTTCATGGTCGTGACACTACTCGGGCAATCCACATGATTTTCCCCCTTCCCCAGACAGAACAGCTACTCAAAATGGGGTAATAGGTAGCACTCTACCTTCTCCATCTTCAGTGCTCTTCAGGAAATCTGAGCCTCATGTAGTCAGTCAGCACATTCCAGATTTTTAAAGGTATTTAGGTGTCCGAAGTCCCTGGTGAGATTTTCAAAAGTCCATTAATTTCAATCCCACTAGATGCTGATATCCATCTCTCAATGCCTAAATACCTTTCGAAATCTGGCCCATGGTGCAATTTTCCCGATGCTGCTATTATTTACCCCCAGAGAAATAAAATACTCAACCCTGAAAAACACTAGGGACAGATGTATTTATTTGGGGGTGAAATTCACCTCTTTGCAGAGGCTCAGTGTCACGTTACTGAAATTATCTGGGATCATATAGATCATTGCTGCAACCAAGGTCCTGTAGTGGCACCAAATCTTGTGTAAAGGGAGTCATATAAGGTGTCTATGACCAGGTTATGGTCTACTAATTATGATTAATCTATCTGTATGTGTGTATCTTTTTTGTAGCTAAAATTATGAATATTGGCTATATGGTGTCTGTTTTCAAACTTATGTTTTGCTTCTGGGTGAAAACCGAGACACGCTGCTGTTAGCTGCGCTGGCTTAGTTGATGGCCCATTAAGGACCATCAGCTACACAATGGACCCATTGAGAGAGAGCGAACACACCCTGTGTCTCAGCAAGGGAGCGGGAATTGCCCATGTGACTCAATACTCCATTTTGCTGTAAATTTCCACAGCAAGGGACAAAGAAAATTTCTGCACCTGGAAAGGATAAAAGGGTGGTACCCCACCTACAACTTCGTCTTCAGTCTCCACTCTCCAGCCTGGCACCTACCTCTGGATGGGACTTTGCTACACATGGGAGCTCTGGCCAAAGGATTAACGACACATCCCTGGAGGGGATGAATTCCAGAGACTTTGATTTGAACCTGCAGTTTATTCTACCACTGCTGCAAGCCTGAGATTTGCCATTACTGCATGTAATTAATTTCTTTTAACCATGCCTAACCCTCGCCTATCTCTTTTTCCTTGTATAATAAGCCTTTAGATTTTAGATTCTAAAGGATTGGCAACAGCGTGATTTTTGGGTGAGATCCGATTTGTATATTGACCTGGGTCTGGAGCCTGATTCTTTGGAATTGGGGAGAACCATTTTCTTTATTTGGGGTATTGGTTTTCATAACCTTTGGTCCCCAGGACAGGTAGCTGCTGGTGGTGATACTGGGAAGCTGAAGTGTCTAAGGAATTGCTTGTGTGACTTGTGGCTAGCCAGTGGGGCGAAACCAAAGTCTTTTCTGTTTGGCTGGTTTGGTTTGCCTTAGAAGCACAGAAACCCCAGCTTTGGGCTCTAGTTGCCCTTTTGGAAGCAATTTGTCCTGATCTGGCACTCTCAGTTGGTCCCACCAGGAACAGCACCATCACACTCAGCATGAGGCTTGTGCAACACTTGGGTCCCACTTCAAGCCTGGGCACTGAGTAGTGCATTAGCCTCTGTGATAGGCCTCACTGTTGCAGTAATTTTCATCCCAGCCACTGGCAAATGGACCCATAACCAAGTACTAAATGATAATGCATGGCTATCATTGCTTCTTGATTCCTTGTTTAGCCCCTCCAGAGCTTTATCATTGCCCTGCTCCTGCAGATCTGAAAATCCAATACTTCTTTCAAATTTCTAAGGGAAGATAAAGTTACAAAATAAAGAGCAGTTATTTTCACACCTCAGAGAAATAATCATTAGCTGACCAAGTGGCATACACAGCTGAAATCCAGCTATATAGGATGACTTGTCATTTTCTCTCTTATCGTAGTCTTTTTGTTTGTGGTTTTTCTGAGAAGCAAAACAGTTTAAAATTGTTTCAGGTACTAAAAGACTTTCTTAAACCATAAAATCATGTTCCCAGACCTTGGAGTTATAGTTTCTGCATTATATAGTTGGAAATTATATGCTTGGCTCCTACTACTTGGAGATGAATGACTATTCTGTACACGCTGCGCTGGAAATGTCCTGCTGCTAATCCGTTTGTTTAATTTACAAAGGGGAAATCCAGCCTAAAAGCTATTGAACTGAGATTTGCTGAGATGCTGTATTTCCTGAAACAGAAATATATTTAGTACGACTTCTTGCCCGTTGAAAAACTTCTCAATGAGACAAGTCTGGCCGCCCCCAAAAGATATTAAGTGGAGTCAGGTATGCCTAAGAAATCATGCCTTTTTGTCTGATAATGCTTCAAGAAGTATGCCATCTGAGTAAGCCAACTGGGTGTAAGGTAATACCTCCCACAAGGCGTCTTGAACATCATCGGGGACTTGTGAGACAACATTTTGATTAGCTAAATGAAAATGAATCCTGAGTCTTGCCATAGAGTTATGCTATGGTTTTTTTCAACAAATGATCAATCGGTTGCAGAGTGATGAAACCATAACCAGAAAAATTGATTCAAGATATTATATTCTTACAAGACCCCTCGATCCTCCACTCAAGGCCTTATAGTTTCCACAAGACTCGTCAGACACAGACGTTAATTACAAGAATATGTTAATCGAGGGCATTAAATCAAGCATGCAAGCTAGATCTGCTGTCACAGCAGGAACTTCTTCTCTGAGAACTGGCAGAGAAAGATTTCCTTCTCCCTCGAATGGCACCGCAGTACCATCATCCAGCCGCTGGCACAGTAACCAGTTCCATTTTAAATCTGTCCTATCTACACCCTGCTGAAGGAATTCGGTTAATTGCAAACATCAGTCTTTGGAGAAATGGTTCATACTGCTAATTACATCCTTGGATGCGTATCATAGCATTCGAGCAATGGCGTGGCACACTGCTGCCTGCTAGATCTGGATTAGGTGTTATGTCCCAAATAGGCCACTTAAGCACTGAGGATCTCCGAAGCCCATCCCATCACCTGGGCTTTTAAATGTCATAAATCACCTACAAAAGATGTATTCTCTGCATGAATGGTCACCAGAGAAGGAAGTGTTGCTATAGGAAGTAACAATGCAGAGAATATGACATGGATATTTTTTTCAAAATATTTTTTCCATCTTAAAACCATTCCATTAATTAGTAAAGGGCAAGGTGGAATCAGACAAAATATTAACTATGTCAACTGAGATTCAGGTCCTCTAGCCCTCATGCTGTACAGAGTCCCACATAAATGCTTTTTTTTTTTACAGAAAAGATTAACACCCCACAATTTACTTACTCATGAAATATAAGGTGAACAAAGACACTGATGCAAATGATCCAGTATATTAAAAAATGTACTGAGCCAGGAAACATTCAAAGTTCTGTTATAAATTATTTTTTAAGGGCTGGGATGGTAGGTGTAATTGATGTGCCAAAAGGCCATTAGCTGGAATAACAGGATTTTGGAGGAACTTTGTAGCTGTCAGCGTTGATCTCCAGGAGACGGAGGTGCTGTCCCTCCCACTCAGCCTTTTTATTTAATTTATTTTATTTATTTGTTTATGTATTAAAGATTTATAAAATAACCTAGCTAAGAGCTCGGGTGCAGCTGAGTAGCGAGCTTGACATGACCTGCTGCAAAGGTAATAATAATGGAATGGATCAAAATATAGCTGGAAGGAAAATGGCAGGGCAAAAATTGTTTGTTGGCTTTACGATATATAGATTGTTTTTACTATTTTAATTGTTTTTTCTCTGCTTGTTTTGCAAAGATATTTTTAATATAAATATGAAATATTAAGCCCTGGATCTTCTCCTTTTCCTGGTGGAGTTAGGCAATCATCAGAGGCTTGGAACTATGATATTACTGGTGTCTGAAACATAAGCCAGGCCTCTGGTTATGTGAAGTGCAGTGGGAACATGCTGAGTGATAGGCCCTGAGAGATGACAAGGAGTTCCAAAGCATATGCCTAACTTAACTCACATGAGTAGTTCTACTGAAGTCAATGGGATGATTCACATAAGTAAATTTAGGTATGTGCATACGTCTTGGGCAATGTTCCCTCTAATTTTTGACAGGCAAATTTCTTCTGTGCAAATGTTTGTTCTTCTGTGCAAATGTTTGTGCGTGCGGAGTTTCAGCACGAAGTTGTGTGCGCGAGGTTTAGGATCTGTGTGCGCATGCACAGCTTAGAGAGAATCTTAGATCTTGGTAGGATCTGAACCTCAGACTCTTTAACTCCGTATTGTTTGTATTTGCCCAGTTTCTACTGCAGTGAAAGACAACCTGGCTTTCTTGCTCACTTCCTTTTGCGTCAGTAGGAAAGATGTTAGTCAGCAGATGGTTGCACAGCCCTGGGGAATGTCTTAGTTAATGCACCAGTATGAGGAGCTCATTAATTGCTTCTGGTAGAATACACAAAATAATGAACTTTGTCTTGTTTGTTTGTTTTGTTCTTCTAAATTTATTAATGACAAATAGAACAGATTTTTTTCTTCAACTGAATGCTAGTTAGGACCATATTCTCAGCTGGCAGATGACTGTCGTCTCCAGTCGTGTTACACCAGCAGAGATTCTAGCCCTTAATCTGTAGGATGTTTCTTCCCAGAGGAATAGTTGCAAGCCCCTGGAGTCAATTTAAATACTTCAATTGAATTCAAGAGGCTTTGTATCAAGCCCCAGATTATTAAGATTTTAACATTAGTTTGTCTTAAACCAATTTCTTTTCTCCTCTGCCATAATTTCCACTGCAAAGTGGTGACGGGTTCTTGAACTTTATTTATTTAGGATTATGGACAGAACTTTCCCTAGCAAAACATATTGTACATTTTTATGAGGAAGTGAAGCTTCACCATGAGGGAAAAGGGAAACCCTAGACACTACAGAATCACAGCAGTTAGAGATGGAAATGACTTAGTAGATTGAGTTCGTCCCCATCTAAGAGCAGGATACAGATCCTAGACAGTTTCACTTCCATTTCATCAAAGTACTATGAAGCTTAATCCAAAACTTACTGAAGTGAATGGAAAGTCTTGATCATAGAGTGGGATGGCCCTTTAAAGAAAATGGGCTTTTCCCCAACCTGTGACTAATCAGCTGCCTTCAGGTGGTAAGATAAGAGGCCTAGAAGCAACTGACTTAAAGGGGATAATGTGAGGGAGGGTCTAATGTCGGGAAAATGACATGGGGGAAGGTGGTTGCCACTGTACTTAGGGTGATCTGATAGCAAGTGTGAAAAATTGGGACACTTTTTTTCCCCTAGGGTTGGAGGGGGGTGGGGTGTATATACCCCTACTATTGGGATGTTCCCAATAATATCAGGGCATCTGGTCACCCTAACTGTACTAGCTAGGTATGGCTGGGGATACCTGCCGTGTAACTGGCAGCAACCAAAGCTCAAGCCTTCTGAGACACGGACCTTTGGGGGGGAGTAGGTACCAGGATCTGGGTTACCTGTCTTGATTGATGCTGTGCTGTGTTTGAATGATAAATGCACTCCTTGGAGAAGGAAATGAAATACTGCCACCAATGGGACCTTCACTGATGCATTGGCTAGCAAGTTGGCTCTCTGAGGCAGAGTCTGGTGATGGCTATGGGAGACCATGTTAATCTCACAATGATTTCAGCAGAGCTGGATCAGACTCTATTACTTTCATTCTGTTCCCCTACTTTGGACAGGATAACAAAGCTAAAAAAGCAGTTAAACTATTGAATCTCCAGGTGTGTGGGGTCATTTACAGCAGAGGCCCCGCTACCTCCCCTGAAAAAGGATCTTTTGTGTGTTTTGGCGCTCTCTGCTCAGGGTATACGGAGCTTTTTGCCAGACTGAGGAGATGTCATGGGATCCTACCCTGTAAAGCACAGAGTGATTCAGTTAGGGTGTCCCCAGTCAGCAGGCGCTAAGCTGCTATTCAGACACAATTCCTTGTGTATTGTGACAGTAGAGTTCTGTAATACTGCTACTGGAAGGCAAGACTTGTGGAGCAGTGTTACAAAGCCCGATAGACTGGTAATTCTGGAAACCTGAGGGAACATAGGAAATGACCCCATAGCAAGTCATTCATGGCTTGGGGGAATAGACGAGAAGAAATGAATGTGAGGTTTTTTCCCCCTCTCTGATTTCTATGATTCTATTAATTTATTTCAGTAACATCATGGGTGCAGGTATCCAACTTCTTGCAAACCTTTTCCTCTCATCTGTTTTACTCTCCCTCCACATATCTTGAAGAGCTGCAGCAGACTCGGGAAAATAGATGGCCCAATCACACCTGCTCGCGTCTCATCGGAGCTTGACTTTAGGTTGACCTTGAGACTGACAAGCCAAAAGGAACACTTGCACAGCTTTGCACTGCTAAACCTGAACTCAATATAAAAAAACACAGGCAGAGACTGGCAAGGACACAAAGGTTTTCACTGTATTAAAGATGTCACTAGACAGAGAACAGCAGCTTAATTTGTAATATGCATTTGAAAACACGAATAGCTTTAGAAAAGTGTCTTAAAATGTACTCAGAAATGAGACAAACTATTGTGGTTTACTGAAGCTATTTTCTTTTACATTTTACTGGCTTTTTTATTTTAAATATATAGGAACTGATTCACTGAGGTGCTCTGGCCAGCAAAACTGGATTTATGGCTGTTTTGCATCCCTGGAGTGGCACAAAGCAGCCAGAGTGTACTGGAACATCTGCCTTTAAAGATCTATAGGGGAATGAATATAGTTTGAAAGTAGGGGACTAGGATCACTGGCCTGAGCCAGGAATCGTGTGATTAATACAAGCTTTCCCACACATACGTAACTCTACTGTTGTTTCATTAAGCTGTCAACCCTCTGGTGTAAATCCTGAGCTTCACTTGGGTGGAGCTACCTGTGTGGCATTTTTGTTACGTGGACAAATAGGGATGAAACTGCCAAGCTCAGTTTCCTATGTGAATGAAATTCCAGTTGAAATCACACTAAACATTCAAGGGAGGCTTCCAGCCCTTGTTAATTAAGTCCCCCACTGTTTGCACAGTCCTGTCCAGTATTGTCTATCAAATGAGTGCTGATCTCTTTTAACTCCTTAAAGCAGGGGTGGCCAACTTGTGGCTCTTCAGACGTTAATATGTGGCACCTTGTATGTACACTGACTCTGGGGCTGGAGCTACAAGTGCCCAACTTTCCAATGTGCTGTGGGGTGCTCACTGATCAACCCCTAGCTCTGTCACAGGCCCTGTCCCCACTCCACCCCTTCCTGCCTCCTCCCCTGAGCCTGCCGTGCCCTTCCTCCTACCCCCTCCCCCCCCCATCCACCTGCATGCTACAAAACAGCTGATCGGGAGTTGCGGAGAGGGAGAGGGAGGTGGCTCTGGGAGCGGGTTGGGGGAGAACTGATGGGGGGGTCTACTGACATATTACAATGGCTCTTTGGCAATGTATATCGGTAATTCTGGCTCCTTCTCAGGCTCAGGTTGGCCACCCCTGCCTTACAGAGAAGCTGTCCATTGCACAAATTCTGCCAGTCAGGGGCATCCTGGTTGGCAGAGAGAGACCAAAGGCTAAATATGACACTAAAAGATTCTCCATAGGAACATGGGACAGGGGGTCTATAGTTTATCTGGCCCCTTCCATCAACCCCCCCCCCCTTTTTTTTTTAAAGAGAGAACTAGGATTATTTTATTTTATTTTCCCAAAAGTTTTACATTAAAAATATCCTGCACCTTATGGGTTTATAATGGATGATCAGTTGCACCGTGCTGGTGCAGAAAAGACAAATGCCACATTCAGTTCTGTTAATGGGAATATTACGTGCTAAACAAGCAAGATAATTATTCCGCTCTGTTTAGTTCTGGTTAGGCCTCATTTGGGAAACTGCATTCATTTTTTGAGCCCCCTCATTTTAAAACAGACAGAGAAATTGGAGAGAGTTCAGAGGAGAGCAACAAAAATGATTAAAGAGTTAGTAAATAAGACCTCTGAGGAAAGGTGAAGAGAACTGAGCCTGTACAGTCTAGAGGAAAAAGGACTGAGGGGAGGCATTACTGTCTACAAATATGTAAAAGGTTTTTATGCAAAGGACATGGGCCAATTATTCTCATTAGTGAACAAGGACAGAACATGAAGTAATGGGTTTAAGATGCAGCAAGGGGAAATTTCGGTTTAGTATTAGGAAAATGTTATAACTATTTGAAAAGTTAGGCAATGGAACAAGTGAACAGAGAAGGTAGTGGAACTGCCATCACTGGAGATATACAAGGCTGAGATTAGACACTCAGCTGGCAGGTGTAGTTTAGGACCAATTCCATTCAAAATCCTGCTCCAAAGCTGGCGCTAGATCAGATTGTCGCACCACCAAATGTAAGGTGGGTATATAATGAATAGGCTGCCGCTATTTAATGTAAAAGGAGGCTCTGTGTGTGTGTGTGTGTGTGTGTGTAAAAGGATTGTTATACCAGGGATCAGCAACGTTGGCATGCGGGACTGCAGGGTAAGCACCCTTAGCAGGCCCCGCCGCTTTGTTTACCTGCTGTTTAGCAGATCGCAGCTCCCACTGGCCACAGTTTGCCATCTCGGTCCAATGGGGGCTGTGGGAAGTGGCGCGGTGCTGGCTGCCGCTTCCCGCTGCCCCCATTGGACCGGGACAGAGAACCGGGGCCAGTGGGAGCTGCAGTTGGCAAAATGCCAGGTAAACAAAGCATTGGGGCCCACTAAGGGTGCTTACCCTGCGGTCCCCATGTGCCAACATTGCCGATCCCTGGATACTCTATTCTGAAAGAAGCACTCTGTGTAGGCACAGTCTCCATCCTTGTCTAGAATCAGAGAGGTAGCCGTGTTAGTCTGGAATTGCAGAAATGACAAAGAATCCTGTGGCACCTTAAAGACTAACTAAAGCAGGGTTTCTCAAACTGGGGGTCGCGACCCCCCGGGGGGGTCCCCGAGCGCTCCCTGGGGGGTCGCGAGCTCCTGCCACCACAACTCGCGGCGGGGACTGGGGCCGGGGTGCAGCCAGCAGCCCGCCCGTGGCGGGGCAAGGGGGCCGGGGCGAGCCGGCCGCGGCGGAGAGGGGGATCCGGGGCACAGCCGGCAGCCCGCCCCCGGCGGGGACTGGAGGGGTCACGCCACGCCAACGCAGCCGGAAAAAGTGGTCGCGGTCTCAAAAACTTTGAGAACCGCTGAACTAAAGCATTGAAGCATAAGCTTTTGTGGGCTAATACCCACTTCGTTGAATGCATGCAGTGGAAGTAAATCCTAGAAAAATCCTTCTCTAGGTCCACAAAAGCAGCTCCCTGTATAAGTGACCTTAAAGAGCAGTTTGGAAACTATCACAGGGAAGCTCCCCAAAATCATACAAACAATGTTATGCTCCAGTCTTGCATCAAGCTCTATGCAGGCAGACATCTGCATCCACACAAGTGACTTCAGAGTGGCACCCAGTGACCCCAGATTTGGCACCATATGAGCTTGGGCGGAGGGTTTCTGCCTGCAAGGAGCTCACTCCAGAACTAGGGTCTTGCTTTGTAAACAAAAGAATGCATGGTGAAAGGTACTGCGCTCACAAAACTGTGGCTCAAACATCCCCCACTGCAGGATCACCATTCTCTCATATTACCAAGAGTACATCCTCTCCACGCAATGACTGGCTCGGCTGAGATTCAGAAACTTCAAAGGCACAACTGTGGAATTTATCTGGTGCTAATGGAAGCCCAGGGTCACCACTCCTAGTGCCTGCAGCATTTGTGATTACAGTAATGTATTTTTTTCCTCTCTGGAATATTATTTCTTTGCAGAACTGTGAGGAAAGGGAGAAAAATGTTAACTTGGAATGCCCTGGCACTTGTATATTAAGTCACTACCACATCTACACTGCCCTAGCTTTATTTAATAAAAACATCTATATAGTTTGAACGACTTTACAAGCAACATAAAAAGTGATTGCTGTACATTAGAGGCTAATCAGCTACCAATTTTTGTGGGGCATTTTAAACAATGGAAGTAGTTTATCTTATTAATACAAATCCAAACAAGAATGAACAACAAGCCTGGCCCCCTAGAACTCTGAGAGCTAGCCAATGATTTTGAAATTTGGTTCAAATAACACAATTAGCTTCAGGCAGAGAGTTTATACCATTTAGCCTGGAGCAAATGTTTATGACCAAATTATAAACTCATTTTGGGGAAAATAAACAGCGAGAAGGAGGATGTTTATAAAGAAAGTGATAACCCAGTCGTATAGCACTGGAAATTGTGATAACGTGGTAAAGGGCATGCACGACCTGCTTACTTATTAATATACTGTAGTCACTTGGAAACATTCCTCTTCTTGCAGTAGGTCAGTGTTCTGCAAAGATTATCATCACTGAGCCAGCTCGTTGCAATAGGTTTTGAGGCTATCATAAAAGCAAGTAAGAAGCATGTGCTGATAAAAGAACTGATTTGAAATGTCAGTTTCATGGGAAAAGGTGCCAGCAGAGCTGGCTTTCTCAGAGCAAGAGAGATTTCCCCACCCCCGACCCCCTAAATCCAAGAGGATTAAAACTTGCTTGGCCAAGAAGCAAACCCTAAGGAAAAGAATGTCAAATGTCTGATAGAGCTGAGAAGCAAGTAACCATAGCAATAATTTTGCAAATGACTAATAATAAGGATTCGATAATCCAAAGTCTGATCTCTGAAGTGAAGAGCATCAAATTACTTCAGGGAGAAAATCATTTCTCTCCAATGCAGTTTCAGCTCCACAGCCCAATATGCAAATATACAAGAGTCCACCCAATGAGTATCCTACTCACTGAACACATGGATCACCTGTGTTGACACACATACAATGCAACTCTAAATGTCTTCATCAATGGTTGAATGCTGCCCACAGCTGGCAGAACCTGAAATGAAAAAAATCCTGAACACGTGAGAATGCAGAAGAAAGAGTTGGCTCTGGGAGGTGGCACTGAAAGCTTCAGAGCCATAGACCAATTCACTTGTGTGTGAAGATCAAAGAAATGTTAAGTTTACTAGTGTGCATAAACCAAGTCACTTAGGTGTTAATAGGTATTATTTTCACCTAGCTATATCCTGTTGATTGCTAATCACATTGCATTATATATATCCCTGTATTTAATTAACCCTAGATTATAAGGTGTGTTAGTATTAATACGAGAATTTATATTATGTGTAAACTTCATGAAAACTAATGAAGAATTGTTGTGCACTATTACATTAGAATTTACATAGCGTATATCCTGGTAATTACTTTTACCCATCAAGTGTGATTGGAGCCTTGGAAATGTAGATGAAGAAGATTGTTAACTTTAAAGCAAGGACCATTGAGTTCACAATGGGAATTCACAAACTCAATCTGTATTCCTCATGCACAGTCAACAAAGGAAGGCCCACATGTACAGAACTTGTCAGCTAGCTTTTTGTGTGAAGACAATATATGAGATGGATTCATGGAAAGATCCTTCATTGCTGAACTATTTGGATACTTACAGGGAAGCATTCCAGATGCAAGACAGAGATCCCCAATGTTATTTTGGATAACCCTGATAGACTTACAGAAAACTAGCAGATTACTACATTTTCACTCTCATTTTGAACTTCCACACTTAGACTCACCTGTTAATGTATTTTGCCTGTTTTAATCTCTCAATAATTCTCATTTCTTTTTCTTAGCTAATAAACCTTTAGTTTACTAAAGAAATTGCCTGGCAGCACTGTCCTTGGTGTGAGGGCAAGAGTATCCATTAACCTGGGATAAGTGACTGACCCTTTGGAATTGGGAGTAACTTAATTTGATGTGGTATTTGGTATAGTGACCAATATCACAAAGTCCAGTTTGTCTGGGTTGCAAGGTAGGCTGGAGAGCCTAAGGGGACTGTTTGTGAGTCAATGGAAAGACCAGCTATCCAGGAGTTCACATTGGCTACTGGCTTTGTGAAGTCTAATTATAGAACACACCACCATTGTGGGGTGTCTGCCCTGTTTTCTGACAACCTGACCTGAGACTGGCACTCACTGTTGTGAGCCACTCCAGACAGCATGACAGCTTGCTTCAAATTCAGTGGGAAGATCTGGCACCTTTACACATGCTGAGTGGGACCCTATTCCGTAATTAGTTCCACTGAAATCGATGGAACTAGTTGAAATGTAAGATTTTATTCAATATGAATAAGGCTATTAGAATCTGGTACCTATTCTTTAATGCCAGGACACATTTTAACATTACCACTAACACAGGTGTGGGCAAACTTTTTGGCCTGAGGGCCACATTGAAGTAAAAAGTTGTATGGAGGGCCGGGTAGGGTAGGAAAGCCTGGCCCCGCCCCCTATCTGACCCCCTCCCACTTCCCACCTCTCTCAGAACCCTCAACCCATCCAACTCCTCTGTTCCCTGTCCCATAACCGCCCCCTCTGGGACCTCTGCCCCCTAACCACTGCCGGGGATCCCATCCCCCTATCCATCCCCCTGCCCATGACCACCCCCTCCCGAGACTCCCCACTCACACCTAACCATCCCCCAGGACCGAACCCCTCTATCTAAGCCCCCTGCTCCCTGTTCCCTGACTGCCCCCTCCTGAGACCCCAGCCCCCCCAGAACCCCACCCCCTAATTAACCCCCTTTGCTCTCTGTCCCCTGACTGCCCTGACCCCTAGCCACACCTCCACCCCCTTTCAGACTCCTAGGACTCCCTGCCCCTTATCCAACCCCCTGGCCCTGCCCAGCCCCAACCCCCTTACCACTCCACTCAGGCCCACTGGAGCGAGACATGCTGCCCTGTAGGAGCTCTCAGCCCTGTCCCCTTACCAAGCCGCTCAGGGCGACAGGAGCTCAGGCCCCACTGCAGCCAGCCACGCTCCAGTGCTGCCTGTGTGGTGCAATGAGGCTGTGGAGGGGAGGGAGGAGGACAGCAGGGGAGGGGCCGGAGCAGCCTCCTCGGCCAGAAGCTCAGGGGCCAGTCAGGAAGGGCCCACGGACCACATCCAGCCCACGGGCCGTAGTTTGCCCACCCCTTCACTAAGAGCTTTGAGTTTTGGGGCGGGCCATGTTGAAGGAAAATCCTTATCCATAACCCTCTGTACTACACTACCCAGAAACACACTGCAAGTGAATATACAATCCAGAAATGCAACTTGTTCCTCACCAAAAAACTGAACTCCTTCAGATGGGATGTGTGAGGACCTGGTCACTTGATACAGAAGATCCCATTTACTTTTCATAAGAAAATGCATGTTAGCCCTTGTCAAATTCTACTTGGGGTAATTTGGACCTGATCCAACTCCCACTGAAATCAGTGAAAAGGCTCCCATTGACTTCAGTGACATACATTCCTCCTTCCAAAATTCTGCTTGATGTTTAAACTGGATTATCATATTAGAGCTCGATTGAGCTCTGCTTTATACTGTCTTTGCATCGGGGGAGGGGTCAGTGGTGGGTAGAATTCCTGTGACTATAGCCATGGAATAAGCTGCCTTTAGGAAAAAGTTTCTTTATAACTCCCATTTGTTACAAGCATAGATGTGCACAGCACATTTCATTAGGGTGTGCACCCAGAGAATTTTATTTTATTTTATTTTTAAAGGCACCGCACTCTGCATTGAAAGCCATTTTTTGAGGGGGAGACATTAGGGTGTGCCCTGTGTGCATGCCTATGGTTAGAAGTTGACTTATGCCCTGGATTAAGAAAGTTTCTACCCTTTCCAAAACTCTTGTTTCTATTCTTAATTTTCACTATAATAATGCTGGGTATCCTTGTTATCAATATAAATGTCCAAATCTGTGACACCGATAAAAGTTAGTATATTGTAGTGGGACAGATTTAGACAAATCTTCAGCTTATCAAATTTTCACAGACACCATTGAGTGATATAGCTGAAGCTCTTTATTTTGGGGGATAGAAACTATAATGTAAAATAAGGGACTGGCATATGGACCTAGGTTGCCTTCATAATAATAGACATTCCAGCTGACCTTTATAATGTTCAGTCAGCACCAGAAATGGCCAATGTATTAAGAACAAATTTAGTATCTATATTAGTTAAACACCCATTTACACTAATCATCAGCACTTTGTAGATTAGACTTCAGTTTCTGAAACATGCCACATATTGGTGGTGATGAATGGACCATGCAGAAGTGAAATGGATGCACTCAATGAATTGTATTTTTCTTTGTTTTTACAGTTGTTTTTTTAAATACTTGTAAATGTTTAGAGCAATATCCTAAATATATCACTCATCTTGTAACACATTCAGTAATAAATGATTGTAGCATAAACTAAAAGTACTTATGCTGATGCAAAAGTCTACATAAAACAGTTGCATCTTACATTTCTATAGCACCATTTTTCCAGAGGGTCTTCTTGGACTGGACACATTTAACAAACAGGAATAGTTTTACTCACTATTAGAATGAAAGGCAACAGGTATTTTAGGCCTCATTCTAAGACCATTGAAAGCAGTAAGAAGCAAAGCATTGCACAATAGCTCAGGATATGGCTTATTCACTGGAAACTGCAGGAAGAATGTTAACAAATCAGAATATATCCATCTGATTCTGAATTTGATCAGGATGCCATGGGACTTTTCATTGATAATGGGGAGTCAGGAGTTTGGTTTAAATCTCAAGCAAAATATACCCCCTCCAGCTGCACCGTGCCCCCGCTATCATGTTGCAGAAACAGATTCAGCATTGAGTATGAGGAAAGAGTGTCACCATCAGCACCTCCCTGGTATTCCTTAAAGGCATACCAGTAAAGTGCTTGAAACAATGCACATGAAACAATGGAAAAACTCCCATTGACTTCAGTGGAATTTGGATCAGGCCCTAATTACTGAATCAGCCTGTCCCTGCTTGCCTTGTGAGATCTAGCAGGAACACTGCACAAAATGGCACAGCTGCATGTAGACAGAGAACTTACAATTCAAAACATGCAATGCTTTCTCAGAGAAGACTTAATTGCATAGACTTTATCTGATAGTCTCTTTTCTCTAACAGTCTGTTAGGCAAACCTGGGAACAAAAGGCAATGTACACCTATTGCGCCAATGAAAAATTAATTCCGGGGCTGTTCTCTTTCTTTATAATTGTAGTTAATGTAGAGTACTTAGGTACTATATCAATTTAATATCTGATATGGCCTCTGTCAAGGTATTATATCCTAATCTTACAAGATGATGGACTCCAATCTAATAGGGCTTTTCCATAGCTAACTACTATGATCCTCTGTCCATTTTGCCATTCAGATGGAACAGTGTCTGCTCAGATGGGAAAGCAGAATGCAATAGCAGATTGAGAACATTTATTTTAGATTACAAAAATAACAGACGGCCAGCACATATGGAAAAGCAGAATGGTGGCAAGAACTGGCTGAATCACTCATGGAGAATAAATTATCCAACAAATGTAGCCCTTTTCATGAACAGTCTGATTTCTGTGAATGTATTTGCTATTTGTAAATGTTTGTTGAATAGCTTAGACTACAAGGAACCTGCTGGCTCATTACTGGGTTCCCCCTCTCCTCCAGAATGAGCTGGTAGGAAGAAAGGATTATTGGCCCCCATGCCATTCTAAGAGGGGTGGAAATGCAGTTCTGCATTGAGCTTGTAGAGGGCTCTGTGATACTGAACTGAAAAAAGTATCGACCGCTACCAAAAATCAGCCTTAGAGAGAAAAAATTGTGTGTGAGGGCAAGCCATGGGCTAAATGGAGGCAGCTGCATGGGAGCTACCTCTAGAAGGAAGGCAGGCTATGAGCTAGGCTGCTGCAGACTATGAGCTAGGAGAAGTTGAGAGCTGAGCAGGCAAAGGGGCTGTGGCTGGCAGCAGCAGGAAGAAGAAAAAGGTGGATCAGCCTAGAGGCAGGAGACACTCCCTTGGGGATGTTTTAAATGGAAAGGATAAAGGCGGTGTAGGCTGGTGGCCTTCATTCAACTGGGGATAGAGAGACAGCCATGCCCAAGTTAGATTTCTGTCCTTTTCTTCAGGGCTCTGTTTGTTGTTTTCCCAGACAAAGCAAGAGAAGAATATGAAAACACTGCCACCAACAGTCTGGTTACGGATTTGGACTGGGGTCCTCTGGCTCTGGTAGCTACTGGGTAGGACCCTTTCTGACCCCTGAAGGCCTGCCTGTCAGATGAGAGTGTGGGCCAATCATGTGCTGGTCAGTTGATTCCCGGCACCTGTCCGCTGGGCTTCTCTCTGGGTTAAGGTTGGCTGCTCCTGCCTCCTTCTTGTGGGACTAAAAAAAGAAGTAGATTGTCCTGTCACTGATGGCTTCATATGTTTGTGTTAAAAGAGGATAAGTAATATGGGGTAAGTAATATGGTTGGTTGGTTGGTTTAAAAGGAGAGTAGGGCTAGGTAGGAGTATCCTATGTGTGACTTTCAAGCTTCAAAATATCCGGAATGTCAGGTCTTGACTACTCTCTTATTCCTGATAGATGCTCTGAAGGGCCAGAGAACTAGGTTGGGAGAGTGACATCACCACAGGCTGTATCGTGACCTGCAGCTTTCTTGGCTTCTGACTATTTCACAGAAAGAGGGTTTCTCCTAACTGTTTGTCACACATTTGAGTTCAAATGCAGCAACATAAATAAATAAAGATTTTTAAACAGTCCTCCTGCTGAGGGGAAAATTAATTCAGATTTCAGCCTACTGTAATGCCATTATCACAATAGTTCTCCATAGACCACAAAGATACCTGGGTTGCCCTTTTCTCTGGCTTTTAGGAACTGACAATTTTTTTAAAAAAAATCAATCAACTTGCCCCATATTCTCCTTGCCCATGCAAAGAAAAACAAAGCTAACAGATGGAAGGGCAATAAACTACTTAGCTTCAACGGCTGCCTGTAGGAATCAACCCAATGTTATTTATGGTTGATCTACCCTAGGAGAGAAAATTAGAGACAACATTTAACTATTTGAATCCCTTTCACATAGTATTTGGAATGATCGAGACATGCTGACTCTTCCTAAATTCAAACACTTTGTGTCATCAAGCACAACTATAATGACACAATGGGACACTGAAAACTACTAACTCTGTCTATGCCTTGCATAGTCTAAAACTGTGATATTCCTTCCAGTTTTTACAGATTCTAATGGGGATTTAGCTACACATCTTTCAAGTCAAATAACCTAGCACCACATAACAAGTCTTCATTTACTAGTAATTGCTTTATTTTGTATATATATATATATATATAGAGAGAGAGAGAGAGAGAGAGAGAGAGAGAGAGAGAGAGAGAGAGAGAGAGAGAGAGAGAAATATATCTATAGCTATCTATATATATATGAGAGATTTGTCACTATGGAAATGCTAAACAATATTCCATTTCACTATCTGTATATCTTATGGCATGTCTATACTGCAAGTGATGGTGTGATTGGAGTATGAGTGGTCATACCTATGATAGCTTTAATTAAGCTAGCTGACCCAGGAACTAGCCTCGTAGGGAGTTCCTAGTATCTAAATGTTGTCCATGTTGGTGCTCTTGGGAAAATTGATTACTGTAGCACACACATATACAGATAATTTTAAATCTCTAATGGAAGCAAAAGAGTTTTCCAACCCTGTCATGTCATAAGAGAAGAGCTCAGTCCATTATCCCCGATTAGCAGGCACATAGAGCATCATGAAGGCATCATGCACAGCAGATGGAGGACAGGCAGCACCTTGTATTGTTGCAGTACTGGTGGGCTTTGAAGGGAGCTTTGTCCAGCCTTCCTTATGGAGGCTGGGAGGGAGGGTTGCTTCAATGCTGGTGAGGGAGATACAGACAAAAATGTGGAGGGGAATGGTCAGGCCTACAACTGGGGCTGTGAGGCTCCTTGAGAGGGAGGGGGGAACAGAATAGTTGATGTACTTCAATTCTATTCACTTTTTGGGCCTGATCCCAAACCCAATGAACACAAAGGGTGTCTTTCTACTGGTAACGAATGCATGGACACAATACACCTAGAATAAATGCCCAGTGAGTTTAATATTATTTATTACAGTCAGACCCAAAATATGCTGGGTATCTTGCAAACACAGAGGAAGGCGCAATCCATGCCCTGAAGAACTAGTAAGTGTTTGATTTATGTTTATTTATTATAAATTTTAAAGAGAAGAATGTCTCTTTTTATCCCCATCAGTATTAAGTATTAACAGTATTGCAGTAGCCAGAGAACAAACAAATAGTCCCTGCTAGGGTGACCAGACAGCAAGTGTGAAAAATCGGGACAGGGGTTGGGGGGTAATAGGAGCCTATATAAGAAAAAGACCCCAAAATCGGGACTGTTCCTATAAGATCGGGACATCTGGTCACCCTATCTGCCCCAAAGAGATTATTGGGGGAAATATTTCTGATAGGAAAGACGCAAGCATACTGTTATATTTTTAATGGTATACTCCCTTTTGTGAAAACATTTCGAAGCTTAAAATGTGTTGTTGTGCACTGCTGCACATCTTGTAAAATCCATTCCTGTGCTTGTGCTCAAATAGGCAAGGGAATGCACTTGGATATCCAAAGAGCAGGAATGAGTCAAAAGCACAGGCTGCAAGGAGGTAAAGGTTCAATTCAACTGGCCTACAAACAGCATGATCAATCAGGACAAAGGTTGGAAGTCCAGGTGTGACTTTTAATATGTTGTGATTGAGCATTAAGAGTTCTTTCTATTTCTGTGGTTAGATTATTCTCAGGGGATGTGTATGGCCTTTCTAAAAAGGCTCAAACATTGCAGTATCTGCTTTCAACAAACTTTTCTCTGGGCTAAACAAACACTTGCTACTCACATGCCAGTGTATGTGGGAGTGATGCTGAGAAAAGGAGACATGCAGTAACTAACATTTTTGCTTGTCCTATAAAAATAAGATGACTAACGTCAGAATGATTCCATCAGTATTGTCAGAAAGAGTTTTAAGAACCCTCTAGGTTGAGCAAGCCTTAGCATGGGCAATGGCTAATGCAAGCTAGATGCCAGCTGACTAGAGGTTTCTGGGATTTTAAGAAGCAACACTAAGGACCTTGACTTATGCTGATTTTTTCATTTTACTGATTGGAATGAGGTTCATACTACAGTATCATGATTTTTCATCACCAACCCAGATGTTTGGTAAACATGGGAGACATTGTGAGGGATGCTGTCCGATGCCATAAATTTCAAATAATCCCACCCAGAGAGAGAGAAAAATAGACTGAGTTTATAAAAACCAGCAGGGTACTTTAATTTCTTATTAATTTTTGAATTAGGCATTGATTAACTCAGTCCTGCCCCTGAATTATGCTAGACATTCAAATGATAGGGATGCCTCTGACCAGCAGAAAGAAGTGGAGATTAAAGATCTATATAAATACCACCATGCTGTTGCCATGTGAAGGCATAGGTGAAGACACAATTGCCACAGTACAGCTTAGAACAGTGGTTCTCAATCAGGAGTATGCATAGCCCTGGGGGTATGCAGAGGTGTTCCAGGCGGTACATCAACTCAGCTAGATATTTGCCTAGTTTTATAACTAGCGAAGTAGGTACAAATTAAAATTTCATACAATGACTTGATAATACTGCTCTATATACTGTACACTGAAATTTAAGTACAATATTTATTTTCCAATCCATTTATTTTAGAATTATATAGTAAAAAAAAAAAGAAAAGAAAGAAACTAAGCAAGTTTTTTGTAATAACTATGACGCTTTTGTGTTTTTTATGTCTGACTAGCATAAGTGCCCCCGGCGTTGCTCGGATCAGTCGGAGGTGGGGAGGGGGCAGACAGTTGACACCCCCTGACCAACCCCAACACCCACACCTCACCCCTCACCCACCCCGACACCTTCCCACCCTCCCGACCAACCCCAACACCCCCCAGCTCACTTACCCCCCCGACCAAACCCGAGAACCCCACCTGACCCCCCCCCCAAGCAAACCAACCCACCCCAACCTCACCCCCCGACCTAACCCGACACCCCCACCTGACCCCCCGACCAAACCCGGCACCCCAACCTCACCCCCTGAGCAAACCCGACACCCCCACCTCACCCCCCGACCGAACAGTGTATTTAATAATCTGTGTGCTACACAGTGCACCGTGAGCCGGGGGGGGGTGTCGGGTTTGGTCTGGGGGGGTGGGAAGTTGTCGGGGTGGGTGAGGGGTGAGGTGTGGGTGTTGGGGTTAGTCAGGGGGTGTTGCGGTTGGTGGGGGGGTGAGGTGGGGGTGTCGGGTTTGGTCGGGGGGGTGAGGTAGGTGTGTCGGGTTTGGTCGGGGGTAAGTGAGCCGGGGGGTGTCGGGTTTGGTCTGGGGGGGTGGGAAGTTGTCGGGGTGGGTGAGGGGTGAGGTGTGGGTGTTGGGGTTGGTCAGGGGGTGTTGCGGTTGGTGGGGGGGTGAGGTGGGGGTGTCAGGTTTGCTTGGGGGGGTGAGGTGGGGGTGTCGGCTTCGGTCGGGTGGTAAGTGAGCCGGGGGGTGTCGGGTTTGGTCTGGGGGGGTGGGAAGGTGTTGGGGTGGGTGAGGGGTGAGGTGTGGGTGTTGGGGTTGGTCAGGGGGTGTTGCGGTTGGTGGGGGGGTGAGGTGGGGGTTTCGGGTTCGGTCGGGGGGGTAAGTGAGCCTGGGGGTGTCGGGTTTGGTCTGGGGGTGTTGCGATTGGTGGGGGGGTGAGGTGGGGGTGTCGGGTTCGGTCGGGGGGTAAGTGAACCAGGGGGTGTCGGGTTTGGTCTGGGGGGTGGGAAGGTGTCGGGGTGGGTGAGGGGTGAGGTGTGGGTGTTGGGGTTGGTCAGGGGGTGTTGCGGTTGGTGGGGGGGTGAGGTGGCGGTGTTGGGTTTGGTCGGGGGGTAAGTGAGCCGGGGGGGTGTCGGGTTTGGTCTGGGCACCCACCCCGACACCTTCCCCCCCCCCAGACCAAACCCAACACCCACACCTCACCCCTCACCCACCCCGACACATTCCCACCCCCCCAGACCAACCCCGACACCCCCCGGCTCACTTACCCCCCGACCAAACCCGACACCCCCACCTGACCCCCCCAAGCAAACCCGACACCCCCACCTCACTTACCGTCCCACCAAACCCAACTCGGATCTGTTGCAGGCGGGGAGGGGGCCCAGAGCCGAGGGATTCCTGGGACCTTTGCAGGTGGGGGGGGGGGGGCACAGAGCTGATGGAGTCCGGGGTTCCGTTGGGATGGGGGAGGGGCAGAGAACTGAGGGATTTCCGGGGTTCCGTTGGGAGGGGGGAGGGGCAGAGAACTGAGGGATCTCCGGGGTTCCGTTGGAGGAGGGAGGGGCAGTGAGCTGAGCGAGTGCGGTGTCTGTTGGAGGGGGTATTATGACATCATCACCACCTAACCGCCCAGCCGATGTGGTTGGCCCTGAAAGACTTTCACCCCTGGGGGGCGTCAGAGGTGAGATCCGAAAATTTTTCGGCCCTTACGACCATCCTGACCCCAAGACCCCTCACTGTACCAAATTTCAAGTCTCTGGCTCAAACGGTGCGGGAGGAGTTCGCTATCATACATACATACACCACTTGACTTTTATATATATAGATTTTGTAATCAAGTAGCTCTTAAATGAGGTGAAGCTTGAGGGTATGCAAAACAAATCTGACTCCAAAAAGGGGTACAGTAGTCTGGAAAGGTTGAGCACCACAGAAGACTAGCATTAGCATTGATTCTAATCTTTAAGCATGGGAGAAGGTTGGGCTGGTGGTTGAGATGCTGGTATGCCCTTCTGCATACAGGAGGTCAAATCTTACCTCTTCCTCCAGTCTTCCTGTATGCCCTTCGATGAGTCACCTAATGTCTCTATGCCTCAATTTCCCACCTTTATAAAGGGGGGTAATATTTTCTCTCAGCTTTTGTCTTTCTGATCTATTTGGGTTGTAAACAATTTTGTGTAGGGACAATCTGTTACTATGGGTTTGTGCACAGCTTAGAAAAAAGGGCCCTCTGAGCACAACTGTAATACTAATAAGTTGTTAAAATAATTAATTAAAATACCTTCTCTGTGCTAATGGACAGACCAAGATCCCTCCCTCTTAAAGGCCCAAATCCATTCAGTGCATCACCCATGGACTGTGCTGTAGATACCTCCAGGGAAGAGGGTGAGGAAACAGCTGCAAAATAACTTCTCCCCCATCCCATGCTGGGCATCACATAGGGGGGAAAAAAAACCACAACCAATTTCCCCCCTTGCTAGAGCCAGGATTTGTTAACCTTGTGAGTGCTGCAGAGCCCATTCCCCACCCACTTTTGTTAAGGCCCACTGAGGGGAGCATGGATTGAGGTGAATATAGTTATGGGCACTCTTTTGTCTGTTCTTTTTTTTTTATTGATAGGATAGATGCCCAGAGCACTGGATAAGTGCCTAGAAATGTGTTCTTAAAAAATGGAAGAAACAAATACAATAAAATAAATAAAGGGATGTGTTTTGATTGCACTGCTATGTGTGTCAGTCTGACATCTGTATGGCTTTCACAGGCACAATTAACAGTATGAATGAGAAATTGCCCTCCTGGAAGACTCCAGTGTTCTTTGTTCATTTGACCTCAGATACTGCAGATTATGAAACCTCCAGTCAAATTTTTCCCTCTCTTGTGCTCTAGGTTGTCTTCCAGTTGACATGTAGACACTAATAATAAGCAACACTTATCTAGCATTTCACATTTTTCAAAGTGCTATACAATACCTAATCCTCACAACACCTCTGTGAGGTAGGGAGGTATTATTATCCCTATTTCTGGAGATGGGTAATTGAGTCAAAGAGAACCTAAGTGACCACAGTGGGAATCAGAACCAAAATGAAAATCCTGAACCACTAGTCCACATTGCCTCTCACTAAAGTGGGATTAACCATTTAGTTGAGCTCCTCCATGTGATGGTTGTATGTGCTGTCCATGCCTCCTGCACCTTATCACAGCAAGACTTAGACCAGAACCCCAGTAGACAATTCATAGGCACTAGCTCTATTATTCCTGAGGGGAGGGGATTTTGTGCCACTGCGAAAACACAAAATTTATGTCCCCCACAGATTTTTTTTTCTCTGCAGAAAATACATTCTGCCACAGAGGGGCTGCAGGTATGCCTTTTGTCCACCAGGGCAGCTGCTCACCAGCCATAACAGCGGATAGGAGTGAGGTAAAGCTGTGTTCCTCATAGTGCCTTGCCCATGGGGCCAAATGAGGAGGTGCATATGAGGGGGACAGACAAAGTGGGATATACAGGGCTGCTGGGGGATTACAGACTGTGGTTCAAAAGGGCTAATGGGAGGTACAAACTGGGATAGGGCCTGAATGAGAGTCAGGGTGCAGGGCCACATGGGGATGGGGGAAGGCTGAGTGCAGGGATACAAGGGTACAGGGGCAGATGGTAAGAAGTCACACAGAGTCTGCATAGGGGAGGCTTCCCAGCTCCCTAACAATTCTCCCTTCCCTCCCCCGTCCCCAAAATCCCCACAATTGTTCCATACTTCTCCCAACAGCCCTCCAGGTTCACTCCCAGGCTTCTTCCTAGCAATTACTTTCCTCTCCCTCACCTCCTTTGTTACCCCTGACTCCCTCAAGCCTTTGCACTGCTTCTGAGAGGGGCGGGAGATATGGTTCTGTATTGTAGTTTAAATAATTATTACTCTAAGTTCTGTATTAATATGCCTAGTAAGGAATCAATTCATTAAAAAAAATTCCTGAATCTTTTTTGTTGTCTTTATTATTACAGACATTTGTTGACAGGTGTTTTGAAATCAATTACCAAAACAATTGAAACTGGAATGATTACATTGTGTTATTTTGACAAATAAAATATTCAGTACTTTACAGAATTTGAAAATATTGTGCAAAGTTTTTTTTGGAGCAGAATTTTTAATTTTTGGTACAGAATTGCTTCAGGGGTAGCTCTATAAAGTAAGTCAAAATGGAGCCTCCCATTGGCAAAGCCAGAAGGAGCTGCGATAGGTCCATCTATCCAAATAAAGGCACTTGGCCTCTTCCTTACATAGTAAAGTGACAAGGTGCATATTTAAAGCTTTTCACAGAAGATACAGATTCAATTAGAGAATTATGAGATGCACTTATGTGACTCTATTGCCTCTGTGGAATGTTTGCCTTTTATATTTTTATTGGATTAGATGACATTGTTATTTCTACAGTTCTTTTTTGTGAAAGTGAAGTAATGGATTTCATTGTTAACTTTGCAGGGGTTCAGTGAAGTGGCTATAAATTAAGAGAATTAAATACAATGAACTAAAAAATGATGAGACTCCCTTTTTCATACTTCATGTCTTTGCACAAATTTGGATAAAGACTGTAAAAGGTTAATATGTGGGTAAACTGCTATTCAGAAATGTTCCCCTTCAAGAAGCTTTAACAATACTGCATTATAGAGACACCTCCTGGATGATGATTGTAATAGCTTCAACTGCCAGATTGCAAATCCTCTCAGATACAGATACCATTTCCAAATATATCTCCTCTGTGTGGATAGTTGCTTTTTGATCAACTAAGCATTCATGGCATGCCTGATTGAGGATAGCCAGCCAAAAGGGGAAAAAAGCCAGTAAACCATATTTTTGAACTTATAATTGCAAAAATTCTGTGCTTAAGATAGGGCCTTTACTTTGTAAGCCCTCACTCACATATGAGTAGTGTTACCTGAGAGTACATCAGTGGAAATAACTGATTTTTCCAGCTTGCCGGCTGTATCAAAAAACTGGACAAAAGATCATTTTAATTTTGGGCTTTTTTATGTTTTTAACTTTTTAAATATACAGTTGAAACATTTCTAAATAAAATAGTCATTTTGACCTGAAAAATCAAAACATTGCTTTGACATTTTCTAAACAAAAGTTTTCAAGTTTTCTGGATTTTTTTTTTTACCAGTACAATTTCTTGCATCTGACACACATTTTAAAAATATTTAGGATGACCCAAATCTGCATGTTTTGGTCAAAAAAAGCTTTGAATTTTTTTTTCACCAAGAACTGCTCATAGGTATAGTCCAACTGAGTGAATAAAGCTACTTTTGTAAATAAGGATTACTAATATGGCTAAGGTTTTGCAGGATTTGGCCCATTTAGTGACTTTAATACAATCTCAATATATTTTCAGTTATATTTTTGACACCTAAATTGAAGGCCACACATTTTTCTAGATAGCTTGAAGCCAAACAGTTTTAACATGAAAACTCTTTCCCAATCACATGAAGGAGGATAATTCTCAGTCTTACCTTGAACAAGGCACTAACAGTGAAGTTCCGGTGTTTCTATCAGTTTAACATGGAATCTTACTGATAGGTGAGAACTTGTTTTTGTCTAGGTTAAAAACAGAGAGGTTCCAAGTTTAGGCACCTCAATAAATGGCGGAATTTCTGAGGTGTTTATCTTGGTTGAGTTCTCCAGCAGAGATGGGACCAAACTGGGTCCTAACTATTCTCCCAAACCATATGCTACAGCTCTGGAGACTATATAGAAATAGCTAGTTAAAGCAGACTGAAACAGGAGGGAGGAGCTCTCACTGTACAAGCCAAAGAGGGATTGCTACGGAAAAGCACTGCTCCTCCAAGCCAGGGAGAGGAGGGGGAGCTCTTCCTTTGTATGGTAACAGAAGCGAGGTTGCTGCATCCCCCCAAGTTTCCTCTTCCGTTAATACATGGATATAGCATAGTTCAGGAACACAATTAAAATATGGTTGAGTCCCACTGACAATGGAAGACTGAACTGTGTGTTAAACATGTCAGGAGTCTGAAGTACTGTAACTTGGTTCCCCCCACAACACAGGTTTTACTACAGAATCCTGCTCCTCTTTGGTGGGAAATTGCCTTAAAGACAGCCAGTCAGATTTTACATTAATTCTTTTCTCCTTCAACCCATTTATAGACCAAAACATTTTTTCCTCTACCTATCAAAACACAAGGGAAAAAACACATTCTCATCAAATGAACTTAATCACTGCATAAGTCTTGCAAAGGCTATATACAGACTCCCACCTGCATGAGTTGTAGCACTAATAAGCATCAAAAAGCACTTGGTCATGAATAGGTAAATTATAGGCACAGTATTTCATATCCCCACTGATATGTTGTCACAGGCCAGCTGGCTGTTTAAGGGGCCTTGGGATCACTCCACCTGTGACTAATCAACTGCTTCCCAGGAGAGATTGTGAGGCCAAGGATGAGCTGCTAGCTTGAGGATCACCTAGTCTTTATAAAAGCCCGCAAGAGCTGCAAGACATAAGACAGCTCTTGTAGCAGTGTTGGTTGGGGTGTGTGACAAAGAACATAAATCACATATGAATGTTCTCTGGAGTGTAGTCCTGCACTCAGGCTTGTTTTGATGCAACTCAACTCTGGCCTGTGTGGTATAATCCTGTAGAGAGTAAATAGGCCACTGCAGGAGACCCTTGGTGAGAGGGGAAGAGGCAGGATTGACACATTAAGCTTGTGTTAAATAGCTTTATTTTGGAGGGGGAGAAATGAAGCTCTGAAGAAAAAGGAACTGGAATGCTGTAGCTGGAGAGTGTCCTTTGGTCTGTGGGCTGAGTTATCTTGCTGATTTACACTACTCCTTTTTAATCCCAAGAATAAAAACAGCAAACACTTAGGTCTGCAAAGAAATGTCTTATACACAATTCTCTTTTCCTTCTCCCTGCACTGTACAATGCTTTGTTAGAGCAGTTTAGAAGACAGACAAACACACAGGCACTAGAACTTTTATAGGAGTGTGGGTTTCAGACAGATCAACCTGATTACAACATTTGCTTGGCAGCAATGCTGTAATTATGAACGCCATAACTTTTTTATCGCATTTCCCCTTTTTCATTTTTACCAAAATTCTTATTCTCTGCAGAAGGGTGAATGAATAGGTAAAAATGTTCCATCTGCTTTTTGAGTTTTGCGAAGGTGGAAAAAATGCTGTAAAAACTATCAGGCCCTTCCTTCCTTACCCAATAACTAAACAATGGCTGAGCTTTAAAACTTTGCATTTGAAGAGTCCATGGTAAGGTATTCATCTGTGATATATGAAAAAGAATTTAGTTGAATAAGTAATTGAACAATCACATCTGAGCGCATCCAGTAGGTAGCTGATAAGAGTTTTATTTTAAATGGAGACTAATGAGGTATTACACTGTCTCTGACATGACATGGCACATTCTCTCTGCTCATTCTGACAGTCGAAGGACCAGCTGCTTGAGCAGTTTGCATGAGGGAGTTTGTAAATGGCTCACTGAAAAACCCATGTTCCATTATATCAGGAACAGGATGAAATCAACCATTATCATGGGCATGATGACCCATGTTTACACATCAGTCACAAGTAAATTGCTTTATTTGTTGCACATGGGTAGTCAGGCCCATGAGCTACAAACCATAAGTAGATTAGATCTGAAAGCTATAAATCTAATGGATTTTATGTACTGGATTTATGAGAGATGATGTTGACTTGTGAACTAATGTGAATGGGCCCCCTTCTACCACATACATATGAAAAACGTTGTGTGTGTGTTTGTGTGTATATGGCCACACACTGCAAAAAAGGAAAAGCTGCCCTTAAAGAGACACAAGAAAACCCCAGCTAGTGAAGTCAAGTGATTGTGAGAATCTCTGCTTTCGTTTTGAAAAAGTAAATTCCTGGCCATTTTGGTTGCTATGAGATGTTTGACTGCCATGACTGAGCGATCCCTAAAAGCTCAGAAACCAAAAGGTAAATAAAAAGGTCACAAATTTTATTTAAAAAACAACAAAATCCTGGTTTCATTTCAATAGTTTTAAGATAATTTTGTGATTTTTATGAGGCCTGATTTATGAATCCTTGGGAGTTGGGATTAAAACTCTGGAAATGGTCCCTGAAGAGGTTCAGTCTGCTCCCTGACAACTTGTAATTTATTTATCACAGAGTGGCCATATCGGGTGTTTTTACTTCATGCCCCACGTCCTGCAAACATGGAATTATACGAAGATTTCAACTTTTCTGAATGTGCAGCCTTCCTGGTGTGGGAGACAAGCTGGACAATATGATCTCCAATTAGGGTTGCCACCTGTTCTGGTTTTTACCTGGAGCATCAGTCGGGTTTCTGTGCCCAACAAATGTGTGAAAACCAGGCAACAAACACCCCCCCCCCCCCCCAAATTACTCCCTCCTCCGTCCACCCCACCCGTGTTGGGTCCCGGCCCAGGCATAGCAGCAGCCACGAGGTGGCCACGAGAGAGAATAGCTCGCAGTGCCCGGCACGAGTCAATGGAACTACCCGCCCCAGCAGACACTCCGAGCCACGGGCCTGACGCGCGCCCTCCCATGTGACGCATGCGTATTAGCACGCGGAAGATGATTGGCAACGTGTCTTTATGACGTTTTACGCGGGGGGACGCGCCTTCGTTCCCGCGATGGCTGCCGGGAGGGGTAGTTTCGGTGGACTCGGCGGCCCTCCCGCGGCGCTGGGCAGGGGCCGGTGAGCGGACTCCACCTCCCAGGGGGCCGCGCGGCCGGAGCGGGGGTTTCCAAACCTCTCAGTGGCGCGTCAGCAAACGGCCCAGAGCAGGAAGCCGGGCGGCGGCAGGAGAAGCGGCGGCAGGGGAAATGGCCGGCGAGATGACGGTGCTGGGTGAGCGAGCGGGGCCGGCCTCTGGCTCTCGGGGGCGGGGAGGAGAGTCTCTGCCCCGGGCCCCAGGCTGAACGGGTCGGGGGGCCGAGCGGCTCTGCCAGCCCCTCGACTGCGCCCCGGGGTCGGGGGGAGCCTGCAGGGCAGCCGGGGGCCTTGTGTCGCGTATAAAGTAGCAGCGGAGTTGACGGGGGCCTGGAGCGAGGTAACTCGTGGTGTCCCCCGGGGGCCTGTGCTGGGACCCGCCCCGTCCACCGCTTCATAAATCAGCTGGGGAAAGGGATAAACAGGAGGGGGCAAAATTTGCAGATGATACAAAACTACTGGAGAGAGTTGAGTCCCGGACAGACTGGAAAGAGCTTCAAAAGGATCCCTCAAAACTGGGTTATCCAGACAGTCAGTGTTGATAAAAACCAATGTACGTTGGAAAACATAATCTCAACACCATATCTATCTATATAAAAGTCAAATGTTGTATGTATGTATGTACGTGCACTTACTCCTTCCACACCGTTTGAGCTAGAGACTTGAAATTTGGTACAGTGAGGGGTCTTGGGGTCCTGATGGTCGTAAGGGTCGAATATTTTTCAAATCTCACCTCTGACGCCCCCCAGGGGTGAAATTCTTTAAAGGCCAATCACATCAGCTGGGCAGCTGCTGTTCTCTGTGACATAGTTATGATGTCATAATACCCCCTCCAACAGACACCACACTCGCTCAGCTCTCTGCCCCCTCCAACGGACCCCGGAATTCCTCAGCTCTCTGCCCCCTCCAATGGAACCCCGAAATCCCTCAGCTCTGTGCCCCTCCCCCCCTCCGATGGACCCCGGAATCCCTCAGCTCTCTGCCCCCTCCCCACCTCCGATGGATCCGAGTTGGGTTTGGTCGGAGGGTAAGTGAGGTGGGGGTGTCGGGTTTGGTCGGGGGGTGAGGTGGGGGTGTCGGGTTTGGTCGGGGGGGTGGGAAGGTGTCTGGGTGGGTGAGGGGTGAGGTGTTGGGGTTGGTCAGGGGGTGTTGGGTTTGGTGGGGGGGTAAGGTGGGGGTGTTGGGTTTGGTTGGGGGGTGAGGAGGGGGGTCGGGGTTGCTTTATGGGGGGTAAGTGAGGTGTGGGTGTCAGGTTTGTTTGTGGTGGTAGGTAGGGGTGTCGGGTTTGGTTGGGGGGGGAAAGTGAGGTGGGTGTGTCAGGTTTGATCTACGGGGGGGTGAGGTGTGGGTGTCGGGGGGTTGGGATTGGTAGGGGGAAGACGTGGGGGTGTTAAAATGTGAGTCGGGGTTGGTCGAGAGCTAAGTGAGGTGGGGGTGTTGGGTTTGGTTGGGGGGGTGAGGAGGGGGGTCGGGTTGGTCGAGGGGTAAGTGAGGTGTGGGTGTCGGGTGTGTTTGTGGTGGTAGGTAGGGGTGTCGGGTTTGGTTGGGGGCGGAAGTGAGGTGGGTGTGTCAGGTTTGGTCTACGGGGGGTGAGGTGTGGGTGTTGGTCAGGGGGAGTTGGGGTTGGTAGGGGGGAGACATGGGGGTGTTGGGTTTGGGTGGGGGGGGTGAAAATGTGAGTTGGGGTTGGTCGAGGGGTAAGTGAGGTGGGGGTGTCAGGTTTGCTCTCTGCCCCCATCCAACGGACCCCGCACTCACTCAGCTGTCTGCCCCTTCCCCACCTCCGACTGACCCGAGCAACGCCGGGTATTTTCGCTAGTATATATATAATATAAAAATAAAATGATGGAGTCTCAATTAGCTGTTACCACTCAAGAAAGAGATCTTGGGTCATTGTGGATAGTTCTCTGAAATCATCCACTCAGTGTGCAGTGACAGTCAAAACAGCGAGCCGAAAGTTGGGACTCAAAAATAAAGGGAGTGAAATAAGATAGAAAATATACTGGCTCTCTAAATCCATGGTATGCCCACGCCTTGAATACTGTGTGCAGGTGTAGTTGCCCCATTTCAAAAAAGATATATGGGAATTGGAAAAGGTTCAGGAAAGGGCAGCAAAATTATTAGGATTATGGAATGGCTGCCATATGAGAAGAGATTAATAAGACTGAGATTTTTCAGCTTGGACGAGAGATGACTAAGGAGGGAGATGATAGAGATGTATAAAATCTTGACTGGTGTGGAAAAAGTAAATAAGGAAGTGTTATATACTACTTTTCATAACACAAAAACTAGGGGCCCCCAAAGGAAATTAATCAACAGCAGCTTTAAAACAGGCAAAAGGAAGTATTTTTTCTTACGATACAGTCAACCTATAGAAATCTTTGCCAGAGGATGCTGTGAAGGCCAAGACCATAACCGGGTTTGAAAAAGAACTAGATACATTCAGGGAGGATAGGTCTTTCCATGGCTATTAGGATGGGCAGGAATGGTGTCCCTAGCCTCTGTTTGCCAGAAGCTGGGAATAAGCAACAGGGGATGGATCACTTGATGATTATCTGGTCTGTTCATTCTCTCTGGGGCACCTAGCATTCGCCACTCTCAGAAGACAGGATACTGGGCTAAATGGACCTTTGTTCTGTCCCAGTATGGCTGTTCTTATGATAACCCTTTTTGTCCATCACAGGTTTGCTGCTGATCCCTCTTTCTGGGGATCCATATGGAAGGTCTAGTCTTCAAACTTGTGTGCTCAGCCCTTCATCTTGGTGCAGGGGTGGGCAAAATTTTTGGCCCGCAGGCAACCTCAGAGTTCAAAATTGTATGGAGGGCTGGGTAGGGAAGGCTGTGCCTCCCCAAACAGCCTGGCCCTGCCCCCTCTCCAACCTCCTCCCATTTCCTGCCCCCTGACTGCCCCCCTCAGAACTCCCTGCTCCTTCTCTCCTGATTATCCCCTCCAGAGACACCCCCACCCCCATCTGAGCCCCCTGCTCCTTGTACCCCGACTGCCCCCTTCAGAGACCTCCCCCACCCCAACCATCCCCCCGGAATCCCACTGCCTATCCAACCCCTCCCTATCCCCTGATTGCCCCAACCCCTATCTCTGTGCTATCTTCCATGTTGCTGTTTATGCTTAGAATGAATTCCCAATATCAGTACATTGGGCTATTGCTTTCTGGAAGATGTGATTAGTCTTTGACTGACATGGGAAACTTGTGTTTTGTATAAAGAAGGAGGGAAGAGTGAAATCGAGAGATGCCACTTGAGCCAGGTAGCGAGGAACTCCTGGGATCTTACTCTGGAATTGATTTGTTGTGTGACCTTGAGCAATTTAGCCTTTGATTCATTTTCTGCATCTGTAATTTAGGGATTATATTTACATACCTCACATGGAAGATGAGGATTAATTAGTATTTATAAATCACTTTGCAATGTTATTTTGTTTGTGAGTTGTTTTTGTTTGTTTTGGGGGTTTTGGATTTTTTTTGGATTTTTTTGGATTCCTTTCTTTAAACTTTCACAGATCTTATGTCCTTGTCTGTTACACTTCAGTGGCTAACAATTTGCCTGAATTGCCAGATGCAAGCTTGCTACTGACTTCTGAGAAAATGAGACTAAGCACAAAGTAGTTTCACAATGTGATTTCACACTCTACTTTTAGATCAGAGTAAATACATACTAAGATATATGCTGAGTGGAATTAGTGGAGGGATTTATACACCAGAGTAATATCACACTGTCTGAGTGATTCATTGCCGTGAGTGTTACCTCAGGGCAGGCTGTCCAAAAACAAGGCAGACGCCCCAAACTGGTGGCATGTTTTATAATTAGATTTCACCAACTCGGTAACAAATATGCACTCCTGGGCCACTGTAGTAGTCTTACCATGGATTGTCAGACCGTCCTCTTGAGCTCTCCAGTCTATCTTGCCACCAGGCAAGCTGCACTTAATAATAAATGGACACTTACATTAAATCACAAAATATTCAGGTTGCTTTCAGTCCCAAGAGACCAGTCAGTTACCCCATACAGTAAAACCCCGATTTAACGGACCCCGATTTAACGGACTTCGGATGCAACGGACAAAATTTATGAGCAAGTCCGATGCATCCAAAATCCGTTTTTTCGGGAGCTGGCTGCCGGCTCCCCGCTGCCAGCCTGCCCGGGTCCCAGCTGCTGGGACCCGGGCGGGAGCTGTCAGCCCGCCGTCCCGGCTGCTGGGGGCTGTCAGCCCGCCGTCCCGGCTGCTGGGGGCTGTCAGCCCGCCGTCCCGGCTGCTGGGGGCTGTCAGCCCGCCGTCCCGGCTGCTGGGGGCTGTCAGCCCGCCGTCCCGGCTGCTGGGGGCTGTCAGCCCGCCGTCCCGGCTGCTGGGGGCTGTCAGCCCGCCGTCCCGGCTGCTGGGGGCTGTCAGCCCGCCGTCCCGGCTGCTGGGGGCTGTCAGCCCGCCCGCCCTCCCGGGTCCCGGCTGCTGGGGGCTGTCAGCCCGCCCGCCCTCCCGGGTCCCGGCTGCTGGGGGCTGTCAGCCCGCCCGCCCTCCCGGGTCCCGGCTGCTGGGGGCTGTCAGCCCGCCCGCCCTCCCGGGTCCCGGCTGCTGGGACCCGGGCGGCAGCTAGCAGCCCGCCCGGGTCCCAGCAGCCGGGACCCGGGCAGGCGGGCTGACAGCCCCCAGCAGCTGGGACCCGGGAGGGCGGGCGGGCTGCTAGCTGCCGCCCGGGTCCAAGCAGCCGAGACCTCGGCAGGCGGGCTGACAGCTCCCGCCCGGGTCCCAGCAGCTGGGACCTGGGCGGGCGGGCTGACAGCGGGCTGACAGCCCCCAGCAGCCGAGACCTGGGCGGGCGGGCTGACAGCTCCCGCCTGGATCCCAGCAGCCGGGGACCCGGGTGGGCAGGCGGCTGGCTGCCACCGGGCGGGCTTACTCACGGCTCCCGGCTGCCAAGTAAAACCTCGATATAACGGACTAATTCGGGCAAGGGGGTGTCCGTTAAAGCCGAAAGTCCTATTATTTAATAATTTTAAAAAAGTATTAAATAACGGACTTTCGGCTTTAATGGACACCCCCTCGCCCGAATTAGTCCGTTATATCGAGGTTTTACTGTATCATCTATCCTTAGATCTTACACTAAAGACAACAGCTGAAGCCAGTCCTGTAATAAACTGTCTAAAGATTTGTTTGGATGGACGCTCTGATACTGTCTTTTTCTCTCTCTCTCTCTCTCTCTCTCTCTCTCTCCCAGGTTCAGCTGTCTTGACCCTTTTGTTGGCTGGCTACCTGGCACAACAGTATCTACCTATGCCTACACCAAAAGTGATTGGGATTGACCTCGGTACCACTTACTGCTCTGTTGGCGTGTTCCTTCCTGGCACAGGGGAGGTGAAAGTTATTTCAGATGAAAGAGGGCATAACAGTATACCAAGCATAGTGTCATTCACAGACACAGATGTGTATGTGGGCTATGATGGCCTAGAACTAGCAGATTCTAATCCACAGAACACGGTATATGATGCCAAAAGGTTCATAGGGAAAATCTTCACTCCAGAAGAGCTGAAAAATGAAAGTAGCAGATATCCATTTAAGGTAATCAGAGAGCAACCTTCACCAATTCTATTCAAACTATAGTTTTATTTATATGGTTTTCAGAGCAGATCCAATTGCCTTTGTCTGGCAGGTTGATCATCAGGATGCAGAACCCTGAATGTAGCATTTTAGGAACAAAATATGGTCTTTGTGCTGGTGGGATCCAAACATAGAAATTGCAAAAATCTAAAATAAAGATAAAATAATATGTTTTGTACAGGTATTTGTTCTTGAGTAACTTTGCATTTGGCTATTATACCTTATATTATTTTTATACCTATGATACTTGAATGTGTTGTCAATGAGCTTGAGGAAGAGAGAAGTGGGATTTGGAATTTGAGCAAAACAACTGGTTTCACAGCAAGAGTAAAAATCTGAGAGAAGAGTATTTGAGAATGGGAGTAACTATGTTGGCATATGCCAAATTGGAACTTACTAGTTGTGATGGCTTGTGAATACAGTACATACATGACCCTATTCTCTTCTGAACAGGAGGGTACTGAAACATGCAGGAATCTTCTCTCTGAAATGGAGCCTCCTTCTCTATTGAATACATTTATTTTTATTAATTCTAGTTTATACAACAAGAAATGCATTTCAGGGAGAGTATTTCTAGAGTATTAATCATTTCTTTTTCTGTAGTTATTTGAGTTTTAGCCTTGCTTTATGTCACAATACACAAAGTAGGACCTTACCTGATGATCATGTATAAGATGTTAACCAACATAGTGTTTTTCAGTATATAGCAACTGAATTGTAAACATTATGTAATATGCAGCTTTCATATTTTGTTCTCAATGCATTTATTTCTCATGATTATGGATAGCTAGTCTTTTACACTTACAATTTCCCATCTACACATTTTGTCTTTTTTTTATACAGTTCTGTTATAGTTTATAATGGACCCGAAACTAGCAGTTCTACAAAGTTGTGTCTTTCAGTAATGGTGAAACTAGCACAAGGAGATACTTAACAAGTATCTTCTTGTGCTAGTTTCACCATTACTGAAAGACAGAAATGTGCAGGACGCCTCAGGAGATTTTATATATCTTATCCAGTCCCATCAAATATATATATAAAAGCTCCTGAGGCGTCCTGCATGTTTCTGCTTTAGCAGTAGAGTAGACATATGGTTTGCCTCAAAAGAACTATTTTTATTCCTTGGATGTGCTGTTGTGGAGGATTATTAATTCTGATATTGTGTGACCTGACTTCTGGATTTTGACTCACTGATATCTTTGGGCAAAATAGACAGAATTACTTCAGGGACATTTTCTGGCAACTTGAATGCCTTCATGTCATATATTGTTTATAATGGAAGGTAAAGAAAATTGGTTCAGATAGAATGTTTTAGACTGGCAAAGTCACCACTCAGAGTAGATTCTGGAGTAAGCAGGTATTCTACATATCCAAGTACAGTTTCATAAAAGCATTTTGTTTAATGAAAGATGGGCTGTGTTTCACACTTGTGGGTTGTGATACCTTCTCCCCCCCACTCACCTCAGATTTTCAGCAACGATGGAGCAGCTGAATTCTCAGTGACAACCAATGAAACATATAATGTCTCACCTGAGTATATTGGCTCTCAACTGATGTTGAAATTAAAGAGGATGGCAGAGGAGTACCTTGGCATGCCAGTTTCCAAGGCTGTCATTTCAGTGCCAGCAGAGTTTGATGAAAGGCAACGGAACTACACTATTAAGGCAGCTAACCTTGCAGGTGATGTATGTTTATATCTGGTATTTTCCCTCTACTGTTACGATAATTCAAAGGTTTACTCATCTACACTAAGTTGTTTGTGAAATGTAGAATAGCAACAGTCAGTGGCAGAAAACTTTAGAAATTACCTTACAGAGCATTAGCAGGGAACTCTCAAATGTCATGATGCTGTTGGCAAATGCAAGTGCAGATAGCAATGTGCTCAAGTATCACTAAAGGAAATGGGCTTTTTGGAAATTTTCAAGTAGAGAAAATTATACAGGAAACTTCATGAGAATAAATCAGACTCCAAGAAAAACAAAATGAAAAGCCATCTCTTCTGAGAAGACACATTGAGGTGACCTTTCAGTCAGTTTTCATTCTGACAGACTGCTCTAAAAGTAAATTTTAATAATGATAGTCCAAGTTTATCTTAAAACCAAAAAAAGGGAAAGCCAGGGCACATGTAGAATTCCCTGTGAACTTGTCTCCCAAATATCTTATATTTTACTTCAATGTCAACAAAAATTGACACTACTAGAATATTTTAATAGAATTTCTGTATCTACTGATACAGGAGATTCTGCTTAATAGCAGCCTAGATATTAACAACTTTTGGTTCCCAGCAAAATGGTGCTATTAACCAAATCATGTCCCAGTGACGTTCCTTCTCTGGCTGCAGTGCTGCAAACCTGCCTGGGCAGCAGAGGTAAGGGGCTGTGGTCTGGGAGGGGTGCCTTGGGCAAGGCAGTAGCAGAGAGGGAGAGCTGTAGCCAGGATGCTGGAGTTACACCGTATCTCTCCCTGTGCTTTCTGGGCTGTGTCCTGCCAGGGAAAGAAACACTGGGAGATGCTGAGCCCTGGACAGCAGAGGGGAGAGGTCCTGTACAGCTCTTTGGTCCCCTGTAGAAAGCCCCAATTTCTGCACTGCAGTCCCTTTCTTTGCTGCTGCCCTGCCCACAAGAGGTTTGCAGGGCTGCAGCAAGGAGGGGAGGTGCTTCCCGGTGCTTCCTTCACTGGTTGCAGCCTCGCAAACCTCATTGGCAACTGTTGGACAATGCCAGATTTTTGCTGTCAACTGGGCTAGGTTACTAATAAGTGGAATCCATTGTACTATACAAAGTATCCGTTGCATGGCGAAAATGTTAACTGGTTTTACTTTTTCAGGGTTGGAGATATGGCGGGTAATTAACGAACCCACTGCTGCGGCTATGGCTTATGGTCTCCATAAAGCAGATGTGTTTAATGTTCTGGTTGTGGATTTGGGTGGAGGAACTTTGGATGTCTCATTATTGAATAAACAAGGAGGGCTGTTTCTGACACGAGCAATGGCAGGTAAGGATAAAGTCACCCCATCCTTGAATAGAACATATTATTTTTTCTTAAGTAAAAACTAGTTCTATAGAATTTCAGTGGATACATGTAAAAAATCACCTGTAAAGGGATGCTAACATTGATGGGCTGAGATTGACGTACTTTAAAACTTTCGATGGCCTGTGGGTTCCCTGAATGTTGTTTCTATTCCCCATAATTTTAAAATTAGGATTGCAACTGATTTGAATTAAGAGAAATTCTTCCATTCTTTGGCTGATTTTAACATAAGCTGTAGTCTAGGTTTTTTCTGTCATTGTCAACATTTGTGCACAGGTAACGCGAGCATTTGTGCATTCTACAATTACTGTGCCTGGAGCTAGTGGCGTTTCAAAGCATTCTACTACCTCCATCTGTCTGAATCAAGGGGATTTGTCGTATTATTGAAGGGTGCTTTAGAACAATCCCCTTTTGTGCTTGGCTGCAGCTCAGACATTAAGGGGTGGAGAGCTCACACACTGTTAACCCAGAAACAGGTCTGTAGCACAAATATGCCAGACTGATTCATCACTTGGCAAAAAATTCTGGCAGCGATGCTTTGTAAATCTATGTAGTGAACACACCGTTTCTTTGCAGATGACCTGGGCTCAGACAGATCTGAAGCTGAGTTCTGTTGTTGATTTTTCTGACTAAATGAGTTTTGACACTTGCTGTGCTGTCTAGTGAAAGCAAAAGAGTAATAAATATAGTCAGCCATTTCAACCTGGTTCTGTTGGACAGTATGAACTCCTTTTTTTCAGTTGAAATGAAAAGATGGACTGAATGTTTATGGGCATTGCCCGTTTCATTGGAAAACTCAAGAGGCTAATCTTATGAAGAGCAGGCAGTTGAAAACTGTTGGAAGGATGGTTAAGGTAGAACTAACACATTAGGAAGGAATTTGGGATGAGTGCACTATGCCACCAAGCTACCTATAAAGCTCAGTGTAGGATGGGTCTGTTACTAGAGCTTGAAGCTCACTGATCCAAAGAGCTGAAGTGACTCCTATTGGGAATCAGCATTTCCACAGGAAGAACTTGACAGACTAGATTCCTTATGGCTCAAAAGTAGGTTTTATCAGCGCACATTAATGTCCTTTAGTATATGATTTTAATAAGAAGGCTCTAAAATATAATAAGCCCATAACAAAGTTCAGCTCCAGGAGTTGAGGCAGTAATCTTCATGAGTTTCATCTTGCTGCTATTAGTGAAAATGTTTAATATGGGCCAAGATGTAGAGAGTGACTAAGACTTGGAGTGTGAGTTGCATAGTATCACAGCAGGCCACAAATATTTTCCATTTCAAAACTTACATTCTGACAGCCAAACTCCTTCCTAATGTTCCTCTAAAATCCCCGACCCCTTGCTTTTTTTTATCTATTCATATTGAAACAGAGAACCTGAGAATATTCTTGTTTTGTAATGTGCTTCACAGAACACACAAAATATCCCCAAATGATTATACTTCTGGTGGTATCATTGACTGATGGACTATAGTTGTGAACATTTCTTTTTCCCAGTCATATGAGAATGTCCTGCACGTGACATAAAGGGCATCTTTTTGCTTTCTGAAATATTGTGGGTGACCTGATACATTTTTATGTCTTAGGTAACAACAAACTTGGAGGACAGGACTTTAATCAGCGATTGCTGCAGTACTTGTATGACCAAATCCGTCGAATGTATGGCTCTGTGCCCTCCAGAAAGGAAGAAATACATCGACTTAGGCAGGCTGTGGAAGCAGTCAAGTTAAATTTAACTGTACACAATTCTTCTCCTGTCAGAATCTCTCTTACCATGCCAGAAAGGAAGGACCTAAAAGAACTTTCAGAAAGAGAACAGATAAAAATAAATAATGTAATTGCAGACAAACCTTCACAAATGGAAGATGTGATGAACCCTGTAAGGGATGACCTTTCACAAAGACAGAGCAACACTGTCAAAGTTGTCTTTGAAACAGAAATCTCAAGAAAACTATTTGAGATGTTGAATGAGGACCTGTTTCAGAAGATCCTTGTGCCCATTAAGCAGGTGTTGAAGGAAGGACATCTATCCAAGACAGAAGTGGATGAGATTGTATTAGTAGGAGGCTCCACACGTATTTCCCGGATACGCAGTGTTATTCAGGAGTTCTTTGGAAAGGAACCCAACATCTCTGTAGATCCTGATCTGGCAGTGGTAATGGGTGTAGCTATTCAAGCTGGGATTGTTGGAGGGTCCTGGCCTCTCCAAGTCAGTGCTGTAGAAATTCCAAATAGACATTTACGAAAAACTAACTTCAACTGAACTTCATTGTTCTTGTCACATTCCATTATCACTGTTTCAAAAAACTGTACTCATGCCAGTGCATAGACTTCCACAACAAACAATGAAGCCTAGTCTTAGCCGTGTAATATCTATCTTTTTAATTTTATTCCATTTAAGTATTGCTAGACCATTCATTGTGTGCTGGCTCTATCATGTTTTAAAGGTACTAGCAATTCAAAAATGAACACACACAACCCACCTCTGCCCTATTGATTTGTTGACTGCATATGGGATGAAAACTTGAGTTGATAGATGTGAAAACATGCTACTGCCAATAAAATGCACACATTCTCTTGCTAAATTTTATTAGCAGACCCTGACGACTTGAAAGTGGAATGTAACCATGAGCTTGAACCTGTGGTGGAGACAGTATGTACTGTGAGATGAGGTGTAGCAGTATTAATGCAGACAGCTCTAGTAATATTTAGCTTACCGTAAATTTATTTATTAAACTGAGTCAGTTGAGCACTTCAAAGCACCTTTTTAAATGCAATTTTCCTGTTTGAATAATGTCTTGTCCACTTCACTTAAGGTTCTTGGGCTGCTGTTTATAACAGCACAGTGTTATTGCTGAAACTGGTTTTGTTGTCTCTTTAATGTAGACTTACTGCAGTCAAAAAAATTAAGAATTTTTTTAGTCTTTCATGTTATATTGGTGTCTGCTTTAAAATGCAATTTCCTAACGGATTCCGACAATTCAGGCTGCTGTGGTCCTTCTGATGTTTCTTCAGTGGGAAGACACCTGATAAATGCCATCATTACCGTAACTCCTGCCATGCAGCCAAAAGGTTTTATAAAGCCAATTTTATATTAAATTAAAAAAGCACACAAGGGTCCCATTCATGTTTTTCAATCGATACATCCCTACCTTTTAATAATCATGAAATTCAGTGGTGCTCAGCTCGGAGAATTGTTGCAGCTTCTTTTTATTAGATTAATTTTACTTTTTAGGGAGAAAGTTAACTATTTTTACCTGGTGCCTATCATATTGGTGTCTACATGCTTTCAGGTTCCTGATGCTTGCCCCAACTCTGTGAATTGAACATAGAGTGATAAGTATGAGTTATAGCCTGATCAAGAAAAACCATACAAGCAATGTTCTCTCTAATTTTTGACAGGCTGTGTGCAACAAATTTCTGTGCAATTTTTTGTGCGTGTGGTGTTTTGCCATCTGTGCGGGCTTTAGGATCTGTGTGCGCACACACGCACAGCTTAGAGGGAACAGTGCATACAAGTAGCACGGGAACTGGGATGTAAATGTAGTAATGCAACCTTTCACTTTCAATAGGTGTTTTGACTACAGGCACGTTAATAAATACAAGGAACAGAAGTTGACTCCTAAAGTCTCAACTTTTGGAGGAAGGTTTTAAAGAAACTTGTCTAATTGTGCCCTTTTTGATGGGATAAAATGAAGTGCTGAATAGCCAAATGACCTCCTTGTTATGTTGTTTTATCCTTAGTCAGTGAAGAGGGTATTATCATCACCTAACAGCAGATAACTAAAAAAAAAAAAAAAAAACTAGGTAATATTTGCTTAACAAATCTGAAATGTTTTATTTTCAATGTGAGATATAATAGTAACATTTAAAATCAACAGATATCTGCTACATTTGTAATGGGCTTGTACTTTAGTTTTAAAAAAACTGTTTTGCTGGAATGTCTGCCCTACCATTTTAAAGTGGCCTTGTCTCTGAGTTTACAAAATATTTCAGATGCTGCTGCTAGTAGCTTTTGAACTGTAACCAAGGAAAACCAAGAAGCTTTCTGTATGGAGAAAGAAAAGTAACAGAAATTCATTGTTCTCAAGGGCCCTCATGCTCTGTGTTTATATGGGTCCTGCCATACCAAGAAGGGAAAATATTTTAATAAGTGGTTATACAACTGCAAAAATTAGGAGAGGGGGGTATGTAATGCTTGAAACTGGTTTTTTTTTTTTTTTTTAAGAATGATTAAAGTTAACAGGGAGTCCAGTAGCACCGTAAAGACTAACAGATTTATTTGGGCATAAGCTTTCATGGGTAAAAATGCATCTGAAGAAGTTGGGTTTTTATCCAGAAAAGCTTATGCCCAAATAAATCTGTTAGTCTTTAAGGTGCTACCGGAGTACCCTGTTGTTTTTGTGGATACAGACTAACACAGCTACCCGGATACCAAACTTGAAGTCCCTTCAAAAAATAATGGACAAATATCAGTATGCAGTACAATTCTCTCAAATAATATACAAATGCTATTTTAGGCTCTTATCGTCCAAATACTTCTATCTAGGTTTACTTTGCATATATGCAGAAATCTTTGAAAGAATTAGGGTGTACCCTGCTGGAAGTCATATTCGTAGGTGGGTTTTTTTTTAAGGGTTTTAGCATTTTAAGACCAATTCTAATTTTTGTTTTCAATACTATTTGTGTGTGTGAAACTAGCAGGATTAATTGATTGCATAAAATCAGAATAAAATAATAGCTAATTAAAATGAAGCAGAAAAACTTTTTAAGACCTGGGAAGTTAGGAAGGGGTTTTAGGGGAATTTCAAAATGTGAAACTTGCAACAAAAATAAGGTTTTAAACTTCCTAAAGGCTGGGAGGATGGCAAAATTGTCCAGTAAGTGGACTGTTCATTTCCATAAGTGTAAGTCTGCCAGTATATTTTGTTTTAAGGATAGCTGGGTTGTTTACTTGAAAAGTCTCCAAAAGGGGGGATGCAGATTTTTATCCAGGAACTTTTCATAGAGAAGTTAACATACATGAGACATCTCATAGTGCATGGTCTATTTAATTTTAAAACTTACGTGTATGGTTGATAAACTTAAGTGCAACTAAGTTATTTGTTTTGTATCTAATACTAGTTTTGGTACTGTATTTTGGCACGAACCACTGAATTATAAACAAAGTAATATTGCACTTTGTATTTTTCCCAGTGCGTAACTTTTACCATGAAGGTCTTTAATTTAACTAAATGACACTGTTTGAAGATTGGAGTTTTGTTTTTAAGACTAGTCCTTCTATTTAAATCTGCTCCCTGCCATCTTGCCTGTAGCTTTAGCCCTATAACACCTATCTTTACTTAAGTGTTTATGGAGCTGAGGTTCAGGGCAGTGCAGTCTTGGAAGTGCTGATGCCTCAATATTATAAAATCTTGTCAGTGTACATCATCTGCATTTGGGGAAAATGTCACACGTCAGATTTATATACAGTCTTTTAAAATATGTTCTGAAATAAAAGTAATTGCATAAGGTCTGACAAACATTTGTTTCTCTTTCCCTGGAGTTTCCTCCTGTTCTGAAGCATTGCTGTTAGAAATAGGGCAGAGCTAAGGGCAGGGAGAGAGAAGTGCACCACTGACTTACAAGAGGTGGTAATATGGGCTAGGAAAATGAAGGAGCAGCTCTAAAAACTTGATTTATCTAGAATTGTTCTAGTTCTTTTTATTAAATCACTAGTGACAAATAGTCCCTAGAAACATGCTGTAGAAATTCTGTATGGTGCAGATTTGGGCATTCCACGGCTATTGTCCAATGGGGTTTCTAGAAAATACAATCTAATTTAACTGGCTGTGGCCTCTTGCTAAGAATGTTTAACCTTCTCAATATTAACTGCAGGAGTGTTTGTCAGCTGGAGCAGTGATTCTCAACCAAGGGTCCAGTAGCTGTGAGTAGGTTCCAGGGAATCCATCACCTGGGGCGGGCATTTGTCTTTCTGTCCAGGACCCTAGTGCGTCTAAGTTCTGCCAGGCAGGACTGCAACAAATATTACAGGGCCCATGAGCCCTACCAGCTGGGGCTGAAGCTGAATGAAGCCTGACCAACTTAGCTTCATCGTGCTCCCTGTACTGCATCTTAACACTGGCCCTGGCGTTTAAATGCAGAAAAACATGGAGTTTTTATAGCATGTGGATGGGGGAGGGAGAAAAATATTGAGAACACCTGAGCCGCAGTCTACTGCCACCATGGCACTGCAACTGTGAATTGCCTACATGCATCACTGAGTGACAATTGAGAAAAGCAGCCTCTTGGATGACAAATTTGAATGTGGGTATGAAATTGGATAGCTGTTCTAATACGTACTTAAAAGTTCACATGTCAGATTTCCCTTTGAATGGCTTGTATTAATGGGTGGCAACTAAAGGCCTATAATTTACATATCCAACACCAAAGGCAGTTTTTTTAGTGACTTCTTTCTGTTAAACTATAAATGGACTGATGGACATTTAATAATGCAAAGAATAAAACTTTAGTGTTAAAATAAAGGTGTGTATCATTAAGGACCCAGGTTTTTACAAGATATCAATTACATATAATGCTTGTTGCCACATTTTCACATGCCAATGAGAAATGAATAGTTTGCATGAGTGTTTTTTTTTTTTTTTAACAGAATATTTGTGCTGTGGGAATTGTCTGCACAAGGTTCAGTGCTTGTAGCTGGCTGAATGTTTTGTGGCTCCACTTCCTCCGGAAAGTGCGAGTGATCCCTTTCTCTAAGCATTAACCAGCTATTGATGTGCACTACAGCCCCTATACTGAAATGATTCATACTCTATTTGGGCTATAGCCAGGGTCGTTTTGTGTGGGGGTGGCCCGTACACCACAAAAAGCCTGACAGGCTGGAGGCAGAAGGGCTTACCCATAAATGTTAGGTAAAACAAAGTTATAATTCTTAAGTTAGTCTCATTAACCCCTTTTCATAACTGTAACTGATGTCCCAAAGTAGGAGACTGCTGTGTTTGGCTCTTCTGTGGTTCTTCCTAGTAGCACATGAGTATTTCTCAAATACATGAATGTAGTCACTCATCCTGTAAGATAGGGGAGTATTCTCCTCTCAGACATGAGGAAATGAAGACAGAGAGAAACTGAGTTTCACTTACTCAAGAAAAGTGTGGCAAAGCAAGTAATAAAACATCCAACTTCTAACTCCAGTCCCTTAACCTCACGGTAAGCTTTTTCTCTTTGTCAAAGCCCTTCATCAGCATTTGGAGTCCACCAGAGAGAAGCCTGCTCATGATAAATCCTCTGCTCTGGTTCAGCATAAGGGAGAGGAAGGAAAGCAAAAATATTAAGTGTCCTTCAGAGAAGATGTATTGCTGGGCATTCCAGGCATAGGGCAGTTCGCTTTCAGCACAGCTGAACTTACCTTGTACCAATGATGGTTGGTGCTGTCTCTACAGGAGCGAGTGCTGTCTACAGTATTGTATCCTTCACCCCCACCCTAATATTTATTTTAGGGAAGGATAGCTTATTGTTATGAGACTCAGATGAGGTAGTTTTTCTACTACAGTGACTTCCCTCAGCAATGGACTACCTTTTTCTGTCCTCTGCTCCCTGCCATCTTGTTAAGCAACATCCCTTACTTGTGATTTATTGCTATGAAAGACAAAAAGGACAAACTTTTTTTTTTTTCAAAATTGTTCAGTCTGTCTTTAAGGAATGTTAACACTAACCTGATCTTTTCAAGGGAAATAAACCAAGGTAGTGCTGTACGGCTCTTACTAACCATGAGAAAATAGGTAATGCTCCACTTCATCTCCTAAGGCCTTAGCTTTAGAAAAGCATGATCCTGTACATCACTTCCAGACTTCATTATGTATTTCTCACTGCAATACTTTCCCTCTTTGTGTTTGCTCAAACATCTTTGACATACTCTTGCAAACTAGGATCACTTGAGTTTAAAAATCATTCTTGCTACCTGGTTCATTTAAGTATGTAGCTTCCTTAGAAGGAAGATAAATTCTATAGAAACAATTGCCTTGTGTTAATATTAACTTCCCAGAGAAGTTAAGTGCAAGTGTGTGCTCCGAAAGCAGGCAAGTCTGAAGACCTGTGTTTAAACAGAAGTTTGTATGTGTTTGTTTATTTTTTTTTAAAGGCACTACTAAGAAAGGAACTAAAGGTCTCTTCCCTCCCTAGTTTAATTTGGTCATACTCAAGTTTGTAAATGCCAAATAGGCCAGATTCTTGTAGTTGTCTTAATAGAACTCATGTGAGTCTCATCATAACCTACCACCAAACCAATGAAGCTGATGACTGCCAACATGATTAGAATTGCTGTTCTACTGGTGGGTCTCCAATGGGAGGTTTTGAGCACTGCTATTCCTAGTACAGCTGCTATGACAGGGTGCCCACCTCAATTTGATTACCAGGAGGCAGAGTGTTCAGTGCCTATTTGACCTCCTGCAGCGTTTATGCTATAGTAACGAAGTTGGACTGGGGCCCGAAGTCTCAGAGGAAAATCTGGTCTGGAGCCTGATGGCTCTCAGGCCCAAGCCGAAAATCAAGGAACCCTGTAAAAATAGTTCATCGGGCTGTACTATAAAACTTAAACAGTACAGCATTGGATAGAGGCTAGTTTGGTGTTGGACCAGGTGAACTGCAATGTGCTCTAGTTCCACCAGCGTACCTCAAGAGAATAAGGCATGTAAGAGATGGTACATTGTAAAATACAGATCCACTGTTTCCACAGCTTAGATACCTCAAATGTGTGCATAGGTTCTTATGTGGGATGTTAATGACTATTCAAAGCAGAACTGTATCTGCTCCATGAATGTCTAAATTAGTGCAAAACATTTTTTTTTTTTTTTTGGTAACTTTTAGTCTGCATTGTATATTCTTATGGAAACTTCCTTCTCTTCCCTGTATCTTTTCACCCAGTTTAACCGCAAAACAAGGCAACAAATTAGAACTATAACTTATGTACTTTATATACAGAAGAATATGCATTGTTAGCATTCCCATTAAATATGAAAAGAGGGTTCTATTACCATGACTAGCACAAGAATAGCTTGTACAAACGTTCTTTAAATATAAAGTGAATATTTCCCAGAGGGATTTTCCTTTTTAAAGAATTCCATAACAATGCGACTTGAGAATGCTCAGTTAGGTGGAGAAAAATAAGTACTAATAGTTTAACTTGTCTTTTATTTTACGGTTTTCAAAGGCCATTTTAAAAAAGCAACTAACTATATACCCCTCAAGAATTTAAAAAATATTCATGTACAGAATAAAGGCAGCCCTGAAACCACCCTCCTCCCACGCACATTCATAAAATGACAATTCACAAATGAATTTTCACCAGCTCATTATTTATAACAGAGGATACTGGTTAAATCAGCATTATTTTCTAAATAATTTAAAACATACACACTGATTCATCCAAAACAAAGGCTGAAGGTTCTGGAGTGTTTAGTGTGACTAACAAATATTTATGTAGGCTCCCGGTCATTTATTAAAACAAAAGTCACTATGCTATGAAAAGCATAGCTTTACTATTTTTCAGTTCTAGTGAAAAATGTATATACAAATATTTTAAAGAAGATTGAAGAGTGCAATACAGATCATAACAGTAGCAACCATCAGCTTTTATCCTACCACATATAAGAAGTTTGTAGTGTTAAAACTACCTACCGTATATACTCGAGTATAGGTCGACCCGAATATAAGCCGATGCACCTAATTTTACCACAAAAAGCTGGAAAAGTTATTGACTCGAGTATAAGCCTAGGGTGGGAAATGCAGCAGCTACCGGTAAATTTCAAAAATAAAAATAGATACCGTATCTATCAGGATTTTCACTCACTCCAAATGAAAATACATTTTAAACTTCTTTTAGTAGTTTTCACAAGGTACATCCGGTAAATCACCCACAAAATGTAAGTGAGTGCATCTGATAGTTGGAGACCCTTGAAGCTTCTATAATAAAACTATACTGATTAAAGACTGTTGTATTGATTGCAATCATTATTGGCTCAACCTGCCTAAAGGAGAGTAAATATGCATTACGCCCCGGTTCCTCCCCTCCCCGCCGGAAAAAAAAAAAAAAAAAAAAAAAGCGCCTCGCTCTCCCGTCCCCGCCGCGCGGGCGGGCTGCCGGGAGCGTCCCGGTTCCCCCCTCCCCGCCGCGGGCGGACTGCGCTCCCAGCAGCCCGCCCGCGGCGGGGAGGGGGGAACCGGGACGCTCCCGGCAGCCCGCCCGCGCGGCGGGGACGGGAGAGCGAGGCGCTTTTTTTTTTTTTTTTTTTTTCCGGCGGGGAGGGGAGGAACCGGGGCGCACATTTTTCACTGACTCGAGTATAAGCCGAGGCGGCTTTTTTCAGCCCAAAAAGTGGGCTGAAAAACTCGGCTTATACTCGAGTATATACGGCAATTCCCTTAAACTGTGTGATCATTTTATAATGTCAAGGATACAATTAACCACACATCCCTGGAGCATTTCCTGCATTCAATGTCAGAAAAACAAGTATTCTTGTCTTCACGAAAATAAGTTCATGAGTTATTTGTATCTTGTGTTATCCCAGCCTCCGAGACCATTTTTGAAAAAACTCCTTGCTGAAGCAATAAACTATGTGGGGTATCAAATTCTATAATTCTTCCAGATCCCAGAACAAGCACCCTGCAATGCAGAAACAAAAAGGTTATGAGGAAAATTGAGCTATTTTTTTAAACCACAGTTTCCAGCTCTACTACAGATGTGGATAGGTAGATTTCCTTTAATATGGAAGATCTCTTTGCAGTAGATAACTCTTATATGCATGATGTCAAGAATCAGAGAGGTAGCCGTGTTAGTCTGGAATAGCAGAGGTAACAAAGTCCTGTGGCACCTTAAAGACTAACTATAAAGTTTTGAAGCATGAGCTTTCGTGGGCTAATACCCACTTCGTCGGATGCAAGCAGTGGAAGTGTCCAGCTTGCATCCGACAAAGTGGGTATTAGCCCACGAAAGCTCATGCTTCAAAACTTTATAGTTAGTCTTTAAGGTGCCACAGGACTTTGTTACCTCTTATATGCATGAAGCTATGAACTCCTGCACAATAAAAGGCTTTAGCAAAAGAAATTTTGTCTTGTCACCATAAATTCTACAGTGCAGTCAATCTGGTAAATTAAATAGACTTGCTAGTAACTTTTGTTTGCAACTGGGATAAAATGAAGTTAAATATTAATTCAGTAATCAGAACCAGAGAAACACTGTAGCACAAAAAGAAGGAGTACTTGTGGCACCTTAGAGACTAACAAATGTATTTAAGCATAAGCTTTCGTAGGCTACAGCCCCACCTCCTTGGATGCATAGAATGGAACATATAGCAGGAAGATATGTACATACATACAGAAAACATGAAAAGGTGGAAGTTCCCATAACAATTCTAAGAGGCTATTTAATTAAGATGAGCTAAGTAACCAGAGAGGTTGAAGTGTTCTCCTACTGGTTTTTGAAGGATATGATTCCTGATGTCAGATTTGTGCCCATTTATTCGTTTGCATAGAGACTTTCCAGTTTGGCCAATGTACATGGCAGAGGGACATTGCTGGCACATGATGGCATATATCACATTGGTAGATGTGCAGGTGAATGAGCCTCTGATGGTGTGGCTGATGCGATTAGGTCCTATGATGATATCACCTGAATAGATACGTGTACAGAGTTGGCATCGGGCTTTGAGGCAAGAATGGGTTAGTGTTTTTGTTGTGTGGTGTGTGGTTGCTGGTGAGTATTTGTTTCAGGTTGGGGGGCTGTCTATAAGCGAGGACTGGTCTGTTTCCCAAGATCTGTGAGAGTGAGGGATCATCTTTCAGGATGCGCTGGAGAGGTTTTAGTTGGGGGCTGACTGTGACGGCGAGTGGCATTCTGTTATTTTCTTTGTTGGGCCTGTCCTGTAGTAGGTGACTTCTGGGTACTCTTTTGGTTCTGCCAATCTGTTTTCTCACTTTTCACAGCAGGTGTGTATTGTAGTTTTAAGAATGCTTGATAGAGATCTTGTAGGTGTTTCTCTCTGTCTGAGGGATTGGAGTAAATGCGGTTGTATCTTAGAGCTTGGTTGTAGACAATGGATCATGTGGTTTGTCCTGGATGAATGCTGGAGGCATGTAGGTAAGTATAGCAGTCAGTAGGCTTCTGGTATAGGGTGGTGTTTATGTGACCATCGCTTATTAGCACAGTAGTGTCTAGGAAATGGACCGCTTGTGTGTATTGGTCAAGGCTGAGGTAGATCGTGGGGTGGAAATTGTTGAAATCATGGTGGAATTCTTCAAGGGCTTCTTTTCCATGAATCCAGATGATGAATATGGCATCAATGTAGCGCAAGTAGAGTAGGGGACGAGAGCTACAGAAGCGTTGTTTAGGTCAGCCATACAAATGTTGGCATACTGTGGGGCCATGCGGGTACCCATAGCAGTGCTGCTGACTTGAAGGTATATATTGTCCCCAAATGTGAAATAGTTGTGGATGAGGATAAAGTCACAAAGTTCAGCCACCAGGTTTGCCGTGACATTATCAGGGATACTATTCTTGACATCTTGTAATCCATCTTTGTGTGGAATGTTGGTGTAGCACAAATATTACTCTGTTTAGTATCAATAACTACTGCTAATATAAATATATATATGTACTTCATGGTATCGTAGATTATATGAGGAAGAGTGGGGTAAGTGTCAAGCCAGATCAGCTTTCCTGCCTACCAACTTTGACAATGTCTAAATGCAACCACATATTTTTAAAACAATATTGAAACTTACCTTTCAGAATCCATGATAGTATGCAACCTGTGGGCTATAGTTAGTACTGTGCAGTTGTGAAACTCCGTCCGGATGGTGGACTGCACTAGGTTATCAGTTTCCATGTCAACAGAGGCTGTGGCCTCATCTAAGATCAGAATTTTTGTCTTCCGTAGCAAAGCCCGGGCAAGACAGACAAGCTGCCTCTGCCCAACACTGTTAAAACACATTTGAAAACTGTGTCATTTCAATAACTTTGCAAAAGCATTGCTTATGTTCCATCCTGCAATAAATGCTAGATAATTCCTTCATCAGGTTATTTTGTAGGGAGTAAGCAGTGAGTAGGATAATTGTATGCAAAACCAGATGCTTACAATCTATTTTAAAGGCACATCCCTGGTTCCATTGTCCAGATGGATGCATATTTGCAACCAATTTTTATGTTAACTTAATACCCAATATTATATTCCTGTTGTAGTTTGGACATGGGATAAATTTGAAAGAGACTGATACACAGCAGGTGATTATTAAATTATGTATTTTACAGTAGTGGGAGTTGGTTCAGGATGAGAGCATAAAAGAGTCTTTAAAACTATCTTTGGAAGTGGCATATCCCTTTTAGAAATTACATTTTCTTTTCAGAGGTACAGGCATGTCGTGTCTTACGCGAGGGTTAGGTTATTGCATAAAGCGGAAATTGTGTATAGCCAAAACCCATTGAGTTTAATGGCGTTTTTTTCCCTCCCCTTCACCCCCCCTTTTTTTTGCCGATCGCGTAAAGCTGAAATTGCGCATGTTAAATGCCCGTAAGATGCGACTTGCCTGTATTGGATGCAGATGCATTCAAATTTATTAACTAACTTTCAATTTCTGCTCTCCTTTTAAAAATTCTGGATTGCCATTCTGCTGCTAAAAGCTTATTAAGCATTTATATAAATTTCTCAGATTTTAGCAGACTGCAATGACCTGACTCTTACACTCAGAAATTTTCTGTCCCATAAAGTGTCATCTTCTCTGGCATATCTTTGCTGTAAAGAGAAACTGAACAGCTACTCAAGTACACTAAGCAAATATAGAAGATATAATATAGTGCATAAGATGGTGTTCTCTTGGTTATATTTTCTTCCCTTTTTCTTCTTACTTTTTATATTGTTACTTTTCTCTCTGATTTCAGTTATTCTGTTTGTGGCGGTCCTTTTCCTGCCTTAGACTATTTGCTCATTTCTCAAACACCTATAATAGATTTTAGGGCCAGAAGAGACCATTAGTTCATCTGGTCCGACCTCCAGTGTAACATGGCCATAACATTTCACCCAGCTGCTATTTAGCTAGGTGACCACAAATGGCTTTACAAGAGTAATTCTGTTTAGAATGAGAGAGTCACTTTTGTGATGTGGAAAAATATTAGAATACTATAATTGAATGTATTGAAGGAAAATCAAGTTAGCACACCAGAAAAGCCCCCTAGCCAGTAGATATTAAAAATTTTATACCTGAGGTTTTCACCACCTTCTGAAATCTCATGAAGGAGTTTCTTTGGGAGTGATTGGACAAAATTCTTTAAGTCACACAACTCCACTGCCTCCCACAGCTCATGATCAGAATATTTTCCAAAGGGATCCAAGTTAGATTGGAGGGTCCCAGAGAACAAGACAGGGTCCTAAGAAATAATATAACATGCCTAAGCAGTAGGATCAAAAAGCTTAAAAAACAAAACTATGTTTTTCAATGAACACTGAGAGGAATGTTGGCATTTTAATGAAGGTATTCTAGAAATAATGTTTTTGAAAGGCAAACTGTAATATTTGAAATCTGAGTGAAAAGGCAAAACTAGTTATGCTCAAATTATTTAACACCACAAAGCCGGGGGGCTGTGAGGGGAAAGTGGGGGCGAAGGTCTATCCTATGTTTTTGGTAAATGAAAATATAAATACAAATATTCAAATATATGTATTAAAAAAGAAGAATGTGTACAGTTAGCAAAGAACATTGTTTTAAAATGTATGCATAGTTATTGTGGGCCAGTTTTGTAAAGATATTTAGGCACTTAAAGAGGAAGACAGGTAAAAGCAGGTAAGAGCTATTTAAAATCCCAGTAGATGTCTATCTACATCTTTAGGCACTTAAACCCTTTAAGAATCTGGTTTTCTGCTTTTTAGGTGACAGGGATTTAATATTAATTTGAAATCACCTACTATAAAGGGTTTTGCAATGTGACCAAGTATTATTTGATTACATCCAAACCTCTCTTTTTTGGAACATACCCATTAATGAGTAACTTTGGAGTTTTCAATATTAGCCATAATTCCAGTAATATCTTGATTTATCTTTCCTCTGGTGAACTAGTACAAAATGGGGCCTTTCTTATAGTTAGTTTCAGCCTTTGGAATTTAGAATTTCTTCACAGATATGCAATAGCTAATGTTTGGATGAAATAGAAATGTCTATTCTGAAACAGATTTTACCTGTGGAATAATGTTAAGATTGCCACGTAGATCATGTAGTCCAATAGTTGATATATCAATTCCATCTATAATTATTTTGCCTCCAGCTCGCTCTATAATTCTAAACAAGCAATTTGTGAGTGTTGATTTACCAGCTCCTGTTCTTCCCACAATTCCAACCTGGAACAAGATACTCACTTTAAAAGAAAAACTAATTTAATAATGGAGAGATTAGTAGACTAACACCTTTGATTTCTTTTTAGCGAGTTTAAACACTGTAGATAGATATCATGAGTTATAAAAGCACACTGCCCCTTTGTCTATAATCCAGAGGTCCCACCTCTGATCTTCCTTAACTCTCTCATACTTTAGTTGGGAATCATCATCAGGATCCTGACTGTCCAGTTTTCTGTGGGGGTAGGAGGTAATTCCAAAGAAGTGTTTTGTGGTACCCACTCAAAAGCTAACATTCCCATCTGCTGGCACTACAGCAGCACAGAAATCTAGTGCCAGATTGTGATCCCCTGCTCACACTAGCGAGCTCACCCGAGTAGTTCCTTGGTCTTGACTTTGTTCATACTGCTTCTGGAGATAGAGTAACCTAACTATGGTTGGTGTCCAAACAAGAAATAAAAGGATCTTTGTTAATGCTGCCCTCCTTAGAAACACAAGGAACCATTTACCATATGTAAAAGACAAAAAATAAAAATAACTGGCTGGGAAACATTTGTTTTTATGCTCCTAAAATGGAGATAAAAAGATTATTAAAAGTCATTTTACAAAAAAAATTGTCTGCATAAGTTTAGTGTGAGGCACTGAACATTTGACAGGATTGGTTTCTAATTGGCATTACTAACCAAGCTACAGTATAACTTGAAACTAAAATCTGTCACTTAAGCTATGTCAATTTACAGCATATAAGTGTCCGTCCCCTGGTATCTAATGTTGCCATTAATAAAACTTAGATTAAAATACACTTTTTTTCCATTGGCCATGCAACCATTTAGAAAACAGTTTCATGAATTCGAATAGCTTATTATTTACATACCCAGTAAGAATTATCCTAATTTGGACTCCTTCAGTTATGCTTTTATACCTGAAATCTATTGAATATAGAAAGTTGAGGGGCCACTTGCACTATTTTTGATTGTTTTGTATCATGTACAATACCTTTTCTTCACTATGCGTTTGGAAGGAGACATCCTGTAGGGCCAAACCAAGATCTGTTCTATAACGAGCTTGGTAATTAATGAACTCTATTATTCCTTTATTGGGCCATCCCATTGGTGGCCTTTTAGACATTATCCAGGGGGGCTGAAATTAAATGAATATTGTTTTAGTGCACTGTTTTATATTTTTACAAGCCACTTAGCATACTTTATACAAGCCATTTATAGTTTTAAAAATGCAATTAAACACATGATGATGACTCCGACTCAATCCAATGCACTGAGAAGTCACTTCTTGGACATCAGGATTTTTAATTAAAAAATATTTCACCATATGCAGAGGCATTGCTGATCCTTCTCAATAACCATACTCAGACAAAGATTGCACATATTCATTTAGAGAGCTACCTTAGATAGCTTAATTATTCTACCAACTCTCAGGTCTTCCACATTTTTTAAAACAATATTGAAACTCAGGCTTTCAAGGCTCTGGCTATTAATAGTTTGTTATACATTCACTATTCTCAGCAAAGTACAGCCTGCACCGTTCTAACAACTTTATTCATGTCTGCAATACCACTTACTTTGACAAAACTGCATAGGACACACTGTTCGGACTATATCAGGAGCGAACCCATGCTAGGGACATTCCCTAACCTGAGCAGTCTTTTGTAGGGGACAGATCTGAGGAAGAGGAAGAGTCACCAGAGTAGGTTTTGGAACTAATTGATCAACTGAACTGTAACAAGTCACCGGGACCAGATGGCATGCACCCAAGAGTTCTGGAAGAACTCAAATGTGAAATTGCGGAACTATTAACTATGGTTTGTAACCTGTCTTTTAAATCAGCTTCTGTACCCAGTGATTGGAAGATAGCTAATGTAACACCAGTCTTTAAAAAGGGCTCTAGAGGTGATCCCAGCAATTACCAACCAGTAAGTCTAACCTCCGTACCAGACAAATTAGTTGAAACAATAGTAAAGAATAAAATTGTCAGGCACTGTAAAGGAAAAACATGTCTTACTAATCTAATAGAGTTCTTTGAAGGGGTCAACAAACATGTGGACAAGGGGGATCCAGTGGACATAGTGGACTTAGATTTCCAGAAAGCCTTTGACAAGGTCCCTGACCAAAGGCTCTTATGTAAATTAAGTTCTCATGGGATAAGAGGGAAGATCCTTTCATGGATTGAGAACTGGTTAAAAGACAGGGAACGAAGAGTAGGAATAAATGGTAAATTTTCCGAATGGAGAGGGGTAACTAGTGGTGTTCCCCAAGGGTCAGTGCTAGGACCAATCCTATTCAACTTATACATAAATGATTTGGAGAAAGGGGTAAACCGTGAGTGGCAAAGTTTGCAGATGATACTAAACTGCTCAAGATAGTTAAGACCAAAGCAGACTGTGAAGAACTTCAAAAAGATCTCACAAAACTAAGTGACTGGGCAACAAAATGGCAAATGAAATTTATTTGGATAAATGTAAGGTAATGCACATTGGAAAAAATAACCCCAACTATACACACAATATGATGGGGAGCTAATTTAGCTACAACTAATCAGGAAAAAGATCTTGGAGTCATCATGGATAGTTCTCTAAAGACATTCAACGCAGTGTGCAGCAGCAGTCAAAAAAGGAATCATTTAAAAAGGAATAGACAATAAGATAGAGAATATCTTATTGCCCTTATACAAATCCATGGTGTTCCCACATCTTGAATACTGTGTACAGATGTGGTCTCCTCATCTCAAAAAAGGATATAGTGGCATTAGAAAAGGTTCAGAGAAGGGCAACTAAAACGATTAGGGGTTTGGAACAGATCCCATATGAGGAGAAATTAAAGGGACTAGGACTTTTCAACTTGGAAAAGAGGAAACTAAGGGGAAATATAATAGAGGTTTATAAAATTATGAGTGGTGTGGAGAAAGTGAATAAGAAAAAAATATTTATTTGTTCCCATAATATAAGTACTAGGGGCTACCAAATGAAATTAATGGGCAGCAGGTTTAAAACGAATAAAAGAAAGCTCCTCTTCACACAGCTCACAGTCAGCCTGTGGAACTCCTTGCCTGAGGAGGCTGTGAAGGCTAGGAATAAACAGGATTTAAAAGAGAACTGGATAAATCCATGGAGATTAAGTCCATTAATGGCTATTAGCCAGGATGGGTAAGGAATGGTGTTCCTAGGCTCCGTTTGTCAGAGGGGGGTGATGGATGCCAGGAAAGAGATCACTTGATCACTACCTGTTAGGGTCACTCACTCTAGGGCACCTGGCATTGGCCACCATCGGTAGACAGGATATTGGGCTGGATGGACCTTTGGTCTGACCCAGTACGGACATTCTTATGTATATTTTTGAATTGCAATCATGGGGTGTGATTGCAACTCATGTAGACATACCCAACAAGCTTCCTGGGTAATTACTCTGGTAGCTAGCCTGCACTAAAGTTCATGCTGCTGTGACTTCACTGCTCCAGTAGCCAAGCTAGCTAGCTAAACTGACTCAGGTTCATCTACATGAGCTGTCATCACACTGATTGTAGTATAGATACACCCACAGACAAATTCAGATAGTAGTTCATGATGAGACTTAGAGATTTAAGATTTATTTTATGTACTTGTCTATTTCTAACTACCATAGCTACCACAAAATCTGATGTCAAGAAACTTACTTGTCAATATTAAAAATACAAAAGATCAGTGTGAAGAGAAAATCAAATACATTAGCTCATGAATGTATTGCACTTTGAGAATGTATGTATGTTATTAATTATAAGATGCCATTTGTATTAGTCATTCCATTTCTTTTCATCAGTTAGCCACTAGCTTATACACATATATGAAATAGTATCCAAATACTCAGTTTATATTCAGTGTTCTAAAATGCTCACCTCTTTGTCCATTTTTTCATATTCACAAACTCTTTCAATGGAAACTCCATTAGTTTCAATTTCACATGCTTTACGCACCCAAAAATTTAAAGTTTGAGTTATCTGGAAAAAAATAAGATATATTCATGAGATGGTCTAGGTTTCCCTGGTCCTGTCACAGCACAGTGGGCTGGATTAACTGACTTCTTGAGGCCCCCTTCAATCCTACATTTCTATGATTCACTCCACAGAATGTGTTAAATTGCTTGGCCTTCATAAATTGCTTGGCCTTCATAAAGAATATATTTCAGAAATGTATTATTGATAGCAAGAAACAGAATCAAAACACAATGTCAGCTGCTTAGATAGTTCCAGAAGATGTAGAGCACAAGTCAAGAGTTGGTATGCAAAGCTAGCTCTATGCTTCCACTTTCACTGCATTTATCCCGGTGCTACTCTGAGCACTTCTTCCACTGTGTTTTGATGTGTTAGAAAAACTAGCTCAGGATCAGCGTAGGGCACAGGGCACCCTGGCTATCACCTTTTCTCTAAGCTTCCCTTCTGTGTTACACCGGCAGAAAGAGGAAGGGTAGGTTTATAAGCCTGTGTTGTATTTATACAGTTGCAGTATTCCTTTTACACTGGGACAATCCTCCCTGAACACATATCTTGGCAATGTGGCAAAAGCAGCTGCAGTGCACCTAGAGATTGGGTCCACACTGTCTGCCAAATCACTGCTATCCTCAAGCACTGAGAAACTATTTTTGAAAGTACTAGTGCTACCTAGTCCAATATCTGCAAGTTAATGCAGTGGACACTAATTTTATATATGAATTCTCACCATTGCCATGTGATGGCTGTGAAATGACATGCTCAGTTACAGCAGTACAAAATTGGTCTATTTTAAACTGTTCTAAGATGTACATTATATATCAGAACTAGACATTAAACTTTAATAAAACTGATTGGTGACAAAATGGGTTAATAAACTAGCCATCCTAGGTTAACATTTTGTGCTGAGGTAGAAATATTTAAAGATGAACCTAAATGTTTTTTAACAAACAAACAGCAAAAAATTGAGATCCCATATTTAACCAAAGCTGTATAAGATTAAAAGTATAAATAAAAAAAATTAACATTGAAAGCTAGTTTGTAATATACCTATCGGCAAAGACCTGAGTTCAGAGCTGTGCTCCTCTAAGTAAGAAGTCTGTGTTTCAGTGTTAAGGCATACAAGAAATGAAGTACCCTCTTCTGTATTGATGCAATCTGTTGCAGGGAAATCACAGAACACACTGAATTCAGATCTTAGCAGGTATATAGTCTTGCAGTAGCCAGTATCAGCTTTATGCGTATATAGATGTCCATGGCACTTTACCCCGAAGAGCATACATTTTAATGTTAAACCACAGGATGAATAAGAGAGAGGGACACTACACAGGTGATAGGACCAAAATATTGTGGATGCATGGGTTTTCAAAACTCTTTAAATCATTAGGTTTTATTGTCTCTCTAGCCATTAATCAACACAGGTTTAGCCCTCCTTATTAAAAGGGACATGTATGTCAAATGTCATCCTAACTATACTCTTTTTTTTATTTTTATAACATAGGGCCAGTAGAAATGTTTCCATTAAATACTTCAATACCAATACAAAACACATTTTTAAACCAACCTCCTCCTTGCAATGATGGCAACCTAAATATTACCGCATTATGCTAGTGCACTAGAACTAGAAAGCACGCATTTGAAAACAAGAGTGCAACTGACTAGAGACTACTTCCCTTCTCCAAGCTAGCAAAATACCAAAAATAAACCACCCACTTAAGTTTCATATTTAAAATTTTGTTTCAATATTCCAATATTTTGTTGTTGCATTTGAACCTATCAATATATGAATTGTTAATAATACATAAACTTTCAGAATTAGTGTAAATTCAAAGAAAAACACATAATAGTGAGAATACATTCTGCTCAGTTAGAGCCAGGAGATTAAAAGTTGCACAGATGTAACTGTGCAGAATTTGGCCTATTAAATTCCCCCCCCAGCCATTTTTGCCTTCCATATGAAATATTGTAGAAACATCAAAACTATACCATCACTTACATTCAGTGCATATGATATGGATAAACCCACTGTAGAGGAATTCACTGTATTTCCAGCCAGCACTGCAAACAACGCAGCAAAGAAAACCATTAGGTTTCCTAGAAACTCAAGCCTGACAGCCAACCACCTGTAGTTAATGTAGACAGAAAAAAGAAAAAAAAAGGACTTATATAAAGACATTTTATTATGGAACATTGATATCAGTATCATCTCAACTGTATTGATGGGGAAACTGAGGCACAGAGTGGGTAAATGATTTACCCAACAGGCCAGTGGCAGAGCTGGAACAGTCCATTGCTCTGTCAAGAAGGCAAGATTTCTCCCCAATCCACATAGACAGCAACTCCACAAATAAGAAAGACTGAATCTAGGTTTGAGTTTTGTAAAACTGATTTATCTCCTAATCCCTCAGAATAAATCTTTCCCTCTTGCAATTGCACAACAAATTTTATATTGGGGCAGGATAAAATTCTAGCCCCACTGAAGTGAAAATTTCCATTGACTTAAATGGGACAAGGATTTCATTCTTATGTTTTATTCTTATGGTGATATGCAAAAATCTATTACATTTTCTTTACTAAATTCGACACCTTAAAAACACACCTCATGTTAACATCTGAAAATGAACAGATGGAGGATCAAACCCCATTTCCCTACTAAAGTATAAACCCTCATCACTTCATGAACCCATCTGATTATACTTTCAAGAACATATTATCATTCTAACAAATATAGCAGATATACTTGAAGCAACAGGAGATTCACTTTTCTAAAAAAATCAGCTTTTAACATAAATTATCTTTTTAAATTGAAAAACATTGATGTGCCCCTGAAATATGCACTTTACAATTGTATCTCTTTATAAAATCATGTAGGGAAAAATTAGTCAGGTTATAATTCTCCCTTTCCAGCAGCTGTTAGTAGACTTCATTGTTGTAGAATATTCTCATCTCAGAGAAAGCATATCTATCTCCTATAAATTAATTTGATTCCTGCACACAGAGGACAACATACCTCATTGCCTAGATACAAACCATGAAGCCAGTACTAAGAGTAGTCAACAAGTTACAGTACTTGCATACATTTTAGGATTATTTTAATCTCTTAACGAGCCTGCTCCCATCAAAGTTTATTATTTTAGCCACTGCTTTCCACAGGAGCAGGACTTGGCCCACTGCACATAACGTCTTAAATTTTAGGTTGTTAATACACTACCTGTTTGAGATAACATTGTTGTAGAAGCAAACCAAGTTCTCATTCACCACATCTTTGTTTTGTCTAATGAATCTTTCTTGGTGTCCAAATGCTCTGATTGTAGACAGTCCTAAGAGAGTTTCACTGAAGTGGGAGATCACAGGAGAGTGTGATGCTCCAGCTAATCGTCGGATTTGTCGTGAACTAGCTATGTAGTACCGCTAAAGAAACAACAAATACAAAAGAGGCAGATTCTAGGTTACTATCAGGGTTGGGAAAAGATTAGAAAACACAGCTTTGAAACTTCAAGTACAATTTGTGGATTATCTGGATATCATAATAAAAAGGTTAAACAACTTTAGCACAGAACTTTTCAAAAATTTCTCTTAATTCAAGGGGGTGGACAATGTCTGTGTCTTATTGTAATAACCAGGCATGTAACCTACTAGTAGGCTAGTAGCAAGAGGAATGTCATTTCCAAAATTACTATCACTCCTGTTGTAACATACACCCACTAAGGAGATAAAATAAGTTTTATATTGGAATTTCCTGACTTATGTTCAAATGAAGGCTCCACCTTAATTTTCATCAGTATAATTATGTATATTCTCAAATCTTGATCAAAGGTTGATAGCCTCTCTGCTCCCTCATTTATATCTATTAGCCTAGAGCGGAGATAGGGAAGCTGATGTTTCAAAGGACAGGTTTTTTTGACACATTAAAAGACAGGTTTCAGAGTGGTAGCCATGTTAGTCTGAATCAGTATGTTTGTATCACATTATGTGCCAGTAATGCCCCTCTGCCTTGTACACTGGCCAAACCAGTCTCTATGCAAAAGAATATATGGACACGAAGCAGACGTTAAGAATTATAACATTCAAAAACCAGTCAGAGAACACGTCCCTGGACACTCAATAACAGACTTAAAAACGGCAATTCTTCAACAAAAAAACATCAAAAACAGACTCCAATGAGAAACTTGAGAATTAATTTGCAAACTGGACACCATCAAATTAGCCCTGAATAAAGACTGGGAGTTGGTGGGTCACTACAAAAACTAAAAACTAATTTCCCCATGCTAATTTCACCCTACTGTTACACCTTCTTGTCAACAGTTTGAAATGGGCACCCTGATTACCACTACAAAAGTGATTTTTCCTCCCGTTGATAATAGTCCACTTCCACTTTAATTGAATTGTCTCATGAGCCCCCACTTGGTAAGGCAATGACCATCTTTTCATGTACTGTGTATATATATCTGCCTACTGTATTTTCCACTCCATGCATCTGATCAAGTGGGTTTTAGCCCACGACAGCTTATGCCCAAATACATTTGTTAGTCTCTAAAGTGCCACAAGAACTCCCTGTTTTTATTAAAATGACAGCTGAAATTTAGTTAAGGGATTTCTCTAAGTTCCTGTTCCTCAATGCTATAATTCATATCTGTGCTATGTATTTTCTTGAAGCAAGCTAGGCCCTACAAATATACACACGTGTTGTTCCAGGGTAGGCACACCCTACTCCACTTTTTGCTTTGACTCTGTTTTCCCCTATCATATGCCCATTTTTTGTCATACAATTTTATTGGTTTTCCTAGCGGGACTACAATATAATATCTTCTAAGAGAAAAAAAGATAGTCAAGAAAGAATGGAAGTCACTGACAAAGACAGGCATTACTGCAGGAAACATTCAAAATGTATTTTACTACTCTGAATACTTGTGAGAAGCTGAGGATCTTTTTGGGAGTAAGTTTTAAAAAGTGTACGTGAGGGTGGGGGAGTGGAGAGTTGGTACAGCAGCATGCTAAAATATAAGTTTCTTAGGTTTCTACTTTTGCTTTTCAGGCAAGATTTACAATTTACATCCAATTGTTTTAGACAATCCTTAATAATGATTTTGTTTCTCTCTCTCTCTCTCTCTCTCTCTCTCTCTCTCTCACACACACACACACACACACACACGGAAAATATATATCTCTTAAGCAACTTACTTGGATAATAAAATACAGGTATCCAAGGGGAATAACTACCAGGATGAAGAGAGGTGAAGCAGACATGATTACTAGAATGGTTCCAATAACATCTAGTGTACAGTTTAACCAGGTCCGTAAGTAGTAATGGAAACGTTGATCAACGATAAAGATGTCCTGTGATATTACACGCAAAAATTAGTTTTAATGTCTCCTTACTAAAACTGTAGACATTTCTCAAGAAACTGTCCTTAGACTCTGAACTCAAACAAACAAAATCCTTTTACTGCAGCAAAAATTGTTGGGGGAAAAGTTCTGGTGACAAATACAATGGATTACTTTTAACGTATTCTGGTCTATTACTATAAATAGATATAATTACTCACCTTTTCCTATCTGAACTTTGCTCAGTCGACTTGTTAGAGGCTTGTCGCCAAAATATCAGACTGTTCCATAGTTGGTAAGTATGCTCTGTAGCTTAATGTGCCAATCTGAATTGCCACAGACAAATTCATAGTGGCAGCCATTGCTGCTTTCCCCTCTCAAAATACTATTAGGCAAGAGAAGGCATACGAGACTGGCAACCAGAGACCATGAATTCAACTCTTAACTTTTCTACTCACTCCTGTTATTTCTGTTCTTTTTACAATCTGAATTATTAATCAACACCTCATAACCCACTGAGAGGTACTAAAAGCTGGGAACAACCCTTATTCTCATCAGGCAGATCCAAGTCTCATTTATTTAGCCACATGACCTCTCAGAAAGAAGCTACCAAATCTAAGCACGTGGTAATATTGTCTATTTCAGTGCAATATGTATCCTTCTTGGGTCTAGTCCACAGAAAATAGCAGCCTACCAGCAACTGCACATCATCCTTTAGTTCAAGTAGCAGATGTCTACGGGCAGTGCTGAAGCTCTTGGGTTCAAACTGTGTTTATGAGAGGAACGGGGAGCATTACATTTATATGAAACAGAATTCTTTTGTTTTTAAAAAAATGTAAGATGTGACATGCAAAAAAAATAAAAATTACAAATGTTAAGGTTGCAAAGTCATGCACTCAAAATGTCATTCCCTGAGCGCTGTCTGTTCCATGCATTGAAGAGGTATTGGGCCAGGGAACCTGGAGGGGATCCTAACTTTGAGAGCTTGAATTTCACACCTTTGTGTTCATTCAACATAGTTTGTCTGTAATCTTTTATATCAAGTAGGAATGCATTAGCAAGATATAAAAATTATAATCTTTTAAAACTAGTGTGACATTTCACTTCATATTCTTTATGAAAATATGTTTACAATATGGATATGACATAACTGAGATATACTTCATGCAAGACGGTGCATGTAAGATATTGGAAAGATTATGATTTATTGAATGTGATTATTCAGTTGTATACCTGTATCATTTCTGTATCTCAAGTTAGGAATATTGACTATGTATCTGTATTTTCAAATGTGTTACTTTGGGTGTCACCCCCAACTAGACCTTCAAATAAAACAATGAAAAAGCCAGAGTGGGCTAATGGACAGCCTACGAGGAGGTGGGTTTCAAACTATACCTTTGTGGCTGCACTCCCAGGGAGGTAGACACCCGAGTGCTGGGAAAAAATCCCTTAAGATGAGCCTTCCCAGATCTGACCTCAGAGTCTGTTTTGCTCTGCAGTTGGGTGTGGCCCTGCCTGTGTGTGTGTGCTGGAGGAGACTTAAAAGCCTGGCTCAGCAAGAAGGTAAAAGGGGTGCCCGGGCTGGTGTAACAGGCAGGCTCAGTGGTATCTCAGCACATCAAATGGCATCCTAAGGGGGGCAACCTATCACAACCAGACTAAGCAGAACTCAGCTTAATACTTCTAGGTTGCAGGACTTTGCTCTGAGATGTTCACACACAGTGACCATGGACAAGAATAATATTAAAGGGCCTTCAGTTGATAAAAGGCACTGATGCTTTTTGCAGGAAGGTATTCTGTGGCATTTGTGTAGGCTTCTTCTTTCTATACTGAAACTGATGTTCAACATCTGGTATTACACTTCGATTTTTAAAAGCGTCACTTGGCATTAAAGTTGTAGTTCTTTACCGTATATTTTCTAAAAAACATGGACATGTTTTTCCTTTACCTTTGTGAATCTATTGATGATCTGACCTACTGGGTGAGTTTCAAAGTACTGGAGGGGAAGGTGCAGCACGTTGGCTAACATGTGATTATGCAACGTCCGAGAAGCACAGAGGGATCCCCGAGTAAGCACATATGCACCATAGCAGACCAGAAGACCTTAAGAATGAATGAAAACATAAATAAATAAAACAAGGTCAGGGGGTTGGGTTTTTCCCCAAAGGCATCAAACTTCAGCCTGGTAGGCCCACTATAAAGTTTTGTTTTACGTACTCATCTGTTCACATCCTACCCCTTCATAAGCAACTCTATTCTACCATTATCAGGTGCATGATTCCTGTTAATACTAGCTGTGACATGGACACTGACATTTAACCCCACAAAAATAGTAACACCTCATTAGCTAAAATGTGCATTTGTTCATACAATAACATTGACTTGGTTCCAAGGACAGCCATATTACAAATTAGTCTAATCTGCCTTTTCAATCATTCTTTCACTTTACAGCTTCATAGCTTGACCCTTCCTCCTACCACTCCCCCACACCAAATGTGAAGTGATTCTAGTTTGCTGCTATACATACATTTGGTTGCAGAAAGACCAATATAGTTTGTCTTTGTATTACACATTTGCAGTCTCTGTTACAGATTTAACAGGATGTAAAAGAACCCCAGGTAACTAAGCTTTGCAAATATAGAGAAAATAAAGTCTTGTATGCTTAGCCTTACCTTGTATGAATCCCAAAAGCCCATAGACACCAAGTTTATTGTTTCTTAACTGTTTCCACTCTGTGTAATCCTTATTTTTTTCTTCTGCTGCTGACCAGGTGCTAAGCCACAGATTTTGTCCAATGGCTACCGCATTTTGTCCTAAGTAAGCTACTAGGGTTAGCCACACCCATAGCCAGCCAAATGCTTGCAGGTATTTCAAAATAACTGACATTGTCATCTAAATACAAGAAAAGCACAGGAGTTACTAAAAAATGTCACTGTGAAAGGCAAATTATAGTAAATGAACTGAAGATACTTCTTTCTTCAGATATTCATCTAAATAATGAAATCCAATAATTTAATCACATACAATCATATTTTGGGTCTTCAAAAATCTATTTCCCCCAGAAATAATTTTTCCCCTTATAATAATATTTTTCACCTTGCAGGGAGGGATACCTTTAATATATGCTTCACACACACTGAAAAGAACATTAAGGTTGCAAAATCAAGCCTAAAAATGTTAGGAAATGCCAGAATTAAGGTTGCGTAAGTACCCACAATTTTCCCCCTTTCTGTGAATACATTATAGTACAGTAATTAATTACATGATCCCATACTACTCTTTTCAATAGGACCCCAGTCTCATTTAGGTGCACAGGATCAATAGTGCTTACTTAATAAGCAATTATTCATTATTTGTTTTTGCCTTAATTTGTGCTGTTGATCTTATTTACTTCATGCTATTCAAATCTTACTCTGAATACAGAATTATGAATTTTTCTCATGGTCTTTCCTATGATGCTTGTCATGACAGTACCTGAGTGCTATAAAAATATTTATTGATTAATTTTGATGACACCGAGAACATCATCCTCATTTCACAGATTGAAAGCTGAGGCACAGTAAGATTTAGGTCAAAAGTATCCAATAATTTTCTGTGCCCAATTTGAAACATCTCAGATCTGATTTTCCAGAGTACTTAGCAAGATTTTCAGAGGCATATAACTTCACCAGATATGGGCAGATTTTCACAGTGATTGCAAAAAGCAAATCTCTGACTCAAAGGCCACCCTCTTGCCAAATTTCAAGCATTGGCTCCAAAACATGGAGGCATTAGAACTTTTCAAAGAAGGGGACACCAGAATTATTTTTAACACAGGCAAAACATGGTTTTCCTCAGAAATAGCTCAACTATTTATCTGAATTTTTCCCAAAACATTCACCATGAGGCAGACACTTAGTATGGAAAATTTCAGCCCAAATGGTTAATGTTTGGCAAAGTTACCAATAACTGAAAACTGGGTCTTATAATGGGCAATGTCAGGAAATATTAATAGGTGATGCTAACAGCCCTGCCTATAATTACTTTAATAGATTACATGTATACAGGGCCGGCAACAGGGGGGTACTACGGGTAGAGCTGTACCGGGTCCCGCACTTTAGGGGGGCCCCGGTACAGCTCTACCCGTAGTCATCCGGCGCGGCTCTCCTCCGGACGAGCGCACCTGTCCCTGGCCGGAGCAGAGAGCCCTGCCGGCGGCAGCGGCGCAGTCCAGGGGGAGAAAGGGCGGGGGGGGGAGGGGCGGAGCAGCAAGGGCGGCTCACGCCGCTCCCGGGCTCTCGCTCCCGCTGCGGCCAGCTGTCAGCTGGGGGGGAGCGCCGGCTGGGCGGGGGGGTGGGGGCGGCTGGGCTGGGGGCCCCCAGCCGCTGTCGGCTGGGCTGGAGGGGGCCCGGCTGGGCTGGGGGCCCCCCCAAACTATCAGAGTAGGGGCCCCCCAAATTTCTGTCGACGGCCCTGCATGTATATAGAACATTATAAAGGCTTACACTGCCAGTAGCAACATTTTCTTTCTTCATTGAGAATGCCTTGGTTTGTTCAAAGGAAGAACTGCAAATAACAATGTTAAGTGTATTTTAATCATAAACATGAAGTGAAACATCAAGGAAAACACATACACAGAATTAATCTTGAACAAAAACAGTGAACTGAAAGGTCTGCGAATTCCTCTTCCTTGAAAATGCCATCGTGTATTTCCAAGCCCTTCCTTTTTATCATTAAAATGTTAGTGTAGCCAGACACAATAACAATTATTGATACAGTGTCCTAAGTGCACACAGTGCATTTCAAACTTGCAAATAGATGTCCGCCCCTAGGAATTTACTCAGCTATCAAACAGAATATAGAGGCAGTCTGATGTACACAAAAAAGCAAAGCAAACCAATGCTAGGGAGCAGCATGAGTGAAAAGGACATTAGAAAAAAACAAAGCCATCTTCTTATGTTGCTTATGAACAGATGGAGTGGAGATGATGCAAGCAGCCTCTCTCCTAGCCCAGATTTGCACCCAAATCTTGCACTGTGCACTCCCTAAGTGCAGGAGGCTGCAGTAGTTCTAGTATCACTTCAATTACCCTCCCCAAATCAGAGCATGGCTATGTACTGCTTGCTTTCAGTACTTACCTGTCTTTATGCCCCAAGAGCTCTTTTTGAGGCAGAGTATTGCCTTTTTGACTCTCTCGCTTTAAAGACGACACTAAAGTGAAAAAATGGAAAATACTTTTTTTTGAATCTTTATAGTTTGTTCAGCCAGCTGCAATAATTAAGAAGCAAGAAATAAAAAGAGAATTCAAGTGAAATGGAAGTGGGGTTGCTCTATAACTATGTATGAATACTGTATATTGACCTGGTTATTGGGATGTTTATTGTGTGACTATGTTGGTTTAGCTTAATAGCAGTTTCAGAGTTCAGGGCCAGCTGCACCTTTGACCCACTCTTTAGCCTGAGTGAGCCTTTTCAGGTGACAGGCCCGTACCCTCACATCTCTCAGAGGGCAATCCTTCCACTTTCTGAATAGGTTTCCACGGTGCACCACTCCTATGTACTAACCCTAGTTATTCAGCAGACCCAGCTGTGTTCAGCTACCTACAAGCCTTGTCCACTTCAGGATCCCTGTGACCAGTAGGTGAATACAGTGACCCCGAATAGTCTTTTCAAAACCGATGTATTGTTTAACCCCAATAGTAGGAACAAAACATACACAGAGAAATGGGATTTTAACACAACAGATGGTCTACACATCCATCTATCTTACCTAAAGGCATAAGTGGGATTATGTTAACCCAGACACCTTAACCTCTGAAGACTGGGATTCAGTCTGGTCCCCAGCAGTCTGCCTCTCCCCTCAGTTCTTCATGGACTTTCATTATACCCACCTCAAGGTGGGTAGATCCCCTATCCTGAAGCTGCTAGCTGGACTGTCCAACTTAGCATGGTCAGAAGTAAAACTTGAAAGGACAATGCAGGTGTCATTTGCTTTAAGTACTATATGGGACTATCTGAAGCTATTGTCCATTTTCCTGCATATGTGCCATTGACCCTTTGTAATCATACAGAACATAAAAATGGCTGTACTGGGTCAGACCAAAGGTCCATCCAGCCCAGTATCCTGTCTATCAACAGTGGCCAATGCCAGGTGCCCCGGAGGGAGTGAACCTAACACATAATGATCAAGTGATCTCTCTCCTGCCATCCATCACCCCCCTCTGACAAACAGAGGCTAGGGACATCATTCCTTACCCATCCTGGCCAATATCCATGAATGGACATAAATGACATACCGTATTTTTCGTCTTATAGGACGCTCCGTCCTATAAGACGCCCCCTCATTTTTTAATAAAAAATCCGAAAAAAAAAAAAAAAAAAAAAGCGCCTCGCTCTCCCGTCCCCGCCGCGCGGGCGGGCTGCCGAGGTTCCCCCCTCCCCGCCGCGGGCGGGCTGTCGGGGTTCCCCCCTCCCCGCCGGACCAAAAAAAAAAAAAAAAGCGCCTCGCTTTCCCGTCCCCGCCGCGCTTTTTTTTTTTTTTTTTGCATTTGCCCTATAAGACGCACCAACTTTTTCCCCCCCGTTTTGGGGAAGAAAAAGTGCGTCTTATAGGGCGAAAAATACGGTAACAGTTAAACATAGAATACAATATTAATGAAATATAACAGCAGATCACATATCATTCACAAGCACGCTGCAGGAGAAACCAGCAGAAAGCAGAACAATGGCATTAGAAAGCTACCTTTCTATCAACACTTAAGAGACAATGCAAAAGCCATTCACTTTCATGTCCTCCCCTTCCTCCCCTTCCCCCCCCCCCCGACTCCAAACTGGACTACTTTGTCAAAAAGGGTCCAAATTTGGGAACACATGACTGAACAAGATGGAAAAGGACACACTCCTTCAGGCAGGGGGAGATACAGTTAGCAGGAAACAGATTGACACCAAGACCCCAGCAGTTAGTGGGAACTGGCAAAGTGAGTCTTGCCTACTTGGAAAACCTCTAGGTATGATAGACCTGTGCACAGCTGTTTAAAAAACCTTTCCTGAAAATGCTTTCTCTCTTCTTTTAGGACTAAACAATACTTTGGTTTGACATGAAACAATATTTGGGTTATAAGGAGGCCACTCTATTCACCACTGGTCATAGACTCCCAAAGGAATCACTGCAGGTGCTGATCCCAGTTGAACCTACTAGGAAAGCATGGTTGATATACAAGGTACTTTAGCCCATGGCCTAGTCTCAATGAGAGAATTGCAGAATTCCAGCTCCAGAAGGTAAAGGCACAAAGCCTGGCACTGGAGGGGGTGCCCTCGGACATGAGAGGGGTCAGACATACAGCTAGCTCTGCAACTGTGACAGAATGCAACGCTCAAAGAACGAACAAATATGTATTTTCAAATCCTGCCATTTGTTTTGCACATACAAGAGAATTCTGTCTCTACACCACTTAACATTTAAACTCCACCCCTAAAGCCCTTTTTGGGGCTACCTAGTGTAAGAAATGCCTGTGTTTAGATTCCTGCAATAGTTTTGCAGAAAAGATGGAGGGCCAAATTCTCTGCTGCTCCGACTCTGGTGAAGTGAAAGGAGTTATGCCATCAAAGAACTTGGCCCAGAGATTCCAAGAAAATACATTCTCACCGATGAAAAGTTATAACCCCTGCCCTCCGACTCCCTCAAATATTAAGATGAGGCTATATCTCAAAAGATTTTCACGTCATAGTCAAAGATGTTAGGCAGAGTGTTTTGTTGTTTCCCATGTTATGCAAATATCAAGAGAGAGAGAGAGAGAGAGAGAGAAATTGCAGTGATAATATGAAATTTATTTCTTTTTGGTCTTGCTGTCATTTATGTAAATAAACCTGTTAAAATGAAACTGTTTTTTTGCATACATCTGCATGTGCTGAATTCACCTATAATTTTTTCCATTTACTCTTTATATCTATTCACAGCCAAACTTCTACTGAATGCTATTAATGAACATTAAGAAACGTATTTGCTTATTCTAGGATATTTGTATATTATATCTCTGTAATATATTGTAGCTGGTTTTTAAAGTTTGTGTGTTAATTATCTAACTTACAGTTGTCCGGAATGTTCCCTTTGTAGTCTGACAATGACCTCTGGCCTATTTCATGATGCAAAAACTTATTTGCTTTCATCCCACTATTTTTCATAAATATATCATTACCATAGAGGACATTACCAAAAAAAAGTAAACTTACACAGTAGCAGCATTATTTGCATAATGAGAATACAATTATTGTTTAACTACTATACAGAAATAGGACATAGAAACAATTCCTTGTTTTGTTTCTCAGCACTAGAGCAATACATTAAACAAAGAAACAATAAACTTAGAAACTTTCCATGTAAAATGTTTCCGAGCAATACTGTAAGAGCTCTCAGCTAGGTAAAATGTTAAGCCTAAACATCCCTCTGAAAAGTGTAGAACACTTTCTTTGTATATTTGCAAGAGGAAAAGAAATGCTCTCACATTGACAATTCTATGCCATACTTCCCTATAACATGTTCCATAAGCTTATGGAAATGGAGGGGGGTTTCTAATGTAACACCATGTAGATTTAATGATTTACCAGCAGGTATTACTGTAATAACTAAAATTGGCTAGAAAAAATACTGTAAGTGCTCACTTTTCATTTGAGGTTTTTCTTCACTTTTATTTTCTGCACTGAAGACTTGAAGGAGCTCAGCAAAGTTAGCTCTTTCTGAGAGCAGCTTTTGGTAGGTCCCCATGTGCGCTATCCTGCCATCTTCCAATACAATTACAACATCTGTCTGAGGCAGGACTGTCAGGTTATGGGTCACTAAAATACGCGTCTGAAAAAACACACAAAACATTTTCTTTTTTACCACATGAAAATAAGGTGTCTGCTAACAATACGGGGGAGGGGGTGTTAAAAAAAGGAAAGTTGCATATGGAATTGTCTTAGGAATTTATCTAGCTGCCTCTTTAAAGCAGCCAACTACATTTGAAGAAATTGTTACCATTGTTACATACTACAATAAACTAAGTAATTATCAAATTACACATTATTATGCTGCTGTTGCAGACGTGGTTCTTAAGGCATGTTGAATCAGTCTTACCAATAAAGATGCACTGGACCCTTGCTATAGCCCGGGGTCCCGTGCTAATGCGGGGGACGTGTTGCCATGGATCCCAATTTGAAAATTTAAATTTGGGATCCATGGCAACGATCGTTCTGTACGCGAACCTGTGCTATAGCGATGTGGGCTATAGCGAGGGTCCAGTGTACTTCAGAATTAGGGAAGTGCTCATTTTTAATGATAAAAGAAGATCATGAAACCTCGAGCTTCTTGGTAAGAGTCCCTTTAAATACATCCTAGTACCATATCTGTGTTGATAGCAGCCCTGTGCATTCTCTTTAGGCATCTGTCTATTAGTTCCAGTATTGAAAACTAGTGTTTTCAGTACTGGAACCTCTTTTTTCAGGTGTTTGTTAATAATAGAGCAGGTGAGGAGTGTAAGAGGGAAGTAAAAGTAAGAACATCTCCACTTCCACCAATCCATGAATTCCATAGGCACCAGCTAGCAGTAAATAATCTGCATAAATTGGTAATATTGTGGAAAGTTACTTTTCACCGAGACATTTGAAAATGAATGAATTTTAGATGAGAAAACTCCATCCCCTGCTCACTCTTCCTCAGAGATTCCTTTGGTCACCAGAAAACCTTTTTGCCACTATCAGTGGATGTAACTTCCTATCAAGTAAACTTGGAAGTTGAATCTAGACAAATTCAAACTGGAAGTGAAGTGAAAGTTTTTAGCGAGGGCAGGTGGGGGTGTAACTAACCATTGGAACAACTTCCCAAGAGTTAGGAGGAATTCTCCATCATGAGCAGTTTTTTTAAACGATATGCTCTAATTCTAACAGGAATTATTTGGGGAAGTTCTATGTGATGCTAGATAACTAGATGATTGCAGTGGGTCCTTCTGGCCTTAGAATCTGTGAACCTTAGGTCCACACTTTAGTCATGTGAAGGATCAATGGTGACCACAAGGTCCTTCCTCCCTCCTTACAGATAGAATCCATGGCACTCCTACAATCTCTCCCAGCTAACAAGCAAGGACCAAGATGGAAGCCCAAATATTAATATGACTTTCTGTGACAGTATGGATACATCTGTACTACAATAAAAGATCCTAGTTGGCCAGCCAACTTGGACTTGTAGGCTAAAAACGGCAGTGAGGACATTTGGGTTTAGGCTGGAGGCCAAGATCTGAAACCCCACAAGGAAGGTGGCCCAAGCCCAGATATCTACACTATGCTTTTTAGCCCTGAGGCTCATGAGCCTTAGTCAGTTGCCTGGATGCCGAAACTCGGTGCCACAGGTTTTTATTACAGTGTAGTTGTATACTTTGAGACTTTCAAGTCAGCCCAGGTTAAGTGTTCATAAGACTGCTTGATATGATTCAAATAGCATAATCAGTGGGGCTTCTTATTTAACACAGTGCTCCCTCTCTACCATATATAACAAACCCACTCAGACACGACTGAAGATTTTCAATTTGCCTGTTATACTATAGGAAGACTGATTTCTTTACCTTGTTTTTTAAGAGCCCTGAGGGCCCAATCAGCTTCTCAAAAAGATGTTTTCCAACATGAACATCTACAGCAGACAAGGGGTCATCCAGAAGATATAGGTCAGCATTGCTGTAAACAGCTCTAGCCAGACTCACCCTCTGCTTCTGCCCCACACTTATATTAACTCCCTAGGAAAAGAAACGCATTATTAGCTCAAACCAGTCAAAGGAGGCACACGTGGTTTATTGTCATTCTGAACCAACATGTCTAGTTCCTATCAGTTACACTATATCACTAAGTGAAAATAGACTGTGTAAATCACTTCAGAGATACTACATATGAAACATATTTATGGTAGTTTTAATATTTGTATATAAATTTATTTTCTATTCTTCTTGAGGTTATAGGGTTAAAAGTAATTGTTTACAGCTTAAAATTGCTGTTGTCAGTCAAAGATAGAGCATGAAAGTAGGGATACAGCTTTACTTCAAAAGAGGAACTCTTCAGAAGTGGCTATAAATCCCCTTACAGTTTTAAAAATGTCCACTTAGCTTTATTTGAAAGAGTTTACAATTAAGCTTTTCCATTCTGGTTCCCTCAGTAACTTCCATCAGGGCCGGCGACAGAAATTTTGGGGCCCTGTACTCTGATCGTTTGTGCCCCCCCCACCCCGGCCGGTCTCCCGCCGCCTGCGCCCTGCCCCACCCGGGCCTACGTGGGTCGCCCGCTGGGTCCCACTGCTCCGGACGCGACTCGCTGGGAGGGGAAGATGGAGCGACGCGCCCCCTTAAGTCCGGGGCCCGGTACAGCTGTACCCGTAGTACCCCCCTGTCGCCGGCCCTGACTTCCATACAGGAGCTCTAGCAAATTCCCAAGTTTGGGACTAGAAAAGGATATGGATTTATTTTATAGGGTATATCTCCTTTGACAAACATATGTAACCTTTGGAAAAACAGGAGTTATTTGTGATAGGTGAAGTATCTGTGTGTTTGTGCACAAGTTGGGAAAATGGGTAGAGAAGGGAGAGCAACATTATGGAGAAGGGAAACTCTCTCCACCTTGATACTAGTCCTGTAATAGCTTCATGTATTTTACCTATAAATAAAATACCCAACCCTGTCATTCTAACTAATGGGAAAACATTCTACTACCATATCTTACAGGCAAAATAATGTAATTATTGTACTGCTTCTGTGAAGGGTGTGTTTTTCTAATACACTAAGATGGTGCCTTAATGATAATTTCTTCCTTCTCTTTTTTCCAAAAGATCAAAAACATTTTTGTAAAAATAGTCAGAATTGAAATAAATACAGGAGAAATAGTTTCATCAGAGGGAGCAGTAACTTATTAGCATTTCTCAGTTCCAACCACTAAGCCTTAAAGTAAACCTGCAGATATAAAATGCATATACTTAGACAGTTTTTGCTTAACATGCTAAATTTCCCAGTTAACCAGATTAAGGATGTATGGGTGGCTGACATTAGAAACAAACTTTATTCCTGATAAGCTTCTGGCTCCTGCTCTCTGATCTCCCAGCATTTTCTATGCAAGTTATATCCAAAAGAGGATGGCACTGACATACAAAGAGGGATCAGCTTAGTGATATATTTTTAATAATTACCTAATTGTACAAAGTATTTTATAGAAATATTTTTATCTTTTATAAGAGGGAATCACTGGAAACAATTAGCAGAGTAACAGTAACAATAATTACCTGATCGTTTTTTAAAGTCAGTTTCATAAAGTTGTTAGTTTGGATTTTTTTGTTTTACCTTTTTAAAGGGGGCCAAAACAATTAAAATTAAAAGATTAAAAACAACAGTGGTTTCTGACAAATTTTCCAGCAATATATCCAGGAAAACAAGGTACATTATGGAATGAATATAAAAATCCAAAACAAAATAGAGATGGAGGAAGGGGGGGGAGGGGGTTCAGAAGCAACAAGCAGTGGCCTAACTCTGTTCCCACTGATTTCATTTGGGGCAGAGATAGGCCTTTCAAGTATTTTTCATGTTTAATGTCAACTAAACTATGTCTACACTAGAGAGATAGCAGTGGCGCAGCTGTAAGATCTCTCAAGTAGCCTTTCTATGCCGACGGGACAGAGCTCTGCTGTCAACATAATTAACCCACCCCCAACAAGTGGTGGCAGCTATGTTGGCAGGAGAAGTTCTCCTGCCGACATAGCACTGTGTCCACTAGTGCTTATGCTGGCATAATTTATGTCACTCCGGGGAGTAGAATATTCACACCACTAAGGGCTGGTCCTCACTAGGCGAGGGGGGGGGAGGAGGGGAGAGATCGACGGCAGATACGCAACTTCAGCTACGTGAAGCACGTAGCTGAAGTTTGCGTATCTGCCGCCGACTTACCTCTCGTCCCCATGGCGGTGGCAGTCGGCGGCACGCTCCCCCGTCGACTCCAGCTTGCGCCTCCCGGCGAGCTGGAGTTCCGGAGTCGACGGGGGAACTCCGGGCGATCGATTTATCGCGTCTTAACAAGACGCAATAAATCGATCGCCAGAAGATCGATCCCGCGCCGCGCGAGTGAAGACCAGCCCAGAGTGACATAAATCTTGCTGAAGTAAATGTAGTGTGGACATAGCCATAGCAAACTAAATGCATTTGGAAGATATTGTGAGCTATAGTTCAGCTGAGTGACTGCATGTGATGTTTCAAGTTCTCACCCTTTCTCCAATCTCCGTTTGATCCCCATTTGGTAACTGCTCCAAATCTGGAAGCAGAGCGCAGGCTTCCAAAACCCTCTCGTAATATGGTCTGTTCAGATCTGAGCCAAAGAGAATATTTTCTTGCAAAATGGAATTCTGAATCCAGGCCTGCTGGGAAACATAAGCCACTGAACCCTAAATAAAGAGAAAGGGCAAAATACTCTCATTTGGACAGTTCTACATGTGGTAGGATAGCATTTTAAGAACATCTGCTGTTCAAATTATATTTCAAAGAAAAGTCATTGGTTATTACTTCTAAAATATCAGTATAGTCAAACAGTTAGAATTCTTAAGCGTCAAATGTTCCAAACCAAGATGTTGAAGATACTGGCTGAAATATGGTGCATGTTATGAGGGCATGTACATACTATACTCTGTCACCCTTAAACGCATTGAGTAAAATCTTACACATTGAGTAGCCTCATTGAGAGCAATAGGACTTATTGAATACTAAGGTATTACCCAGTGCACATAAAGGCAGCAAAATTGGACCTGTACTTAGCACGTGGCAAATACAGGAAGATAATATTTTGGTTTAATTTGCAGTTTTTAATGGAAAGCCAGTTTTGAAGCATTGCTCAATTGGAATAACAAGGTGAAGTACTGCTTAATTCTGGACATTCCTGTGGTTAGTTACACAGTGCCTTTATTTATCACTGATGATCCAGATGGATAAAAATGTTAACCAATAGCAACTAATATGGGACAGGAGTGATGATTTTAAGAGCTCCTGATTATATGATTATAGTGGATCCCTCTGACTTAAATCCATAAATCTATAAATTTTATTAAAAATATGATGAGATTCATTGACATCATCCTCCACTCAATGAATCTATACTAACTCTTCAGTAGCATACTCTGTGTCAGGGATCGGCAACCTTTGGCACACGGCCTGTCAGAGAAATCCAGGATGGTTTGTTTACCCGTTGCGTCTGCAGGTTCAGCCAATCACAGTTCCCACTGGCTGTGGTGCACTGCTCCCGGCCAATGGGGGCTGCGGGAAGTGGCAGCCAGCACATCCCTTAACCCAGTGGTCCCCAACCCCCGGGCCGCAGACCGGTCCCGGTCCGTGGAGCAATTGGTACCGGGCCGCATAAGAAATAATTTTTTACGGTTTTTACGTACGTTTTTTATGTACGTTTTATACGTTTTTCAACCCCCCCCCCCTCCCCGGTCCGCGGTGATAAAAAGGTTGGGGACCACTGCTTTAACCCACACTGCTTCCTGCAGCCCCCATTGGCCTGGAACGGTGAACTGCAGCCAGTGGGAGCTGCGATCAGCTGATCCTGCAGACGCTGCAGGTAAACAAGCCAGCCCAGCCTCCCAGCGGATTTCCCTGACTGGCCACGTCCCAAAGGTTGCTGATCCCTGCTCTATATAGTTCCCTGTCCCAAAGAGGCCCCCCAGCATTTTTTGTTGTTTTTTTATTTCCACTAAAATGTACTAAATTGATTCACTTGCTGTAAATTAGCAAGAGACTTCAGACCCGTCTTTATTTAAACATTAGTAAAAGTCTAGTAAATTTACATAGGAATGGAAGAAAAGGACTACCAAAGTCTCATCTTACTCCGAAGTGACAAACTCGGGAGGAGTTACTTGACAACTCTGCGTTTATCAGTATTATGCTGACTGGTTAATCTATTTACAGTGTTTGATATGATAAGTATTATTACTAGTGAGGGCTATGTTGAAAGGTTATTTTTCTGCATAGCTGTTTTAGCCTAATATAAGCCTCTTTAAATTCTATTTTATTGTGATGGGCACTTGGACACTTTTCTCACTCTGTTCAATCACAGAAAGAATATATGCCAAGGGAGATGTTATCATTGAGGGGGCAGAATGAACTTCTTTCCATCTCAGCCCACAACCCACTTTTCCCCATTTAAATGTTTTCTCTCCTAACTATATCACTGCTCCAAATGAGTTACTGTTGTATCATTCTTCCAAACCAGCCACTGTAGGATGTATAGGCTTGATATATGACCTTAATCCTCAGGATTTTTGCAATGAATAATTATAGATTTACTAAAAATGAAGACTAAATCATATTAGTTTTAGTGTAGGTTGCTGCGAAACAGCTAGCTTGACAAGTAACATGAAAGCCACCCAGTCCTTTTTTCAAAAGATCCAACGTTCAGCATACTAAAAGAAATGCTTCCATTGTCAATATATTTTATTATAATCACAAATAAACCATCTTCTGTAAAACAGTCATATTGTAATAGTATACAGGCGTGTCATGTTTTATGCGAGGGTTACGTTCTGCGATTATCGCGTAAAGCGGAAATCGCGTATAGTGAAACTCTCCTTGAGTTCACTATATAGAACGTTTACCCAGCTCCTGCGGCAGCAGGTGGGCTGCGGGGGTGCTGGCACCAGCCCCAGCCTCCTGCCACGGGCTGCCAGCTCCACCCCCGGCCCCTGTGGCGGCCGGCGGGGCTGCCGGCTCCAGCCCGGGGTCTTGCCGGCCGTGACCCCTGGGGTTTGTGTGTGTGTGTGTGTGTGGCCAGCTGCGTATAGTTAAATTCGCACATGTTCAATGTGCATAAAATGCGACTGGCCTGTAACTGCAGACACAAGAAACAAAATCAACTTTACTTTTCTTTGCACTGTTCCTTCAAACTTGTTCATTTCTCCAAGAATAGCAGAAAGGAGAGATGACTTTCCAGATCCAACCTGCCCCACAACAGCAACTAAGGAGCCTTCCGGGATCTTCATGTTCAAACTGGAAACATTTAGGAAGACAAGCAACAGTAATCCGCTATAAACATTGTATTGTGTACAGAGAGTAGAATCTTCTTTAGTGGAAACAAAATGGCAAAAATACAGCTTACTCCACTGTGACTGAGGAGGTGAATATTTCAGTTTGGATACCTGTGACTCTAGAACCCTGAAAAGCTATGGACTTAAGGAGAGTAGTGTCTCTCTGCATGTTTAAGTGACCATACACTATCAATTTCAGAATCGGGGCAACAGTGCAGTAGGAAGGCACCACACAGTACAAGATTAACAATGGTGAGAGACTATGCAAGTCTGAAAGGAAAGCAAAAACACTCTTTGATCTGTAGCTATTTTCACAAATGGTTTCAGAGGGTTCAGGGGGGCCAACTCATGCAGCTACGCAAAGGTCCTGGGCCATCTTGTGCCTTCATATCCCTGTTCTGGATTCCTGCATCACAAGTAGTAATGTGGTAGGAGAAGGAGGTTCTGTAAGGGCTCTATGGTTACTCCCTGTGCAGGTGAGTGAATGGAGACAGAGCAGAATCTTGGCCTCCCTCTCCCCCCTACACACTGGGTCACCTCAGGAGCATGCACTGTTCTGGGTTTATTCCATTCCCTGAGTAGTGGGGAGATCCGGAGGGATACTGTGGTCTGGGGAGTCAGTCTCCCACCTCGCTGTTCCGAGACATCACAACGTGCTGCACCTTGCATTAAGCAGACCGTTATATCATGATCTATGTAAACTCAGCCCAGCAGAATGTGATGCCTGTACAGATTCTTGTTCAAAGTTACTTCACAAACCTAAGGCTTCATTCTTACTTATTTAAGATTGAAGGTCCAGTCTTCTCCCATCGGAAAGAAGCACCAATAAATCCCACAGCGTGAGCTGTTGCAATAAAGAGAAATTGACAATAAGTTACAGAGGCAGCTCCTCGGTTCATATTGCTGGTTAATCAATTTATTTCTGCAGACATTGAACAACAACAACAACAGAACCCTGCTTACTTACTTCCACTGTAGTTTGTGTCGATGTCTTGAGGGTCAAGGTCTTCAGAATATAGAAAATCCTCTAAACGACCCAGAGAAACCTTTGTCTGTAAAATGCACAAACATTTATGCTACTTGGGTTTTTAAGCAATTCTTCATATATTCTAGATTACGCCAAGAAAGAAACATGTCTATTAGTTCATTTTGAGAAAATGTTTTCCTTATAAACATTCATAAAGGTAGTTGAGATTTAGGCCAGTGGTCCCCAAACTGTGGGCCACATCCTGTAGAGAGGCACAGAGGAACATTCCAGGAGGCCTTGCGGGGCCTGGGCAAGCCCCCACAGGGAAGGGGGAGGGAAGGCCACTCAGCTCCGTTATGCCCCCATATCTGCTCCAGCCCCGCTCCCAGCCCTGGCTCCATGCCCAGTCTCAGCCTCGGCTGCGGCTCCAGCCCTGCCCCCCAGCCTTGGACCCCAGCCAGAGCTCCGTTCTCAGCCCCACGCCAAGCTGCAGATCCAGCCTCAGCCCCCTTACTCCTGTTCATGTTCCCCCTCCTAAGCTGTGGCCACACTCCCGGCCCCGGCTCTGGAGAGTCAAGGAGGGGTGCAAGCCTGAAAAGTTTGGACACCACTGATTTAGGCTGACAGCAGTATTTACTTGCAACACCACATCCTATTAGACAGCACTGATGCTTGTGTCCCAGGGGGACGCTCTGCTGACTCACAAAATATATGTCTTCACTGACCCCAAAAAAAAGGGTGATTTAGCTATTATTCTACTGGAAAAACGTAGTGACAACAATGCACTTTAGTTTTATTTAAGGTAAATGATGCGAAGTCAACCACAGGTTGGGGGTTGAGGCATAATGCTGACCAGCTAACTACCTTGTGGCAAACACTACGAGTTACTTATTTCCACGCTTGCTAGTTATCTTGCTGTTTAAAAAACACCCGTGTGTCAGTGGAGACAAAGTCTTAGACAGATTGTTTGTGGATTAGCTCTTGGGAAGAGAGAAAGAACATTTAGCATATAAACTGAGCAGTCAAGCTGGGGAAGACTGAGTTGAATTTTGTAATACTACTAATAATTTCTGGGTTAATAAAACCAAACCCCAGGAAGGGTCGAGTTCTGATTCAGCCTAGTTTGTTGCCCATATCTGACAGCAGGATAGAAAGGGCATCTGCTTACAATGGTCTTGTCACATACAGAAAGAGTAGATAGAGCACAAGTAGAAATAGGAACAGTACTCATGCCACCTGCTGGTCATTCCTTATAATATATTAACAGACTGTACTTCAAAAGATAATATATTCTGAAACCCCCTCCAATACCAGTGCCTCTCCCACCGCTCAAAGGACAGGTCCCCGCTACGACTTAACGTCGACTTTAGCGACGTTAAGTCGACATAAACCTGTACCCGGCCTCACACGGACGCCATTTGCGTCGATTTAAAGGGCCCCCAAAATCGACTTTTGTACTCCTCCCTAACGAGAGGAGTAGCGCTGAAATCGACCTCTCTAGGTCGATTGTGGACTAGTGAGGACGCATGGGACATTATTGGCCTCCAGAGGCTGTCCCACAATGCTCCATTCTGACCGCTCTGGACTGCCTCACTGCTCCACTGTGACCGCTCTGGACAGCACTCTGAACTCGCTGCTCTGCCCAGATAGACAGGAAAAGACCCGGGAACATTTGAATAGCATTTCCTGTTTGGTCAGCATGGCCAGCTCACCTGCACAGCTCAGTCGCCATTCAGAGAAATCAGCAGCACAAGCCGCTATGCAGACCTCAGCATCACAAGACTCCATGCAGAGCTCAGCTGCCCTGGAGACCAGCCAGAGGAAAAGAGCTCCAGCATGGTCCACTAATGAGGTGTTGGATCTGATCGCTATCTGGGGAGAGGAATCCATGATGTTGGAACTCTGCAACAACAAACGGAATGCCAACACGTTTGCCAGGGTCTCCAAGGCCACGCTGGAAAGGGGACACGACAGGGACGCCCAACAGTGCCGCGTGAAAATTAAGGAGCTGAGGCAAGTGTTCCAGAAAGCCAAGGAGGCAAACGGATGATCAGGGGGCGCGCCGCGAACATGCCGGTTCTACAATGAACTAAATCAGATAATGGGGGGCGCCCCCACCACCATCGCACCGGTCTGCGTGGACTCCACCGATGGGATAATCGTCAGGGCAGAGAACGATTCAGATGAGGACGACGATGAGGAGGAGGGAAATTTCACGGAGCAGCAGGAGGCCAGCGGAGAAACCGTGTTAGCAGACAGCCAGGAGCTGTTTATCACCCTGCAGCCAGCACCCTCCCAAGCCTCCCAGGGGGGTAAGTGTTTTTTTCTAAGGGATTATATGACTCATGATTTTTAAAGGAAGCATTTATTAATGATTAACTTGCCCTAAGGACTTAGCGTGCTTTCATTGCTGGTCAGTTTCTACTCAAAGAGCTTGTCAATATACTCTGGTATTGACCGGAAGTCCTCTGCGGACATCTCAATGAAGCTATCCAGGAGGTAGCGATGAATCTTCCGCACCAGATTTCTGGGGAGAGCTGCCTTATTTGCCCCCTCCCCCACCGTGGTAGGAGACCATCCCACGCCACGAAAGTAGTAAATAGTCTGGTATCATTGAGCAGGCTAGCATTGCGGTGAATGGACCAGGACTTTGGACTTTGCAGTGACTCAATCAGCATACGTTCTCTATCTCTCTTAGACATTCTAAGCAAAGTGATGTCATTCATGGTTGCCTGTTTGAAATACGGACTGCAATTAGTGGGGAGATAAAGATTCCCAGCTGCAAAGTAATCTTTTCCACTGAAGACCGACCCCCCCCCCCCGAACGCGCACCCGCCCCGCCGCCAGCCCATAGCGGTAGCTAGCAGGGAATTTGAAGAGTCTGCAAGCAGTTTCTTCCGCTTAAGACTGAACGCACTCCCAACCCCACAACACCCCCCCCCCCCCGCCAGCCCGAAGCGGTAGCTAGCAGGGAATTTGAAGAGTCAGTCTGCAAGCGTTTGCCTCCGCAGAAGAGCCCCAGGGCCAGTCCTTAGCGAGAGATTTTTGGCTTTGTTTTGCAGATCGCGGTTCAGTGGGAGCCACGTGGTGGGGGGAGGAGGTCTCCACGTGGTGGGGGGAAGGGGGTGGGGTTACTCTAGAATATCCAAGTGCTTCTTTTAAATATGGATTTGAACTTACCCTGGCCGGCTGCACGGTGATTTCAGAAGCCGTGTTGGGCTGAGGCACGCATATGTGTGTGAGATGCTGTGACTTTTCTGTGAGCCATTCAGTCACTTTTAGGTGTAGAATATGACCTTGTATAGAAATCATATCAGCCCTGTGAATACTGAGGTTGCCAATTGCATAGTACTCCCATTGTGTTCCGTCCGAGACTGCATCTGTCTCATAACCTTGAATGTATCTGTCTCATAACTTTCAAACTTTCTTTGCCCACATTCGCCCACAGATGCACAATTATCTCAGAATCCCCCATCCTGCTCCTGACGCCGTGCATCGCAGATACGAAAGCGTAAAAAGAAAATGCGTGATGATATGTTCAGTGAACTACTGGAGAACTCTCGCGCTGAGGCAGCCCGCCAGAGGGAATGGAGGGAAAGATTGCTACAGTCAAGGCAGGAATCGAGAGCAGCAGCAGAAAAGAGGGAAGAAATGTGGCTGCAGCGACAGAAGCGCGAAGAAAGACGCATGGATGCTTTGCTCCGGATAATGGAGGACCAAAGCGACATGCTGCAGTGCCTGGTGGAGCTGCAGCAGGGCCAAAGATCGCCTCTGCAGCCCCTGTCTAACCACCTCCTCCCCTCTCCAACTCCCATAGCTTCCCCACCCAAACGCGGGGTGAGAACCCGGGGGGAAAGCTCCGTGGACCGATCCACTCCACCCCACAAGCCAGCACAAGCAGCAGCAGGATGAGGTTCTCTGAAAACTTTTAAAAGCTGCTGTGTCTTGGCCCTCCTCCTCTGTCCGCTCCTCCACCAGTGCGACTGCTGGTTTCCCTCCTCACCCACCCCTTCCGGGCTACCTTGCCAGTGATCCCCTGTATTTGTATTTCTGATGAAGCAATAAAGGAACCATGATTTTTAAAACAGTGAATTTATTTCCTCTGCAAGCATGGGGAGAGGGGAGGGAAAGAGGGTGCAAGGACAGCAGGCTTAGGGCAGAGCAGAGCAAGGGAGCAGGTTCTCAAACGCCATCTTGGGCACTCATAAAACTGGTTTTCAAGGCGTCCCTGAGGCGCAGCGGACAGGAAATTTGCCTCTGCTTCCCAGCCTGCCATAAAAGTTTCCCCCTTGCTCTCACAGAGATTGTGGAGCACAGAGCAAGCAGCAATAACAATGGGGATATTTCTCTCGCTGATGCCTGAGCGAATCAGTAACGAACGCCATCTCCCCTTCAGACGGCCAAATGCACACTCTACGGCCATTCTGCACTTGCTCAGCCTGTAGTTGAACAGCTCCTGACCCCTGTCCAGGGCTCCTGTGTAGGGCTTCATAAGCCAGGGCATTAGGGGGTAGGCTGGGTCCCCAAGGATAACGATCAGCATTTCCACACACACCCCCACGGAAATTTTCTGGTCGGGGAAGAAATTGCCTTGCTGCAGCTGTCTAAAAAGCCTAGAGTTCCTGAAAACACGAGCGTCATGAAGCTTTCCTGGCCACCCCACGTACAGGTCGGTGAAAGGTCCCTTGTGGTCAACCACTGCTTGAATGACCATAGAATAATATCCCTTCCGGTTTCTGTACTTGGCGGCCTCGTAGTCCAGTGCCAGGATAGGGATATGAGTCCCATCTATAGCCCCACCACAGTTAGGGAATCCCATGGCGGCAAAGCCATCAATTGTTGCTTGCAGGTTTCTAAGGTTTATAACCCTGGGTAGCAGCAGCTCGACGATTGCCCTGCTTACTTGCATCACAGCAAAGCCCACTGTAGACCTACCCACCCCAAACTGATTCGCCACTGACCGGTAGCTGTCTGGCGTTGCAAGCTTCCAGAGGGCTATCGCCACTCGCTTCTCAACTGTAAGGGCCGCCCTCATTGTGGTATTCTTGCGCCGGAGGGCCGGGGACAGCAAGTCACAAAGTTCCATGAACGTGCCCTTACGCATGCGAAAGTTTCTGAGCCATTAGGAGTCATCCCACACCCGCAGCACTATGCGATCCCACCAGTCAGTGCTTGTTTCCCTGGACCAGAATCGGCGTTCGATGGCATGAGCCTGCCCCATTGCCACCAAATTTGACAGATTGTCGGTCGCCCTACTTCCAAAAACGTCAGTGTCCCTGTCCCTGCTGTGCACGTCCAGGTCCATCTCCTCCTCACTCTCGTCGGGTTCCAGAAAGCGCAGTTGTCTCCGGATCACATTCCTCTGCAGACGGTACAGCATGAAATCCACAACTGTGCGCGAGGTCTTCACAATGGCCATTACTTCAGCCGTGGCATCAGCGGGCTCCATGCTTGCAGTGCTATGGAGTTAGCGCAGCACGGAGAAAGGGCGCGAATAATGGGATGCCTACCCACAGTGCACCGCTCGTAATGGGGGTCGGCGGCACGGAAAAAGGTCACGAAATTTGGAAATGCCTACCCATAGTGCAGCACTCGAAATGGTGCCTGCTGGGGGATCAGGGAACTGTGGGATAGGTACCCACAGTGCAACGCTCGCTATGTCGACGCTTGCAAAAGTTGTGCGGACAGACACTGTCGACTTGTTGTGCTTTGTGGGGACGCACAGAATTGACTCTATACAGCCTGCTTTAAAAAATCGACTTAAAGAAAATTGACCTACTGCTGTAGTGAAAACATACCCATAGACATGAAAATTCAACAAAATAAAACTAGAAATAATCAGATGTCTTCACCTTAGTCTAAAAATAGATTAAACAACATTACACCAGAGATTACTAAAGGGCCAAAAATGTCATCCTTTTCTGACACCTATTCACATTTGGTTTAGGTTTTACCTGGGCTACGGCAGAGATCACTGTTGGCAAATCAAACAAAGGCAGTCGCAAAATATTAAACAAAGAGATAGATGTAAAAACTTTAGTTGCAGTTAGGACATTCTCTTCATCCAGCAGAAAATAGACTCCAAACGTAGCCAACGAGACCTTTAAAAAAAAAGGGGGGGGGGGAGGTGATTATTTTTCCATTACTTGTCCTATCCTGCTTAGTTTTACTTTTCAGTTATTCCTGCTATAAAAATATGATGGTAGCAATTAAGAGCTGGATGTTGACTACAGCTTAATGCAAACTGAAACAAACTGTGCTACTATTCATGAATTAAAACTAACATATTTCTAAATACAAGCTCTTATATTTTGTGGTATAAAATTCCACTTCATAATTAAGTTTATACACAGATAATAATCCCATTGGATTTCAGTTTATGTGAAGGTCTCAATAGTCTCCATTTGTTAACTGGCACTTGTATTCCCGTGTTCCACACAGAGTTCACTGTCTGCTTGTTTTCCACAGTATATAGGCACTATCATTTTAACAAGAAATTGCATGGCCTACTGATATAAACAAATGAAGGCGTTTCCATTAGAACTGGGCAGGAAACTGATTTTTGGTCATGACTTGGAACAAAAAGTCAATCTCAAATATTTATGGACTGACAACATGAGGAAACATTTCATTCAGAGCACATGGAACATTCTGTGTTAAAATTCTGTGTTACTTTTTGTTTCAAAATGAGAAACTGGCAGCTTTAAAAATTTTCCAATTTTTTCCCACAAGGGTCAAAACTGACCCACTCTCATGAACAGTTTTTGTTTCAATGAATCAGCATTTTCTGAAGAAAAATATTTAAGTCAACAAATATCCAACTAGTTGTAGTTTCCCAAATATCTCTCTAATATCCCCCGTCTAGCTTACTAGAAGGTCACGGGGGAACACTTATTCCTAAAAACATGTGATATTCTAATAAAGGCCAAATTCTCTGCAGCTGTAAATGGACAGAGCCACTGAAGTTGCAGCCAAATATATATCACCAAAGAATTTGGACATGTACGTTTTGCATGTTAACTAACCTAGGCATTTCACACAGAAATATATTTTAAAGGCTTATGTTTTATAAAAGATGATAAAAAGAAAGAGGAAACGCCAGTAGGCCTACAACACGTTTCCGCTCTGCACGTCCTGTCGATTTCTATGTCAGTGAGTTAGTGAGCAAATCTGTACTGAGCACGTTCCTGTACTGCGTGTTAACAAGTCTTGTGCATTAAATAGGTAGCACTGGGAGGTATGGCGCTACCATGCCTTAAGAAGATTAGCGCATAAACGGGTCACACGTAAACTGGTTTGTACTGTACTTCCCAACCTCTCAGAGATATTGTGGTGATAAATTCATTAACGGTTGTGAGGCCCTCAGATACTCTGGTGAGAAGAATAGCTAGCTACAAAAAATGGGTACTGTTAAGTAACGCACCATAAAAGGAATACAGGTTAAAGTTAGCATGGAGAAAGTCGTCAGGTACCCAGATGACCTCAGAACATCTATTTCATGTTCTCGAATTTCCACAACCTTCTTCTGATATGAAGGCTCCCATGCATAAAGTTTAAGAATCTAAATACAAATAAACAGAAAATTACATCTTAGTAAATCAACAGCAGTGATCATGATTGTAAAAAAGAGTTGAAATTCCAAAAACCTATCTGCAAATACTGAACAATACAAAACTAAATATCCAATACTTGCATTTTCCAGTGGATAGCTTCTACAAATGAAATATTTTCCTACCAAGACCCAATATAACCCAAAATGAGATTTGTTATGAAGAATGCTATAGTGTAGTCACCTTGAGCTCTATGCATTTCACTGTGCTCCTGTTTTGGTGGATTGCTTATTCCATGTTACTACTATCAGCATTCACCACTCTACACATTTTAGTTTATTAAATTTATCCACAGAGGTGCCACCATCTGACTTCATTGTAAACATCTCGGATCACTTGCTGATGTGAGAAAAAAATCAGTTTGGTAAGACACACACTCATTTCACTTTCCTAGTGAACAGCATGTTAGACTGATCATCTCCAAGTGGTGTGCCAGACAATATTGTTATCTAATAAGCATGGCCAAAGGACGCCTAAGGACACCTGAAAACATCCTTTACTACTGTCCAGAACACCAGACAGAAGAATTACATATACAAGTAGGGCCTAACCCTTTAGCTATGTGAGTAGTTTAATTGAAACATGTGTGGCCATAGAATCTACATGAAAGATACTATATAAGGTGATATTCTGAATGAAAAGAACACAAAATGCCCAAGGAAGGGCAGGTCTCAGGCTTTGTATTGGCAAATAGCTACCAGTCCATCATACTAGCATTTTCATGATGAAAATATTCTCTGCCTTACTTGCAAGCAAGAAGTAACGTCTTAAAGAAAGTATTATATACATTTTATAGCAACACAAACGTCAGAAAAATGCAGAATGAACTTTGAATAATTTGAGGTACTGGCTATATTTAAAAACTGAAGAAGCATAAATGACAAATAGATTTTCAGAAACAAGAGCAAATTTGAAAAACTCAATTCTGTTCTTCAAGAAAAGTTTTAGTGAAGATTCCCAACCATCTAATGATAAACTATCTGTGTTGATTAAAAAATAAAACGAGAGAACATGATCAAAATATCATGGATAATCTACATTTTACAATCACATTTCTTATTTTAATCCATTTTAAGTAGTTATATACCAGAACATATTTTCCTCTAAATTCTTCTTTCCTACTTTATCAGCTGAATGGTTCAGTGACAAAACCCTAGTTTTCTGAATAACAGTCTCTCATCTTTATTAGGCAGAGCATTGAAACTCATTAGCTGCTTGTATTACCTTTATTCCATGCAATATTTCATTTAGGAGCTTAACTCGTTGATCTGTATTCTTCATTTGGCTTTTCTAGTTTTAAAAAAGAGAGAGCAATCATTACAATTTTTTTTAAAAAAATCAGAGATTTAAACATACTTTGTGTACTTAGTGAACACAGCTACTATTCTATAATTGACTCTCTTGGAAAAAAATACTTGTACTGTACACGTTACATTATACAAATGTACTTCATATTTGGCATCTAACATGTATTGATTGGTATGTCCTAATAGCACTTTTTCTTAAAAAATAAATAAAAAATCTTTATTTTTTTTTGGTAATACTTCCTGCAGTGTGATTATAATAACTGCATTTCTTAAATTCTAATTGAAAGCTTCCTAATTAGAGTTTCAGTTCTCAGTGTTCTACAATTACAAAATAGATTGATCTTAAAAATGCTTAAACATCTCAACTATGATTTATTTACAAAAAGTGATGTTGATTCCTTAAAGTCTTGAATATTCATCATATTTTTCCATTGTTTACAAATTGATTTTACTTTAATAGTTACGCACAAAGAGTCAAATCCTACTCACCTCCCACATGTAAGCAGTCCTAAAAAAACTGATGAAACTATTTCTGTGACAAAAGCAAACAGAATTTGGCCCAGTCTGATTTGTGAGATGTGAAGGAATTCTTAGGTTAATGAGCATATTTTGAAAAAGAAATTCCTTTCCTCTGCTACTGATAACATCTTTGATTATTAAAAACTGAATTTAAAAAAAATCCTCTCTTATTGTTTATGCTATATTTAATTTGTGCACTTCACTCAACTTGCACAATGACAACATGCTAGTCACTTTTACTTAGCATCTTTCACTCTCTAGTTATTAGGTTACTTAGGCAGAACACTTTCAGTTGCAAACAATGGCCAAGATCACTGCACTTGCTCTCACCTTTCTCCTTCTTCCTTCACATCACAGATAAGATCTGTATGGTGAGGGTAACTTCTGTGTAAGCATCTGCCCTCCCACTTCTTCCTGGTGGAGGTCAGCTGCTTCTGTGGCACTGTTTTCACAGACACATAGACCAGACCTCTCCACAGGTCCATGGCCCTCACTGCATGAGCAGCTGGAAACAGGGTATGCTTGGAATATAAATAGCTTCCCTTATCGACCTATAAAGTTTACTTGCAAAAGATAATAGTTTGGGCTGTTTTTATTCTTTCTATGGATCATGGGCAGCTGTGGCCAGGGGAAGTCCATGATAAAACAGTGCCAACGGAGCTGTGGTGTCAGGGAGCCAGAGAGAGGGTTCTGGAAGTCAGGATGTCATGGAGGCAGGTTTCAGAGTGGGTCTGCCACACACACACACCTCAATGGGATGGTGTGAGTCAGAGCATGAAAGTGAAATCTCTGTGAGAGGATTCTCACAAAGATCTTTCCCCAGAATTCCCTCCTGCACCTTTTACTACAGATCATGGCCAGATCATTTCATCTCTGCTGAGGAAGGTCCCTCATTCTACTTCCCAACCTTCACTTAAATTAATTATAGCAATCACGGAAAGATTTGTAAAAGCTTTTTTTGTTAATTAAACCTAGATTTAGGGCCTAAATCAAATGTGTATTATTCATTAAAATGTATTGAATTATTGGCACACTCACTTCTGTGACTAACTCTCCTTGTCAGTATTTCACACTGTAAGCCAGGGATCAGCAACCTTGGCATGCGGCCCCCGCAGGGTAAGCACCCTTTGTGGGCCCGGACGGTTTGTTTACCTGCCGCGTCCGCAGGTTTGGCCGATGGCAGCTCCCACTGGCCACGGTTCGCCGCTCTGGTCCAATGGGGGTTGCTGCAAGCCGAGTGTCTGGTTTGTGCTGTTTACTTTAGGCATATGGTTTTTTACTTTAAGACCTGCTCTTTACTGACAGAAGTGAAGTCATGTAACACCTATGTCAACATCCTATGCTCCTGGGGATTAACTCCCAAATACGTATGGGCTACCTGTCCTCTTTCCTTTTCCTTCTTCATCCCTAAAGAAAACTGCAGACCAGGGAAAAGACTTAGGCCCAAATCAGTTGCTGACTCAATAGGGCTTCGGGTGACAAGATAGCAAGTGTGAAAAATCAGGAAAAGGGGTGGTGGGGAAAAAAGTGCCTATATAAGACAAAGCCCTGAATATTGGATCTATCCCTATAAAATAGGGACATCTGATTACCCTATTTAGCACTCTACATGTGTGAGGAGTTGCAGGATTCGGGCCTTTGGATATTTGACTTCCATTTTATTTAATAAGAAGTTCCTGAAAACATACCTTACTATTTTGTTGGTATGTTAGTCAGTTTTGACCTAAAACCAGAAATCCGAACTATTGCCCCAAATTTGACAACAATGAGTTGAATAGGATGGCTTGTGTGAAAAGTTAAGCACATGCATAAGTGTTTGTAGGATCAGGACTTATAACACTTTTACAGAGAAACAAAATCTCTCTGCTTTATTGTTTTTTATTTATAAAGTTTAGTGATCTAAATATTGATAAATTAAATACCAAAAGCTCCCCCTCCAACAAAGAGAGCCGTGACTTTGGTTATTTTGTACCTACATTAGTTTTACATTCATGTTTACATTCAGGTCTTCATTGTAACACCACAACGTTTTCCAGCATTTACATTTAGATTTCTTACCCTCAGCTGTTTTACTTTTGAGGCAACAAAAGCATTTATAGGTATAACCAAAACGAGCACTGCAACACCTGCTAGCACTGATGGGCCCAGTTCATGCCACAGAAAGACTATAGCCATCAGGATCTGAAAAGGTGCTGACCATAGAAGGTTGAGGTTTACAGTCAATTCCATAAGTTGTTGGGCATCTGCTGACATCAAGTTAACAATTTCACCAGTAGTATATTTTCTCCGCGAAGAATTCGCTAAGCTTAAAGCCTGCAACAATAGCAAGAAACCAAAGTGTACAGTTACAAATGAAGTATCTTTCTTGAATATGTACTTTATTTTAAAGGTATTTTCAAAGACCTGTCTTAGGCATAATAAAGTAACAGCTGAATTGCACTCAGTGGATGAGATTCGCAACACCGCTAAAGGTGCCAGAGTGCGGTAAAGGGGTTTTACAAGCCCGATATGGTCTCATGAGACAATCCGCCCAAAGCAGGAGTCAAGGAAGATAGGCACAGGCTGTCTTAGGGGTGTGAAACAGAATATCACCTAATGTTTGAGGCTTGTTTGAGTCTCTGGAAAGAGGAGATTGTCTTTTGGACACATTAAATAGATACAGTGAATTGTTTCAGCCCTTGCATCCTTCAGATTGTGCGCAGTAAGTGTAAACTGCACGGCGTAGTAACTCATGCACAGTCCTGCCTCATTCATTACACAGAAAATTAAAAAGGAGTAAAAGAGAAAGCAAATTTGCCTCATTTGATATGCACTACTGTACAGTAAATACTTTGTAGCTCACAAACTCCTCATAGACCAGAGATAACTTCTCTCTCTTCAGCAAAGTTCTTTAGCTTTGTTAGCACCTAAACTCTCTTTCCGTGAATGAGACTACATGTTTTACTGCAATCTGGTATTAGCTATGCACACATTTGCAGAGTTCATCTAAAACATCAGGTGAAAGTTATTTAAAAAAAAACACAACAGTTCCTAAACTATTGTGCATCCTGTAACTTTAAGAGTAAAGCACTGCTGTGCCAAATGAAACCCAATTTTCACTGAAATGCTGAAGATCTCAACTTTTCTCTCCTAGAGATGAGATTTCCTGGTTAAAATTTCAGCTTTTTGCTCCCACTACTTCAATGCTAGAGCAATTCAATGAACGGTTGCATAAGTAGTTTTTTTTTTTAAAGGGCTAGGAATGGAGGAGAATTCAGCCTTCTTTTTGCTTAAAAATGAATGAATCATTTTTGTTCAAACTTAACACCATATACACATGCAGACACATGCACAGCTCTCCGCCTTTATGCACAGACCAAGGCTGGAAAATTTCAGGTAAAAAAAAAAAAAGTGAGTTTCAGAAAACAGTAAACAAATGAAAAAGAGGGTAGCTCCTGATCCCGCAACCTGGCCCTTAGATCTCCACGGATTCTGCACTGATGCAGAGCTTCCCCTAGTTAGTTGTATGATGGGAATCTTAAAAATGGAAACATGCAATTTTAACTTCAACTGTTGCTAGTGTTCCAGTTATAGTTCTGGCATCTTTATTAATATTTTCATCAATCTACGACATCTTCATTTTTGTAGCTCTTCTATCTTTCAAATCTGAGACACTTGCCCTTTTTGGAGGTTAGGGGGTAACATCAGCAGAAGCAGTTACCTTTTTGTATATCAGGCCAACAGCAGCAGTCTTAATTTTGACAGAGGTGAGCATATTGAAACGCTGGTATAACTGATGGACAAGTGTCTGCAAGACAACCACGACAAGAAGAGTAATAGCATAGCCATATCCCTTCCAGCGTAAATCAGAGTGATTTTCACACAAAGTTATAATTTCCCTGCAAATGAAGGAATACAAAGTTTTAAAATCTGTGCATTAATCAACAATATGCATCTGGCAAAGGGGTTCAGTAAAATTGATACATTTGCAATGTAGTTATTACATCTACTTTGCACAGGTCTATATGTGTCTAAAAGGTGCAAGACAGGGAACCAGGATATTGAAAATGGGGGGTGGATGGAAGAGCATTCATTTTTATACTACTTTGCTACTTTTGAAACAATTCTCAAATGCTGTTTCACAGAGAGGGACGTTGCTGCTGATTTCATAGTAACAGAGCACAAATACAGGGTAGTTAAAAACTACTACTAACAAGTGAGTGTAATAAACAATGTAGAGTAGTTGACAGTGTCATTCTAATATTTCCTTTCAGACAATTGCAGATGTAGGTTTCAGCAAGGTTTATTTTTAGCAAAAAATTTTCCATAGCTGAGGGTGATAGCCACAACAGTCTAAAGCAGGGGTGGGGAACCTTTTTCCTGCCAAGAGCCATTTGGAGATCTACAATGTCATTGGGGGGCCGCTCCTCCCCCCCCCCCCCCGCAGGAAGCCCATTCCCCCCCCCCCCCGCGCCTGGCAGCCCGCGCGCATCCCTAGCCGGCGGCTCCCCGAGGCGCTTCCTGGCCTCTCCGCGTTCGGCGAAGGGACCGGGAAGTGCCTGGGGGAGCTGCCCCCACCTGGCGGCCCGCGCGCGTCCCTGGCCGGCGGCTCCCCAAGGCGCTTCCTGGCCCCTTCGCCGAACCACCCCCCCCCCCCTCCGCGCGCGTCCCTGGCTGGCGGCTCCCCGAGGCGCTTCCCGGCCTCTTCGACGAGCGCAGAGCCACCCCGGGTGGGGGTGGCTCAGCGAAGGGGCCAGGAAGCGCCTCAGGGAGCCGCCGGCCAGGGACGCACGCGGGCCGTATAAGGCCCCCAGGCTGGAGGTTCCCCACCCCTGGTCTAAAGGTTAACACTAATCACTTAGGTTCATAAATTCTCTGATAACCAACCAGGTGAACAACCATTATAAACATCTTCCCTCTATTGATAAAAATCACTTCCTCTTCTCCCATGGTAGAGTCATTTTCAGTTTCAATTAAACCTGAATTGTAGTTATTATAGTTTCACTAAACTTCCACGTTTTTGTGGCGGAGATGTAGGTTTTTCTTTTTTGTTCAGCTGCTCCAGCAAACAAGATGAACCTACATCTAAGCAACAAAAGCATGGAAATTCAGATTCTGACACTGAATTTAAGCTAACACTTAATATATTATATAACACTTTTGAGTTAGTCTGAGCATCAGCCTTCAATTAGCTTTGCATTTCATTTCATTTTAGTTCTTGATTCAGATTCTAAATTTTGAAATTCTTAAACACAGATTGCACAGATGGGTTTCCCTTTGCATTTGTCACAGTTCCTGGGCTAACTGCCCTTCTGATTCCCCTCTAAATACACTCCCTCTCAGGTCTCAAGCTCCTAGCAGTTGCCTGCCTCTTAGGATGATTCATACAATTCTCTCACTCTCAGACCAGGCATTGCGCTGCAGTCTCCTGTGTATCAACCATGATTACCTTAGGGTTGCAACCTTGGTAATATTTAAAAACCAAACACTGCAGCAGGAGTGTCAGAACCTTCCCTGCCCTGCCTCTTCCACCAAGACCCCACCTCTGCCCTGCCTCTTCCCCCAAAGCCCTTCCCCACCTATTCCCCCCAAGATCCTGCACAGCCTTTTCCCCTGATGCCCCACCCCTGTCCACTCCACTTTCCCTCTCCCCTAGTCACTGGCTGCTTTTCCCTTCCCATCCCCCACCACACAAGCCAGGAGGGACACGCCTGTGAAGCCAGGGCTGGGAGATGCAACCACCTGATGCAGGTAGGGGGCCACCCCAGCTGAGTAGGGGCTGACGCGGGCAGTGACCCAGTGCCACCCCACCTGCAATAACTGGACTCTGGGAGTCCAGTCAGTAGATATGATCGGACACTGTCCGCTCCTCTTTTCTACCAAACTTTCCAGTCAAAACCAGACACATGGCCACCTTAGATTGCCTCATCAGGTCTGACCTACATCCAGACCCTACAATTCCGTTCCTTCCAAGAATAATGACAGTTGTGACCAGACAGCTTTTTTAAAGCAGAGTATTATTTATTAAAACAATACATTTTTCTCTGAAATGTAATTGTTAAAAAAAAAAAGTCTATACTCTTGCCTATCTGTCCCTAAGGCTTCGCATTCCATGGATATGGGGAAAGATCCAACTCTTTCATATTCCTCCTCAAAATCTCTCTCGCTGTCAGCCTCTCTCCCATTGGGTAACTCCTGACAATTAACACCTCACTTTATCTCCAGAGAAGGACTTTGTAACTGGTTTGCAGTTTGTTGGAAATAGGACACAGGGTCCTTGAGGGTAACACTTTGCCTCATTGTCTTTCAAATGCCTGGATGTTCTTGTCTGGACAGCTATTGTGTTGCCTTCATGTACAGACCTCAGTGAATTTTAACATTTTAGGCATATAATAAACATTACACTACCTACAACTCACTTCTGACATTCAGGAAATTCTAATAAATCCATGCTAGTTACACAGTAACTTTACCTCACTGCCCAGGTCACATACATAAAATTCCTACATCTCAGTATTCTTAAATCATTACATAGAAGTTTCAAGACTGTCGCAGCATTTTCACTTCAAGCATTTTTTTAAAAAAGTTACCAATGACTTCATAACACAACTGGGTATATTACCTGAATTATGAAATTTTTAAAATATAATTCCTTAGCTTGAGCAAATACATTATTAGGGACCACTTACAGTAAGTGCTAAGGAGTAAAGTATTGTTCATGGAGTAATTGTAATCTGCTCTGATTAAGGCAGATAGGGACTGTTTACACAGCTGACCTGAAATCTACTTCAGAGTCAAGATCTTATGAGACACCCTTGTTTGAGGAAAGGCTCATGAGCCTCCTTTCGACACATGATACACTAAGCTGCTACATACAGTATGTACCTTTTAAAAATATATTTTGGTGACTAAAGTGACTCCTCCATTTCCTCTTACTCTCCACAATCCTCTGCATTTTTTTATTTTGAATAAGTCATGTACTAATTTTCTATAATACAATAATCCTTCAGAGATACAGGTTGATAGTCCTGAGTTCCAGGGGAAAATTCATCTAACTCCGTGAGCCACTCCCTTTTTTCATGGTTTCTACCTTATGTTCCTAGGAAAAGGAACCTTCGCCCCAGCTCTCAGGAGATTAGTCATTTTGGGTGTAATTGTATTTCCTTACTTTCTTTCTTGTCCCATTGTGTGCACCATGATTATATATATAAATTTATTTTATACATATATATACACACACACACAAACATACATACATACATATATATATATGTGTGTGTGTTGAGGGGAAGCTTGAGTTACAAGAGCTAATATATATCCCCCAACACACACTTTTAAATACTGTATTTCATTGTTTTCTTTAATATAGTAATAACATCTGATATTTCAATAGCAACATGGATTTGAGTGTCATAACACTTCAAAGAGAGAAATGTATCTCTGCTGTCAATAGGGTTCATAGTTCATAACTAATCCACATTTTTTTCACCCTATTAGCTCCTGTACTATGATATTATATCAATGCAAGAAAGGAAGGAGCTCCCTAATTGGTAGTATTGATAGAATGCTACTTAGTTCTATCGATGTAATAAACCATCAGCCAAATATTTAAGAAAATATGCATGAAGGAAATTACAAATGCAAACTAGAACTGTCAAACGGTGACTATCAATATTTGCACTTCAGTAACTTCATGTGAACAGCTACGTGTAATCTGTTAGGACATGGGCTGAGTGGAATTCAGTCAGGGACTCCTTTCTTAATTTTGGATTGTATCACAGCTTGTAAATATCAGAAGTATCTTTTGTTTATGTTGGTCACAAACTGGCATTAAAACATCCTTAGAGAAAGTTCATTAATCCCTAAAAAATCTTACAAAACTACGTAACCTGGATAATTTTAAGTTACGGAGACATTTGCTCTAATAAACCTAGCCACTGAAAGTTGTGTTAGCAGAACTAAATTTCTTGATATTGGGAATACTTTAGCTTTATTATTATTGCTGTCCCAAACACAACATGGAGCATATTAAAAAAAAAACAAAAAAACTTACTTCATTATCTGTGGACTCATGAAGGCCAGAATATCAGCTGCAACTTTCAGAATGGCAACTTTAATCAATAAAAATCTAAATGTTTGCCATAGAGGGGAAAGCAGAGATGGTTTCTGGAAACTTGCTTTCTCTGTTATCACCCCTTTGTCACAAGGAGCCTGTCAATTTACAAAAGACACACACACAATTAAGACAAAGATTTGAACACAAAAATGCAGTGCGTCAACAAAGCAATGGGCACACCTATGGTGCTGTGGAGCATACTTCTTCCAACTCAGTGAAGGGTGTTCAGATCAGTTTCTGTCTGCACTCTGTAAAACTTGCCCATACCAGTTTTGCCCTGGCCTCTTCTTTTGTCATTCAGTTTCACGTGCATTCTAAAACAATATGCATACCCTCACGTTTGTGGCAAAACCAGACTTTTAGGCACCTGCCTCCCTTACTTGGTGTAAACATTGCTCGTGCCAATTGGAAATGAACACAAACAGGTTTTGGGCCCCCTTCCCTATGACACTTCTGTGATGTCATAGTTGGTACTTATGGGTCTGTCTGCACATGGCAGACAGAGAGAGGAGAAAGAAAAATGAATCCTGTGTATCCCGTCCTGTACCCCGTAACCGAGCTTGATCGCCTCAAAGCCTCTCTCTCAGCTCACGTATTTCAAACAGAGCTTCTACGTTTGCCAGTCGTTATGCGTTGGTTTGTATTTGTAAGTATTGATTATTACTAAATGCTGTAACTTTGTTTATAAATATTGTTAGTAGATATTTTAGTCATTGTGTGTTTTAAGTTTCATTAAGTCTATTAGCTAATCAAAGGCTGCTCCCTTACCCCTTGTAATTATCCCCAATAAAACTTTAAATTGATTAATTTTAGTCGTGTGTGTGTGTGTGTGTGTGTGTGTGTGTGTGTGTGTGTGTGTGTGTGTGTGTGTGTCTGCAGTTCACGTCGTGACCCATACTCAACAAAGCAATGGGCACACCTATGGTGCTGTGGAGCATACTTCTTCCAACTCAGTGAAGGGGAGGAATAGAAATATTTCTGTGCAAAAATTTTTTTAGACTATCTAGTAATATTTTACGAAAGGGGAATAAGGATTATGCAATCATCCTTCAGTATCACAAAAAGGCAATTTATTACCATGGGTAAGCCTTCAACAGAAAAAAATCGTCCTCGAAAAATCATAGTTGAAATGTCCAAAAATCTGTTAAATGTGTTAGAGAAAGCTTTTTGTACTGTATATGGATCCAGATAAATAAGAAGGTACACTGAAAAACCACTTAAGTATCTTTTTGCTTTACAGTGGGAGTTGTAGCAACTGCTATATTTAAGGTTTCCTAAGAATTTCTATTCTAAAGGTGTGATGTCAGTTGCTAAAAAGCTTTCTAAATCTTAACTTGGCACATTGACATTTTCCAAATTAAGTCTCCAATCAAAACTGAATATTCTTATAAAGTATGAGCAAAAACAAATCTGCTCTTCTTGGGTATTACAAGAGTTGGGGGCTGAGGAGATACTTTTTACAAATCAGCTGTGGTTAGAAAGGTGGCATCCAGAAGAGAAATGGCCCAGTAAGATCTGAAGCCTTTTGGAACCTAACTCTGGGGCAGAGCCCCAAGATCTGAGCTGCCAGACCTCAACACCCTGCCGACCATATCATGCATAAGCCGGAGTCCCCTGATGATCTTATCTTGACTGGCCATCAAGAAAAGTTTGTCTGCCTTATTGGGAATGGTGAGCACTGTATGCTCTTAAGTCTCTCAGGACAGAGGCTCTTCATATAGACTTCCTAAGGTTATGGCATTCCTGCAGAAGCTAGTCAAACATGTAAAAAATAAATAAATCCATAATGCGAAACTTCAAAAATAACCAAAAAACCTACAAAGACCTACCACAAAATAATAATCCAGGAAATGTCATTAAAATATTACACTGAAACTTGCTCTGTCTACACTAAAGACTCTTACTAATGGTTGGAATAAACCTTGCATTTACACACACCAGTGCTTGCAATGGTGCACAAATATTGCCAGAACCTTAAACAATTGTTCTTGCTTAGAGCAGTGATTTTCAATCTTTTTTCGTTTGTGGACCCCTACATTTCAAATGGAGGTGAGGACCCCTTTGGAAATTCAACCTGTGGTCCGCAGACCCTGACCATAGAAGTCTTGGACTGAAAACTGACTGAACAGAATTTAACTATAAATGTTGCATGTGCTCAACACAGCATTTGATGCAGCCTGAGAAAGGGTGCTAAACTGTGAGCATATATGATAACACCACCACTTTCAGGTTTTGATCTGTTGGGGTGGGGTATTCACATACTTTTGATTGATCAGAACAACAAAATGCCTTTTTTGGGAGCTGAAACATTATATTTTCATAGTCATCTTTAACGGGCCCCTTTGACGCAGTCTGCGGACCCTCAGGGACCCACAGACAACAGGTTGAAAACCACAGGCTTAGAGCAAGACTCATTACCATTGCTAACGGGAGTTAAACATATACTGTACATTTGACACACTTTTGTCTGGTATTCTGAACTAGTGCACCCATCAAGGGAGAGAAATCTATGAGGTGCTCTGAAGATATTTAAATCATTACAATAATATAATTAAGTTTCAACGAGGATTTTTCAGGATGCCTAATATAAATTTAGAAAAAGGTAATGGTTAGTGATATTACTTATTGCTATCACCAATACCTTTAATCCTTTTTTTGCCTTTAAGAGTTCCTTCCTCCAATGCTTTTCAAAGTTGGGACATACAGTATATGGAGAGTCACTTTCATTCAATTCAAACAGATCCTCTCTTTCCAATGGTTTCTTGTAGCCTAAAGTTATTATTCTGAAAGAAAAACAAATGCTTTAACAAGTGAACTATTACAAGAAACACAAAGCAGTCAAATCAAAGAGGGATCCTAACTAAGACACTTTATATACATACTATAATACTTATAAACAAACTCTACATTCACAATAATAAACAGAATATGTATAATATAAAAGGCAAAATTGTGGAACCCACCTATAGTCAACTCAACTATAATGAAACTATAGTTATAGTAGGTAAGGGCCCAATCCAAAATCCCCAGACCTGAAAACCCTCAATGAGGAAAACCTGCACGTCAGCATCCATCTGTAGTTAGGAGGATAAAAAAATTCTAGTTTTTTGAACAGCAAATCTGGTTAGCGACCATCCACTTATTATGATGATCTACAGAGAAAATGTTTTTCTTTATAATAGGATTCCACTCTACTGTGACTCATCCTTAACCAGGATATTCAGAGACAAACAGAAATTGTGTTTTAGTATAAGTCTACAATAAGCTTACAATAGATCTTGATTTGTTTAAATTTTGGGTCATACTATCCCCTTTGCTGTTAGAAACACAAGAGCTGAAATGGGTCTAAATAATAGTCATAATCACCCTGGACCAACAGGAATCCCCCCCCCCCCCTGAACAATGAAAGGAACCTGTAGGTTTTGGGAGCATGACTGGCTGGACAAGGCGCAAAGCAACCAAATAGGGAAAGTCTACAAAAATTAATGCTGATGTCAAAGTCAATTAATTTTTTAAGAAAGTTCCAAAAGTTTGAAAAGCAACAGATATGAAACAACCAGATGTCACTGCATAGGCCTAAAAGGGTCCCAACACGACAAGATTAAGGCATACATACTCCAAGTCTTGAAGCATAAGCTTTCGTGGGCTAATACCCACTTCGTCGGATGCAAGCAGTGGAAGAGTGCATCCGACGAAGTGGGTATTAGCCCACGAAAGCTTATGCTTATGCATATGTTTCAAAACTTTATAGTTAGTCTTTAAGGTGCCACAGGACTTTGTTACCTCTGCTATTCCAGACTAACATGGCTACCTCTCTGATACTCCAAGTCATTGCTTAGAGTCCCATCTCCTGGAGCCAGGTGCTGAAATCAGAATTTCAGCATTCATTTCAGGGATTCCAATTTTTTTTGGAAAATGTGCCCTGAGTGTAACAGTACCTGTCTGAGACAGGAGAGAACCTGACACAATATCTCTACAAGCAGTGAACTGCCCCATTGGTCTCAATTCTGAATCCTAGTGCTATCTCAAAAGAAGAGATGAGTCTATTGAAGGGTCCAATGTGGGTTGTGCCTAAAACCCCAGATTGGGGCAGTCACATATTCTTCCCTTTAGATTATGCCCCACTAGTATGGGGAGGCACGAGCCATCTATGCTCACCTTGTCTCTCTAATATCCTGGTACCGAGAAGGCTGCAACTACACTTTACTGGAGAGTAATACAAGAGTAAAACATTATCTAATAAAACAACATTTTAAATTAAGTCTTTTAGGGCTCTCCAATAAGGACACTTAAGAGTTCAAATAATATTGATTGCAACAAGTTGTGCAGTAGTTATTTTACAGCAATCCTAAGGAGCTCCCTCAAGGAGATTATAGCAAATATGCATGTATACAGAGCACATGGATAACCTTTACTATCACCAAGTTTTGCACAGAAGAAAGTCAAAACCTTAAACAAAATTTGGACCGTTCTATTTTTGAAGAAAGTTGTGAACTTATTATTCATAAGTCAATGTCTGTGATAAAAGTGATGAGTTCTAAATTTTATGCAAATTGTCCAAGAACTGGAAACTTTAACTTGCAATGTTACTGTATGCAAAAACGTTGATTAAATCCTGGGTCCACTGAAATCAATGACAAAACTCCCATTAAATTTAATGGAGTTAGGTTTTCACCACATAACGTGAAAACTTGAAATTAGGCTAAGCAAAAAAAATCAGATACTAAAGTTTAAGAATATTACAATAGTAATGTAGAACAAAGCAAAAAGCAGTTGTTACTTTTAAACTGACTAATTATATTAGTAATATTTCTCTCTCTCAGAACTATAGGCTTACACTATAAACTTACATGTCGTACTGTTTATTTTGACCTGACAGTATTTCTAAACGAAGCACATGATGTAGAAGGAGTGCTAGTAATGAGTAATAGTCAGGAGACAAAACATGTGAAGTTGCTTGAAATATCCTACTGAATGTTAAATGACAGTAGGCAGCCCAACCTGAAGTAGCTGAGCTTTCAATTCATATGAATGTATGCTATAGCTAAGGAGGAGAGGTTTTTATAATCACTTGTTTAAAATGACACATAATTTGGAGGGAAGGAGAGAACAAATATTAAAGAAGAATACACAGGAAATTAGTCATATAACTGATTAACAGGGCTCTTGCTAATTCTCTGTAGATCACACCAAAATATTTACTCTTGTAATTATATTGCCACACACAACACTAGGAAACATACATGTCTATTTTCTAATAAAGGGGACCTTACGCATAGCTCCCACCAACTTAAAACACTTTACAATTGCTAATTAAAGTGCAAACATTATCTGTTTGTTATTATTAAGAACCAGGAAACCCAAAACATTAGTATGTGCCTAGAACTACAGGGCCGATGCATTAGGAAGTTATTGTTAAGAAGTGACTTATAGTAATTGTAAACTCCGGCTTTACAGCACTGTTTTAATAGAAATCTCATTCTGGATTAAAATGCAAGGCTGCATAAAGGGATAGAATGCATGTATGACTTGTGCCTAAACCCACTGAGCACAGGCACTAATAAATAGCTTAAATTCTCACCTGCTGTACCACGAATATGTGATCTTACTGAAGAAGGAAGCATTTTCTTCAGGACTGCATTTCTATTAATAAAAATAAACCCAACACAATTCATGTTATTTGAAGGGTAGAGGAAAATGAATCTGTACGTCACATTTTTTTCTTAGAAACTTAGGCATTAAGAGAACCATTCTCCCCTGGATCAATGTTAACGTGAGTTAAATTTATATATCGCAGATAATAAACTCCGAGTCCAGTACACAAAGTGATAACTAAAAATACATTAGCTTCCTATTTAATATTCCAGTGACATCACCTATATTTTCTAGGTAACACAGAAAACCTAGATCTGGCTCTAGAGGTGATCCTGGCAATTACAGACTGGTAAGTCTAACGTCCGTACTGGGCAAATTAGTTGAAACAATAGTAAAGAATAAAATTGTCAAGCACATACAAGGGGATCTTGTGCATAGCTCCCACTGACTTAGAGCACTTTATAATTGTTAAAGTGCTAAACATAATCTGTTTGTTATCAGTAAGAACCCTTCTGTTGCTTGCGGGCAGAGTGTGGCGACGGCTTTGCGCCGGGGCTGGGGCTAAGACGTGGAGATGGGTGGTGCCTGCGTGCTGGCTCCTCCCAGGCTCCCTGAGCTTCCTCTAGCACTGCGGGCCCCTGGCTTCGACTCAGTCCCGCGCTGGTGGCGGCTGCTATCCTGCTCTGCATCCAGGGGCTCATTGGTTGGTAAATATTAAAACAGGTTGATTTGCAACTAAATATAGCCTTTGCACTAAATTTGGAGCTTCTTTCTGTTAAGCAGGAGGACACACTATATCTATACACATTTATTTGAGCAATTATATAATTTAATTTATTTTTATTTAGATTCTTAAATATTACATTTATTATTTGATAAACCGGTGAGTGATTTTTTTTTACTAGATGTTTAATTTTTTTCATATACAATTTGTGTCAAGCTGGAAATTCAAATTTAATCAGATATGCACATAAACACCACTTAAAATATTTCAAGTGTTAAATAAAATTACCTTAAATGTGCTGGATAAATAAGAAAAAAGTGCATCAAAGTTTATAAAAATATGCTTGTCAATTAAAACTAAATGATTTCTTAAATAATCAAAGAAAGTAGTAGCTGTAGTCAGTGAATTGAATTGACCATGTCCTTCAAGATTTTAGAACCAGTAGATCTCATCCCCAAGCACCTAGTTTTTATTCAAAGACTGGAAGAGGAAAACAAGCCTTGCATTTTCAACTCCCAGCTGGTTTCTTAAGTTCAATGACTAGTTCATTAAAAAAGTTAATCGGTTGAATAAAGTGAAATAAGGAAAATGTACTTTTTGCCCTTGAAAAAAGGCTACTGCTGTCAAAAGTGGTTAGCTTTACAAACTTTGGTTGCAGGTGCTTATCCAGTGATTTACACCACTCCAGTGGTTTGATTTTCCTTATCATTTGGTAGCCAACTGGTACTGCTTATTTTTTAAATTTAATTTACATTATTTTAATGTATTACAATATGTTTTAGACCATAACATATGTACTAATTTCACACCAGTCTCTCACTTTGATCCAAACTACAGTTTGCAAATCCTTTTAGACATGTACCACTCAGGCCCTGATACTGTAATCTAAGAGTGTAAACTGTTTTTTTCCTTCATATTAAAATATCACCTCAGGTCCCATTGTGTTAGACATTGATCAGATATGTAGGGAGAGACCATCTCTGCCAAAAGGCTTACAGTTATACAGACAACACAGAAAAGGGATGGGAAGGGAAAGATAGAGAAATGAAGCATCCTCTTGTCTTGTTGGTTTCTCTTACTCTGAAATCAGTTTACATTCTGTTCATGGAATTTTACTTCTTCTAATACTAGACTGAGGGAGACACAAAAGAGAATGTAAAGGAGAGGAAAGGAAAGTCATAGGACAGGGAGAATCCTACAAAGAAAAAAAGAGGGCTACCAGGAAAGATTTACCAAAGTGGAGGAAGCAAGAAGTGCAAGGTTCCTAGGGCACAGGGGTGTAAACTGGGGGAAAATGTTACAAGGCCTCTGAAAGAAAGGTGACCTGAGACTCACTTGGAGTTCCCAGAGTGAAGGGAGCAAGAAGTGCAAGGTGCCTCGGATAAACAACTGTCAGAAGAGAGGGGATGTGAGACTCCCCGGGACCTGACACAGTCCTAACCCCTATTTCCAAGCCGGAATATTTATCTAATGCCACATACTGAAGAGCCCTTAGAGTCTAGACGATGGTCCCCATCCCGCAATCACCTTTCTTCCTCCAAATCCTCCTCACTCTTGATTGGGACTTCCACGCCCCCCGGGCAAGTTTTGTCTCATATAACGACCAGGTTTCCAGTTCATAAACAAATGGGAGCATGAAGCCCGGGATCCTGCCCCCAGCAGTGATCGCAGGGAATTGCTCCGGAGCAACCGCTCGACCAAGCCCCATCACGCCAGCCCTTAGGTGACCTGGTGCAGGTCGTGGGAGCGGCGGGTCCCTGGGGCACAGCACAGGCCAGGCGGCTCTAGCACGAGCTCCCCTGTCCGCCGGGCTGCGCGGGGACAGCGGGGTTCAGTCTCCCGGGAATCTCCCAGCCAGCAGCGCCCCCCGCCCCTGCGGCTGGGCCCGGGACCCCTCCCCAGCCCCGCGGGGGCCGGTTACCTGCTGGCTGGGCGGAGGGAGGAGCTCGTAGGAGCCGCCCCCTCTCCCGTGCAGGGCGGGCAGCATGATCCGAGCCGCTCGGGGGTCCCTGGATGCGGGGCAGGGCGGTAGCCGCCGCTGCGGCGAGCGCTCGGCTGAGTCGCTGCCAAGGGGCAGCCGGTGCTGGAGGCAGGTCGGGGAGGCTGGGAGGAGCCGGCCCGCAGGCACCACCCACCTCCGCGTCTGAGCCTCAGCCCCGGCACCGCGCTCCGCCCGCAAGCAACGGGAAGGTCGGGTCAGGGAGGCGGAAAGCAACTCCCGCCTGTTCCTGTGTCCCCGGGGCAGAGACAGAGCCCCAGCGGGGGATGGGGGCGCTGGGCACTAGCAGCGGGTACCCCGGCCGCGGGGGAGAGCAAAGTCAGGACTGAGGGGCTAACTTCCCCCTGGAGGCTTTTAGAGGCAGCCGGCCTGGCTCTCCGGTTGCGTTCAAGAGAAGGGTTTTGTATTGGACACTATGGGGGACAGGTTCGGCTGGGGATCGCAGCTCATCGCCAGGGCAGATTTCCTGCCTGCTCATGTTGGTCTTTCAGCTTTCCCTGGGCCTGATTCTGTCCCTCCCCCCGCTTTTTTGTGTGGACTAATATTGCACGCTAAGGGATTTACTACTAAAGGTTGGGAAGGGTGGCAGTAATGGCCTGTACTGCCTCTAATGGCTCATTCCGCGTGTGCTTAGAAGATTCTCCCCAGTCTCCCTCCACATCTTTTGGGGGGCAGGTAGAGGTTCACCAGGGTCTGTCCTTGATCCCCTTCTCTTCTCCTCTCTACTTTATCTTTGGGTAATCTCATCAGCAAACATAAATTCCACTACCATCAGTGTGCTGACAACTACCCGATCTCTCTCTACTCCAGGCTTTTCATCTTCTATCCAAACTAAAATCTGTTTGCCTGGCTCATATCTTCTCAGGGATGCTTAGTGTTGTAATGTTCTCTCCACTTAACCAAGATAGGTGAAGTTATACTTCATGCACAGTGTTTTGTGCTGGGCACAGTGTTTTTTGTATACTCAGGGCCGGCGACAGAAATTTTGGGGCCCCCTACTGTGAGCATTTGGTGGCCCCCCGCCTCCCCCTCCCCCCGCCGGTCTCCCGCCCCCTGCCCCGCCCGCCGAGCCTGGCCTCCTGCCCACCGCCCAGTCCGGCCTCCTGCGCCCCTGCCCAGCCCGGCCTCCTGCCCCCCAGACCCCCTGCCCGCCCGCCCAGCCTAGCCTGGCCTCCCCGCCGGCTCCCAGCCTACCAGACATACCTGGGGTGGGGGGTACGACTGGTTCCGGCGCGGAGGAGCTGCCCGTCCACGAGTTTCAGACTCAAACTCCTGCAGCGAGCCACACCCTCACGGCGTGGCGTGGCTCGCCTCGGCGCATGCGAAGATACACAAAGAGATGACCCACCTGAGGTGGGCGGGGTTAGGGACGCAGAGGCGCCCTCCCCATTGGTTCCCCGCCGGCCCCTAGGCCGGCGCCAGCTGGGCTGTGCGCAGCTGGGTCTCCCCAGCCCCGCTTACTGGCCCCCACCCCCGCGGAGCGGCACTCCCTGCCATCCTCTGCAGCCACCGGGGCGGGGGAGGCGCTGGATGGATGGAGCCCCCCCCCCCCCCCACGCGCCAAGGGCTGGTGGCCCGGCTTTTGCACGTGGGCGGGAGAATTGCATGCAGCCGGGGTGCCGCGGGAGCGGCACGCCCGGCCACTCATCTGAAGCCGCCGGCATGAAGGGCTTGGGAGGCAGCCGACCGCGGCGCCGGACACAGCCGCGGAAAGAGCGGCCAGCGTGGACAACTAAGGGTAGAGCTGTACCGGTCCCCGGACTTCAGGGGACCCCCCTGAAGTCCGGGGCCCGGTACAGCTCTACCCGTTGTACCCCCCTGTCGCCGGCCCTGTGTATACTAAATAAATGTTATGGAAATGTTGTGCTTTACAATACATATAATGCACTGACTCAAACGGTTCTCAGAATTCTTTTCCCTACTTCATTGATTCTAACAATCCTGAATGCAGGTTGCGTAGCATACACAGTTCAGGGACCCAGAAAAGTTGTATTAATTTTCCATTGGGTCTATCTTGTCTGGCAGTAGCATACCTTGTAGTTCTAGTTAAATGGACAGTGGCAGGTTACAGGCAGCATCCTGAAAAAACAAGTTTACTTACCAGTGATATATGATTAATAAAAATACACCGGACCCTCGCTAGAAGGCGCGTCTATGTAACGCGATAGGATGTGGTCATGGCCAAGGATCCCAAATTTAGTTCAGTCACAAAAACTCATTTCTGGACTTGGCATAGATCTCAATATTGCGTTCTAGCGAGGGTCCGGTGTGTTTACAATTCTCACTTTTCTCTTCATCTATGCTGTTTACTCTTTCCATCTCATTCAATTTGGATACTAGAAATAATTTATTCTAATCAATTTGAATATGGTTTCTTTGTATTAATAAAATGTTGCACTATTTGCCTCTCAAACAATCCAAAGTGATATTTACATCTAAATGAACTGGGTCAATGTAGAAGGTAACAAAATAATAGAAATAGAAATATTAACAGCCTACACTGATCCTCAACTTTTTGTAACAGAAAATTTTCAAAACAAAGCCATCCTTTCTACTCAATAGGATTATAGTAGTATTTCTGTTGCCCTTGTCTTGCACAAAACCAGAGCACTGTTCATTTCCGTTTGTTACAGTAATGAGTTATACTTTGTTGCAAATAATACTATAAGCAAGGAAGTGAAAAATAGGAAACAATTATTTCTTCTTGTGTTATTTTGATTTTTCAGTATTGTGACAATGATGTTTTTCCTTTGTTAGATAGTGGAATAGTTGTCTTTTCATACAATTGCTGTATGAATAATTCACTTAAGTCTTGCTGTTAGGTTACAAATTAGCATTCCAGTAAAAAATTGAAAAGCTACTTGCACAGGCAATAACAACCCTTAGGTGACCTTTTGACCCACTGTTCAGAAAGCTTGCATTCTTGATTTTAAAGCAAGCAAATAATATACTGAAAGATAAATTTATGGAATGTTAACATCCTTTTTGTAGATGCAAATTACACCCACAAAATGTGCATATAATCTTACTTATTAGTACATATGAGTAACCGTGCACAAATCACCTAGCTAAAAATGAAATGACTCAGATTTGCGCGCCCAAATTATTTTGCAAGTCAAAACTGTACCAATAACTATGGAAGGCCATATCTTAGCCCCGCTGAAAATATACCCTTGGAGAAGAAAATTAAATCAAAGCAGACTTTGATACCTGAAAAATTTTGTCACAGTTTTTGATTAGTCCAACACAAAGCTATGGTATGAAATCGTGAATCTTTAATACTACTCGGCTTGAACAATTCTTTTAAAAACTACCCTACAGAGTTCTTACTCCAACTCACATCTGTAATACTCTTGGATGACTAAAGTTGAAAACTTCATGTATTAGTGGAATAATAGTTGTCACTGCTTCATGAAAAAATAAGGGAAACAAAGGTGCTTTTGTCCTTTATTAGGAAAAGTTCAACTTTTACAATACTTTTCCTATACCCTTTTTAGAATGATTTTTCCCCCAAATATGTTAAGATTAACTGCAATGTCAGAATACTTTTTACATATTACATTTCAAAAATAATAGTAATGAATCTTGTGAATCCATTTTTGTAAAGTGCAAAAACGAGAGAGATGCTCACTCTCAAATAAAAAAAACAAATAGAAGTGCAATTAAAAAAACCTGTGAGCTCAGTCACACATATTAGTGCCTTTTTTTCTTGACTTTACATTTACGGTATTTTTGGCCATGTTCTCTTTGTTTTTTCCTGTCATTTTCCATGCTACTGTCACTATCACTAGTTTGCTGCTCTCTTTTTCTTTTACAAGCATTTTCATTAGCCAGGTATGATTCACAGTCGCTCAGTTGTGGAGGAACCCACTCAAAAGAGTTTTGCCCAGCTTTAAAATCCTCAACGGGATTCATATAGGGTGGCATAGGCAAAACTGAAGGAGGTGGTGGAGTCATCTGATAGTAAGGAAGCTGCTGTTCCATTGGATTGTAAACAGCATACTGCTGTGTTAAAAAATGGCTCATCTGAAAAAAATTTAAAAACTCAGTTATTAGGGCTGTCAAATGACTAAAAAAAAATCACAATTAATTGAGAGATTAAAAATAGTTACAATTAATCACTGTTTTAATTGCAGTTAAACAACAGAATACCAATTTGTACTTAGTATAAATATTTTGGATATTTTTCTACATTTTAAAATATATTTATTTCAATTACTACATAGAATATGAAGTGTACACTGTTCATGTTATACTATTATTTTTATTACAAATATTTGCATTGTAAAAAAGGTTTTAAAAAGACCATGCTTTGATTTGTAGATTGCAGTAAGAGGCATATTAATGTTTAGCATATCTGGCACGTAAATACCTTGTAACGCTGGCTACAACAATGCCATGTGAATGCCTGGTCTCACTTTTAGGTGACATTGTAAATAAGAAGCGGGCAGTATTATCTCCCATAAATTTAAACACATTTGTTTGTCTTAGCGAACAAGAAGTAGAACTGAGTGGACTTGTAGGCTCTAAAGTTTTACCTAATTTTGGTTTTGAGTGCAGTTATGTAAAAAAAAAAACCCTCTACATTTGTAAGTTGCACTTTCATGATAAAGAGATTACACTATCGTACTTGTATGAGGTGAACTGAAAAATATTATTTCTTTTTTGTTTCTTTTTTACAATGCAAATTTTGTAATAAAAAATAATAATATAAAGTGAGCACTATACCCTTTGTATTCTGTGTTGTAATTGAAATCAATATATTTGAAAATGTAGAAAATATCTACAATACTTATTTTATATTTTAATTGGTATTCTATTGTTTAACAGTATGATTAAAACTGTGAGTAATCGTGGCTATTTTTTAATCTAGTTAATTTGTTTTGAGTTAAATCGCTTCAGTTAAGTGTGATAAATTGTTAGAACTTAGTCTAATATGTAGAGCTATCAAGACAAATCTTAATTTTGCATACACCACTGCATCTATAATGAAAATCTTAGCACCATTTTACAACTAAGTTATTACTTTATATCATGCTTTTCCATTTTCAAAGAACTATAAAAATATTAAGTAATTCTACACCTTTGTAGGATACTTTAATATCTCCATTTTACAGACAGGAAAATTAAAGGAAATGTTAGACCCAATGCATCAGATTCTCTGCTCTAGATAAGCAGGAACAGGGAGGTCAATACAAATTATAAATGGGTGTGTGTGCATACACACACTGAGGGAAAGGGCTTCGGGCAGAAAAATGGTTTTATGTCATCTTTGTGCCTTCCCAAATTCTAACTTTGGCCTTTGACTAAGTTAGGGCATCTCCCAGGCATCTCCAGTTTATGCCAGGGGCAACTGTGACAGCTGGACTGCATTGATGTTTTAGCCACACTCTCCTAGCTATACTTTCAGCACACCTCATGTCTCAGCTGGAGAAACACTAGAAGCATGCTTTAGTTTAGCAGATCCACTGCCTTTTATATTGGCAGCCTAATTGGACCACAGGGCAACAGAGAACCCAGCCCACAATGTTTGCTGCCTAAAGTTGGGCACTAAAATCCATATCCAGGCAGCAAAATAAGCAACCCTATTTTTCAGAATAATAGGGTTCCCTCAATTTGAGGGGGCCAATGTCAAAACAAGATTAATTTTGGACTGGTAGCCAGGCACTCAAATTCTGATCAGGCTTCCATTTTAATGTCTTACACAAGCACCATGTCAGAAAACAAAATATCTGATTTTTATACTCCCTGGTATGCTAAAAATTTGTAATTACTACACAGACATACCTCTGTTTTCTGGACATTGTGACTAGGAATTCAGAAAATATACTATTTAATACATGAATTCTGTTGTTTTTCATTTCACACAAGCCATTTTGCTTTAATGGAAGGAACAACTATTAACCCAGATTTGTTACATTTAAGCAAACTCACCATCTTCTGAAAGACTGAATATTCCCGAGGTAAACTACTGTTCATTGGAAAAGGAGTAATGGGAAATGGAGGACTGCCATAAGGCTCTTGATTCCTATGAAAACAAACAAACACGTGAAGATGAGTCTTGACAAAGATTCCTTTTTTAAAAAAAAATCTATTTGAATTTTGGGGATATCATATGCAGCCATCTGAATGGATTATATGTTAAAAGCTGAATAAACTTGTTCTAAGAGCTGAAACTCCATGACAAAATTGGGTCAACTAAAGGAACTAGAAGAGAGGATTCAGCAAAGGCCTGTTCCCGAAGGCCTGTTCCCAAAGTCAACTGAAGTCCATGAAAAGACTTACATAGACTTTAAAAAAGGACATCGGATCAAGCCCTGTAATCTTAATTTCCCTTAGCAGTTCTGCCAGAGTTTTAAACAAAAGTGTTGAAGATCTAGGCTGGGTTTTCAGAGATAAACTCCATTATGATTTAAGTTTTTGTATTCTTATGTCATTTGTACATGGACACAAAGTTGATGCAGTTTTAAAATTATTTCCATTATCACCAATTGCTTTTTTCTAAAAAAAATTATAGTTCTAGAGGGTTTTTTGTGAATAAAAAATGCGCTCAAATAATTTTACAACATTTATGCTTTCTTGTGGAAGAAATGAGGCATGTAAAATTAATTCTGTCTGGTCATTTTGGACTGACATAGTATCCATTCTAAACACCCAAATATTTAAAGTAATAGGATCCAGGCCCAACCACACTGGTCTAAAAACCAAGCTTGCTGACTTGTGACTAGGCAGAGGTAACATGGTCCCCAACAGCTTGACCAGCTAGCAGGAATGGAATCAAACTACACTAGCATAGTTTATATATGTGGTACGTATACACTGATCTCAGATTCTAGTATGGGTTACAACTTTTAAAATAATCGATGTTTCACACTAAAAGACCTCCACCCCCAATATAATACAGTAGAACCTCAGAGTTAACAAACACCTTGAAATGGAGGCTCTTTGTAACTTTGAAATGTTTGTAATTCAGAACAAAAATTATGGTTGTTCCTTCAAAAGTTTACAACTGAACATTGACTTAATATAGCTTTGAAACTTTACTATGCAGAAGAAAACATCCTTTTTTTTTTAAGTTTACATTTAACACAGTCCTGTACTGTATTTGTTGTTGTTATTGTTTCTGCTGCTGCCTGATTGTGTACTTCTAGTTCCAAATGAGATGTGTGGTTGACTGGTCAGTCCGTAACTCTGGTATTCGTAACTCTGAGGTTCTACTATAAAACCATACAGAGTCTGGGACATAATCAGAGAGACCAAGAATCCCATGTACCATCAAACCCAGACACAGCAGCATAAACTGTACATGTGGAGCCAAAATTAATATATTATGACCACCATTTTACAGGGTAAAATCTACTATATTAGGTCCTTGAAATACTTGTAAAAGGATCCTGGATATACAGTGTCTCGTTTTACTTCTATAAAGGCCTAATGCTGCTTCCACATACTACAATTTCAGTAGGATTAATCCCTCAGTACTTAAAAATACATGAGGGGTTGTTGTTTTTGGTGAAAGCTATTTCAACTCCTCCTTCTTCTCACCCATTAATTGCATTATCCCAGTAGGCTGATTTCAATTAAGTGTTAAATTTTAATTAAAATAATGCAATATATTGAACAATGTTGAGCAATATCTTTAAAAATGTTCTCCATTACCTATATGTTGGTGAATATATGTCAACCCAGTTCTCAAAACCTTGGCTAGGGCTGTTTAACTCTGGTGAGTGGGAACTCCCTGTAAACAAAATTAAAATGGTAACATTTATTCTGTTTGTAATGAAGACTATTACCGTAACTGCTTAAAAATGAAGAAACTATCTTAAATCAGTTGTGGGAGACACAAAGTTGGGTCTATTTTTTATAGCAAATCACTTGTAGATGTAAGAGAAAGTTCTACAGCAAATTAAAATTCCAGAGCCTGATTGTGACTGCATGAAAATAATAGCTAAATATGCATGTGATCTAATATTCATTACAATGGGAGTTACTTCTGATTTAATAGTGGTGTAACTGAAAGCAGAATCTGACCCACTTTCTTGTAGAAGGTATTTCCTTTACTCCTGATTAAGTTTTCCAAAAGTGGCAAAGAGACTCAGGAGTCTAAGTCTCTTTTCAAAAGATTTAGAAGCCTTAAGTCCCACTGAAACTCAATGGGACTTAAGCTCCTAAAGTACTCAGGCACTTTGGGAAAATGTTACCCTATGCCAACAGAACTTTTCTGATCCACGACTCCTATTTTGAACATCATTTTTTTTATCCATTAGTTTCAACAGATTAGAAATCTTGTAGCTTTTATTTAGTACACAGCACAAATTATCACCATAATATATTTACATAATCCCAAAATGTTTAAATAACACTAAGGATTTGACTTAAAGTGACACTTCCAACAATTAAGATTCATAATTTCTTCTCTTTACTTTTTGTAAATACTCTTGAAATAGCTTGAAAATTAGATTTCTCTAGGTGGTATTTCATTCTTTTTGCCAAATGTTTATTTTCTCTCTCCTGTGCCCTTTGTTATTTTGTTTAATTTACAGTCAACTTCACTACAGCTTTCAGAATAGTTTAACTGTAATACTAAAGAACCTGGACACTGTGCTCTTAAAGGGGACTGTGTTGGTTGTTTCTTGTTGGTTACTCACTCAAAAGATGACTCAGTACAGATTTTGAGTTTTATAGCATATAGCATAGTCTAAGACAGGGGTGGGCAAACTACGGCCCGCGGGCCACATCCGGCCCGCGGTGCCATTGCATCCGGCCCCCCGGCTGAGGAGGCTTCCCCCGCCCCTCCCCCAGAAGCAGCTGCACGGACAGCATTCTGGGGGGCTGGGGCAGTGCACTACCCCCTCCCCCAGAGCCGCGCCGCGTGGCCAGCACTGGGGGAGTGGGGGAGAGACGTGGTTGCGCTCCCGTCCTCCTCCGGAGCCGCGCCGCTGCGAGCAGCGCTCGGGGGGGGGGGCGGGGTGTGGCTTCCCCCTCCCCCTGAGCCGCGCCGCACGGCCAGCGTTGGGGGAGTGGGGGAGAGACGTGGTTGCGCTCCCATCCTCCTCCGGAGCCGCGCCTCTGCGAGCAGCGCTCTGGGGGGGGCTTCCCCCTCCCCCTGAGTCGCGCCGCGTGGCCAACACTGGGGGGGGGGTGAGGGGCGGCTGAGCACTCCACCCTCCCCCAGAGCCGCACTGCGCGCAGAGCTCTGGGGGCCGGGGCGTGCTCGCGCCTCTCCCAGAGCCATGTGGGGAGCACTGGGGGGCCGGGGCTGCGTGCTCCCCGCTCCCCCAGAGCCATGCCAGGAGGGGAGTGCTCTGGGGGCTGGGGCAGCATGCTAACCCCCTCCACCGGAACCCCACTGAGCAGCTATGGTAAGGGGGGGGGCGCGTAGGCAGGGTTCTGGGGTGGTGGTTGGGGGGGATTTGGAGAGGGGTGGTCAGGGAGTGGGGTGAGTTGGATAGGGGGTGGGGTTCCAGGGTGGTGATTAGGGGGTGGGAGGGTGGATAGGAGTCGGGGCAGTCAGAGGACAGGGAGCAGGGGAATTGGGTAGGATCCTGGGGGGTGGTTAGGGGTCTCTAGAAGGGGAAATCGGGACAAGGTCGGGCGGGGCTGGATGGGTTGGAGATTCTCAGGGGGTAGTCAGGGGGCGGGAAGTGGGAGGGGACCAGATTGGGGGCGGGGTCTTCCCTACCCGGCCCTCAATATAATTTGGCAAACCCGATGTGGCCCTCGAGCCAAAAAGTTTGCCCACCTCTGGTCTAAGACAAACGTTAATGGATTGATTAATTTTGGAAATAAACTGCTGGAAAGTGTTCTTTTTATCTTAAAAAAGTAGAATCTGAAATGCCATTCTTAACTCATTACTGGGGTAGTTCTCTGACAGACTCAGGGGACATGGAGACCAAATCCTGATCTCACAGAAGTCAATGGCAAACTTCACTGGGACCAATCCAAGTACCCATGCACAGATGAAAAAATACGGGAAGAGGATAAGAAGGAGAAATCACATCTTGTACATCTAGTACAGTACTTCAGCACACTTTTGTTGTTGTTTAGTCTGGCAAGCCATTATTGAGATATAAAGATAATTAATAAAAATAATTATACATCACATATATAAATAGCTATATTTTACTGTGATAGTAAAAGGAAATTATTTTCTATTTTGAAAGCACTGAGCTATGTATCTTACTGCATTCTCTCTTCAGATTATTAAATTTGACAATTTGAATGTCGTTTATTTTCTACCATTTATAACAGACTGACCTTCCATTCACAATGATTGTATCTGATAGAATTAATAAATGATTTTACTGCATACACTTTTATATTTTAGATTCTGTATGATCAAATGGCTAGCAAACACTGCATCTACATTAACAAACTTCATAGCTGAAACACACCAATGGTACAACTTCACTAATGGGTAAGGAAAAGTGTAGGCCAGGGATGAGCAAACTACGGCCCGCGGGCCCATCCTGCCCAGCCCGAGCTTGCTGGGAGGCTCACTCCGGCCCCTCTCCTGCTGTTTCTCCGCTGCCACGCCACTGCACAGGCAGTGCTCTGGGGGGCGGGACTGCATGGTAGCGTGTCTGAGCAACATGGTAAGAGGGCCAAAGCTGGGGTGTTGGATAATGGGGCAGAGAGTCCCAGGTGGCAGTCAAGGGATGGGGCATGGGAGTCCCAGGGCTATGTCATTGGGCGGGGGTGTGGATAAGGGTTGGGGCAGTCAGGGGACAGGAAGCAAGGGGGAGTCCTGGCGGGGGAATTAGGGTGGGGAGTCTCTGGAGCGGGCAGTCATGGTACAAGGAGTGTGTGTGTGTGTGTGTGTGTGTGTGTGTGTGTGTGTGTGTGTAGGGTTGGATGAGTCAGGAGTTCTGAGGGGGTGGAAAGTGGGAGGGGGCCAGACAGGGGTGGGGCAAGGCTGTTTGGGGAGGCACAGCCTTCACTACCCAATCTTCCATACAATTTTGAACACCCATGTGGCCCCCGGGCCAAAACGTTTGCCCACCCTTGGTGTAAGCTGTAGTGTCAACAGGATGCCCAGGCTAATACTGCTGTGTTTGGGTTACAAACACTGCAGGGAAATTCTTATTTGTTTTGTAAATATTTAAACTGAAATTCTTTTCAGACATGTTAGTGGAATCTACTAGTCACAAGTTTTATAAAAGTTTGGGTTTTATTTTCTTAAACACAGAATTAAAATTTGAACCTAATTTGACAGAACCCTTTTAATCACATTATGTTCCATCTTAAAAATAAAAAGTAAAAACAAGCATATGCTAGCAGTCCACACATCCCTTTTTGCCTCAGAAAAGAACTTGGCATGCAAACGTGATAAAATACTCTACTGTAAACATTCTCAACCAAGTTCTGCTTTCAGTTGCACTGGTGTAAACTCAGAGTGACTCTACTGTCTCCAGATTTACATTGTTGTGATCAGAATTGTTTCCCATCTTGTTGTCTTCACTGTATTCTTTTTCTCTGATACCTTACAAGTTATGTTCTGAATCCCCTGGCCTTTCTTTCTTATTAAACTTAATAACACAAATAGTTGATCTCTTGCTATATGAATATAGACATTTTTTTCCTAAGAGAACAGATTGTGCTTTGTTCACTTGTAACCCACCTCTCAAAAACACTACAGTAAAATCAAGAATTTGCATGTCACACAGCTGCTAAATCCATTCCACAATGACAGAGCAGAGCTGGAATTTCACAATAAAGGAAAACTAAAGTTGTTAATTCAATCATTTGGGAATTACTAAACCTACCAAATCGATACTGTACTTTAATAGGTCTTCCATATAAACGGATTCCATTCAGCAAAGCTACAGCATAAGGCACTGATTCTGTGTGCTTAAAGCAGACAAATCCAAAAGACTTGGGTTTTCCTTCTTTGTCTTTACATATGGTCACATTGGTTAAGGGTCCAGCCTGCAAGAAACTTAAATTATTTTCTCATAAATCCTTAGTAGAGAATAACTTTTAATTCTGTTTTGAATGTTTATTTCATTCATGAATATTTAGTAATGGTCAGACCTACGCAAAGTGCAAGCATGTGATATTTAAGATTCCCTACATCATTTTGACTATGCATGTCATTTTTTACTGACTGCATCCATATAGCTACAGACCTGGGGCTCTTGCAAGTAAAGATCAGCTGTGCACATGTTTGAAGGTAACAAAACATCTAATTGATGTGTGCTTCTTATTGTTCCTGATCACCCCACTCACACTCTCTCTTTTTAAATCACTCACTATCTTTTTAAATTATAAATTATTTGTGGCAGAAACTCTCTTAGGGGCTTGTCTTCACTACTGCAGGAAGGGATCGATCTTTTGGCAATCGATTTATCAAGTCTCATCAAGAAGCGATAAATCGATAGCCAGCCGCGCCCCCTCGACTCCGGAACTCCAGCTCGCCAAAAGGCGCAAGCTGGAGTCGATGGGGGAGCGCGCCGCCGACTGCTGCCGCCGTGAGGACGGCAGGCAAGTAGGCTGTATAGACACTGACTTCAGCTACGTTAGCATATCTACAGCCGATCTCCCCCTCTAGTGAAGACCAGCCCTAGGTCTGAACACCAGCTCGCACAATCCTGATAGGAACCTTTGGGTGCTGGTAGTGCAATTCAAATAGTGAGTAATACCAGCTACATATAACTAGGTCCCCATCTATGCTGCAGCTTGCGTAAGTTCAGGTAATAAGTAGCATTATTCAGTTTTGATCAGCTACTTAAAAAGAAAACCGTGGTAGGAATAGCAAACTTGGGTAGGTGGCTCCACTGTTATCTGTAATTGAAACAATACAAAAATCATTTTCACTCAAACATTGCCACTTATCACAAATATGTAACAAGGGACACTAACAATCATTAGGGATACACTGTAGCTTATAGTAAGCATTAGGTCCACATGTCTCCATAGAGAAGGGATCCATCTCTGTACCACTTGTACCATTTCAGTACTGGGTAAGCATGTTTTCAGAAGAACCAAGTTCAAAGTGATCATGCTTCAATAAATGCTGATTCCTGAATTTAAAATAAGTAGTAGTTTTCATAATACAGCATCCAGGACAATCAGCCTTCAGTACAAAAGAGAATGAACTAGTATTTGTCACTGAATCAGCATTTCCTCCTCAGATATGCCCCATTTCTAAAATGTGATTTGGCAGAATGAGAGGAAGCCCTCGTACCACAGGCCAGGAATGCTTAAGAGTGGTCATACTACATTTGGCTCATTTGCAGGGGAGACACATATGTCACCCCATTACTGTTTTGGATTGGTCAAATTGCTGTTCAATTCACTAGGTGGAGTCACAAAGCAACTAACTAGCTGTCCAAGTTACTGTTGTACAGCTACTGGACTTTTGGTCTTAAATGAGTGGCTTACTTGTTGGAAGTACTGATGATAAAATTAAGTTTAAGGTAAGAGCCAAAAAACCCCTCAAAATCATGTACTACTTTATGTCAGGCAGCATTGAGTGTGCCTGGCTTTTCAGCAATTGTAAATCTGCTCTTACTGCACAAACTGCCAGAGGCTTATATTTTCAGGTATATGCACAGACTAAATGGAGAACACTAGAGCACAAAGAAAAATAAAATCAGTTTAAGGTTTTCTGTATTTCTACTTAATGTAATACTCAGCATTTTAGATGATCATTAGCAAAAGGGAAAATCAGAATTTGTCCGTCTAGGGAACTGATCCTTTGGATTTATGGTGCTGAGCTGACAGTCATGATATCCACTCCATCTCATCACACTGAAGACATTAAGGATCCTCATAAGCATATTAGGGATTGGATTAATGTAATCTGATTGCAATGCATTGTTGCCAACTATCTATGAATTGGGACGAGATAAGATGACTGCACACACTTATTTCTGAAAATAAAGTTATTTTTTTTTTCAGAAGAAAATGGAGAATAAAAAAGATGAAAGTAAATATGAAAGAACAAAAATAATGTACCATTTTTTTTTCTAATTCTATTGCTGCAGAATGATGGTCAAGATAGGCAGAAGATTCAGCCCAGGCTATCCTGTGCAGGGAGTCTTCAAAAAGATGATCTTCAAACATCTTGAAGTATTTGTTTTTTTAAAGGAAGGCACATTTCAAAGTAATGGCAAATCAGCCACCAACTTTTTCAACTCTGCTTTATTTTTTCCAGAGTTATTTGAATCTCAAAGCAATTTTTTTCCTAATCTGCAAGTTTCCTACAGGTATCCAGTCTGTTGCTCAGGATTTCTCTAATGCAAATGGTCTGGTTCTTCAAGAACTAGTAGTAACAAACCATGTGCTCTGACGATCAGTCTTTTATACGTAGATCTTCCTGTTTATAAATAAAAAATAATTTTGTGCTGAGCAAAGTTACATAAACAAATAGTTATAAAAATGAAAAGAGAATAAATTTTATAACTGTTCTTTTCTATTTAATGTGGTAAGAGAAAACACTATGATACAGGAAAACAGGTTTAGGAACTAAAGGCTTAGCAGTGTTTTTGGACTATGAGGTTCTACCATCCTGAATTCTACAGTCCCCATGAGAGAGGGGAGGACAGCACTGCAGTGGAACACATCCAGGCACAATAAAAATAAGAGTAAAGGAGTACATATGGGGGAAGAGAGAAGGAAAATAAGGAAGAAGAAAAGACCTGCTTGGACTCTTGAGGAAGTGTATGATGGAAGTTATGGCTAATAGGTATACATTGTTAGCCAGGATCAGATGACCAGGGTAGCTCCTTCACAAGATTCATTTTGGGGTTAAGGACTGCATGTTGAGAGTGTCATCCTAATTTTATCCCACTGGAACAGCATGATGGACTGTCTGAGTAAGGATCAGGAGTACTACAGCATGGTTTAAATGTAGGGCGCAACAACAGAATGGCTGCTAAGGTGAGATGAGATGGATGCTTTTTTTCAGCTCCATCTTTGGAAAAAAGCTAATTTCAGGATTATGAAGTGGTAGAGGCAATAACAAAGGGTCAAACCACATAAGTAAGAAAAAGTCTAGGCCGTCATGCTTTCTTCTATAATTGGCCTCTATTTATTGTCAGTAAGGGGAACCCTGATGCCAGTGAATTTCCGATGTAAACACTATACACATGCACACACATGTGCATGCGCTCACACACTCAGATAGCAGAGAAATTGATCCCTACCACAATGTTTAAAAGGTAACCGGCAGGCATTTATTGCATTTGCATACACAAACACCAAAAACATTTGAGAGAGAAAATGTAGACTACATGGTTTTCACTGTGAATGGATCACATGCTTCTCCCCCTGTACTAGTTCCTACAGGCCGGGGTAACCTAAGTGTCTCCAAGGACTGAGAAGTTACCAACTCTTACAAATTCAGTACGTCTTGCAATAGTAGTTCTTAATGCCCCAGTTTCTGAAGTCAGATGATTATACAAGAATTTTAGCTTTCTCCTAATCTTTTGTATCTTTCTAACCATTTCTGGTACAGAGAAATGCTGGAAAACTGACTCAAATGATTCAAAACCCCAAAAGCAAATTAAAAAAAAAAAGTTTATTAAGAATCAGAGAGGTAGCCGTGTTTGTTACTTCTATTCCAGACTAAGAGTCCTGTGGCACCTTAAAGACTAACTAAAGTCTTGAAGCATAAGCTTTCATGGGCTAATACCCACTTCGTCGGACGCAAGCAGTGGAAGTGTCCAGGGGCTGGTATAAATAAGTAGGCAAGAACCAGGTGGGAGATAACAAGGTTAGTCCAATCAGGCTGGACCAGCTTGTTATCTCAAATCAGGGAGGGTGAGGTATTCCTCTAGCAACTGAACTGGAGGTGTGAACTCCGAGAGAGGAGAAGCTGCTTTTGTAATTAGCAAGCCATTCAAAATCTTTGTTCAGTCCCAGATTGATGGTATCAAATTTGCAAATGAATTGCAGCTCTGCAATTTCTCTTTGCAGTCTGGTCTTGAAGTTTTTTTGCTGTAAGATACTGACCTTTACATCTTTCGTTGTGTGTGCAGGGAGACTGAAGTGTTTTCCTACAGGTTTTTGTATATTGTCATTCCTGATATCTGATTTGTGTCCATTTATCCTTTTTTGTAGGGACTGTCCAGTTTGGTCGATGTACATAGCAGAGGGACATTGCTGGTGCATAATGGCATGTATTACATTGGTAGATGTGCAGGTGTGGCTGATCTGGTTAGGTCCTGTGATGGTGTTGCTGGTGTAGATATGTGGGCAGAGTTGGCATCAAGGTTTGTTGCATGAATTGGTTCCTGGGTTGGAGTTATTATGGCGCGGTGTGCTGTTGCTGGTGAGAATCTGCTTAAGGTTGGCAGATCGTCTGTGGGTCAGGATTGGCCTGCCTCCCAAAGCCTATGAAAGTGAGGGATTATTGTCCAGGATGGGTTGTAGATCACTGATGATGCGTTGGAGAGGTTTTAACTGAGAACTGTAGGTGATGGCCAGTGGTGTTCTGTTGTTTTCTTTCTTGGGCTTGTCTTGCAGCAGCAGGCTTCTGGGGACACGTCTGGCTCTGTTGATCTATGTCCTTATTTCCTTGTGTGGGTATTGTAGTTTTGAGAAAGCTTGGTGAAGGTCTTGTCGGTGTTGGTCTCTGTCTGAGCAAATATGATTGTACCTCAGTGTTTGGCTGTAGACAACGGATCATGTGGTATGTCTGGGATGGAAACTGGTGGTATGAAGGTAGGCAGAGCTGTCGGTAGGTTTTCGGTATAGGGTGGTGTCTAAGAAGTGGACTTCCCGTGTAGACTGGTCTAGGCTGAGGTGGATGGTGGGGTGGAAGCTGTTGAAATCATGGTGGAATTCTTCCAGAGTTTCTTTCCCATGAGTCCAGATGATGAAGATGTCATCAATGTAGCGTAGACAGAGAAGGGGTATGAGTGGACGAGAGTTGAGGAAGCATTGTTCCAGGTCAGCCATAAAGATGTTGGCATACTGTGGGGCCATGAGGGTGCCCATAGCAGTGCCACTGGTCTGGAGCTATATATTGTCACCAAATTTGAAATAATCGTGTGTGAGGATAAAGTGACAGAGCTCAGCAACCACTTGTGCTATGGCATCATCAAGGATACTGTTCCTTACTGCTTGTATTCCATCTTTGTGTGGGATGTTTGTGTAGAGAGCCTCTACATCCATGGTGGCTAGGATGGTATTTTCTGGAAGGTCACCAATGCATTGTAGTTTTCTTAGGAGGTTGGTGGTGTCACGGAGATAGCTGGGAGTGCTAGTGGCATAGGGTCTGAGTAGAGAATCCACATATCCAGACAGTCCTTCAGTGAGAGTGCCAATGTCCGAGATGATGGGGCATCCAGGATTTCCAGGTTAGTTGATCTTGGGTAGTAGATAGAATAACCCCGGTCAGGGCTCTAAGTGTATGTTAATTTGTTCCTGTGTTAGTGAAGGGAGTGTCCTGAGTAGATGGTGCAGTTTCTTAGTATATTCCTCAGTGGGATCTGAGGGAAGTGGCCTGTAGAAAATGGTATTGGAGAGTTGTCTGGTAGCCTCCTTTTGGTAGTCTCCAACTCAGGAACCAATCCATGCAACAAACCTCGATGCCAACTCTGCCCACATATCTACACCAGCAACACCATCACAGGACCTAACCAGATCAGCCACACCATCACTGGTTCATTCACCTGCACATCTACCAATGTAATATATGCCATTATGCACCAGCAATGTCCCTCTGCTATGTACATCGACCAAACTGGACAGTCCCTACAAAAAAGGATAAATGGACACAAATCAGATATTAGGAATGTTAATATACAAAAGCCTGTAGGAGAACACTTCAATCTCCCTGCACACACAATGAAAGATTTAAAGGTCAGTATCTTACAGCAAAAAAACTTCAAGACCAGACTGCAAAGAGAAATTGCAGAGCTTCAATTCATTTGCAAATTTGATACCATCAATCTGGGACTGAACAAAGATTTTGAATGGCTTGCTAATTACAAAAGCAGCTTCTCCTCTCTCGGAGTTCACACCTCCAGTTCAGTTGCTAGAGGAATACCTCACCCTCCCTGATTTGAGATAACAAGCTGGTCCAGCCTGATTGGACTAACCTCGTTACCTCCCACCTGGTTCTTGCCTACTTATCTATACCTACCCCTGGACACTTCCACTGCTTGCATCCGACGAAGTGGGTATTAACCCACGAAAGCTTATGCTTCAAGACTTTAGTTAGTCTTTAAGGTGCCACAGGACTCTTTGTTAAAAAAAAGTTTATTAACTTTCCAATATCTGGGAACCAGATTTATAATTTTTGAATGTTGTGAGGCTGAAAATACCAGATTAGACAACGGGACAGCGTGGCCACCCTCCTCGGGGATACGGGGCAGAGAGCTAAGGAAGCCAGCACCCTCAACCCCAGCTTGGGGGACAGAACAGGACGTGGACCCTGTACAGGGGGGGAGTGAGTTCTTCAACCTGCTCCACTGGATGCAGGTAGGAGCCGAGAAACAGCAGACAACAGGAGCGCAGCTCCGGTACTGACAGAACCCCCCCCATCACAGAGACACCCCAACCTGCCCCCCCCCCCAGGGGCCCTTCCATTCCACCAAGACCACCTCACCCTCCCACTTCCCCAGGATAGGCCCCGCCCCCACATTCCACCAGCCTCGCTCCGACCGAGCCCCCCGCCAGCTCCCACAGACCCCGCCCCCGGGGCCATGACCTCACATTCTACCCTCCTCGCTCCTGCCAGGCCCCCCGCATTCCACCAGCCTCGCTCCTACCCAGGCCCACCCCCCTCATTCCACCGCTTTGGCCCCGCCCCCTCTCCCGGCCGGCACCTGCAGGAAGAGCTCGTAGAGAATCTCCTCCCGCACGCGGCTCTCCAGGTTCCCTACGAACAGGGTCCGGTCCGGCTCCCCCGCCCGCCCCGGCGCGGACATGGCGGCCCGGCAGGGAGTCAGTCAGTCAGCACCAGCGCTCCATCAGCGCCGACACAGGGGAGGGGGGGGGAGTGAACACTCACGACCGTCCGTAAAGCGCCGGCAACCTGCCTCAACAGCACGACAGGCAGGCGGGAGTGCTTTACTGGGGTTGCTAGGAGACGGGTTCCGCGCCCCACGACAGCCAGAAGGTTGCGTTTTCCGGCTCGGCGTCCTAACAACCCTCGTGCGGGCAGCGCGCGACGGGGCGGAGCTTCGCTGTTTCCAACCCCTCCTCGTGATGGGGGGCGGGGAGACAATGGAAACGAGAACCACCGTCGCAGCCTCTCTCCCCCCGCCCCCCACACCTTGCCTGTAGGGCGACCGGCCCCGCCCGTCGTTCGCACGTTGAACGGCTCCCGGCCCCTCAGCCCCGCCCAACGTCTGACGTTGCCGCGCGGAGCTGGCACCGCCCCTGGAGCCCCGCCGCCTGGGCGGGCGGCCCCCATGACGTCACCGCTGGCCGTGTCGCGCGCGGACAGACCCCGAACACCCCCCCCCCCCCCGCCGCGTGCAAAGGCCCCGCTGCAGCCTGGTCCGGGGGGGGCAATAGCCGCGAGGGTTGTGCTGGAGCCTCCTAGACCAGGCGACCGTCTCTGGGCCACAGGCAGCCGGAGACCCCCCCCTCCCCCGCCTCTTCCCCGTGGGGAAGTTGCAGGCTCAGCGCCACCAGAGGAAGCAAGTGGTGCCCAGGGACTCGTTACTGTGGAACACGCTTGTCACCGAGGCGCATTAGTTGCTTTTACTTGGTGGCCTTGGTGCTGCAGCCCCGTGCAAACCACGCGACCTGTGGGGCCTCTCGGGTGTCAGCACCCCCTGAAATGAAAAAAAAAAAAAGTCAATCTGTGCTCCACTTGCCATCGTGCGGCTCAACTAGATATTACAGGTGTTGTAATAGGGTTGGAAATCGAGAGGAGCCTCATTCTTCCAGTTCATACTAATGAAATCATATTAATATTAATGATCCCAGTCGGCAATATAATAGCATAGCATTATAAAGAAGGAAAGCATTTGATTTGAGATTTCTTTGTTTAATTACATTTGAAATATTACAAGTGGTACCTAGAGATCAATGGTTTAGCTGAAGTTGGCATGATGGTTGCATTCAAACCGTCTATTTTAGGATATACAGATACTGCTTAAATCAAATAAACATGTACATTTACCGTCATGTTCCTTCAGTGCTGTTAAATCATTTCAGGAAATGTGCTATTTTGTTAAAGTGATAGTTTTATAAGTACTTCTGCTTTGCCATATTTATTAATGGTTAAGATAACTAAATATTGAGCGTGCTGAGAAGCAGGAGATTTGGCTTAGCTTGGAGGATGCAATAGTGCAGGGATTGGCAATTCTGGGTCTGGCCTGCTTCCTGCAGCCCCCATTGGCCTGGAACGGCGAACTGCAGCCAGTGGGAGTTGCCATCAGCCGAACTTGCCAATGCTGCAGGTAGACAAACTGTCCCGGCCTGTCAGCGGATTTCCCTGATGGGCCACATGCCAAAAGTTACCGATCCCCTCGCTAGTGTTTTCGCTGATGGCTAGTCCATATGCTAGCAAGGTGCACGCGATCTTGATCCAAAGCCTTTTGAAAGTCAATGGGAATCTGTGGCAGAATGTACCTCTGTATTCACACCCTAACACTTTTGTAATCATCTTTGTACAAAGCATGCCTTGAAAACTCATAACTTGCTGATCAGTATAGTCCTGATAAAATATGTGGCAATATTGTATATGAAATTATAAGATTACATTGTATGGTGTTATTAACACATGTTCCAAAGTGAGGTTGGTAGACAGGTCTATCTCAAACAAAGGAGTGTGTGCGCTTTGCTTAGTTTCCATTTAAGCAATAATCCGAGTAAGGAAGCAAAAAGGGGAAGAAAAGCAGCAGGGGTCATCCTTCACTATGGACACTGTCTCCTGAATCTCAGCTGGAAATATTTTTCAGGGGACTGAAACTATTAAAAAAGAGGAACAAAGAGCCCAAGGCATTCCTCTGTCTGTGCCCATCAATTCACGAGGGACAAAGGAAACAGCCATTGGACAGCGGGTGGAGAGTGGGAATGGTCCTGACCTAGGAAGTTTGGACAGTAATGCTGAAAACATGTGGTGAGAAAACTTTGTTTTGAATTTAACATAGTTTGTTATGCTAGTCATGGGTACGTTTTATCTTTATTTTTTCTTGTAACCATTTCTAACTTGTATGCCTCATTACCTATACTCATTTAAAATCTCTCTGTAGTTAATAAACTTGTTTTCTTTTACTTAATCCAGTGTGTTTAAATTGGCGGTTTGGTAGTCTCCATTTGGGGAGGCAAATTGTGTGCATACATTATTCATTTAAAAGAATAATGGATCTAATATAGCTTGTATTGTCCAGGACAGGGCTGGATGTACAGGACATACATTTCTGGGGTAAATCTAAGACAGGGTGTGTGTTGGGGGCATCCTGCAATATAACTAAGGCTGGTGAGAGTCAGAGTAACCCAAGTGTAGCTGACAGGCTGCAGTGACACACAAGTATTCAGAGTGTAGTTCGCATGTTGGAAGGCTGTGAGCAACCCAGGTGGAACCCACTTCAGAAAGGCATTGTAAGGCACACAGAGTTAAAGAGGAGAGGGTGACACAGCTGCTTATTAGTCTGGATTGTCCTAGAGTCTTTCCAATGACTATGGTAGGCTTTAGATCAGGGGTGGGCAAACTTTTTGGCCTGAGGGCCACATCGGAGTTCAAAATTGTGTGGAGGGCCGGGTAGGGAAGGCGGTGCCCTCCCAAACAGCCTGGCCCCGCCCCCTATCAACTCCCACTCACTTCTGGCCCCCTGACTACCCCCTCTCAGAACCCCAACCCATCGCCCCCTGATCACCCTATCTGGAGATCCCTTACTCTAATGGCCCCCCAGAGCCCCACCCCCTATCTAAGCCCCCCCTGCTCCCTGTCCTCTGACTGCCCCCTCCAGAGACCCCCTGCCCCTAGCCACCGCCCCAAGACCCCACCTCAAGCCCCCCTGCTCCTTCGCCCCTGACCACCCCCTCCACAGGTCTCCTTTTCCTTACTCACCCCCCAGGACCCTATCCACTTATCCAAGCTTCCTTTTCCCTGACACCTATCTATACCTCCACCCCCAACAGGCCCCCTGGGACTCCCATGTGCCATCCAACCTCCTCCCTCCCCCCCACCACCTTCTGCCCCTTTAGGTAACCTGCCTGGCCCCGGTCCTCTTACCTCGCCGCTGCCTAGAATAGCGTGTCTGGCCCAAAGCCAGACACACGGCTGCGCTGATCTCCCAGAGCGCGCAACGTGTCTGGCCGGGAGCTGGACACGCTGTCGCGCAGCCCCGCCCAACAGCGCTGCTCACGCGGCCCTCTGGGGCCGCGGGGGAGGGAGACAGGGCAAGAGGGGCTGGAGCAGTTTCCCTACCGTGTCCTGCCGAGGCCACGCGGGAGGGGGCCAACGGGGGAACAACTTCCCCAGTGCAGCAGCTGAGGCCGCGGGGGAGGGGCAAGAGCAGCCTCCCCAGCCAGACCTCGGGGGCCGGTTTGGAGGAGCCCGCGGGCCGGATCTGGCCCGCGGGCCGTACTTTGCCCACTTCTGCTTTAGATCAACCCTATAATGCATTTGTACAAGAGATTGCAGATTACTTCTGAACGCATATATCCTACATGATAGTATGTAATGCTAGTATTACGTTAAGTGTTTCTTGCAAATGTGCATTTTGACTGAAGTGTTTAGTAAGGGTTTTGAGCATATATTTCACCATTATTTACATGATGACAAAATATTGGAATATAAAAGAATCAACTGGAATGAAGTGATGGGAGAATATTAGTCTTTGCGGATAGCAATTTTTGCAGCACCTGATGCTTCAAAAGATTGAATGTGTAAATACATCATGTGGTTTAACAGAATTGTAATTATATTATGTTATTCGTCAGTAAGTTTAAACATACTTAAAATAACCTATTTGCAGCAAACAAAGGTTAAGGATGGGGAAGGACTTGTAAAAATAATAGCTGAGACACAGTAATGGACTATAATGACGATAAGGGTTCATATGCAGACCTGTCGGAAATAAAAGACTCCAGTAAAAAAGCTTGTCAGTCCCTACATTGTCAGAAATTTGAGAGTTTCTTTCAAAACGTTCTGTATCATGTCCATGAACACCCACAGAGAAATGCACATTGCATTGAACAAGGTGCATATTTGAAAAACGTGTGAATATGTACACACATTCAACCTGACTTTTCGTGCTATGCAAAAATAGATGGAGAATGAGTGAAGCTACAACTAGTCAAACATTCTCAGTTTTGAAAACAAGTTTTGTGGGAAGCTTCCGTTAGTCTTGTTCATAACTAATGTTCAGACTAATGAAATAAAGGTCTGATTCTGTAAAACTTTCCTCATGTGAATAGTCCTATTATTCCATTCCCCTCTCCACTTTACCACCAACAGAGCTCAAAGTAAAAATGTAATACAGCCTTAAAGGACCCCACAGGGACAGTTACCAGCTGTAGAAATGTGGACAGGATAGCTCTGTTGGAGTCATCCTTTGAAGAGTGGGAGTAGTCTGTGATGAGGTGTACAAGCCCCACACTGGAAAAGGAAGGGGTAAGGAGCAGCTCTGGGCCCAGAAATCCTTGCCCACCTAGGCCTTCTGGGTATGCTCACAATGGAAGAGGAGCTCAAAAGGGAGCAGCCCAGCTCAGTCTTGGTGTACTGAACAAGAGAGGAGTTGTGTGGTACAGGCTTCTGCTGAGAGAGCCAAGGCTCCATGTGGTCAGGACTAGGTCCAGCATCAAGTTACCACAGCCCTTTTTGATACTAGGGGACTGCAATGACAAGCCTCAACCAAGGGTGGGAAACTCCCCAGACCCTATCCAGGGAGGACTTCAAGGGTAGCTCAGAAATGATCCAGTGGTGCCAGCAAAGGAACTGATACCAGGGTAGGAAGTAGCCCTGGGAGAAGGCACCCCTCTCCCTCCTTGTAGGCCTCATACAATGACATATTGTTTCATTGGGCCCCGGGTTGGAACCCAGTGAAGTAGGGAGGGCCTGGGTTTTCCTACCCTGTCTACTGACTCACCATCGGGCAACTTGGCTGCAAGCAGTTACTGACGCTTACTGTTGGGCAACACTGTCTGGAGTATCTCCGCCAGGTGGTACCGCTAGCCTGGGACTCAAAACATCCCCTGATACAGTCCAGGAACACAAAGCCAGGCCAGGTACTCTCAGTCTCTTGCTAGTCCATGACGAATGGTCCCCATATATTGTTCTGGAAAGAACATCATGAAACCACATCTCCTACCACATAATTGTGAAGGAATCTTTGCAAGGAAAACATCATCAGATTTATTTTGCCTTTTTCTACTGCTGTGGGTTTTCCAACAGGCAAGGGAAATGGGGTAATAATTGACTAAGTCTAACAACACCTCGATGAAGGTATAGGCATTGTTCTATTTTACACATGAAGAAACTGGCAGACATTGAAGTTAAGTGATATGAGTGACTCTTAATAACACAGCAAACCAGTGATTGAATCAGAAATACAAGTCAAGAGAACTGACTACCAGTTCTATCCTCTATAAAATATTCCCCACTCCCAGTGTGGGTTAAGATTAGGGGGAGAATACTTAGGAAAATCACAAGGTCAAATCAATCCCTAGGAACGCAATGGCTTTCTTTCTAGTCCTTACAGAGGAACAATTCTGTAGTCAAAATGTGTTTTTGCTGCAAATTGCTTGTGCCCATCTCAGCATTTTCTATTTCCACACTCTGCAGACCACCAGATGTATAACAGACCATCAAAAACAACCACAGAGTCTGTCTTCCTTGACATTTCATCTGAGCAGAGAGGTCAAGCAAAGTGATATATAATTACTTCCACTCCTCCTTAAATTCCACATATCTGGCAGAGCCACCAATAACGTACCACATCAACGACTCACAAGGTATAGCCCCATGTTAGTCCAGTGGTTTCCGAGGAGAGAGAAAGAAGGACAACCGACTATTAGAGAAGAACACAAAAATAACTCTGAAAGAACGGAATATGCATCATCAATTTAAGTAAGTAAATAGGAGGAGTCATGATTTGCAAAAGCTTGAACATTGGTTCTTGCCCTTTGCAAAGCAACTTCCTTCTCTTCACCACACCTATTTTACCAGTGACGTTTAATCGGCAGATCATAGTGAAAGCTAGAACACTATAAGGAAATACTAAAATCTTCTCCAGTTGTGGATGTTACATGTTGCTTTTTACCATTTCCATGTTGAAGCTATTTCTCTTCATCTTTTTGACATGCTGGGTGAGATCAGGTAAGAGAGCCACTAAGAGTTCCTCTTGACTTTTTCCAAACAAAGCAAACTCACTTTTCTAACTGCAAAATCGCATGTAGATTAAACCTTATGAAACATGATTAATGATGAATAATGATTAATGTCAGGTGAACTTGACTGATCTGAAACTAGGACAAAGATTTTCAAGGTAAGGTAAATAAAGAGGAAACATGATACCTTATCTCCTTCTGCATTTTTGTACACAAAGAGAAGTATGTGCACTTTGTACTGTGGAATAGTATGGGAACTGGAAAATAGTTTTTGCAAAATAGTTTTAAACATAATCTGAGATTATTCAGAATTAATTTACTAGGTATGAAGACTATCAAAGTATATCTTACTACTGTATGAATTAGTTATTTTTTGTTACATACACTATAATTTGTTTATTAAAGCCTTTCCAGTCAAAATGTGTGTTTATGTAAGGTTCTCTCTGTCCTAGCCTCAAAAGCCACTAAGTGAAGACTAATCTAAAAGACACTGTACAAATTTAACAGAAAAGGGTGAAATGATATATATTTAGTGGAATACATACAACTGGCCAACTGATATTTGTAATTTTCTCATCTAATAAAAGTGCATATTTGAGTTTTCTCATGAGGATGTATAAAAAGCAATGTTAGTTATACAAACATGTTAGTTATACATTACATTGCCCTCATTTACACTACAAAAGTAATCTTCTCTCTCTTGATATTCACCCCTTCTTGTCAACCGTTGAGAATAGGCCACGTCAACCTTAATTGAATTGGCCTCGTTAGCACTGACTCCCCACTTGATAAGGCAACTCCCATCTTTCATGTGCTATATATGTATACTGCTTACTGTATTTTTCACTCCATCAATCTGATCAAGTGGGTTTTAGCCCACGAAAGCTTATACCCAAATAAATTTGTTAGTCTCTAACAAGGACTCGTCGTTGTTTTTGCTGATACAGACTAACACGGCTACCACTCTGAAACCTGAAGCAATAAATGTTGCCTCAACTATGTGTGAAATCGAATTTGAAAGCTTCCTGTTTGCTTAATGATTTACTGCTGAACAGTTTCAGATTACTTATAAACATTTCAAATCCATTATAGTTTTCATCTAATTCCACTGTATAAAGTACGCAGAAGTGTACAAAGTAGTTGCTTTGTCCTTTTTCCTGTATTTGCTTTTCAGGGAACACCTTTTATACTCATTTCATACTTAAAAGTAAACATCTAAGATATGTTAACTCTTATGTAGAATACCTTTCAGCTAATTGGTTTCACTCATCTTTGATATCTCCAACAGGATAGGCTTTTGTGTTTCCATTGATCGGAGACTGATTTCACTTACATTGGTTTTATGCCCATGTAATTCCATTGACTTGAATGAAGTTATTCCTGATTTACACTGATATAAGTGATAGGAGAATTGAACTTCATAAGTAGAAATCAAAATAGTCCCATTAATATCAAGGAACTTTTCAATATTTAAGGTATCTCACTGTAATTCAATACACAGGTTTGAGAAATACATGGTAATAATAATAATCGTACATAACTGAAAGATAGTGATATCCATTTTGGATTTTCTAGAGGAAGAACAGCTGTTTCATATTACACCAAAGAAAAATGTTGTACAATTTAGCTGTGAATCTGAATATTTAAAATGCAATTAGATGTCAAAGTAATTTTTTTTCTACTGAAATTTCTTTCAGCATATAGTTGTGGGTATATGAGTGGCATGTGTGAGAGAGAATTTCTATTTTAGTTTTCTCACCTTATCAAACGTTGTCATGATTTGAAAATCAGAAATTAAATTTGACAGATGATAACATTTCAGGATCTTGCCAATATAAGACATTTAAATGGGACCTTTTTGATGCTGTTAGTATGAAGATCAAAATAATTGCTTCTGAATCTGAACTGTTCTTAGATTTCAGAGTTCCTCACCTTACTAAGGTTCACTATATACCAGTCTATTAAAGATTACTGCCAGACGTGTCTTCTGTTATTAGCTATCTGATTTAGTGAGTCATATTCGTCCACAAAAATGTCATCCGTTAAATAATAACTGAAAAATACTTTAAAATAAAATAAAACATTTAACACTTTTATTCAGAAAAAAAAATTGTATTTAATTTTAAAAGTCAGGAATTCCAAATATGTAATATTTTTTGTTACAATCATTTCTAATGAGGTGACTGAATGAATGAGCAGAGAGAAATGTTGTATCTTTCCATATGGCAGAGCAGGAAGACTCAGGACTTCTTGTAACCCTGCTCTTTCACCTTATTTTGGTTTTCATTAACCCTGCATATATCCACTGTTCTTTGCAACATAAAGTCAATTTCTTACAGTAACCTTGCTGTGTCCTATTTATCCAAAATTATTCCACAAATAATTTGTCCTCTAATTATTCCACCTGTTAATTGTTGAAATTCACATGATTTATCTTGGTTATGTTGCTTTGGAATATAGTTCAGCGATCTCACCTGCCTGTTGCTTTCTTGATTAAAACAGTATAAAGGACCTTCCCAAGTGATGTTCTTATGAGGATCACAGTATTCTTGATTAAAAAAAACAAAAACAAAAAACCTTTGTCAGCTAGTTTGTATTCTTCATGCTTCCACTGCAATGCACTATGGATATCCAGGACCTCTGGACTTGCCATGGACAGCTGTGTGGGTGATTTAACCATGTCCACTTTCTCTGTAATGCCACTTGGTTCCAGAGAAATGTGAAAAAGCTGCAACCACGACCTCCAGTTTCTGCCAGATTCCCATTTATTTTTTTATTTTGTTTGCCTATTTATAGAATCCTCTGTAAACTGGAAACTTAGTTTGAATAACAAGCTCACATGAAAAACTTCCATTTAGGAACAGAGTAGTTACTATTCCTCTTCCTACTTCAACTTTCCAAAAGAAATTGACAGTTTGTATTTTTGTACTTTGTTTTATATAAAGAGACATTACAGGAGAAACTGAAGAAGGTGTGTTAAAAGATCGGGGGCCTAACCTTCAGTTGAGTAAATCAGCTTTGAAGTCCATGGACCTGTGTTGATGTACGCTAGTTGGGGATCTGGCCCTAGGTTTGTGTCGCAGAGTTGGAATGAGCATAGGCTTTAGATGAGTTCAGTGAACCCAACAAAGCTGAGGACAAAGTGGAGGTGCCAAACCAACTAGTTTGTGGTTTTTGGGGAGGAAATAAGTTATTCAGAATGATAGAATAAATGGAAGTACTTCACCCTTTGTGGACAATTAGAGAAAGAAAGAGGGTAAAAGAATGGCCTCTTACATAGTCTAACTCGGGGTCTCAAACTCAAATGACCATGAGGGCCGCATGAGGACTAGTGCATTGGCCCAAGGGCCGCATCACTGACACGCCCCCCTCGCTGCCCAGGCCATGCCCCCACTCCACCCCTTCCATGAGGCCCCACCTACTCTGGGTGTGCAGCTCCTCCCCCCTCCCCCCTGGAAAGTGCTATGCACCACCAAGAGCTGTTTGGCAGTGGGAAACACCTGGAGGTAGGCGGCAGGGGGGCACAGGGAGCTTGGCATCTGCAGAGGGGGGATGCGGGAGCCGCCGGGAGTCTGGCTGGCCTCCCTTCTGTGGGAGGCTTACCACTCATGGCCCCTCCCTCCCGGAAATGGCTATGCCACCAGAGAAAGAAATAACTTGGGGAGGAGAAGGGGCGGGGGCTGGAGAGTTTGGCAGGCTGCAGGGAAGGGCTCGGCGGCCTGCATGCGGCCCACAGGCCGCATGTTTGAGACCCCTGGTCTAACTGATCAAACAATTGTGTAACGTTTTTATATTTTTCAGATACAGAACAAAAATGTCAAGAATTCACAGATCTTAACATACACAATGCTTTAGTTGGGACAGATCTAGAAGTGAAACTGCTGTTGTACACAAGGACAAACCCAAGCTGTTCCGAGAGTCTCAGTGAATATAATACAACAGCATCTAAATATCTGGATGTGACCAAGAAAACTGTCTTTGTAGTCCATGGCTTCAGACTAACAGGCTCTACACCAATATGGCTGAATGACACGAAAGAACTTCTGCTGTCTTTGGAGGATGTTAACCTCGTCATCGTAGATTGGAACAGGGGTGCTACAACTGTAATTTATCATAATGCTGTCCATAAAACCAGAAGAGTTGCAGAAATCTTGAAGAAATATATTGACCAGATGTTGGTAAGGTAGACATTTACCCTGGAGGTAAATGATTTAAAATAGCATAGATTTTTTTTAAAAAAAATGTTCAGAATATCTGGGTCTCAGAAAGAACACAATAAATACCATACTTTGAAATATCTGTACCAAAATGCTTGCATTAGTGACTACATGAAGTTACTACTGCATCACTCACATATCTTTGTTCCTACATCTGCTCCCACTGGCATCAAAAGCAGTTTGGGCACCCATGGACTTGACTAGGTTTTGGATCAGTCCTTAATGAAATGAACAAAATAATTTAAAGACTCATTTATTCAGTTATTCATTTTATTGACTGAAATTCTTCCATCCCCATCCCTTCCCATCCTGAGCATTGTCAGAAAGTTTGAAGATTCTGTAACAAGAAAATATCTGCACAAATGTTAACAGAGAAAGAAAGTGGCTTTTGGGTGAAAGTGATAAGAGAGGACAGTAGATATGGCACACTGTAGCATGGGTTGTAATTGCTAATTTACAAAAATATGGTGGAGAACGGACATAAGACTAAAATAATTATAAGAATGTAGGCACAGTCCTGTAGTGGGGTAAACACAACTACATATTGCATAATCCCAGGTTCCTGATGCAGGCTACTGCTCGCCACGTAACAGTAAGCAAGTAGGCTACCTAGTGGAACAGGGGCTGCACCACATGCATTAAGCAGACCTTGCTCTGCTACGACTTGTGTTACAGTAAAATGTTCAGGTGTGTGTGTGTGTGTGGGGGGGGTGGCTGTGTAAAAAGTAGAGGTAAAGATGTTAAGGCCCAGGACTCCAAAATCATACTGACAAAATGATTGTCATGCAGCCATTTAGTTGTTAATTCACCTCCAGACCAGGACCTCGATTGAGAGAAGTTCCCAATCCCATGGCCTTGCAGGCTCTAGATCTGCTGGTATTGCCTCCGAGTCCTGCAATCGCTTAAAAAAAAAAAAAAAGAGAAGAAGTCACCTACTGCATGTGGTAAGCATTGCCTCCTCTCAAGGGTTCCTGCAGATGTAGCCTTGCTGAACTGGCCATGTGATAGCAAAGCTTGTTATTAGTATTTGTTTAATTGTATTGGGATGGGGTCAGGGTTGCTTTTAGCTTATAGTTTTAGGAGTTCACCTTTCTAGAGAATCTGATAACATTCTGTCTCTTCTTCAAAAAAAAATCAATGAGATAGCCTCCTTCATACATTTTTATAGCTACTGTACAGTATAATTAGTACAGAAAGTTTAATAAAAAAGACACTTAAAACCCATCATTTTTAAAAGCCAGAAACCCCCCCTAAAGGTTTAAAGAAAAATAAATAGTAAAACTTAGTTTACTGAAGTCTATTCAGCTAACCATATTGTAAACCTTATGGTTAACATTTCTATAACCCATAATCACGCCTGTTTTTTTTTACTGACAGGCAGATGGAGCTTCTCTTGACTCTATTTATATGATTGGAGTTAGCCTTGGGGCTCATATAGCTGGATTTGTTGGAGAGATGTATAATGGTAAACTTGGCAGAATTACAGGTAAGACTTTTAAACCTGCCACTCCCATTCTAGTTTATCTTCTATCATTGTCTGAGTTAGTTGGAGTGAAGGCTTGAACTGTATTGTTCATTTATTAATATAGACAAACCCAGAAAGGGGTGAGTCTTTGTGTGTGAACTGTGTGTTAGAGTAGATTGTAAAGTCATTTATTCAGACATGGGTGTTGGAGGGAGGGTTTCACAAGAAATATTTTGGTGGCCTCAGAGTGCGGCCACCAACTCTTGCCGATGATTACTCTGACAATTTTTCCTAAAATATTTAATTAACTTTGGGAAAAACAAGTACATATGCACATCCAACTCACTGTGATTTATTTACTTAGGCCTTTATTAAATACTCATCTATATATATAAGAGTCAAATGGTGTATGCGTGTATGTACGTTCACTTACTCCTTCCACACCGTTTGAGCTAGAGACTTGAAATTTGGTACAGTTATAGGTCTTAGGGTGCTAATCAGGGTAAGAGTCGAAAATTTTTCAAATCTCACCTCTGACGCCCCCCAGGGGTGAAATTATTTAAAGGCCAATCACATCAGCTGGGCAGCTGCTGTTCTCTGTGACATAGTTATGATGTCATAATACCCCCCTCCAACGGACTCTGCACTCGCTCAGCTCTCTGCCCCCTCCCCCCTCCAACGGACTCTGCACTCGCTCAGCTCTCTGCCCCCTCCCCCCTCCAACGGACCCCGCACTTGCTCAGCTCTCTGCCCCCTCCCCACCTCCGACGGACCCGAGTTGGGTTTGGTCGGAGGGTAAGTGAGGTAGGCGTGTCGGGTTTGGTCGGGGGGTGAGGTGGGGGTGTCGGGTTTGGTCGGGGGGTGAGGTGGGGGTGTCGGGTTTGGTCGGGGAGTGAGGTGGGGGTGTCGGGTTTGGTCGGGGGGTAAGTGAGCCAGGGGTGTTGGGTTTGGTCTGGGGGGGTAGGAAGGTGTCGGGGTAGGTGAGGGGTGAGGTGTTGTGGTTGGTTAGGGGGTGTTGGGTTTGGTGGGGGGGTAAGGTGGGGGCTCGGAGTTGGTCGAGGGGTAAGTGAGGTGTGGGTGTCGGGTTTGTTTATGGTGGTAGGTAGGGGTGTCGGGTTTGGTTGGGGGGGAAAGTGAGGTGGGTGTGTCAGGTTTGGTCTACGGGGGGTAAGGTGTGGGTGTTGGTCAGGGGTGTTGGGGTTGGTAGGGGGTGACGGGGTGTTGGGTTTGGGTGGTGGTGAAAATGTGAGTCGGGGTTGGTCAAGTGGTAAGTGAGGTGGGGGTGTCAGGTTTGGTTGGGGGGGGGTGAGGTGGTGGTGTCAGGTTTGCTCTCTGCCCCCTCCCCCCTCCAACGGACCCCGCACTCGCTCAGCTCTCTGCCCTCTCCCCACCTCCGACAGACCCGAGCAATGCCGGGTATTTTCGCTAGTTAGTAATAAGGCATAGCTGTCTTATTCTTTACTGAACCCAAACAGAATAATGTACTTTGCACATTCTTGTCTTTTGTTGTTGTTTCTTTTGGTTTTTGATTGCCTTTTTTTAGACTTGCTAACAAGTAAGTCTGTTTCTGTAAAAAGTGATATTCGTAGATTTATTAATACTGCTCCCCTCCCCCATCCCTGCATTACCACCCAGGGGGCTTTGGCCATATGAAACGCCTCTGGTGGACCCATGTAGCCATGGTGGCCGCATTTGAGAAAAATTTAGTTAAAAAATTATTATTGAAATAGAGCCCTAGAAAAATAATGCCAACATGATTCTTCTTTTATTTCAGGTCTTGACCCAGCTGGCCCTGCATTCACTGGGAAACCACCAAATGAGAGATTGGATCATACAGATGCACAGTTTGTTGATGTCATTCATACTGATATAGATGGTAATGACGTAGCTTATACTTTCCTGTTTGAGTGTAGGAGGAAATATACAAATGGAATGCAGGAGTAGGAAAGAGGAGGGAAGAAAGTCAATTAGGAGCATCTAAGTAATGTTGCTCTGGTTCATACTATAAACAGGAGCAGTTCTGAGTTGTTGCTATCTAAGGATCTGATTCAGGACCAGCGCAAGGTATTTTGTCGCCGTAGGTGGTAATTATTTTTCTGCAGGAGGGGAGAGATGATTCACTCCCACACAGCTCTCTTTTTGTTCATAGGACATTGAGAAGTAGACCATTTTATAGTAATTTATGTCTATATTGTCCTAGTAAATGCACTTTGAAAGAAGAAGAATTCATGCATTTCTCCCCAGGAAATCAAAATAAGTGTCAATGTAATGGGTCAATTCACATTAAGATAATTTGTACAATGCTCACATCATGTCCATACACACATCGAGAACTGTGAACACTTTAATACCACAGGGCCAAATACTTCTGTCATATAGGCAACTACCACTCCCATTGGCTTCTGTGGAGGATGGACTTTAACTGAGGATGGATTTAGAGCCACTATTGAGACTCCTGAGCATAACCACATTAGTGTAATGCTGAAATCAAGATTTTCATCATACAAAAATCAAGAAAGTCTGTCAGGATTTCCACAGCACCATAATTCTGCCAAAGAATAATTAGTTCCGATGATTTTGAAGAGCACAAAAAATCTCTCATCTCTGTCCTTTGGTCATATATATCACAATAGGGTCTCTTAATAATAATATTAACAGTTAACATTAATGTATTAATGAACTTATTAAGACATATTAAAACATTAATCTTTAAAACACCTTGACCTGATAAACTAAGATCATATGCAGTAAAATAAATAAGCATAGTAGAACCTTAGCATTATGAACACCTCAGGAATGGAGGATGTTCGTAACTCTGGAATGTTCCTAAATCTGAACAAAATATTATGGTTGTTCTTTCAAAAGTTTATAACTGAACATTAATACAGCTTTGAAACCTTAGTATTCAGAAGAGAACCAACTTTTCCTTTTATTTTTAGTAGTTTACTTTTAACACAATACTGCACTGTATTTACTTTTTTAAAAAAAAATTGGTCTCTGCTGCTGCCTGATTGTGTACTTTCAAGTTCAAATGAGGTGTATGGTTGACTTGCTCAGCTCAGTTCAGAACTCTGGTGTTCATAACTCTGAGGTTCTACTGTGTATATGTGTGTTTAAGGTATATGGATCTAATCCAAAGCCCACTAAAATCAGTGAGAGTCTCTGGGGGGCTAGGAAGACTGCAAGACAGTTCTTTCCCATTCTGGTACATTGTGTTGTAGTCGGCTACTTCGTCTTAGGGCTCAGTGTTGTGAGTATAGAATGAAAAACCTAAGTAAACTAACATGGGTTCAGAATGTTGATTGCTGAGGCAAACCAGATCTCTGAATTTCCTGACCTTTGTGCAATTAAAATCCTTGCCACAACACTACGTAAACAGAGGGCTCTAGTCTTCTTTCATTTCATGCATGTCAATCTTGTTGGTGTTTCAATGAGAGTTCTGTGTAAATATCTGGTTAGTTAGAATATAGCCCACTGATTTTTGCTTTTATTACTTTTGTTTTTAAAGAAAATAACACGATTATAAGAAAAAAAAACATACCGTGTTTCCCCGAAAATAAGACAGTGTCTTATATTAATTTTTGCTCCCAAAATTACATTACATTATATTACAGCGAGAGGCAAAACTGGAAGTACGTCTTATTTTCGGGGGATGTCTTACTTTCGGGGAAACAGGGTATTCAGTTCGTCTCTGTAGGAGCGCTATGTACAGAAAAAGAGGAAAATAAGCATTTATTTACCTTTAAGCCTTAACATTATTGCGTAATTATAAATTATAATTTGAAAATTCCATTGATGTACTTTATTACCTCAGATGTTTTTACTTTAGCTCTAGGCTACAGGAAACCTTTAGGAAATATCGATTTCTATCCAAATGGAGGAGCAGATCAGCCCGGCTGTCCACAAACACCGTTTAGTGGTAAATAAATATATGTTCATTTTAATTCAGAAAAGAGCATGGCAGAAGATGTATACAGTTAATCAACTGAGGTTTGGTAAGGTAAAACTGAACTCAGTGGGGTTTGCATGTATAGAACGGTTGGGATGGCTGAGCCCAAGTATTCTTTTTCTTTCCCACTCTGCTATTGGATGAATGAGAATTAGTCCATACACACTGCCACCTAGATTTAGACAAAAAAGCTCTCTGTGAGCAGATAGAAGAGGCTTCTCAGACCAAAATACCTGCTGTATCTTATTACTTACAATATATACAGTGCATGTAAGATGCTTGTTATCTTTGTATTTGTGTATGTAGTCATGCCAGGCGAGGAATGAGAAGCTGGGGGTCCAGCAGTTGTACAATATCTTTCTCCCAGAGAGTTTACATTGAAAAGGTGATATAGTATTGCCTTTCCACAGACCCCTTCTGCAGTGGGGACTGCCCTGTTCAGAGGGATGTCCAATGGGCAGCTGTGACTAGGGAGAGTTCCTGGTTGAAGGGCTACAGCAGAGCCCCACTGCCACAAGGGACCAGAACTTCTGTGGTGGGTCCTGTGTGGATGACCCTGGATGCTTGAGAATCCCTTAGAATTCCCAGGCATCTGCAGTGTTATGGAAAAGTCCTGCAGCCTAGTTTGTGGGGAGAGAGGAACTTGCCCCCCAGAAGAACAGCATGTGGGAAATCTTGATGAGGAGATGCTCTCTAAAGGTCTTTCTCCCTGAGCTCCCTCCCATGGGAGGGGCAATTTGGCCCATTTTAACTTGGGCCCATGTTTAATCCCAATAACTGTAAATTTTGCAAGAGAACTCTGTACAATACTTTTTCTATGGACACTGCACCTTTGTTCAGCAACTGTATACTCTAGCTCCTTCTTAATTCCTCATCTTTTATTTTTGGATAAGTATAAATCCATTCCTCACCTTTGAAAGCTGGTAGCCAAATAAACCACAAGTCAACCTTCTCCCTCTGTCCGATTTAAAAAAAGGCAAAACCCTGAGCAGTAGGAAATAATTTAGTCATCATTTGAATAAACTGAAATGGGATTGTTTTGTTGTGTGGCTAATATTGTATCTCTTTAGGAATATATAATACAGTGCATATTTAATTTTTCTTTTTTAATTAAAGGATCTCAGTTTTTTAAATGTGACCATCAGAGATCTGTTTTCTTGTTCCTGTCATCCTTGAAATGGAATTGTAATATAACAACATTCCCTTGTGATTCATACTTGGATTATAAGAATGGAAAATGTGCCAGCTGTGAAGCTTTTCACCCAATGCCCTGTCCAGTAATGGGTAAGAGTTACATGATGGTGTCTGTTGTGTAAGTTAGAAGGACAAATAATGTTTTGGTGACTTTTAATAGCAGTCTCTTCATTGAAAATAGTCATTTCTCAGGTAGTTTAGACTTTGTCTCCATCTTGCAGCCTGATGCAAATATTACAGGAGACATTGACAGGATCTGTGGAAAGGGGTTGTTTGCAGAACTACCTATCATCTAAAAATAAACTTAAATTTTAATGCTACCACTGCTTTTTTAAAGGCCTCTAGGGGGGTTAAATCCACATAAAATTTCTTCACTGGGCTTTCTAGTCCAAAACAGAGGCAGGCAACAAAAATAATTAGAATCATGTAGAAATTTAAGGGTAGGGAGAGATTGAAAAGATTGGGACGGGTTCATTTAGAGAAGAGATGAATAAGAGGGGCATGATAGAAATATGCAAAATAATGAATGGTAAAGAAGTTAAATCAGGCATACCCCTGCACCCTCTTTCATAGCACAAGAATAAGGAGACACTAAATAGACTGATTGGCAACAAATTAAAAAATGGGTAAAATGGAAGTAATTTTTACATTGTGTCCAAGAGTTTAGTAGGATTCAGAGTGGATTAAACATTTATAAGATAAAATATCCACAAATACATTGCACAGGATAAAAAACCCAACATTCCTAGGAAACATATCAGCACTCATAATTCAGTAATAAGGTAACCGATAATTTATGGGAAGAATAGGAAGAAACTTTACCTATGGAACTTTTCCTTAAATGTTCAGTAGGAGGTTTCTTACATCTTCCTCTGAAGCAGTTGGTAATAGCCACTTCTGGAATAAGATACTAGCCAAGATGATCCTTGCTCTAATCCAGAATGACAATTCTTATGATGTCAAGAATCAGAGAGGTAGCTGTGTTAGTCTGGGTTTGCAGAAGCGACAAAGAGTCCTGTGGCACCTTAAAGACTAACTAAAGTATTGAAGCATAAGCTTTCGTGGGCTAATACCTACTTCTTCGGATGCATGCAGTGGAAGTATCAGAGGTAGGTATGAATAACATAAATTCTTATGATCTTAGTATAGCAGGAGAAGTATGTTATGTGGCTTATTGAAGACTGAAAGGATATATATTATCTGTTGGATTGGCTGGATGATTTTTATGTCTTCCAAATCAGTTTTCTTCCCAATTAATGCTCTGAAAAATTAAGATAAAATGTATAACCTTAAGTAATTTGCTCTTTTGTATTTGTTGCTATTTTGCTTAGTAATTTAATGTTGAATTTATAAAATTTGGATTTCAGGTTATTTTGCTGATAAGTGGAAAAACTATTTAATCCAAAAAGACCCGCCGGAGACAAAGGCTTATTTTGATACCCCAGGCCAAGAACCATTCTGCAGTAAGTGACTGGCCATGCTTTACTTTTTTAAACTTACCAAACTTATCACTCGTTATTAACTGATCCAGAAAAGATGACATGTTCTTGATTAAATAGGGAACACTGTCAGCCGATGACTTGAAAAAATACTATAATAAAAAGAATCTAAACAATCAGTTAAGTGTCAGCGCATATAATGGGGAAAGGAGAGGGATGATCTGACCAGAATAGTAAGCAATGAGTGAGCTAAACAGGAAAGAGAAAGAAATGTGGATGTATTGGATAATGGGGAAAGATGGACTGTTGGGAAGGAAAGGGAAGCCAGAGAAAGGGGAGCCAGAGCTAGGGGGCTAGTTAGTTACAGAGGAGAGGCTGGGTGAGAGAACTTGCTTAGGTGGAAAGGAAGGGAACGTGGTTGTACTGTACATATACAGTAATAAGAAAAAGACATGTAGCGGAACAAGAAGCCCTGACACAATAAATACTAAGAAGCCTGGGCACGATAAATACTAATAAGCAAGAACCAACAGATAAATTAGACCAATAAATGAGACAGAAGAGGAGGGTAATTACTGAGGGAAGTCTATAATAATCCCTAGGAATCTGAAAAGGAAAAAGGTTGCTGAGGAAACAAATAAACAAAAGATACTATGAAATAAACAAAACAGATAAATCAAACTAAAAACCAGAGGGAGAACATAGGGAAAACAAACTTAAAACATTTATATAAAGTGAGACTTGTTTTTTTGAGCAAAGAATATTAAAAAACAAAATATACAAAACAGTTTTAATTGAATTTAGTGCTAACCAAAATATAACAGCCCCAAATAGTTTCTTTTCCTCTGATTATCCACACAACAGGTACTGTATTGGCAGCCATAATGCAGTTTCCTCCAACATTCTGGCAATATACCTCAACTATTTTCTGGAAGTGTTACTTCCAGAGGTGACATGGTTGCTTTACAACATTCTTATTTACTCTCTCTGGAGGCTGCCAACAAAGATGGCAGTTACAGTCTGGCCCCTTATTCCTTTGTCAGGCAGAGCTTCCACTGAAGTGAATAGAGTTTTGGCTGAGCAATAAAATACAGGATCAAACTCTTAACACCAATAGTACTGGTTGTTTGTGATGTGGATCTGTAATGAGGTATCTTGGCCCTTTAGGGCTAGAGGAGGCCAGAAAACCCTATTTCAAAAACCATTGGAACTAGAAAAGGAATAGCTAATGGTCAAAGCCAAAAGGGAGAGGAAGGAGTCCCCCAGAGTTAGTAGTTGGATGGGAAAAACCCAGGATACTAAGGGTCTGGAATCAGGAGCCCTGTAGTATAGTGTGGGGCAGGGTGTCCCTGTCTCCCCACAGATCCAGAGGAGCTCTCAGTAGGACAGCAGTATATATGCTGTCATCTCCCCAGATGCTTGCAGGAGAGACACTGGCAGAGAAGGAAGTCAAAGCTAGAAGGCTGAGCTCCTAGTAGGAAAGGCTGCTAGTGGCAGACTGATGAGAGAACAGACAGACAGAGGAAGAGTTACAAGTATCATAGAAGAGCCAGAATAGAGTATGAACTTTTGGGTCGTGGTGAGGGGTTTTATTTTGGGGGGTTTGAAGACTTGTTGGACTGTTTTTGTCAGTGGAGAGTGGGTTTAGCCACAAAAAAGACTGGGTAAAGTTCATAAGGGGTTCAGAAGAGGGGAAAGAGAAACAGAGATGGAAAGCCACCTCCAGGCATGAGGAGATGCTCAGGAGGTGACCAGACCAGTGACAGGACCCTTTCCTTCAACGAACTGGGGGAAGTCACCAGCTCTATTCACATAACTCCAAATAGCCATCTTATGGAAACTACTTTAGTTAATAGCATCTTAGCTCTGATTTAAATTAGTAATCTAGAGAGAGGGATAATGAGCATTTTTAATAGGGAGAGAACAGGAATTATATTTGTGATGTTGAGTTCAATATTTGAATCTTATTATTTTCTGTTTCTATTTTGCAGTGTATTACTACTTTGTGGATTTTATTACTTGGAACAAAAGCATTAGGAGAGGTTTCATTAGAATTAAAATAACAGACAATGCTGGAAACACAATAGAATCAAAACTGAACAGGTAAGTCATGTTTTACTCAACAGGTTTTGTATCTTTTATTTATTTAATGTTGACTTACCTTGAAGCAGAATCTATTGAGATAGATTTTTTAAAAAAAGAAAACTATTACAAGTTTTGTTAATGTAAGTGCCGAGTTGGGTAAACATAAGACTGTCTTACCTAGTAGAGGATCGTTTGAGGTTTGTTCTGCTTTCAGGTAAAAATGAAAAGCCATACCATGTCTAGAAATTTGTGATGGTCCCTTTCACTGAAAGATCTAAAATAAAAATGGATGCCACTATCCTATAGAGTCAAAGTAGGCCCAGAATGGTGAATTAACACATTGAGGCAGTGACTGCTTACCAGTTATGTTAAAAAGTTACTAAGCAGACTGTTTGTAGCAGTCAGTAAAATAGCAAGCTGTTTCCTACTGAAAGTAAAAAATGTTCTAAAGAGTATTATACATGCAACAACAGGGCTGAATTAAGGCATCAGCAACTCAGATTTGTCTTGGCTTTCACAGATTTGTTAGAACCTAAAGACATTTTCAAGTAATCTATTAGTATCTAGGCTTTTTTCTCCTGCTACCTACACAGGTGTAAATTGGGAGTAACTTTGTTGAAGTCAGTGGAGTGACACTCATAAAATTAGTGTGAGCTCAGTATTATGTCCTATATAAGTGATTTATATTTACATATCTTATGCCTGACACTTATATAGTGGTTCTTATCCAAAAATTGCAATGAACTTTATAAACATCAATTACTTTAATCATCTCTCAAGGTAGGTAAATAATTATTATTTTCCCCATTTTGAAGGGGAGGAAACAGAAGCACAGAAATTATGATCCTGCTGTTCAGAATCACAGAGCATAGAAAAAAATGTGCATACTAACATGTGCCTAATTTGTGTGAACAATTACCATGATAACATACATAAATTGGGTAATTGTATACCTAATGGCCAGTGAGACATGTAATTAGCCATTTTACAGTTTGTATGCACAGCTGTAGAAGTTGTCTATACAAAGTAGATACACCATGGGGTATGTCTTATTGCAAGTGTAATTGCACGTACCTGGTTTTGAAATTTAGTCCCTAAATAAGTTGCCAAAGGTCTCAGAAGTCTTTAGCAGAGGCAGAGGCAGAATAACATCTAGGGACCAGATTCTGGTTCTGTCTGCTCTGCACAGTGCATAGACTAGACTAGTATTAAGGGTATGTGCATGTTAAAATGTGGTTTAAAGATCACCTTTGAATTGCACAGATCCTATTGCACCTCTGTGCAGGGTTGATGCCCATGGGCTAGATTAAAGCAGCCTAAGGGATGCTCTACTGTACACCAAATGAAAATTCAGGGATCAGCATGGGACAGTAGCATCCTGGTCACATCTCCTCTGGCCTCTGTTTCTGATCCCTATGCTAGCTCTGGCCCAGAGGAAAATCCTCCTTACCTGGGGTGGTGGTTCCTGGTCAGTTACATCAGGGTAAGGGCCAGTTTACACATGTAATGTGGTGTAAAGTCGATACACGTCCGAGGAAATCTGGATCCAGATTTTCAGACTCCCAGTTCTGAACTTAACCACAAGTCAAGACATCTTACCAAGAGTCATTTTTTAAATAACAGTGGATCTGTCTGAGGTAACAATGTATTATACTTTCTCTCTAGTGAAGCTACTACATTTCAGCAGTATACACAAGCCAGTATCTTTGTTGGATTTTATGAGGATTTTGACAAAATATCAAGAATTTCCTTGACTTTTTCTACAAGGACTCTGATAGGCCCAAAATATAAGCTCAGGATTCTCCGAATGAGGCTAAGATCTATTACAAATCCAGGAAGGTAAGTGGACTGTTGGTAAAAAGGATACTTGAAGATTAGATTGTTTGAGGTGTTTCTGGAAAATTATTTATTGGGCTGTTGGTGGAAATTTGTGTATAAGGCATAGTCCTAAATACAAGCATATTGTTGTAACAACAAATTATATCCTTGTCTAAGATACAGTTGTGAAACAGTTGATTTGTGCATAATATTAAGTACACACTCCATGTGTTGAGCATACATCCATTGTATTTGCAAGTTCTGTGTACATGCTGCTTACTTTGGCAGGATACTGCCATCCTTATACAAGCAGGAACAGTTAGTTCAAAGGGACAACTCCTGTGAGTGAGTACGAGATGCATCCCTAAAGTTTGCAAGATTCAACCCTTTTCTGTAACAGAAATTTGAAAACATTAGTTCAAAATTTTTCTGTCCTCTGCACTGTGTCTGGATATAGATTTTCTCACATGGGCATAGAGAACAAACCTGTTGACTTCAGTGTAGTTCCATGTGTGAGTAAGCAAATAGGGTTTGCCCCTGTTAGGATTCTACACTACAAGAGCAAAACATGTATGTTGTGCTTACTGACAAGTATTATAAGTATGTAAGATTTCGGTTTTAATGCTGAAATGTCATTTCCTAAGCTCCTTTAACTATTAATGTATTAATCAGTTCATAAAGTCGACAATACCCCAGTAGCCGTTCTTAAAATCTCCACAGATATCTGTACAGACACCATAACTTTTAACCTTTGCCTTTCTGTCTTGTGAGAACAAACCATTCACTAGAACATTGGTAGGAGGATTTTACTTCACAATTTATCCTGCATTTAATATAGCAACATTTTTGCATTTTAATGTATTCTGCGTACAAATGCCAAGTGAAGCAAAGGCAGAATTTCAAACAAAATCTAATCTGAGTTCCCACCCTAACAGAATGAGTACTAAATGGAAAATATATATCATTGGAATTATGAGTCACTGACAAAAGTAGACTATTATGAATTAATAACAGTCCTAAATAACATAAAGCTAAGAAGTCAGAACCTTGCTAATTTACTCGGAATCCCATGACAAATTACTCTGTGCTGTTTTTGTTCTGTGCCTTGTAGGGTATGTTTACACTGCAATTAGACACCTGTGGCTGGCCTGTGCCGGCTGATTTGGGCTCAAGGAGCTCAGGCTAAGGGGTGTTTAACTGTGGTGTGCCCAGGCTCTAGGATCCTGCAAGATGGGAGGATCCCAACGCTCGAGCTGCATCCCAAACCCATACATCTAGACTGCAATTCAACAACACCTTTGCTTGAGCCCTGTGAGCCATGGTCCTCTAATTGCAGCATAGACATACCTTTAGGGGCACAAAATAAACCTTGTAGCCCAGGAAAAAATAGAGGCAAAGGTAGCTTTTAGACCCCTTTATACCCTCCCAAGTCTGTGCTGCTCTGAGGGCTGAACTCGGGGTGTAATGGCATACCTATGCTGCCCAGGGGTGGTGCTGCTGTCCTAAACCATTCTAGGACCTAGCACTATTGTCCTTCTCTAGCCCCTAGCATGTACACAAGTCGTTTAGGCAGTTTTGAAAATTTTACCCTAGAATTCAGAAGTCCCTGACTCCTAGATAATATTTTCAGTACTAAAACTATGTTACCTCATACAACAAACTAGTATCTTGACTATTTCAAGTAACACAACTTTCTATTTCATTAGCAGCTTCAGGAAATAAATAATGTCAAACAGCATCTTGCCCGATATAAAAAGAATAATGGAGATTGAAGATGAGAGTCATTTCCTGTGCAGTTAGCAAGACAAAATATGAAGCTTGTAAGCAAAGACATAGACAAGAAAAATATTTTTAGGTGCTGACTGTCCCATGAAATTTCCAATTAAGATTTCATTTGGTGAAGTTTTGAGGAGCAGAAAAGAAGGGGAATGAGCAAGATCATTCTTATTTTCTTTGTTATCGATTTCCAGTAGCTCTGTTTCTAAAGGACGGTCTACAGAGCTTTTGTACCACTTCAGCTATATCTGCTTGAAACCAGTATAGCAAAGGGTGTACAACTCCCTGAAGTGGACATAGTTATATTGGTAGAAGTTATTTTTTTCCAATGTGCATTACTTTACATTTATCCACATTAAATTTCATTTGCCATTTTGTTGCCCGATCACTTAGTTTTGTGAGATCTTTTTGAAGTTCTTCATAGTCTGCTTTGGTCTTAACTATCTTGAGCAGTGTAAGCATGGTGACACTCACCCGGCGGCGCCTCCTGCTGGTCGTCTAGGGGAATTAGTGGGGTCCAGCCCGTGAAGCGCCCCCTGCCGGGAGGAGGTCCCACCAGCTTATGGGGATTCGGGTTCTTCGGCCCGTTGTTTCTCCTATGATGGGTCGGCTACGGCCTGGGCTTCCCAGTTTAGGCAGCCAGCGGATACACAGCCTTTATAGGGTTTCTAGCCGGGGCGTCTCAGCTCCGACTGTACCAATAAACAGCCTTTTGGGCTGGCTCTAGCCTGAGCTTTCCCGCTCAGGCAGCCAGCGGATACACAGTCTTTATAGGGTTTCTAGCCGGGGCGTCTCAGCTCTGGCTGTACAAATAAACAGTCTTTTGGGCTGGCTCTGGCCTGAGCTTCCCGCTCAGGCAGCCAGCGGATACACAGTCTTTATGGGTTTCTAGCCGGGCGTCTCAGCTCCGGCGGTACAATTACACAGTCTTTCGGGGGGCTGGTGCTAGCCTGAGCTTCCCCGCTCAGGCAGCCAGGGAAGATCCAGTCTTTAGAGGTTCATGCCGGGCGTCTCGGCTCCGGCTGTACAAATCACAGTCTTTTCTGGGTTGGCTTTAGCCTGGGCTTCCCCGTCCAGGCAGTCAGCACGATACAGTCTCTAGAGCTGTGAGCCGGGCGTCTCAGTTCCGGCAACACAAATAAACAGTCCTTTTACTCACCCCTCCGGTGGCTGACCTCAGGGTCCCTGGCCCTTGGGGGCCCAGTCCACTCCTAGCTCCTCCGGGTAGGTGGCTGCTGGAACTCCCGGCCAGTCGTCTGGTGTCGCGGGGGTTGCAGCCGCGGGTCCTACTCGTTCGTTTTCAGCGGCCACGGGGTCCGCGGCTATTGGTATCCCGGACCAGGCATCCCCTGCTGCGGGAGGCTTGGCCTCCGGGAGTTCGGGGCCGTCGTCCCCGGTCTCCAGGTAGGTGGCGGCTGGGACTCCGGGCCAGTCTCGTCCCTCTGCGGTGTCGGGGCCACCGTTCTGGTCGGTATCCAGGCGGGGGGGCAGCCAGTCCCGCGGCGGGGTCTCCTCCTGCCTCGTTCCGCCCCCTTCTTGGCGGCCGGGTTGCCGGTTGTACTTCCGGGTCGCGGGGCGTGGCCATTCCGGCTCCGCCGTCCATGGCGGATCGCTGGCTCGTGGGGTTTTCCTCTCGTAGGGGGCCCATTCGGGCCCACTACAAGCAGTTTAGTATCATCTGCAAATCTACTTGGATTTCAATAAATTCCATACTGAGGAAATTATTAGTTAAATTGGAGAAGATGGGGATTAATATGAGAAATGAAAGGTGGATAAGGAACTGGTTAAAGGGGAGACTACATTGGGTCTATTGAAAGGTGAACTGCCAGGCAGGAGGAAGGTTACTAGTGGTGTTCCTTAGGGATTGATCTTGGAATCAGTCTTATTATTCGTTTATGACCTTGGCACAAAAAGTGGGAGTGTGCTTATAAAATCTGCAGATAGCACAAAGTTGGAGGCATTGCCAGTAGAGAGGAACACTGGACTATCACAGAAGATCTGAATGACATTTAAAACTGGAGTAATAGAAATGGGATGAAATTTAATAGGTCATGAACTTGGGGACTAACAACAAGAATTTTTGCTATAAGCTGGGGCAGATCAGTTGTAAGCCACAGATGAAGAGAAAGACCTGGGTGTTTTGGTCAATCACAGGATGATATGAGTTGCCAGTGCGATGTGCCATGAAAAAAGCCAATTCCATTGTATGCTGCATCAAGCGAAGTATTTCCAGTAGAGGTAAGGAAGTTATTACCATTATACAAGGAACTGGTGAGACCTCCTCTGGAATACTGTGTGCAGTTCTGGCCTCCCATGTTTACTTCACACTGGAACAGGTGCAGAGAAGGGCTATGAGGATGATCAGAGGAATGGGAAACCTACTTTATTGGCGGAGACTTAAGGAGCTTGGCTTGTTTCATCTAACCAAACAAAGACTGAGAGGAGAGATGATTGCTTTCTATAAATACATCAGCTGGTTAAATAGCAGGGAGGGAGAGGAGTTATTTAAGCTATGAGCCAATGTGAGCAGAAGAACAAATGCATATAAACTGGCATTCAACAAATTTAGGCTTGATATTGGATGAAAATTTTTAACCATCAGAGAAGTAAAGTTCTGGAACAGCCTTCCAAGGAGCAGTGGGGGGAAAAATCTAACTGGTGTTGATTCTGAGTTTGATACATTTATGGGGGGGGGATGGTATGACATGACTGCTTACAATGGCATGTTGCCCACCTGCAACTGCTTGTAGCAAATATGTCCAATGGCCAGAGATGGGAGACTGGATGGAGAGGGCTCTGAGTTACTGCTGTGACTCCTTTCCCATGTATATGGCTGGTGAGTCTTGGTCAGGGTCTAACTGATTGTCCTATTTGGACTTGGGAAGGAATTTCCCCCCGGGTCAGATTGGCAGAGGCCTGGGGGGCTTTTTTGCCTTCCATTGCAGCATGGGGCAAGGTTCACTTGCATGATTAAACTAGAGTAAATGGTGGATTCTCAGTAACTTGAAGTTTTTGAATCATGCTTTGATAGGCTGACCATATTTCCTTTAGACAAAAACAGGACATTGGGATGGCAAAAACAGGACAGGGTGTGGGGGGGGGGCATGGCCCCACCTGGGCCCCCAGCGCCGGGAGGGTGGGGAGGCAGAGGGGGGTCGGGGGGGATGGAGGAATAAGCAGAACAGGGATGGGGGATGAAGAGGATGGAGGGAGAGAGAGAAGGGGGGATGAGGGATGAAGATGATGGAGGGGACGGAGGGAGAGAAGGCACGAAGGTGAGAAGGGAGAGGATGGATGGATGAGAGAAGAGATGGGGGTAGGGAGCAGGGGGGATGGAGGAGGCAAGGGACAGCGAGAAGGAGGGATGGAGAGAAGGGAGATGGAAGAGGAGGCAGTGGACGGAGGGAGAGAGAGAAGGGAGGAAGGGAGGGATGGAGAAGGGGGATAGAGAGAAGGAAGAGAGGGATGGAGGGATAGAGAGAAGGAAGGAAGGGATGGAGGGATGGAGAAGGGGATAGAGAGAAGGGATGGAGGGAGCGAGAGGAGGCAGTGGATGGAGGGAGAGAGCAGGGAGGAAGGGAGGGATGGAGAAGGGGGATGGAGAGAAGGGAGGGATGGAGAGAAGGAGGGAAGGAGGAATAGAGAGGAGGAGGCGGCAGCGGGCGGCGGGCTGGAGGAGGCGGCAGATTGGAGCTGTCCAGAGCCGCAGCTGGGGGCCGAGCGCGCTGGCGGGGGGCTGCCGGCCGGGTTTTATGACTCATAATCACATAAATTCAGTTATGTGATTATGAGTCATAAAACGTCCGGCCGGCAGCGGGCTGAAGCTGACGGCGGAGCAGAGCGGTCTGGAGCCGCAGCCGGGGGCCGAGCGCACCGGCGGCGGCGGTGACGGGGGGTGGAGGGGGCGGACGTTTTATGACTCCTGTTTTATGACTCCTGTTTTATGAGTCCTGTTTTATGAGTCCTGCCCCAAAAACGGGACAAAATTGATATTTTGGACAAAAAGACGGGACGGTTCAAAAACATGAAAAAAACGGGACTGTCCCGTTCAAAACGAGACGTATGGTCAGCCTATGCTTTGAGGATTTCAGTAACTCAGCCAGAGTTTGAGTCTATTACAGGAGTGAATGGGTGAGGTTCTGTGCCCTGCAATGTGCAGGTCAGATTAGATAATCATGATGGTCCCTTCTGGCCTTTAAGTCTGAGTCTGAAATTTCAAAATAATTTTAATACAGATTTTATGATGCCTTTATATGCTGTAATTACATAATTGCTCATGGTAATTCCATAAATACCTCTAATTAGAGTGACTACACATATTCATGTAGTTAGACATAATTATAATAATTACATAAATATGCCATAACCAGAAAGGTCTGAAATATTCATACAGCAAAAGATTAGATTAAGAAGAGGGCACAGGTGCAGGGTAGAGAGACTCACGGCACTATGCCAATAGGGGACAGCTGTAGTCCAGGGTATACCATAGATGGGACAGTTCTCACCTGGACTGCCACATCATCCACACAGACGGTGTATGGACCCGAATGTCCCCTGAGGCCACACACAATTTTCAGGACTCGTCTCCTGATCTCTCTGGTGAAAAGATCGAACTCCAAAATGAAGCTTGCCAGGTCATCTGTGTACTGTTTTCTCTCCCCTGGATAAGAAAAGTATCTTTACCAGGTAGAAATTCCACTGATGGAATGGCAGGTCACACTGGAAGAAATGCCTATATTCACACATTTCTCTCTCTTAATCCAGCATTTGTATCCGGTAATACTGTGTGCTGGTACCTATTATCTTCAGGTACTTTAAAATTACAGCACTATATAATTACAAGGTAAATAAAAAGTAAACCTTGATATGAATATACTGTGGCAGGGTGCTGGCCAGGAGTGCCTGAGCCAGCCCTGCTGGCCCTTTAAGAGGGGAAAAAACCTCTGAAAGCCTCCCCTAGCAGGGAAGGCTAATCAGCCACCTGGGCTGCAGAGGGCTCAGGGTTATGTGCTGCACCTGGCAGCCTCTCCAGAGGATAAAAGCCTGCCGGGGAGGAAGCCCAGGATGGCGGTGTGGTAGAGTGAGAGAGAGAGAGAGAGAGAAGGAGAAAGAGAAAGCTGCAGAGACATAGAGCAGGGAAGTAGAGCTAAGGCTAGGAGCCTGAAGAGCTGACTACTTCCTGAGACCAGCCAGGTTGAGGGCTGGGGCTCAGCTAAACGGTGTAGAGCTGTATATAGTAGGTGGTGGGGTTTGCACTAAGCTGCACTGTGAATAAAGAGCACTGTGAGTCACAGAAGAGTCTCCTGCCTGTTTGTGACTTGGGGGAAGAGTGGATCTCTTACACGTGGTGTCAGAGGTGGGATCGCTACACCAGCAACCCGACTGGTGGCCCCGAGATGGAGGGGACCCTGCAGTGGCTGATCGAACAGCAGAAGCAAACCCAGCAGGCCACGCTGGCTATGCAGCAGGCCCAGGCCGAACAGCAGAAGGCCATGCACGCCTTCATCAAGGAGCAAGCAAGGACCCAGGCAACTCTCCTGCAACACCTGGTGAGTCAAGGGGCAAGAGAGGGCATGAGGCCACCGGGCTGGGGACTCTGCAAGATGAGCCCGGCGGATGACCCCGATGCCTTCCTGGGGACTTTTGAGAGGGTGGCCACCGCAGCTGGGTGGGAGCGGACCACCTGGGCCCTCCGGCTTGCTCCCTACCTCGTGGGTGAAGCCCAGGTGGCCTATATGGCCCTGGGGGCAGTTGAGGCCCAAGACTTTGGAATTGTGAGAGCAGCCACTTTGGACAGGGTCGGTTTGTCACCGGAAAAATACCGGCAGAAGTTTCGGGCGGCCTGCCGGTCACAGGCAGTGCGGCCCCGGGTGTTTGCCCAAAGACTGAAGGACTGGGCCACGCGTTGGCTAAGGCCCAAGGCCTGGTCAGGGGAGGAAATTTTGGACTCCCTGATTCTGGAGCAGCTTTTGCAAAGCCTCCCCGAGACTGTCCATACCTGGGTCAGGAGGCACCAGCCAGAGACAGTGGAGACGGCGGTGCGCCTGACCGAGGAGTACGTGGAGGCAGCGGGACCTCGGGGAGAGGACCGGCCGCGACGGGTCCGGGACTTGGGGTGTCGGCCCATGGGCTCCCCCCCCCCCCCCCCGGCCAAAGGTAAAGGGACTAATGGGGAGCCCAGAGGGGCGCCGAGAGAACTGCCTGGCTTACCTGCTGGCAGTGCGGGAAGCTGGGGCACATAAAGCGGGACTGCCCAGTCATGGAATGTGGCTGGACTGACTGGTGTGGGTGCAGAGGCAGCGTAAGGGAATACCCACCCTGCGGGTGCAGGTGGGGAGAAAGTCCCACCAGGGGGTCGTGGATTCTGCCTCCCCCTACACGCTCGTTCGTAGTGCGTTGATCCGCCCCAAGTGACTGATTCCGGGGGTCACCATGGACCTGAGGTGTGTCCACGGGGACAGGAAGTCCTGTCGGGTGGCCCAGGTCCCCCTAGAAATCAGCGGCAGATTCCGCTGGCAGCGGGTGGGGGTGCCAGAAGGGTTACCCTGCCCCGTGATCATTGGGCGGGACTGGGGCCCAGTGGGAGGTACAAGGCCCCGGGCTGCCCCAATGCCAAGCGTGGGAACCTGTAAGGAGGGTTCGGCCAAGCGAAGGGGCGGGCCCCATCCCGATGACCAAGGAAAGATCCAGATAGCCCTAATCAACAGAGACCAGGGCAGGAGGATCCCCGGGAAGCCTGTGTGGGGGAAGTCGGGGACGAGGGCCCCACTATAGTGGACACAGATCCCCCTAAGGGCCCCGGAGAGGAGAAGCCAGAGGAGAAAACCCCAAGCCCGTGTAAAGGCACGGGGGAAACTGAGGCAGTGGAAGTTGCCCCTAGTCTCGAGGCACAGACTGGCCAGGGGTCGGAGACGCCAAAACCTTATGACCATGCCGCTGTGCTGAAAGAAGGAGGAAAAGTGCAATGGCCTTTTTAGAGCGGATCTGGAACGCTTGAGGGGTCCTAGCCAGCCCGATGGGGCTAGGCTAATGGGGGAGGTGTGTGGCAGGGTGCTGGCCAGGAGTGCTTGAGCCAGCCCTGCTGGCCCTTTAAGAGGGGAAAAAACCTCTGAAAGCCTCCCCTTGCAGGGAAGGCTAATCAGCCACCTGGGCTGCAGAGGGCTCAGGGTTATGTGCTGCACCTGGCAGCCTCTCCAGAGGATAAAAGCCTGCCGGGGAGGAAGCCCAGGATGGCAGTGTGGTAGAGAGAGAGAGAGAGAGAGAGAGAGAGAGAGCTGAAGAGACATAGAGCAGGGAAGTAGAGCTGAGGCTAGGAGCCTGAAGAGCTGACTACTTCCTGAGACCAGCCAGGTTGAGGGCTGGGGCTCAGCTAAACTGTGTAGAGCTGTATATAGTAGGTGGTGGGGTTTGCACTAAGCTGCACTGTGAATAAAGAGCACTGTGAGTCACAGAAGAGTCTCCTGCCTGTTTGTGACGTGGGGTAAGAGCGGATCTCTTACAATACATAATGATTTGTTGTTGTAGCTTGGCCTGGAATCTGTTCAGTGAGTTCTTTGACGGTCTCTTGTGAGGTGCTCTATGAATAAATGCTCGAGGCTGCAGCAGTAATATGCAAGAATTGCTTCTCTCCTGTTCCATAGAAAAGTAATTATTAAAAATATATGCTTTAGCTCAACTAGAAGTTATGGCTTTGATGTAGAGACTACTGGGTGAAATTCTGCAGAACACAGCTTATAAGCGGTTAGATTTGTTAATAAAACCAGAGGGAACTACTATATCTATAAAATCTACTACTGTGTCTTCCCTAGGGATTATTGAGGGCCCAAGTTCTCTGTTCTGTACAACATATGGTAAACCATTATCCCTTCACTCACAGATGGGTGGACCTATAGCTGACTTGGAAACCCCACTGATAAATAATAAAATAACCAAAGAGGCCATACATCTTTTCCCATTTTTTTTCTTCTCCCTGTCATCCCCTAAAACCCCATCCTACTATGGGACTGGATCAATTTGCCATTTAGGCACAGCTAGCTGTGAATTGGAGGGCAGACCATAGCCACACTACCTCAAAGGGAGCACCAGTCTATAGAGGGTGCTGTAACACTCCTTTGTGGGATAGTTTCTTATCCCGACACCCATCCAGCCCCTTCTATCCAGCTCTACTTACTCAGGCATGAGGGGCAGGGCCATGGCCTCTCCCTACCTCCGTGGGGCACTGTGTGTTCCTGCATGACTCTTATGTGGGTCTCAGAAAAAGAGAGGGTTCTTTATGCCTGTCAGGGTTCGCGCCCCCAGGCGGGGCTGTGAGGCCTAGCGGCCGGAGTCCCTGACGAGTCCCCTCGGCTGGGGGAGTGTGGCCCAATGGCCAGAGTCAATATCAGCCCCCTCGGCTGGGGCAGTGTGGCCCAATGGCCAGAGTCAGTATCAGCCCCCTCGGCTGGGGCAGTGTGGCCCAATGGCCAGAGTCAATATCAGCCCCCTCGGCTGGGGCAGTGTGGCCCAATGGCCAGAGTCAATATCAGCCCCCTCGGCTGGGGGCAGTGTGGCCCAATGGCCAGAGTCAATATCAGCCCCCTCGGCTGAGGGAGTGTGGCCCAATGGCCAGAGTCAATATCAGCCCTCTCGGCTGGGGCAGTGTGGCCCAATGGCCAGAGTCAATAGCAGCCCCCTCGGCTGGGGCAGTGTGGCCCAATGGCCAGAGTCAATAGCAGCCCCCTCGGCTGGGGCAGTGTGGCCCAATGGCCAGAGTCAATATCAGCCCCCTCGGCTGGGGCAGTGTGGCCCAATGGCCAGAGTCAATATCAGCCCCCTCGGCTGGGGCAGTGTGGCCCAATGGCCAGAGTCAATATCAGCCCCCTCGGCTGGGGCAGTGTGGCCCAATGGCCAGAGTCTATATCAATCCCCCTTCCCTGGGGCAGTGCGGCCTAGCGGCCCTGCGCCTGACCCCCACTCAGCGGGGAGTTCCAACCGCAACACGCTGAGTGTCTTCGGGTGGGCAACACCACTCCCTCACTATCCTGGGGTCAGTTCCTACCTGATCCAGCGACGGGGTCCCCTGGCTGGTTGCTGATCCCCCGTATAGGGCTGGGTCCGTCGCCCCCTCAGTCAGGTAGTGGTCTAGGGCACCTGGCCGGCTGGGGTCAGCTTCAGGCTCGAAGGCAGGGTCTGGCCACGGCTCCGATTCCGGCTCCTGGTGTGGCTGGGGCTGGTCCTCCGCTGGAGCTCGGCCGGCACGTCCTCCTCCTACGGCAGCCAGCCTAGACTGAGCTGTGCTCCCTTGCTTTATACTGCCTGAGCATTTGGAGCATGCCCAGTGCAGCGGGGGCGGGACTTCCGCTGCTAGCACTTCCGGCCAGGGGCAGCCCTGGTCCGTGCGGGGCCAGTCCGCCCCGTCACACACCCCCCCCCCTTAGGACAGGCCCCGTGGGCTGGTCCACCTCGTCGGCCTCTGCCCCTCCCTGCCTGGAGAAGAAATCTGCGTTAGCGTGGGCCTTACCCGGGCGGTGGTAGACGCAGAAGTCGTAGGGCTGGAGCGAGAGGTACCAGCGCATAATTCGGGGGTTCATGTCCTTCATGCTATCTAGCCACCGAAGGGGGGCGTGGTCCGTGACCAACTTGAAGGGGTTCCCCAGCAAATAATACCGTAGGGCATCAATAGCCCATTTCACTGCCAGGGCTTCTTTCTCTACAGTGGCATAGTGTCGCTCTCGGGGGAACAACTTACGGCTCAAATATAGCACCGGGTGTTCTTCTCCGTCATGTTCCTGGGAGAGCACGGCCCCCAAGCCTCCCTCTGAGGCATCCATCTGTAATATGAACTCCTTCGTGAAGTCGGGGTGCCGTAGGACTGGTTCCCGTGCGAGGCGTTCTTTCAGGGTCTTAAAGGCCTCTTCGCACTGGGCCGACCACCGTACCTTCTGTGGCTGGGAGTTCCTTGTCAGGTCCGAGAGGGGAGCAGCGATGGAGGCGAAGTCGGGCATGAACTTTCTGTAATAGCCCGCCAGGCCCAGGAACTGGCGGACCTGTTTCTTCGTCCTTGGCGTGGCCATATCTCTAAGGGCCTGGACCTTGTCGATGAGGGGACTCAATTTCCCCCCGCCTACCACATACCCCAGGTACCTCCCCTCTTCCTGTCCCACGTGGCACTTTGCCGGGTTGGCCGTCAGGCCGGCCGCTCGGAGGGCCTGTAGCACTTCCCTCAGGTGTCGTAGGTGGTCTTCCCAGTTGCTACTATAGATAACGATGTCGTCAATATAGGCTGCGGCGTACTGGTCGTGTGGCAGCAGGACCTGGTTCATCAGCCGTTGGAAGGTCGCGGCTGCGCCATGTAGCCCAAATGGCATCGTTATAAATTGGAAGAGGCCGAACGGCGTCGAGAAAGCTGTTTTCTCCCGGGAGTTTGGCGTCAACAGGATCTGCCAGTACCCCTTGGTGAGGTCCAGCGTTGACAGGTACTTTGCACCTCCCAGTCGTTCTAAGAGCTCGTCTATTCGGGGCATCGGGTAGGCGTCGAACCTGGAAATGGCGTTGACCTTCCGGAAATCAATACAAAATCGGGAGGTCCCGTCCGGCTTGGGAACCAGGACGATCGGGCTACGCCATTCACTCTTTGATTCCTCAACTACCCCCATCTCCAGCATGGTATCGAGCTCTCTCTTCACGGCCTCCCACATCTTTCGGGGTAACGGCCGGTGGGGGTTCCTCACCTTCTGGCCCGGTGTGGTCGCTATATGATGGCTTGTCCGGTCGGTGCGCCCCGGCCGGGCGGACAAAACGTCCGGAAAGTCCTGGACAAGCCTTTGTACTTGCGTCTGCTGAGCCGGGGTGAGACCCGCGCCCAGCGTCACCGGTTTTGGGTCCGGGGGCCCCCCGGCTAGGGGCCCCAATTCAGGTTCCGGGGGGGACGGGCTAATGAGCATTGCCTCCCGGGATTTCCACGCTTTCAGGAGGTTCACGTGGTATACGCGGGTCTCCTTTCGCCGCTCTGGTAGTCGAACCTCGTAGTCCACCTGGCCCACTCGTCGGGTAATCTCGAAAGGCCCCTGCCACTTGGCCAAGAGCTTCGATTCGGTGGACGGCAACAGGAGTAACACCCGATCTCCGGGTTTGAAGCTCCGTATCTTAGCCCCCCTGTTGTAGATCCGCTCTTGCGTTTTCTGGGCCTGCTCCAGATTCTCCCTGGCGAAGTCGCTCAGTGCCCGGAGTCGTTCCCGTAGCCGTAGAACGTAGTGGGTGGTCCCTAGGACTCTCGTCTCCTGGGTCTCCCACTCCTCCTTAAGGAGGTCTAGGATCCCCCGCGGCTGTCTTCCGTATAGGAGTTCAAAGGGTGAGTATCCGGTTGAAGCCTGTGGCACCTCCCTTACAGCAAACAGGAGGGCCGGTAGCAGGGTATCCCAATGCGAGGGGTCTTCCTCCACAAACTTCCGTAGCATGGTCTTCAGTGTACCATTAAAGCGCTCCACTAGTCCATCCGTCTGTGGATGGTACACGGACGTGCGGAGGGTCCGGATGTTGAGGAGGCGGCATAGTTCCGCTATTAATTTAGAGGAAACGTTCGTGCCCTGGTCTGTCAATATCTCCGCGGGGATTCCCACCCTGGCGAAGATCTTAACGAGCTCGGCTGCGATCATGGGCGCTGTGGCTGATCGCAGGGGGACGGCCTCGGGATACCGGGTAGCGTAGTCCACGACCACCAGGATGAAGCGTTTCCCCGTCTTGCTCTTCTCCAAAGGGCCCACCAGGTCCATTCCGATTCGTTCGAAGGGGACCCCGATTACTGGCATGGGTACCAGAGGGGCCCTGGCAACTCCCTTGTGCCCGGCCCGTTGACATTCCGGGCAGGATGCACAATAGTCCCGGACCTCCCGGTGAATGCCTGGCCAGAAGAAGCGGCGGGCCACCCGCTGGAGAGTCTTCTCCCGTCCCAGGTGTCCTGCCCAGGGGTTAGCGTGGGCCAGCCGCAGGAGGCTTGAGCGTAACCTCCGAGGCACCAACAATTGCTTGATCGGGTCGGGGTTCGGTGGGTCCTGCACCACTCGATACAAGCGGTCCTGCCAAATCTCGAACCGGGGCCCCTGGGGAAGTGTCGTGTCGGGGTCTGCGCCTGGCTCGGGGGTGGTAGCCTGCTCCCAAGCTCTGCTCAGGGTGGGATCTTCCCTCTGCTCCAAGAGGAAGTCCCCATCACGCTCCAATTCCTCTCTGGTTCCTTCCACGGTGGGCTGGTCATCGGTCTGGGGCCCAGGCGGTGCCCCCTCAGTTGAGGTTCCCTCCCCTGGGTCCGGCTCCGGCGGCCGCCTGAACAACCCCCTCCGTGGAGGCCTCGTCCCTGCTGGCGCTGGGGCCAGTGTTTGGTACCCCTTGAGGATTTCGCCAAAGTCTGGCCAGTCCCGTCCCAGTACCGCTGGGTACGCCAGCCTTGGGATCACGCCCACTCGGAGGCCCATCCTCCGGGGGCCCACCTCCACCTTCACCCATGTCGTGGGGTACGGCCGGATGTCCCCGTGCACGCACTGCAAGTGCATCAGTGGGCCTGTGGGTCTAAGGCCGGGGATCAGCCCCTCCCGTACGAGGGTCTGACTACACCCTGAATCCACAAGGGCCTGCGTGATGAGCCCCTGGATCCGCACGGGGATCACTATCTTCCCCGCCGCTGGGCCCCGAGCCCTTCGGCCCGCCACGCAGACTTGCGCGTAGCTGCAGTCCATAAAGGGGCACTCTCGCCGGAAGTGTCCCTCTTGTCCACACTCCCAGCAGCGCTCTCGATTCTCTCCGGCCCTTGGCCTCTCCTGTCGCGGGCTTCCTCCCTCTCGCGGGTATGGTTCCCCCCGGCCCGGGGCTCGGCTGGTCCGGGGTCGATGTTCCGGGGTAGCCGGTCGTGGGGTCGGGGGCCGGACTAGGGGCGGTGGAACTCGAGTCCCCCTTCCTTGGGATTTACCTTTATCGGGTCCGGCCTTCCTGGGAGGGTTCCAGTCTGCCTTGGGCGGTGCCTCGCTTCCCTCGGCGGCCATATAGTCCTCCATCAAGCCCACGGCATCCGACAGCGTTGTAGGTCGGTGCCGTCGTACCCAGGCTCTCCCCCCCGCTGGGAGGATGAGTGTGAACTGTTCCAAGGCCACTTTCTCTGCTACCTGAGGCCCTGTCAGTCCGTCGGGATTCAGCCACCGCCAGCAGAGATCTCGCACCCGCTGGGCCACCGCCCGTGGACGGGCCCCCGCCGGATATGGTTCCTGGCGGAGGCGTTGGCGGTAGGTTTCAGGGTTGATGCCAGTGTGGTCCAAAATAGCCGCCTTGACCTTTAGGTAGTCAAGGGCCTCCTGGGGTTCAAGGCTGCGATAGGCGGCCTGCGCTTGCCCCGTCAGATACGGGGCTAGCAGGGTGGCCCAATGTTCTTGGGGCCACCGGGCCGCCGTTGCCACCCGCTCGAAGGTGACCAGGAATGATTCTGGGTCATCGTCGGGGCCCATCTTGGTGAGACGCACCGGCAGCTCGCCAGCCGTCCATCCGCATCCTGCTGCTGCGGGTATGGGACCAGCGGCACCGGCGGGGCGTATCAGGGTGGCCACCTGCTGCACCAGGTGCTCTTGCTGCACGTGTTGCTGGGCTGCTAAGTCCCGCAAGAGTTGCTGCTGCTGCTCCTGTTGTTGGGCCATCAACCGCTGCTGCTGGGTGGCCAACTGCTGCATCAGCTGAGTCTGCTGCTGCTGCTGCTGGGCCGCCTGTTCTTGCTGCCTCTCCACCATCCATTTTAACAGTTTCTCGGGATCCATCGTGCTCGGCGATGGAGTTCCCGTCCCTCGCTGGTCTGTAACTGGGCCTCTCGGCAGGCCCGCTCAATGGGGTATCGTTAGCTCACTGGGCTTCGATCGGGCCTCTCAGCAGGCCCGGATCGGTGCCTGTATTCTCCACCACGTGTCAGGGTTCGCGCCCCCAGGCGGGGCTGTGAGGCCTAGCAGCCGGAGTCCCTGACGAGTCCCCTCGGCTGGGGGAGTGTGGCCCAATGGCCAGAGTCAATATCAGCCCCCTCGGCTGGGGCAGTGTGGCCCAATGGCCAGAGTCAATATCAGCCCCCTCGGCTGGGGCAGTGTGGCCCAATGGCCAGAGTCAGTATCAGCCCCCTCGGCTGGGGCAGTGTGGCCCAATGGCCAGAGTCAATATCAGCCCCCTCGGCTGGGGCAGTTTGGCCCAATGGCCAGAGTCAATATCAGCCCCCTCGGCTGGGGCAGTGTGGCCCAATGGCCAGAGTCAATATCAGCCCCCTCGGCTGGGGGCAGTGTGGCCCAATGGCCAGAGTCAATATCAGCCCCCTCGGCTGAGGGAGTGTGGCCCAATGGCCAGAGTCAATATCAGCCCTCTCGGCTGGGGCAGTGTGGCCCAATGGCCAGAGTCAATAGCAGCCCCCTCGGCTGGGGCAGTGTGGCCCAATGGCCAGAGTCAATATCAGCCCCCTCGGCTGGGGCAGTGTGGCCCAATGGCCAGAGTCAATATCAGCCCCCTCGGCTGGGGCAGTGTGGCCCAATGGCCAGAGTCAATATCAGCCCCCTCGGCTGGGGCAGTGTGGCCCAATGGCCAGAGTCTATATCAATTCCCCTTCCCTGGGGTAGTGTGGCCTAGCGGCCCTGCGCCTGACCCCCACTCAGCGGGGAGTTCCAACCGCAACACGCTGAGTGTCTTCGGGTGGGCAATACCACTCCCTCACTATCCTGGGGTCAGTTCCTACCTGATCCAGCGACGGGGTCCCCTGGCTGGTTGCTGATCCCCCGTATAGGGCTGGGTCCGTCGCCCCCTCAGTCAGGTAGTGGTCTAGGGCACCTGGCCGGCTGGGGTCAGCTTCAGGCTCGAAGGCAGGGTCTGGCCACGGCTCCGATTCCGGCTCCTGGTGTGGCTGGGGCTGGTCCTCCGCTGGAGCTCGGCCGGCACGTCCTCCTCCTACGGCAGCCAGCCTAGACTGAGCTGTGCTCCCTTGCTTTATACTGCCTGAGCATTTGGAGCATGCCCAGTGCAGCGGGGGCGGGACTTCCGCTGCTAGCACTTCCGGCCAGGGGCAGCCCTGGTCCGTGCGGGGCCGGTCCGCCCCGTCACAATGCCCTCCCCCCCCCATCGCACAACCATGTTAGAGCAAGGAAGAATCTCGTAATACAGTATTGAGAGAATTTTGATTTTTCTTAATGTTGATGCGCCAAATTGATCCACCGCCATCTACATAAAACCTTCTCCTGTAGGCAGCCATTGCAACCAGAAAAAGGAGGAAATGGGATGACTTGGTTTTGCATTGCTCTATTTATTTATAACAGCCACATCCCTTCCTTAGGAGAATGGTAAGGAAGGATTACATCACACATGTCTGCTAATCAGCCCCAGCTAGAAAGAGATCTTTGTATCTCTGTGGGCAGAGGAACAACACAATATTCAACACTAACGGATTCTTAGGTGTTAGCTATTCTGTACCAGAGCCTATCAGTCCAAGAGGACAGTTTGAATGATGATTAAATCTACCCCCAGGCTGAATGACAACACCTATCTTTATTGGTCAGACTGACAGGACATCCTTACTCCTTCCCCACAGCACCAGCCAGTTTATTACCCAAGGAACAAGGCATAAACTGAGACAAAAAGACTTATCCCCTTGTCCTCAGCATATTTTCTTCAAAGTGGTAAATGCCACCAATTTAATCATTCATATACTATAGTATTTTGAGCGTGAATTAAAAATAGAAATTTCTTTTATACTGAGAGTATGTTCTCTCTCCATGTCTATTTATGCAGGCTGCAGATGTGCAGATATGATTTCGTACTTCTGGAAAACATCGAAACAACCTTCAAGCCTATTCCATGCCAAGAGAGGGACAAGTAAAGAGAGATCCTCCACTAACTTGCTTTCTTTTGTTGAAAATATCACATTTAATTCTTTCTCAGGCCTGCAGTGAGGAGGGAAATGAGACAAAACAGGCTCGGTTTCTGAAGTTGGAATGATAATCTTCATTGCTTTCTTTGAGTATCGTAGAGTGAAGTTCAACAAGTTCAGTCAAATTTTGAAAACAAATATATGATGGCAGAACACATACAATGATCTATTAGCCATTGTTTGTAAGTAGCAAGAATATTCCAGGAATCCTCTAAACTAAATATAACTATCTGCGTTGATCATGGCAAATTAGTCGTCAGGTAATATCAATGTAATTATTTTGTATAATATTTTTCATATCAAGACATAATTATCTCTCTGTGAATTTAATATGCTATACAGATGATATACAGACCAAATAGACAGCAATTTTGGAGTATTGTATTCACTGAATAAATAATTTGAATTTATTTCATTATCTGATGCTTCTGTTTTTGCAAATCAGAAAAATAGTTGATATGTGTGCAAATATATGTAAATTTGCTGTTTAAAGCAATTCTCTCTGATCTCCAGTGTCTTCTGTAGGTGAATATTATTTCAAACTTTTAAGTGTTTGTCTATTAATGGGAATGGACAAGAAATTGGCATGCAGGTATGAGGAAATTGGAATGTCTGCTTATGGCCTCTATTATACAGAAAGTCAGACTGGATGATCACACAGTCTTGGAATCTATGAAGCTTTGAATATACTTACAGAGAAATTGTATGTCATTAGGAATGGTGTCTATAATGACCAGATTCTATGGCTAGGTGGTATGAAATAGGTATAGAACTGTGGACATACACAGCTATCTTCCCACATGTCTGTTGTACCCATGAGAGTAATGCTCACTGAATGTCTATGTATAACTTCTGTCTTTTCTATTATTATTTCTGTAGCTCCAGTTTTGCAGAGTGCTTGAAAGACATTAGATTAAATTTAGAAATATTGTAATGAAATATTTTACTCACCTGATCTTAAAACATAACTTCTATTATTTTGCTTATAGTTGTGTGTTAACAGTAATGGATGAGTCTCTTAACCATCAGAAAACAGATGTCCCAAGAGTAAACTTAGAATCTGTAATTAGCCAATATATTGCAGTAATGCCAAAGGGACCTAATTAGCACTTACTTGTAGTAATGTACTTAACATTGTGGTTTAGCCATACGCTAAGTGGTTTGGGAGGTTTAATGCAGTGTTTATGTGTAGCACTTACTAATTCACAGGTGGAGAAAATGATAAATATGACAGTTTATTGCAACTCAATTTCTGGTGTGAGTTAATTTAATTGAAATTAACCCAAATATCATCTGACTTTGCTGAATCCACATTTTTCTCCCAACTGTAACATTTCAGAAAAAATCATGATGAAAATATAGGGAGAGACTCATTCTAAATTGACTAGGGAATGGAGTCAGTAAAGGAAAGATTAAATATACTGAAGATATTCCAATAGTTATATCACCATTATTTAACAATGTCTTGAAGTGGGCTAGGTTAAGAACAATTTTCACAGAGACAGGTGAGTAACTTTGCACACATGAACTAGCTCACTCATTGCCAGGAGACGTGGTGAAGGCCAAACTATAACGGAGTTCAAAAAATAATTATTTCACAGAGGACAGGTTCATTAATGGCTAGTAGCCAATATGGTCAGGGATGCAGCCCCATGCTCTGGGTGACCCAGCCTCTGACTGACAGAATCTGGGAGTGGATGACAGGGGATGGATCACTTGAGAATTGCCTGTTCTGTTCATTCCCTCTGAAGCACCTGACATTGGTCACATCAGAAGACAGAATACTGGGATGGATGGACCATTGGTCTGACCCAGTATGGCCATTCTTATGTTCTTATCAATGGGACTGCTCACCTCAATAAAATGTAAGCATATGTGTCAATATTTGTAGGATTGGGCCTAAATTCAAATGCAATCATGTAGGTAAAAAAGGGCTAAAGGGGGGTTGATTTTCAAGGAAAAGTAAGCCCATTTAGAAACATCTCTTCTTTTCTATTCTAAGTATAAGGTGTAGAGGGGCAATTACCCCGCTCCTAGAAAAAGGAGCTAAGTCAGTCTCTCTCTAGCTTTAGAGGGAGAAGGACCTGGCTGCCTGGGAAATCAGGGTACGGGCAATAGAGCAGGGCTGGGGAAAGGCAAGAGGAGCTGGGAAACTCTAGCTTGGAAACTCTCCAGCGCCTTGTGTACGGCCTAAAGAAGGTACTGGGGCTACAGAGGTGCAGTTTGGGGGTAGGCAGAAGCAGCTGGTCCAACCACCCTGCAAATGATGAGTGGCCTTTACAGAGTGCAGTCTTCCCCAGTGAGAGGGGGCAAGATGATGACTAGCAGTAGCCACTGAGGCAAGGTGGGGATACGGGGTTGGGGGTTCCCCTTGGAGGGGAGACCCAGAGTGTGGGGGCACTGCCAGGAGCACCCCAGTGAAAGGGGCACCGGGGTCCAGGAGGGACATGAGGGTGCCAGCGGCAGCCAAGACACCAGCTACTGTGAGAGCTGGAGAGCTATTTCCCTGGACAGCCAGCAGGAGGCACTGTGCCAGTGAGTGTCATCATCACTACAGGGGTCATAGGTTACTTTTAGGAGGGGTGTTAATTATAACAGAATAATTAAAAATCACATGACTTTATTTTGATGGTCATAGATTCAGACATAAGAAAAGCAGGTGAGCATTTAAATGCATAAGTTAAACCATTGATAAATTAACCAGTTTTTTTTTAAATTACAGTATAACTTACAACTTTGAAAGTCTCCTGCCTATCTCCTGCAGTTAAAAATGAGACACACTTCCTGTGTTTCAAACTATACTATCAGATTGGACTGCCTTCTGATACGTATATGTAAAATGGCAGCTCTTTTAGAGCAACACCAATTTCCCTCACAATTATGGAGATGTTGAAATAGGGATATACACTTCTTTAAAAGAAAAGAAATGATAGTGCCAATTGCTGCTCTCTTCACTAACGTAAGTAGTCCCAATGATTGCAGTGGGGTTGCTCATGTGAGTAAAGAATGTGTGATTTGATCCAATGTATAAACTTACATATGATGTAAGAGAACCAGTAACTGCAACTTTATGCTTTAAAGAGCGAGCATTGACTATCTCAGGGTCAAATTCAGCTCCTAGAACCCTATTGTGCCATGACTTCCATGCAGGTGGACTCAATATGAGTCATCCATTGCAGGAACTGGTGTCTAACTCATACTGCATATTTGAAAACTAGAAAATAATGTACATTTGAGGAGCATATACCAGTACCTTGATGGAAATATGTAGATAAACTAATATCCTGCTAGACCCCAAAATGGCAACTCTCCAAAGCCTACTTAGGTGATGTCTTAGAGAGGTAGCTTGGTGATTATATTATGTGTTTAATGATTTGATTGGACCAACTATGTTTCTGTGATCTGCATAGTCCCATATATATTACTCACTGTTCTTTCATTTCCAACTCAGAGTACCTTAGCCACACTCTTGCTTAATTACCCTTATCCTTTCTCTGTTTCTTTTAAAGTCTTGAATATGTGCATAGGCAAAATGTGATTTTGGTTGCTGGTTGTCTGTACATATATTGCCAATAAGCTGTATAGAAAGGTTGAATGAGAAAAGGTTAGTGGTTGTTGAAAAGGTTAATTCTTCTTTTAGAAAAATTAAAACTGTTGTCAGAAGAGGGCAGCCTTTTCACATAAATTGTAAACAAAACAACAAGGGAAAAACATGCCTTCAAATTATCTCTCTCACTGGGTTTCATGTGCCACTAACAAATCACAGAGGAAAGGAGACTACATCAAACACAACTCAGACTAAACAAGAGTAATTGTCTCTTGCACTACTTGATCTTCAGTGGATGGGACTGTTTGCTTGTAACATTTTTACTTTTTTCTGTTGTACACAGAAAAGATAAAAATTGTCTACAAGGTGAGTCAGGAAAATGCCTTAGTTCATCTGTTAGTTTCCTCTTCCCAAATGAAAGACAAAGATGTTTTTCACAATCTGACAGTACGTCATAGTCTTAAGTGTAAAGTGTAGTTGCTCTTTTTAAACGGTGATCACCTTTATGGGAGATATTTTCACAATAAAAGTTTAATATTAGTTTCAGAGAGGCAATAGGTTAGTTTCAGCTGAGTTAAGAGCTAAAAAAGCATTAGCACAGGAGTAAGTGCACAGAGCTATATTCCTATATTCCTCTTCTACTTTCATCAGATTCATCTGTTTCCATATGCATTCCATATAAAATATGTACCCAGGAAAACTGTAATATTAAACTCAAATGTGTACCATGATTTGTGAACTATCAATGGTATAAATTCATACCACTCATAAATTCATACCATTGATAGTTCACAAATCACGGTACACATTTAAATTTCACTCATAGCCATCCTGTAATCTTTCCTATAGTAACCAATGCACTGCAAAGGGGAGAAGACACAAGAAAACTAAAATTAGGATGAAAAACACACCATGTGAGGTCAGGTGCAGACAGCTGTAAAGTTTCCTGTTGCTGTTGCCTTTTGTTTGGAAAGACTCACATATAATGTATTGGTGGCTCCACCACTTGTGAGTAATGAGATCCTTAACAAGTCACTGTACTAAATTAAATACTCTGGGTGCCATCCATGAAATAATGTAGCCATGCAAGTCCCTGTGTGTGGCACCACCATGATCCAAGATACTCCTGCGTGGCTGCTGCCTCACGCTGTATGCACCTAAACCAGGGGGTTCTCAATCTATTGAGAACCGCGACCCCTTGTATGTCTGCCGAAAAGCCGCCAAATAAATTAATTCCTTATTCAGCGGCTATTTTCGGTGGACATGCCAAGCGCTTTTGGGAGCGCTCGGTTTGTCCCCCGAAAAGCCACTGAATAAATTACCGCAGCGGTGGCTTTTCGGCGGCAGAAGCAGCTCGCGACCCCTCGGGAGGCGGCCAGCGACCCCCCAAGGGGTCGCAACCCACAGTTTGAGAACCCCGGACCTAAATTCACTCAGTGCCTAACTTTCTGTTGTAAAAGTTCCCTAGATGCCTAAGTTTTAGACCCAAGGGCATGCATGCTGCTGCCTCCCTCTAGATGCCCAGGTACCCATTTTCTGCCTATGCTTCAAGGCAATTCACAAACTAGGGGAGGATAGGTACTCATCCAACTCATTTGTGTGGGGGTCTGATCTGGTAGGTGGCCTTTGAGCACACCTACTGGATCGGATCCCATTCAAAATCAGTCTGGAAGAAAAGATGTTGGTGATACCCATATTATAACCCGCGTCAGAGCATACTCCTAAGGTGTGGGAGATGCAGGTTCAATTCTCCCTGCTTTGTGAGAGGATTTTTCACAGGAGGCTAGAGGGGTATTCTGGTGTAGAACTCCCTCGATTTCTCCTGAAGAAGTTGTTCCAATGTAGATAAATAATAAAAGAATGATGGGAACGGGGGAACTGGACCCATGATCTCCCACCTCCTGGCTGCATGACCTAGCCACTGGACTACAGTCATTCTCTCTCTCCCACCTCTTTCCTCCCAGGACTATTAAAGCATTTATCCACAGTGGAACAGGCACTGACCCATAGAGAAACCATCTCCCATTGGCTAGGTTAGGCTGCTGGCTACCTGTCTAGCATGCTGTCTTTGGTGGATTGTGTTCTAAGGCCTATCTTTCCCCATGCATTGGGTAGAGAGCCTTGGTGCCTAACTCAGGCTTTGAGGATCACAATATTGCTCATATGATTTTTCCAGGCACCTAAAAGCTAGGCATTGTGATGCTTAGCCTTGTACCCTAAGTCTTTTCTATGGATCCCACCTTTCTGCCTATTTACCTATGTTTTTATAAGGTCACCCATCACTGTGATGTCTAAGCATCTTACGTCAAAAGTAAACACTGGCACAATATTTATCCACAGCTGTATCAACAGCTATTAGTATTGGGGAAATGCAAACTCATTCTTATTATGTAAGAACTACCACTCACCCAAATCTTTTCCCAAAACTTGAGTTCAACTGAACTCAAAGGGACAGATCTTCAGCTGATATAAATCTATATAGCTGCTTGGACATCTGTGGAGCCAATTTATACCAGCTGAGGAGCTTGCCCAAAATGTTTTTGAGGTTCTTGTGGTTTGGAATCACCCCTGTACTCTGCTGAGATGTCCAAAGTGGTCTGTAGTGTGATGTATTTGCTGAGTTATGGATGACGATTCATTTAGCTCCAACCAGTATGTAAATAGAGGGGTTGTAACCTCTCTCAGAAGCTGAAAAAACTAGTGTCTTGGACAAAAAGATCCTGCAGGAAAAGATCCAGAAATAGATGGAAAAAGCTTGTTGAAGAAAACTTAGGTGAAAATTTATGTTGTGGTGTCATAAGTTAGGTTTCCAATAAAGTCAAATCCCAGGAAGAGTGTAAATAAAGACTAAATACTAAGTCTATACACTCTGTTTAGAGCCAAAAATCTTTAGTAAATTAGATTCTATAGGATTTTGATGCAAGGTAGTCCAAATATTATGTAATTTTGGTTGAAGTGATTCAGTGATTCAGAGGATGAAGTGATTTTAGAGTTGAATAGCATGGGTTAACTGATAGATCACTGTCACATTTGGGTTTTGTTGCCATTAATGTGAATTTACTGAATTTAGTTTAGGATGAGTCAACAGGAAGGTTCCTCCAGTCAGTGTATGTAATCCACCTCCCCAGAAGATGGTAGATAGGTCAATGGAAGAATTCATCTTGTGACAGATCGCCTTCTCGCCCCACTCCAAACACAGGCAGGAGACTTTTCTTTGGCTCCAAACAGTGCTCTTTATTTACAGTGCAGCTTGTGCAGATCCCACCACCTACTATCCACAGCTCTATCCACAGCTCTACAGCTTAGCTCCTTCTCTCTATCTCACACCACACCACCACACTACCACCACCATGGGCTTCCTTCCTGGCAGGCTTTTGTCCCTCCTGGGGAGGCTTCCAGGTGCAACCCATCCAGGCTGATTGCTCTGCAGCCCAGGTGGCTGATTAGGCTCCTCTGCACGGAGGTTTGCAGAGGGTTTTTCTCCCTCTTAAAGGGGCGGCAGGCTGGGTCAGGCCCACCCTGCCACAATCTGTTAACCTAATGTTGGTCTACACCAGGGCTTAGATTGGTACAGCTATGTCACTTGGATTTTTCACGCCCCTCAGAGACATAGTTATATTGAAGGAAAATTCCTAGGTTAGAGTAGGCCATAGGTTCATTCAGATCTAGGTTTGAGGCTGCAAACTTTTCTCAGAATGCCCAATCTGAGCACCCCAAGGTGTCCTAAAGTTTGGCTGTTGATCTGAAGTATAGTTCTCAGATTTGCAATTTTGGTTTTGATCACTACAAAGATTCAAAAGTTGGATCCATACCTGTGGTCTGATGAAGCCTATCTCCATTTAACTGGGTTTATAGCTCCAGATGCAGGAAAACACTCATATACTTAAAGGCCATAGACTTTAGGAACCTTTTTAAGGTTAAGCATGAACTTAAGTAAATCTATGATTATCCCAAATCAGTACAGCATGTTTTTTGTTTGTTTGTTTGTTTGTTTTTGCTGAATTTGAACCTTAATGCTCAAAACCACCACAAAAATGAGTGTCTTAGACTTCAGCATACTACATAAACTCATGTTGTTTCCAGATGAGAAACAAATAACGCAGCACACAGAAGAAGCAACTCTGGCATATAGGCTTTGCCTGTCCTCACTCACACTGATCCTTGCACCAAGTTCAGTTACGTCGGAGGTATGAATCTAGTCTCTACAGTCCTTCCTTTAGGCAGCTCTTGGGTAAAGGCTTTCAGCTAAGCTTACCATGGCATACTGCTCAGCAATGGGGAGCATTCTGTGTCTTTAGCTAGGATACAAGGGCAAACACTTACCCTTATGAAATGTGGCATGGGTCTTTATTATACAGTATAAGCAGAGGAGATGATGCTTCAGTTGTTAAGTTCTTATCTAAAAGAATCTCTTGATAGTAAATTCTTTACTATCCAGATGATTTTCCTAAGAAGTGCAGAGAGCTGAGTGACCTGTGCCAAGATTTGCAGTAGTGATTCTAGTGGGGCTGTGGCATTTTACATAGATATTGTATTTAAGGGGTGTTGTGTTTTGGATGTTTCTGTGGGAATCCATTCCCAATGCTCTGACTGGCAGAAACATGTGAGATATTGGCAGGTCTACGTCACTGAAGAGACAAATACGAACTAATCTGGATATTTTCCATAAACAATTTGACTCCTCATGACAGAGATCTGGCTCCTTTTCCTTCCATTACCAGACATCTGAACTAGGTTGTACCGGAGGCAGTAAACTCAGTTTAACATATTGACCCAATAAAAGCTTCAATCTCCTGCTAGATAAAATTACCTATTGTAAGGAGTACTGAGGCTAGTCTTGGTTCCTTATAGGTACAAGTAAATAAAAACTGTGCTATTCACTCTCATTTTTTAACTTTCTTTTTGAATGACTAAAAAGTGCCAGAAAACTGGGCAGTCACTAAATTCCTAGGTCTTTCCTTGAATGATTTCAAGGAGTGAAAAAGAAGATAACATTTTACAGTCATTTGTGAAACTAGAACCATATTTTGAACAGAAATAATAGTGACCACATAGGGCCAGTTTTTCAGTCAGTGTAATTTTGTATAGTCCTATTAAAGACAATAAAGCCATGATAGTTTATGTCAGCTAAGGATCTGGACCGAATACTGTAACTAAAAATGTCCTTCCTGTGGTCTTCTGAATCCAACTCCATTGCTCCTTGCTGTCACTGTTGTGCTTTTTTGTTCATTTAAAAAAACCTGCATTTCAGTTCTAATAAGTGTAATAATTTGAGAGATAACAAGTATATCACAATGCTGTTTCCCTTGCAGTGCCAGCACGTAGCAAAGGCTTATTATTCCTTCACAGACAGGGGCAGGCTAGGAGGAACTTTTTCCTTAGACTGAATCAAATTTGTATTACATTACTAGTGATTAAGAGTTGCTGGGCATCACACAGCCATTCAGTAGCCTATGTGAAACAAGTTTGGTGGTCTTCATTACTTAAGTTGTCAGGAAAAAGGTAGCCATTACAAAAATTCCAACAGGTACTAATCTTGTTGGCAGCCTTCAAGAGCCCAGGATCAAATGGAATGGAAACTAGACTGTTATGCCATGTACTGAAACACTCCTTCCAGATCAGAACTAAAGACTTTGGTAGTGTGAGGTCTGAGGAAGCTAATGCTGACAATCCCCATGTTTGTTCTGTGGAGAAACAGAGGATTTCATTCTTTAAAGTTCTTATGTGCAATACCATTCACATATACTAAGGGCTTGATCCAAACCCCATCAAAGTCAGTGGAAAGACTACCACCGACTACGTGTGGCTTTGGATCATTGCTACATTCACAGAAAGAAAGAGAGATTATGTCAATATCAAATTCAAATCCAAAACCAATGAGGAGGAAAAAATCTATAAACACTTACAAACCCAGAGAGCAAAGTTAATGAAATTTTGAAAACTCAATCCATTACAAAAATAAATAAAAGTAAAACTCATTTAGTATTATCTACAAGACCATAAACATTACATGTAATTTCTGGTTCATGAAAGATTTTCAGAAAGCAGCTGTGCTTCACAGCATACATATTATTAGAAAAAGGATACAAGATTGAAAATGATAAGCTTGGAGTGATTCTTTACATGAAGACAATTTTTGCCTACAGCATTAATGCATTACACTTGGCACATCTAAAATATAGCTGTGAAGAATCCTGTGAACCTGCTAATTAATATGACTCTTTTCCTCAGACATTTCATTAACCTAAACTTTTCTGGTTTCCTGTAGATTGACTGTACGGGTGCCTGTTTTTAACCTTTGCATGATGGTTCCTAATGTTATAATTCATTTATTCCCAAAAGCAAGAGACAATAATGACTCATATAGGTAATTCAAAGTCAGCTATGCATAATTTATACTGATTAATATTGTATAGTGTAGCATTTTCCTTTTTCTGTAACTATACTGAAGGTTTTTTAATAACAAAGAAATAATGATTTATGTTATTAAATATGCATCTTTTCAAGAAGCAGTTATAGACACAAAGAAACATTTCATTTATACTGCTTTAAACAATACACAGTAGGATATTTATCATTCACCCATAGGAGGTTGAATACCTGCATGCAAAGTGTTTAAAAATACATTATTGATTTGTTTAGATCTCTCAGTTGATTACATTTTTATCATAATGTGTCTGCCCTTTTTATTTTCAGAAGGGAGAGAAAAGTCAAATAGTCCTTTAAAAGTACTGTATTTCATGCTGATGTAGATACTTGAGCAATATACTCTTCTTTACAATGACTGGCTTTTTATGCCAAGCACCCCTGATGTTTCATAATGTTTCCAATGCTTAAGGTGATATTGTCCAATATCTTTTAATAGTGTTCCATGTAGATGCTTGAAACCGAAAAGAATATTTGTTTTCCATTTATGGTAACACAAGCATTTAGGGCAAAGGTGCTGGGTGGAGCTGAGCTCTGTTGGCTCCCACTGTTAATATCACTAGCACTTTTGGTGGCAAAACTTTTGTTGATCAGGTGTGTGAAAATAACACTCCCTTGACTGACATAAGTTTCATTTACAAAGGTGCTGGTGGGGACAGCACTATAGTGGCAGGAGAGCTTCACGGAAGACCTTACAGTGGCATAGCTGTGACAGAACAGCTGTGCCACTGTCAAATCTGTAGTGTAGACATAGCCTTAGACAGACACATTCTATTTAAAATGTTCAGATTATAGCAAGGCAATGAACTAAACTAGACTTTTAAACAACTGGCTCTCTGTGTGCATGGAATGCTCTTGTCCACATTTGTCCTAGATGCTGTTTCTTTTGTGGAGTGCCCTGTTCACCATGAAATGTTTGTACGATGAATTTCTTTACAGTCAGAGGGACTTGGAGTTTTTCTAATCTATAAATCTATAAATCTATCTATAAAAGATAAATACTCTTTCAGGTATCTAGTTGTGCACATCACTCTTTGAATTCATGATATTTTTCAGCATGCAGATGACTGAGTATTTATTTGGTTTCCCTGTTTTAATATTTATTTTGTTATTCCCTCTCAGAGTGTTCTGGCTTCATTAGTGTTTATTGTTTAGCTCTCTATCAATTATATGCTTGTATAATTGCAAAGTTCATTTTAATGCCTATTATTCTACAGTTCTTTATTAATTTTTCCAGTATGCTTTTACATTGTAATCACTCCAGAGAATATTGTCCAAAGTACTGTTAATATCTTTTAATTTGTTAAGGATTTCACTTAAATTTTGTTATCTACAGTTTTTATTCCATAGCTTTTATTCTGTAGCAATTTTGAAAAAATGGAATTAAAATGGTAGAGTAAGTGAGCCAGTAATTATCTACTTTATATGCTTATGTTGTGAAATGTTCTATCATGAGCAGAATAGTGTCTTTGAAAATTTGTAGCATGAGTCTCATCTGTAAAGTGTATTAAGATAACAAAAATTGGACTGAACAACTCATCTTGTGACAGTTCAGACCTGCTCCATGCAAGTCTTCAAAGTCTCATCTGTTAAGTTCACTGATGAGAAAAGGGTTTACTGTTTCCAGTACTTCAGAGATAATTTGGATGTAGATGAGTTAGCTGTATTCTATTATCTGTCTGTCTATTTTAGGCAGAGATCAGATGGGGGTGGGGGTGGGGGAGGGAGGGAGGCAAGTGCTGTCCACAGCCTCTTCCAAGCTTTGCCCACAATATAAGCTCAGTAAGGCCAGTATTGATGCCACTCACAGTTCAAAGTGTTCAATGCAGGATGAAGTACGACACTTGGTTTCTTGAGTTGTGACTCTCCCTCTTGAGTTGTGGCACTGCGGGCTGAAGATACCCATGGTTTGTGCTGGGCTGCTGGGGCTAGGCTGTGTCTTGATTGGAGAAAATAATAAGTGTTGGTACCTCCCAACTGCCACCCACTTGTGGCACCGAGATGTCAGTTGCGTAGACTGTGCAGATCTGTGACCCTCCCTTTCCTTCCCTACATGAGAAATGAATAGGTTTACAGGGCTGACATTGTAATTATCACAGTGGGCACCTGGATTAGAACTAACTAAGATTAATGGGGTACGTCACGCCTCTCAGGTTCTCTGTGGGCTCATCAGTTACTTGTATCCACTTTTTTGCGGTTTCATTTAAAACCATAACAAATAGAGACTTGCTAAACCCACTACAGGGTTGGAGCTTTGTGGGTCAGAAAGGATGTGCAGGGGAAAATCCAAAGAACAGTGGGTCTATGTAGGGGTATTTCCACTGCAAAATCTCTTTTGGCATTCATGCTATTGGAAAAAGTATTTTTCCTCCCTGGTTTCCACCTCCCCTGCCCTGCAAGAGGTGCAGTAGTTCACAGCTGAATGAGTCCAGTGAAGAGTATGACTAGATTCTTAAGGGAGCCATGCTGCCATGGGAAGAGCAAGTCACCCCCAGCTAAGAGCTGAGAATTATGCCATTCGATTTATCTTGCAGATATTTGTGATTTGTAGAGTTTTCTAGCTATTCTACCTCCCCACTGTGCAAGGGGGCAGGCTTCTTCTTGCAGGCCAGGATGCTATGCTACTAGCACAGGCCACAGCAGACCTGCTTCCTCCTTAGTATATATTTCCTCCTCCATAGCCAGCATCCTCTCTGGACTCCACCCAGCTGACAAATATCCTGTGCTTTTTGCTTGAGTAGGCCAAAGATCTCAGCATCTGAAGCTCACTCTGCTCCTGAGAAAAGATCCATTAAAATGAACTAAAGTTTTGTCTCCATAAAGGAGCATGGAAAAGGGTCTTATCTAATTGCTGAAGAACAGTGGTCCCCAACCCCCGGGCCGGTCCGTGGATCAATTGGTACCAGGCCGCACAATTGGTACCGGGGCTTTCCGCGGGCGGCCGCCTTCCCTTCAGCAGCGCCGCGGGGAAACCGTGCTGAAAAGTTGGACAGCTCCTGCCTCACAGCTCCAGCCTCACACCGCGCTGAAAAGTTGGACAGCTCCTGCCTCACAGAAGCCTTATCTGAGGGTTCAACACTCCTCCCCCCCCCCCCCCGCCCGCAGTAAAATTGTCAAGCATTGACCGGTCCGCGGTGATAAAAAGGTTGGGGACCACTGCTGTAGAATACAATTTCTTTTGAAAAAACCGACACACAAAGGTATTAACAGTCATGCTTAGCTTTTAACCTTCCTGAGTTGAATGTCTCCATAGCATTTTTTTTTACTTTAAAATAAAGCTCATCGTTTTCATCCTTCAATGGTCAGAGATGCATTAGGGGGATTTTAATTTTTTTGGGGGGAGGAAGGAAGTGAAATAAAAATTCTTTGAAATGAGAGCCCTTTTTATCTTTCTAAAGGTATGTGCCATGCAAAAGGATTAGGAAATATAAAACAAATTCCAAGAGACTGATCATCATAATCAGGTTTCCTGAAGCTGAAGTGGTAAAATTATCAGTGCAAGTGGTGGTTAGCTCTGATTACAGCCACTTGCATTAAGAATTCATAAGCAGCACATTTTATGAACAAGAATAATTTAACCAGGCAAGTTCAAAGCATCGATAATGCATTTGATTCTTTGAGTTTATGTGATCTTATTACAGCTAGTAGAATCCACATGTTTTAATCAAAGATTGTTTAGGCAAGAGACCAGGGAGATGGATGATCAAGAATGCTGCAGAGATGAAGAAGAGTTCAGAATTTGGGAGCAAAGGAAAAATACCTAACCGTGGGACTGATCACTTCTTCCTCTGGAACACCCTGCAGATGGGCTGAGAGAGGGAAAAACTCAGCAAGGTTCCCCATGTGGAGGTTCCCCAAAATTGTTCTCTTCTTCCAAAATAGGGGAAGAATTAAGAGCACCTCTAGGAGGCGAGGGCCATCCATGAAGAGATCCTGTATCTCTGCCCCACACCTAGGCCACTCACCCTCCCTCTGGTTCCTGGGTATCTTTGATGGTATCAGGCAGCCAGAATTTCCTTTGCTGATGGCTGCCCCTGAACCTCCTCAAATGGGGTAGCTGGCTTAACAGCGCAGAGGGAGGCCATGGAAAAGCTAATATAGTTTAAAATTGTATTCAGTTTCTGGGTATTCTCCTATGGACCTTGTGCGTCTCCCCAGGCTGCATGATACCTGGGCCACCGAGGAGTTCTTCCAAGAGGAGAGGGGAAATGGTGCTGCTGGGGAGGGACTCCCCTTAGTAAGATATTTACTGTATTAAATACCGTATTTTTCGTCTTATAGGACGCTCCGGCCTATAAGACGCCCCCTCATTTTTTAATAAAAAATCCGGACAAAAAAAAAAAAAAAAAGCACCTCGCTCTCCCGTCCCCGCCACGCGGGCGGGCTGCCGAGGTTCCCCCCTCCCCGCCGCGGGCAGGCTGCCGGGGTTCCCCCATCCCCGCCGGACCAAAAAAAAAAAAAAGCGCCTCGCTCTCCCGTCCCCGCCGCGCGGGCGGGCTGCCGGGAGCATCCCGGTTCCCCCCTCCCCGCCGCGGGCGGGCTGCCGGGAGCGCGCCCACGGCGGGGAGGGGGGAACCGGGACGCTCCCGGCAGCCCACCCGCGCGGCGGGGATGGGAGAGTGAGGCGCATTTTTTTTTTTTTTTTTGATCCGGCGGGGAGGGGGGAACCTCGGCAGCCCGCCCGCGCGGCGGGGACGGGAGAGCGAGGCACTTTTTTTTTTTTTTTTGCATTCACCCTATAAGACGCACCAACTTTCCCCCCCCCCCCCGTTTTGGGGAAGAAAAAGTGTGTCTTATAGGGCGAAAAATACGGTAAATCCAAGCCTCCTCCCTGAAGGTTGTTCTGGCTGATGGGGAGGGTGAGTCCAAGTCAAAATCATTCAGGTGAGGCAGCCCATTTTCTCCACCACTGCTGCTGTTCCCTGGCTGGGAGGAATGCTGCAGATTCCAGCTCAGGCACTGGGTAGGGGTGGGAGTGGTTGGTCATAGCCACCTCTGAAAATTCAGGTACCTATATGGGCTACCCCTAATGCTGGCCCTGTCCCACATACCCACCACATGCAAAAGAGGTGGTCACAGTGTGTACCTAAGTGGTTAAACCTAACCTTTTGGTTTATTTTGTGGTGTTTGTAGTTTCACTCATGACAGTACATAAATAGGGAAGGAGTCTCCCATAGGAGGATGGATGGTCCAATGGGTAAGTCACTGGCCTACTATTGAGGAGACCTGAGCTCTAGTCTCTGTTTTGTGACAAGCTTCCTGTGGGACCTTGGGCAAGCCATTTAGTCTCTCTGCCCTAGACCCACAAAGGGATGTAAATATTGCACTGCTCAACATCAACAGTGCCTAACTTGTTAGGTACCTAGAAAATTATAAGAACAACACTGTGATTCAAAAAGCCCGAGTTAGTTGCCTAGGTCTCTATATGATTAATGTGAAGAGATAAGCCAAGAGTGGGGAGATGGCTTGTAATCACTGCTGTCTTAGAGTCATAAAATCATAGAAATCTAGGGCTGGAAGGGACTTAGAGAAAACATCAAGTTCAGTCCTTGCACTGTGACAGGGCCAAGTGAACCTAACAGATGTTTGTCCAACTTGTTTTTAAAAGCTTCCAAAGATGGGAACTCCATGTCTTCCCTTGGGAGCCCATTCTACAGCTTAATTATCCTTCTAGTTAGAAAGTTTTTCCTAATATACAACCTGAATCTCCCTTGCTGAAAATTAAACTCATTAGTTCTTGTCCTACTTTCAGTGAACATGGAGAATAATTGTTCACCATCCTCTTTTAATATATTGGAAGACTGTTATCAGGTCCCCCCTCAGTCTTCTTTTCTCAAGACTAAACATTTTTTTTAACCTTAATTCACAGATCAGTTTTTCTAAACCTTTTATCCTTTTTGTTGCTCTCCTATGGACTCTTTCCAGTTTGTCAACATCTTTCCTTAAATGTGGTGTCCAGAATTGGACACAGTACTCCATCTGGGGCCTCCCTAAGTAGAGCAGCACAATTACTTCCTGTGTCTTATATACAACCCTGTCTTATGGTTGTCTATTCTTACATTTTATAGCACTCTAAGTTGATGGCGACAGTGCTTTGAAGTTTCAAGTGTAGCCATGCCCTTACTGGTCATTTGTTAACAGAAACAAACTCCAGGGTGAGGGTCAATTATGCAAGGTGTGTCGACTGTTTTTTGGAGGTGTGAAAGATAGCTGCATGCATTTGCCTTGAAGAATTCCTCAGAATAGGAAGAATTGACTTCAGTGGGGCTTTTGAAGAACTTCAGGATTTATCTTTGATGGAAAATGAATGAAGTTTAAAAAAGGTGGAATGGATTTAAGCTTGACTAACAGTTGATAGATTCTTTCCTGTGCCGGAGGTCCACTTGATGTGGCAGAGTGGGAATTAGAGGGACTCAGGAAGCTGGTTATGACTCCCTGTTCCTTAGAGCTGCCATCACTGCTGTAGGAGCCTTAACAGATCATATATCACTTGATGATTGGTACAGGGGAGCTTTTCTCTGCCTTGCCACGCAACATGGCCTCTATACAGAAAATGAGGATGGCCAGAGATGGGCCCCAGCAGAGTCTTCACTTCCAGCACAGGAATTCTGTGCTAAGAATTTGTGGACAAAAACAGCCTGTTCATGCCACCTGAGTGGTACAAAGGAGCTATAATACACAAGAGTTTGGCTTTTAGAATGATGTGTAGGATACATGGCCGCCTCTCAGTAAGAGGAAGTCTAATGTAGGGAGCTGTAAGTTTTGGGGGAGCACATCTGACAGGATAATGTAACATGGGATGGTCAGGTATCCTGGATATTTCACAGAAGAAGTCTGCAAGGGAAACATTTATACTCCCTGGTCTAAGAGGCATTTGCAGTGTATCTGTGGTGGAGATAAATGTTTTCAAAGAGAAGCGCTTTGGGGCAAGACTCTTTTGAGGAATGTGTGCATGTGTGGAGGCATTACACGTGGTGGCAGAAAGACACATGCTGGAATTACGAGTCCAGAGCCCACAGTCTTGTTGCACCTGGCAGAGGAAAGGTGAGAAAGTACTGCCTCCAGAATAAAAGAGTTTTGCTATAAGAGAGCTACTACTACAGACAAACTCAACAGTCTGCCTCCCCCTTGTTTTTACAGCTCTAGTATGCGATGATTTGTAATCCCTAACTCATGTGATTAATATGCAGTTGTATTTTATGTATTGTGTAGTGGAAATAATAATCTGGGCCTCAGTTCTCTTTTTTCAGTGACATAATTCCATGGACTTCAGCAGAGTTATTTCAGATTCCCACTAGTGTAAGTGAGAGGAGAATCAGGCCCATGTGTATTTCCACATCAGAAAAGAAAGTGATAGCAATTAACTCAGCAGCATCGGATTAGAAGGATCGTTGTTTATTGACTATCTCAGCTAGTTAAATATTGTTGTAATAGCAAGCAAAGTATCATTAAAAAGCCTATAAGTATAGAAAAGGAAGAGTATAAGTTTAATAGCCAAATAAAATAGCTAAGTCAATACATTTACACTAAGGTAATAAGGATCAAAATTGCCTCACTACTTGTTTCCTCACTATGTATGTCATTGGTTATTTTCCAGCAAATAGCCTTACTTTGAGTTTTGTCTGGTAATTTCACAAGGATATATTCAGCCTCCTGCTTCTTGCTAGGTAGCTAGTAGATCATGTAACTTCTAAAAGTTCTTTTTTTCTTAGCACTTCTAAGCAGAGAAAGATAGTAACTATCCAGGTGATATACAGTTCTCTAAATTCAGTGCATCTGTAGCCTGTGAGAAGTGTTTATCTACTAGCATAATGAATCAATGCACTAATGTCAAGGCTAGTATATCACAAGACGTAAGTGTAGTATATAGCAACAATCTGCCTTTGAGTTCTGACAAAGATTTAACTTCTGAGAGTCAAACAATCAAGTTTCCTTACAGTGGCCTGCTTTTATAGCATGTTAGCTTTCCAAATACTTTCATCAAGGGAAGATTTTTTTTCTCTGTAAAATGTGTATTTGAAAAGAAAAAAATAATGTCTGTGCCATTGTTTCATCCAATATTTGGAGTTCAGACATAAAATAAACCATTATGTATTACATGTTTGGTTCATATTATGATGGCTCCCATAGTAGATAATGCAAAGAAGTTCACAGTTACATCAAGAGGAATGTTGTAGTACCAGGGACTGGAGAATTATGTTTAAGTATGACAACACAGAGATGTTTAAATCATGGCATATAATATATGCCAGATATAATATACAGAATATATAAAATATAGGACAGAAAGGGTTTGTCTGTGGAGGGTTGTATATGAGCCATTGTGCCTGGTTCATACTTGACTTATTTTTTACTTAAGATTATTATTATTATTTATTCATTTATATCATGTTCAGCTTCTGTTAATAGGTGCTCAGCACAGAACAAATAAGTCTGAAAAACAAAAACATGTTGAATTGCTACACAAAATAATATCCTAATGAAACCTGACACTTTCCACAGATGTAGGCAAATATCTTTTTTGTTTTAAATTTAAATTCTTAGAAATCTCTCATTTTAATGAACAAGGGTCTTTTAAACTTTAATGATATAATCGTAGACTTTCACACAGTACACTAATTTGTAGTAAGTCTTTGAAGTGTAAATTATACATTTCCCACCAATTAGTGCAAAGGATAGGAAACATCAATTCACACTATGGATAAAATATGATTCCAGTTTGTCACAAGAAGAAAGGTTTTAAATTTGCAAGTTTCATTCACCAGATAAGGTGTTAATGAATTATATATTTTATATAGATGAATATGGGAATTTCTTTTCAACTTGGTTACAGCACAACTACTAGAACAAATTGTGAGGTTAGTCTCCTTGCTCCTTAAAGTTCTTTTCCAGCTTCCGCTGCAGAAGACCTTATCTAAAGCTCGTTGGATTCTATGGAATATTTCCTGGATTTTGTATCAGGTCCTTGTGGTACTGAGGCCCAGATCTTCAAAGGTATTGAGGGCTGAATTCCCATTGATTCGGAGTTGTGGGTGCTTGACACTTCTCAGGACACAATCAGTATGGTTTCCCTTAAGAAACATTAAGCAATATGTAATAAATTACAGAACACTCTTTGAATTTTTCCAGGAGCATGCTTTTCTTTTGCTGTTATCAGGCCTGATCCTCTACCACTGGAATCCATGGGAGTTTAGTAATTGTCTTATATGGGAGCAGATAAAGAGCTATGTGTAGCATGAGTCTAATATCCTAACCATTAAAGCATTTTAGTAAACTATTATGAATTAAAGATATCACAACCCATCAAAAATCATGCATATTAAGAACTCAAAATATTGATGTAACATCAGGGATGCTGCTTTACAATCAAGGGTAGCTCAGTTCCTCCAATTAACATGATAGAAGATCTAAAATTAATCTTTTCATAGTAGTGCAACATTGCTCTTTTGTCCTTTCCAGTACCATGTGAATATTAAGTATCTACAAATAGAAAAATGACAATAGTTTTCATTTGCATAGTGCCTTCCCATGTCAGGATATTTTATCATATCAGATTTTCTCTTTGGGGTATGGCAAGTAAGTAAATATTATTCCAAAATGAAAATTGTGTTAAGATGGAGTTAAGGTTCAGAATACATATTGGTAACTTGCAGATCAACAACTTACAGGGATATTGTAATTATCCCAGAATCAAGCATAAGAACACAAGAACAGTCATACTGGATCAGATCAAAGGTCGATCTTAGCCAGTATCCTGTCTTCTGACAAGTGCCCCAGACGGAATGAACATGTACTCATCCCTGTCACTCATTCCCAGCTTCTGGCAAACATCCCTGCCCATCCTGGCTAATAGCCATTTATGGACTTATTCTCCATGAATTTTATTTAGTTATTTTTTGAACCCTGTTATAGCCTTGGCCTTCACAATATCACCATCATAAACTAAGAAATTCAGAGTCAAGGTTATACTTTAAAACTACACAAACATATTTAGGTGTGCACATGTGTAATTAAGAAACCCAAAGAATCGTAGTCCTGCCTTGTTCTGAACTTTTATGATTGAAGAGACAAAGTGGGTGAGGTATTGGACCAACTTCTGTTGATAAGAAAGAAAAGTTTTCAAGGCATTTTAGTGGTTGTAATTCCAGATTAGATTAAACTATTTTTAAAAAGACACATAGTCTTTCTTCATATTTGTCCCTCTACCCCTTAATTTGCAACTGACTTATTGTTTCTGGAGGTTGTGTTACAGAAACTGCAACTATGTGAAAAGAGATGAAGGGAGCTCAATGCGTAAGTCCCAATATCTCTGCACTCAGCTCCTGCCTCAATGTGCCGTGGGTCTGAGGCAACAGTACCATTGGGAGCCCTGCAATCACTGATTCCCAAGCTCGTATGTAGCCATGGTACCTTTAAGGAGCAGAGGCAGTTGCACCAAATAATCTAAAAGTGAGAATTTTTGACTCATGTCTAGTCTTCCTTATACGACTGACGTATTACAACAAATAGAATTGTTACGTGCAAATTAGCTGTAGAGGATGGGTGGTGATTGAGGACGTTAATTCTGCTGTCACAATAGACATATTTAGGATCCACTGTGCTACTGACTTGGCCCTGTCTATAGCCTATATATTTGCAACAATTAGGTACACCACTCATTAATAACTCAGCTTAGTTACAACATGCCTTCCTCAATTGTAGCCTATGCACAAAATGTTAATGACATTTAACTATATGGGAAGTTTAAAGAGTCTCTATTATTATGACCATTTGGGAGAAAGAGAGGACAGAAACAGATGGTGTATTTCGTAATTGAACCATTTTTAACTGTACTCAAAGTAATTAATGGATTTACTTGTAAATTTTCAGAACATTCATTCTGTGCTGAAGTGTAACTTGTGGGGGGAAAGGGAGAGAGATATTTTATATCTTTTATGCATAACGAAGAGTCTGGCATCTTGGTTTGGGTGCAAAATGGAACTCGACTCTAACTATGGAGCAATGACCCATACTTCCATAATTGCCTGGGAGGGGTCCAAATTGGTATCTCATATCGGAAACAGACCAACCGCGAGTAAATCAACATGTGGCTTCCTGTCTTGGGCACATCACAACGATAAGCCTAAACTGCCATCCCTCCAGAAACTTGGAGAGTTTGAATCTGAATCCAAACTTCAAGGCTCAGACATACGTCTTATGAGCCGGAGTTTTTTTATAAATGGGAACCTAAGGCACAGGGATTGCCATTTTTTCTAGTCTATGGAATAAGTCAGTGGGACAAATTCCACAAGCTGTTACAGCAGAGTAAAGTAAAACAGTTCACCGATGTCAATGGGCAACTGCAGATTTATGCTGTTGTTATTAAGAGATGACTTAACTGAAATGTTTTCCCCAAATCTCTGTGCTTCACTTTCAATATCAGTTAATGGGGTAGTAATATTTATTTACTTCACAGGATTGTTGTGACAATTTACTGTGTGAAGTCCTAAAACTCACCAAATGCACGCATAAATGGGGTTCTGAGGGATGCAAGGAGGGTTATTTGAATAACTGTTCCCTGCAAAACTCTTCGAAGTATTGCAAATAGCCACAAGCAAATGGTCCACTTCTCCTGCAGCACAAAGTTTGTGTGCATCGAGGGGGGCAGCAGAAGAAACTTAAAGGCCCCACACAACTACCCGACTTTATGTAAAGTGAGGTAAAGTTTCAGATATATGGCAAAGAATCCTCTTGCTAGCTTTCTGCAGGTCCTAAAATCAATTGTGTTCATATATATAATCATGGTAGCCAGGAAGAGGGGGGAAGAGGACAATAAAATGTTATTTTGCAGGCCCTCAAAATCACTAGGTGCTGACTCTGATATGGAGTTGTCAAAAATACTAATGGATAAAACAACTAATGAATGTTAAAGCTGTGATTCCCTCATGGAGGTAGTGGAAAACATGGATTCTGTGACTTCTGCAGCATCCAGTGCAGCTGGCTCTGGAGAGCGCCCGAGCAGTGGTCCTGGGGAGCACACGAGCAGCGATCCTAGGAGATGCCCTGGGGCCAGCTGCATCAGCTGCTGCTAGAAGAGCCCCGGGGCCAGGTTCTCAGGTAGTCCCCAGGGCCAGCCCCACTGGCTGCTTCTGGAGCAGCCCCAGGCAGCTGGCTCCCGGGAGTGCCCAAGCAGTGACCGGTGCAGCTGGCTCCAGGGAGTGCTCAAGCATTGGTCTAGGGGTGCCCTGGGGACTGCTGAAGCGGAAGCGTTCCTGGGGCAGCTGGAACAATAGCCCCAGCGGCTCCTGGAGACCCTCCAGAGAGAAGTCCCTGGGAATCAGTGGTCGGCAGGGCCAGTCAACCCCCAGCAATGGAGCAGGACCCCCCTCGAGTAGTGGGGGCACAGAAGCAGAGATTTAGTCATGGGTATTTTTGGTAAAAGCTATGGACAGGCCACAGGTTGTAAATTTTTATTTATTGCCCATGATCTGTCCATGACTTTTATCAAAAATACCCATGATTAAATCTCAGCCTTAATCAGTGTGCACCTAGTTCCAGTATTAAAATACTTTACTATGACAAATATCAGTATTACAGATACTCCCTGAGTTACTCAAATCCAAGTTATACAATTTTGAGTTTATGAAAAAAGTTTCATAAGCTAGAAATAGCAGGGGTTTGTTTTTTTTCATAATGGTCATTTCCAACTTACACAAAATCCAAGTTACACAAGGCAATCCTGAATGGAATGCTTGCGCAACTCAGGGAGCATCTGTACAGCAAATTCCAATATACCAAAAATATTTCATTAATTTAACTAATAAATGTTGTACTTAAAAGTTTGTTGCTGAGTTTCTGACTTTATTTGCCTGCAATTTATCAGCTTTATAGAAATGACTGACTACTCTGCTTTATAAAAATCATCTACAGCACATGAATTCACACCAGTTGCCCTATTCATCTCTTAAAATGCCATGTAAACATGTGTATTATGGACATAATTGCTTATAATGGATTTATTATTGTCAATTGTGCCATTAAGTAGTTATAAACTCTGTATTAACAAGCAGTGACATTAATTCATTACTGTCATGGCTGTTATTTCTTCGTGAATCTATTTTCCTCTCCAGATGTCCACATAATTACAATAGATATTAATGGAAATTTTACAGAGAGAAATATAACCCCTTTACTCTTACAGACTCAGTCTTGATTTCTGGTATAAGGTTGGTTACCAACACATATCTTGTAAATTGAGCTTCTGGGTTTGGACTCACATTGCTCCTTATTGTACAAGATAAACAGCTTGATTGTGCCTGCCTCTCTTACTAAGAGCAGGATGAAACTGTAGATCCTAAAAATGCTGGTGTGCATGTTACATAAACTTCTTATGAATATGTCTCTCTCTCTCTTTGCCCGTCACCCCCCAGCCAAGGTATGGGCCACCAATTGGTGTTGGTGTTTCAGTAGCAATTGGTTCCCTTACGGGGTGGAGTTGCTAGCCCCACACCCATGTTAAGCCTACAGCACCTGGTATTCCCAGGAGGTCTCCCATCCAAGTACTAGCCAGGCCCGACCCTGCTTAGTTTCTGAGATCAGACGGGATTGGGCGTGTTCAGGGTGGTTTAGCCATATTTTATGAATATGTAGCACAAATAATTGAGACAATTAAGGGCTTGCCAATTTTTTTTCAAAAAAAATATTCATAGATAATTTTAAGCAGGTATTTTCAATGCTGGATTGAAAGTGTCTCTTTGGAAATATACGATTTATTTTTCTCAATAGCCAAAGGATAATAAACAAAGTTTGATATGATTTATTTTTCTCAGTAGCTGAAGGATAATAAACAAATTTTGATACACTGCAGATGTGGAATTATAATAAAAGTGTAAAAACATCAAATTAAAGTAGAAAAAATGCAGTAAAGTCTGCAAAAACCTTAAAATACAACATATTGCCAATGAGCTGAAATTGGAGTGCCTAAACTAGATCATATTGGGTTTGTAACTTATTGAATATTAATTTCTCACTGCAGATGTACTGATGCATTTCAATGCATTGATAGACAGAATCAAAACAATTTATCCAACTGTATGCACCCCTGAACTTTGGAGATTTAAGTAAATGGGAACCCAAATTCAAACCACCTTTGGGATAGGTTTTGCTAAACTAAAATCAGTTGTCTTTTGCCTAGCTCCATTTCAAAATCATTGCTACAAATTTAAAATTTTACCTAGTTGTATTAAAGCTTTTCACATTTGAATCACTCTTCACCACTTCTTTACAAATTCATTTGGCATACACAAGGCAATGAAAAGCCTTTTCACTTAGGGTGTGGCTACACTGCACTGTAAAGCAAGGGTTAGTGGAAATGAGGTCTCCAGACCCTGGGTGTAGCCCAGAGCTTCAGCATCTATGCTGCATACTGACCCTAGATTTAGAATTTCTGGACTTGGGCCCCAAACCCAAGGCTCCAGTGTCTACACTCCAGTGCTCAGACCTGAGTCAAGCCACCATATCCCAGGCTTCCTAGTGCCTTCCCCAGCAGTATCTGCCTTAGCCCTGGTTTGGGGTGCAGTGTGGGAAAACTTGACTCTCCCCCCTGCACTTTACAGGAAGTTGTTGCTGTCTTCCAAGTTCCCAACAGATCCTACTGAGCCATCTTTTGTGTTTGTATGGCACGGCATACTAAAAGGGAAGGCAATATAACGTTCTTATTTTAAACACACTAGGACTTCTCTGTGAGATTATGCGAGTTTCTAGAAAAAAAATTAAAATGCTTGTTTCACTGTTTGCACTTCCCGGTCTCCATTTTGATTTCAAGTGCTCATGATCGGATGACACCATGGTGTGCAATCTGCCATTTGCGGATACACAATAAATGTAGTATTGGGTAATAAACCAAAAATCCTTCCCATGCCTATATTAATAGCAAACATGGAGCCAGAAACTTACCAGGCTCAGGAGCTACTTCTGTCGTTTGTGTTTCTGATGCTGGTTCTGTGGTGGGCAGCTACTCGAGGTGGCATCAAAAAGTTTCTTCCAGTAGGGATCCAGAATGTGCTACAGCTGCTCTAGCTGCAAAGACTCCACACAAACTGGTTTGAGTACAAGAGTCACTTCAGCAGCCTGCACTGTTACTTGTTGGCTCCACTCTGCTCCTATACTGGATTCATGGAAAGTTGCCATTCCAACTGCCCAGACTGCTCAGATGTTCAGTGCTTCGTGCAATACCCAGCACCTATTCAAACTCCTTATAAAAGATACAGGGTGATGGCAAGGTCCCAGAGGTGTGGTTTTTGGGAACGCCGATAAGTGTGTGGCTTGCCAGGAACTGGGATTCACGATGTGACAGAGAGACTGCCGAGACTCATTAAGCCCTCAGATTGCTATGCCTTCCTGCTTCTCCACGTGGGCACCAATGATACTGAGGTGAATGAGGTTTTCTTCCAGCAACTAACAGAAGTTACTAGATCACAGGCCCTGGTTCTCATGGAGGACTTCAATCACCCTGATATCTGCTGGGAGAGCAATACAGCAGTGCACAGACAATCCAGGAAGTTTTTGGAAAGTATAGTGGACAACTTCTTGGTGCTGGAGGAACCAACTAGGGGCAGGACTCTTCTTGACTTGCTGCTCACAAAGAGGGAAAAAATAGTAGGGGAAGCAAAAGTGGATGGGAAGTGGGAGGTAGTGACCATGAGATGGTCAAGTGGACTATAAGATAGATAGAAAGCTGGCTAGATCGTTGGGCTCAACGGGTAGTGATCAATGGCTCCATGTCTAGTTGGCAGCTGGTATCAAGTGGAGTTCCCCAAGGGTCAGTCCTGGGGCCAGTTATGTTCAATATCTTCATTAATGATCTGGAGGATGGTGTGGATTGCACCTTCAGCGAGTTTGCAGATGACACTAAACTGGGAGGAGTGGTAAATACACTGGAGGGTAGGGATAGGATACAGAGGGACCTAGACAAATTGGAGGACTGGACCAAAAGAAATCTGATGAGGTTCAACAAGGACAAGTGCAGAGTCCTGCACTTAGAACGGAAGATTCACATGCACTGCTACAGACTAGGGACCAAATGGCTAGGCAGCAGTTCTGCAGAAAAGGACCTGGGGTTACAATGGATGAGAAGCTGGATATGAGTCAACAGTGTGCCCTTGCTGCCAAGAAGGTGAACAACATTTTGTGTTGTATGAGTAGGGGCATTTCCAGCAGATCAAGGGACATGATCATTCCCCTCTATTCGACACTGGTGAGGCCTTATCAGGAGTACTGAGTCTAGTTTTGGGTCCCACACTACAAGGATGCGGAAAAATTTGAATGAGTCTAGCAGAGAGCAACAAAAATGATTAGGGGGCTGGAGCACATGAGTTATGGGGAGAGGCTGAAGGAATTGGGATTGTTTAGTCTGCAGAAGAGAAGACTGAGGGGAGATTTGATAGCTGCTTTCAACTACCTGAAAGAGGATTCCAAAGAGGATGACTCTAGACTGTTCTCAGTGGTAGCAGATGACAGAACAAGGAGTAATGGTCTCAAGTTGTGGAGGGGGAGGTTTAGGTTAGATATTAGGAAAAACTTTTTCATTAGGAGGGTGGTGAAGCATTGGAATGGGTTACCTAGGGAGGTGGTAGAATCTCTTTCCTTAGAGGTTTTTAAGGTCAGGCTTGATGAAGCCCTGGCTAGAATGATTTAGTTCGGGTTGGTCCTGCTTTGAGAAGGGGGTTGGACTAGATAACCTCCTGAAGTCCCTTCCAACCCTGATCATAGAATATCAGGGTTGGGAGGGACCTTGGGAGATCATCTAGTTCAACCCCCTGCTCAAAGCAGGACCAATCCCCACTTAAATAATCCAACAGATTTTTACCCCATATCCCTAAATGGCCCCCTCAAGAGCTGAACTCACAACCCCGGGTTAGTATGCTAATGCTCAAACTACTGAGCTATGTTCTATGTTTATGTTCTATGATCCTATGATTCTCATCCTGGGTTTTCCGGTGGTTATTCCTGAGACAGTTAATTTGTACTCTGAAGTGGCCCTGGTTCAGTGAATCCTCAACACTGCCAACTTCTTTGCTATAGCTGGTGCCCTTCTAAAGTAAAACTGCTCACTTTGCACCAGAGATATACCAAAATCTATCTATGCTCCCATGATCAGCCAGCACTGCACAATTGGCAAAGGACTCCTTCATGTTGGTGGCCATTAGAAATGCAGGAGAAGACTCACTCTGCATGTAGCTCAGCAGTTAAAACAAAATAGAAGGGTTAAATGCAGAATCTTAGGACCCAAGTCTGCGAGGACCTGGGTCTGAGCTGCATCCACATTGCCAAATAACATCAGTGACTTTGGTCCTGAGCGCCTGTGGGACTTGGGCTTGAACCTTCCACCCCTGTGGGATCCAGGTCTGAGTTAAGCAGAACTGTGTAGATGGGAGGAAGGTTTAGGCTTGAGTCTTAGTCTGAGTCCAAGCTTATGTTTCTGTGTTGACATATCTTTATATGCTTAATACTGACCTTATTACATATGACATGTGTCATAATAGCATAGTTAACTGTACCTCTTCTTCCTCCATAGCCTGAAGAACAAGCCTTAAAGTATCAGGCTCCCAGTTGTCCCATCTCTCTGGGCAGAAAAATGTGTCCATCTCCTTCCATATGGGGTTTAGGCTTTCAGACCATGTAATTTACTGTACTTATCCTAGAAGGTCTGACCTTAGTCCAGTGTCTGCAGTTTTCTGACTCCCAAGGACTAATGACAGTGTTTTGTGGTCAGCCAGTTTTCATAAAGTACAATAGATTTTTTTAGGAAAAAACATTGGAGAGAAAACATATCATGAAACAATAAATAGGCTACATACATGTTAAGCTTACCTGGTATGACCCATCTTCCACAAGGAGATGTTAGTAGATTCTCAAAGTCCTTTGAACCCTTCCTGCAGGTTTTTGTACAATTTCATATCAGTTTGGGGATTGCATGAGGGTCCCTCAATCAGTTTGGCTTCTGGGCCCCCCATGAGGTAGTACTTCTCCCAAGTTATTTACATATCCAGAGATTTGCAGTAACTAACCTCCACTGCTTTTTAGTTCCTGGAGGAAGATCTGTAACTCTCCCCTGTAGAGCCAGAATACAATCTTAGCTCACAAAGATACATATAACTTTATAGATACTGAAGTTTATAAATATTCTAAGTAAATCTGAGGGGTGGCACATGACCCCCGCATGTCCCCCCACATGTCACTTCTGACTTGACCAAAGTATCTTTCATCTCTGAATCATTATAATGTAGCTTTACTTGGAGTACAGTTTTCTAGAAGCTCTAAATATAGCTCTTCATGAAAGTTGCTTGATTCAAAGCATGGATTCTGTATTCTAGCAAAATGGCAAACTGGTAACTGAAGCAAGAGGATGGAAAATAGGACAACAGATCTGAATAATAGATCTGAACAGAGATTATAGCTAACAATATTAGTAGAAGTAAACTTTATATAAGCACGTATCTCTGATTATGCACTACTTTTGGATATATCTGATATACACAATTTAAAACCAATTGTCATTTAATATTTGGAACTGAATAGAACACATTTCTTTTAGAGCCCTGCTGGCTCTCATCCCTGGATATCTCTCGGTCCATATTCTGGTCGGCGTAAAAGAATAGGTTTGACACCATTAGGAAAAGAGTTTTTAAATTAGACCTCTTGGTGTACAGTTTAGTCTCCTGTAGTTTCTACCTTTTTGTTTCCTTATCTTTTCCCTCTTCCTCTAAACTTCAAACAAGTGAATCACTAGAACACTATTTCAGGGGAAGTGCATCTTATTTTCTTTTCAAGTAATTCTTTAAACCAGAGATTGCCAAGCTGCCTGCGAGTCAGATTCTCATTTACCCTAAGTTCCCTTTACATTGCTCTTGTGTTTACACCCACTTAAAACTACTTTATTCTGCCAGAGCAATATAAAGGGGATTTAGTGCAAATGAGAATCTGGACCTTTGTTTTCATCTGTACTGATTTTCTACCTAGGACTTCTTCACACAGGTGGCTTTCAAAATATCATCTTTAACTCCTGCATAATGTGAGCAAATTACACAAGTGGTCTGTTTAGTACATGTTTATGCAGGCAATAGATAAAACAGATTATCTAGCTTGACAAAATGTGCCTTTTTTGTTTTGTGTGGTCTGGCAGATGCAGCAATAGGCTGAGTAGATGTTGATATATTTCTTTGTTCTGATTGGCATTAGTGGTGGGTTGGTGCCTGAGCAGTTGGAAAGTGTTCAGAGAACCTATATTTGACACTGTGGTGGATGTCAAAATGTCATGGTCAAAGGAACTAATATTGAATACAAAAGTACTAGAGGACAGTGGGGGAGCAACAAATCTCTCCTCCTAATTCAATGGCAGGGAGAGAAGTGGCAAAAAGGACAGGGAGATTCTCATTAGGAATACAAATGGCATCCATTGTCTGTGTAATGCCAGCAGCTGCCAGCATCTTATTGCCAAGAAGAAGCAACAGCTTTCGCACCTGACAGCATGTGTGAACATCAAGAACAGCAACAGCTTTACTTCTGCCAACTTGTTTTAGGGAAACAGGCTATAAGTTAGTGCCTTTAATATTGCCGGTTGTTTTGGGTTAACAGGTTAAGTTTAGATGGAGCACTCTTAAATGATCCAGTTGCTGCTGATGCCATTGTAGCAGGTGCTGGTCAATTATTGAGCTGTTTAGTAGTGTTATATATGCTAGCTAATCTAGTTGCACTTCCTGCAAATGGGTTTAGCCTGTTCTGCTTCACTAACTGGTGTTATCAGCTGTTCTCACAATTCTAGCCTTCAATTTTGCTATCATAAATAGACCAATGACATGGAGAGGGTGAGTTTTTGGGTGCTCATTGTTAACACACATAATGTCTCCTTAAGAATATAGTAAGAACAAATAAGTACTGGGGTGGGAGGACAATTTAAGTTTGTCTAGTGCTCGTTCACCAAGGATTGTTTCTGGTAGACTATGGTTTGTCAATCTGTGTAAAATCTCAGTTTTCCACACTGAAACTCCAGTGATAGTCTGGCTGGCACATAGATAATAGACACACGTGGTATGGAATGAATATTTCTTTCAGTTACAATATTTCAAGCCAGTAATATCAGATTACTACATCTTTAATAATGATTATGAATGTAGATGTCCAGAATATGTCCTCTCACTACAGTACAGACCCCTGTGTGATAGTTCTCCCCCGTGTGTCCCTCCACAAGTTGGTGCTGAATGAGTGCCATTTTGCATTTTACAAGAAGGCTTACATGTACTTTTCAGCATGCTCATGCTACCAAATATGTGAAACTGGCTGTCTCTGGTGTGTTCTTCCAGTTTGTATTATGCTCATATTAGCTTTTATTTATATGAAAAAGAGACACGCACCCAAGCAAATCAATCCTGGTATGCATTTCTATATCAGAATGAGAATCACATAAATGTAGGCATATTTTTGGAGCCAAATATCAAAACCCCTGCAAAGACTTCTATTTAGCTAAGAGAGTCATGTGATCCTGTCTAATCTAATTTCAGAGTTCCAGCCGCACTGAGGTCAAGGAGAATGAGGTGAGAGAAGGAAAAAGCAGCAGAAAGAAGGAAGCCATTAACTAATTGGAGGGGAAAAGGTGTCCATCCTATGGTCAGAGAGAAACCATCATTAAAATCTGTAAAGGAGATTGCTGAAAAGTTATTGGAGAAAGGAGAGAAGGCTGCTTTCTCAAGCACTTTCTGTGAAAGGAATGGTTAGAGAAACTGACAGGGCCTAAGGAGGAGATGTTTTTTTCTTGAAAAAGGAGAAAGATAATGGCAGATTTGAGAGAGCTGTTGGGAGTGTCAGAGGAAGAGATGATGTTTACAGTGGTGGCAGTGGGGGGGAAATTACCAATGAAAGGAGAGGGAAGGAGGCTGAGAAGGTAGCTTATGTAATGGACTGGATGATCTCAGAATCAGGGACAAGAGAGGGCTGGAAGAAAAAGAACATATTAATGTGAGGATATGGTGGTGCTGGGGTGTATTTCTATAGCTATACCATTGTGAGGTGTTAGGGCTCATACAGACTTTGAGGTGCCCCCTGTTTGGATTCTGCTACCAAATGATTGGAAGATTAGTATGAAGTCTCTGCCTCACTGCGTGTCTGAATCATTCCCATCACAGGCTTATGCTATATGTCACCACAAGTGGCAATGTATTCTCCATCTCTCTAAAGTAATCACTAAACAATACATCTAAAAAGTGAGGCCATTATTTTATGAAGAGTTTCCATAAAAAGTCCCCCTGTGATATCCTCTGTGTGCTAGATATACAAGTGCTCAATGGGGAGTGGGGTCAGGACTAGAGAATCTACTATTTTGTATTCCTGTTTAAAAGAAACCCGATAATGAAAGAAAATAACAAAATATCTGGGCAACAAACTTACACTACCCTGTGCTTTGCTGGAAATAGTTGTACTCTTTTTTTTTCCTGAAAAAATATACTGAGGATATAGTTGTATATCACAGGGCTCAAACTGAAATGGCTGAGGAGGAGAAATGCTTTCCTCCATGATACTCACTGCTGCAAGCCACTGGGTGGGGAGGTGGAGAAAGGTGAAAAGCAGTACCTTACCCTGCCCCCACTCATTTTCTGGCTGGAGTAGTTGGCTAGATACACAGTGTGGTGAGAGCAAAAGGGAAGCAGTGGAGGAAGGATGACTTTCTGAATCACACAGTTTGTTCTCTGGTTTGCTTCTTCGGGGGTGCAGTTAAGCTCTGCACTCTACTCTTCTGGTGGACAGAATACAAAGTCACAGTCAAGCCCTAAAGAAACAGATCTGCTGGACACAACACAAGTGAGTGAAGTCACTCACACAAGTAAAAAGACAGTAAGAGGCTGACGTTTTCTTTGCAACACGTTCACAAAGTTTGTCACTTCACTGAGACTTTCAAAGGGTAGAGTTTGCAAGACATAAAAAGTGTAAATGTTGTGTGTGTGGATGCGCCGCCACATCAGAGCTTGGGTCAACACAGGTGAGTGAGGGCCTTGGTGGTTATGTACACCAGATTTGCACTTCCCTTCGGTTGATTCATCCCTCAATGTAAATCAGAGCAGCCTCAGGCCACTCTAAATTATGGCATCTAGTAATGGCCCACTAGGGACTGTTGCTGGAGAGTAGTTTGGTCTTGATATAATCTGTAATGGTTCTTACACACCAAGGGAACACCTAGCTGTCCATTGATTACAGCGGCAAAGATCCTCTGTGCTTATGAAGCAGAGCAAATTGGGCACATTGTGGGCCAAAATGTGGCTTAGTGTGCTCTTGTTCACATAGTTTTATATATAGCTATGCTGCCGCTTTTGTTTGGTGTCAATGTCAGTTCGAACTTCAAGGCAATGGAGACTCGAGCCCAAAGCGATTTACATGATTTTACATGCTTTCTAGGAGCCATTTAATCTCATTTAGTACAAAAAAAGCCAAGCAGGAGAAAAATTGCTGAGAAGAGGTAACCTGCAACTTACACATGACAGTCCTCTTCTTAAGTGCACGGCTGGGCCTATCCATAGGAAGAAGGAAAGGAAAGGAGCACAGATCTGATGTATACCCATCTACCTGCTGCAAAAACCACCCACACTCTGCTCAGTCCAGCCCAGACCTTTGAGATTAGAAATGAATTTGAGGGTCCAGCCATGGAATGTGAGCCTCCATCAGACCTATCCACTCTTGGAAATGAAAATGCAGTGAAATCTGAATATAACCAGGACAGTGAACACCCATATTGTGAGAAATAATCTGAAATATTTCAAGTCCTAGCAGTTTGTGATCACACTGCAGCTCTCTGAGATGTCTTTATAACTATGGCTACTGTGCTTGGGCTGCAACTGCTTTGTTTTACACTGCTGGTGTTTCTCTACATCCTCATCCTCAAGCTAAGGCACCCATGTGGTTATTAAATACAGGTGGGCCTGATTCTTACTTTCACTAAGGGTTGTTTGCACAGCCAGAGTAGGTTAAAGGATCTTTAGTGTAAATGAAAAGCAGACCCAGGTATGCGTATCTTTTTTCATAGGTGTTATTGTTTTACTCCTGTTTTTTAATTAAATTTAGCTGATTTCAGCTTTGAATGTCTGAATATCTTGTTTTTTGCTTTAATGATGAATTTTTAATGAAAAAGGCATGTGACAAATTTGAAGGTTACAGATTAAATAGCAACTTTCTTTGATTCAGAACATGACAGCTGTTTTAATTTGTGGTGGTTTAGCAGGTAGAAGGGACATATCCCATATAATGATGATTTCTTTTTCCAAACTGCTATTTGAAGTAAGATGCTTCTTCCACCAGGATAATATAATGTGGGTGCAGTCAAATACATCAAATATCAGAAAATGTTATGAACTGGATGTTATTTTGGACTCTATTCACAGAAATTAGATATTTCCACTGGTATTGTTTGCCATACACAAACTACTAGACTTTCTGGAGTATACATCCATCTATTACTATGGTACTCTCTTCAAAGCAACCTAATGATTTATTCTATTTGTCAGTCACATACAAAGTGTTCTGGTTCATGTGACTCTCTTGAATCCTATTCCCTAACTTCCTGTTGCCATTGATTTTTTTGTGTGTGTCAGATTTTCCAGAGTTAAGCTTTTTGCTGTCTGTCTTTGTCTAGTGTCTGTAACAAGGAAAGCTGCAGCAATCACTTGAGGCTGTAGTAAACTATAAAACCAATAACCTTATTGCTCTATTTCCAAGTATCATTCAATTTTGAAATGTGTGTTAATGATGTTCTAATACATCTAATAACAATATAAAAGTATCTGAAACTTCTTTGAATATATAGTCTGAAATTTTTTGTTATCTTAGTCTGGAGTAAGGTTGGTAAAACTCATAGAAACTCATCACTTTTTTTGGTTTAGATATTTTTCTTCTATTTAGTTGTAGTGCTTTTCTCCTAATGAATATCCTTTATAATGTTGAATTCATTTTCTTTTTATAGTACAGACAAGCCAGTGGTGTGCAAAATATGGACTGAAATAGCACACTTAAATTTTGTAGACAGTAGATGAGCTCAAGCAATTGCAGGTCTCTATGGGCTTAAGTCAATTCCAGATATTCCTGGTTCCCAAGGTTTAGAAATCCACACAAACACTTCAGAGCCCCATAAATTAGCTCCATATCCAGCTACATAAGCCAGTAACAAACTCATTGTTTTTCTTCATTAAAGGCAAAGTTGTGGGAAAGTATGGAGCAGCTACATTCCCTGCTAAAATGCTATCAGAGATGATTATGCACAGGACTTGGTCCAAAATGTTGTTCCCCATAATAAGGTTAATCCTGATTTAGTGAAATCATTCACCAGCCTGAGAGGTAGACAAATAACACTTCCATTTTACAAATGGAGTAACTAAGTCAGAGACCGGTAAAGTGACTTGCCCCGTGTGGCAAAGGCAGTTGTCTGGGATGTTGGCTGTACTGTCATTCGAAACATGGCTGGTAGGAGAATGGAAAGTGGGTGCAAATTAAAGCTGTCAGGAAAGCTGCCCACTGGATGACCTTTATGGGCTGGAGCATGCCCAAAAGAGACTTCTCAGGTGAGGAGTTGGTAACAATGTTGCAGTTATGAGAGACTACAGTGAATAGGTTGAAATGTCATGTATTCATGTTAACTCGTTAACCTGTCATACCAATGGTTATCTCTGTGATAGTGTATGTAAATGTTATCTGAACCCTGACTGGTTAATAAAGTTCTATTATTAGTGGATATAACCTGTAAGACCGTGTCCATGAGTTGGAGTTATCTGATGGCTAGGTATTATGACTCTGGCTCTTCAACAGAGCTCCAGTGTTTATAGTTGCACATCCAGAATAAAAACTATTGTTTAAATAGTTACCAAAGATTCCAAAGTTGTATTTCTTGGGCCAGGAAGGTAGCAGGAGCAACCTAAAAAGAGCACTACCGCCTTAGCAGAGAAAAGCTCAGCAGTGGCCAACACAAGACACCACTATAAGAAAGACAAGACTCCAAAGATGTGTTTTAAGAAGGCTGCACCTTTGTTAATTAACACATCTTGGAACTGTCCAGCAATGATTTGTCCAGTGCAGGCCACCCTTCCTTTGTCAGCGCCTCATGTCTCTGCTCCAAATGATCCCAGCACTGTTTGGGGAACCCACCCTCATTTGTGTAAGGGTGAAGAGGATCGGAAAGAGGGGATTATCCCCTTGCTGTACCAGACATAAGGATTCCCAACTCTTTTCCCTGATTCATTATAAGATTGGGATGAGGTGGATAAACCACACCCTGGAGAGTGCAGGAACACCTCTAGGTCCAGGATGCCTTGCCCCAACAGACCTGCTGGACATGTTCCAGTTGGAGGAGAGATTTAAAAGGGCATCTCTCTGCCCAGTAAGGTGGCAACTGGAGACAGGAAGACCTGCACTCTCTGCTGCAAAGAGACTATGCCAGGAAGGCATTCCTGGCAGGATGTCTGCTGCATGCAGCTGACACTCCCTACACTGCTGAGTCCCATGGACCAGGTTGCCAGGGACAACTACCAGCCACAGTGTGCCCCCAAAGATTCAGGGCAGAGCAGTAGGAACAGGATCATGGGAGAGTGTTAGTTGGACTACAGGTAGTGGACTCCTGTATTATGGTGCTCAAGAAGTCTTTGGGTCAGAACCCAGTGAAGTTGGGGGCCGGGCTGGTTCTCCTACCCCAAAAGCACTGGGTGGGGCTGCTGACATGGACTGCAACCATAAGAAGGGTCTGCTACCATGCACTGCAACAGCTAGGCAGAGAGGATCACTCCACTCACAGAGATGTTTCCTTCTAATTCACTTCCAGTTCCAATTTGTCAGGGCTTCAGACTCCCTATTGAACAAAGAGCTGAACTGAACACGTGCCACAAGGAGGCACCAACAATTTGCTTGACTGCCTCATCCTCCTCTCCTCTGATAGATTCCCAGATAGTGAACCATATTTTTCCTCCACTGCCCCAGATAAAGTCTCTTGCCACCTTCAATATTTGGAGGGGAGGCAATTGTGCACACCTGAGACAGGACCCAAAGCCATGTGACAGAGACATGTCTTACCCATTGGAGCACCATGTAATTAAGGACCAGATCATCAGCTAGTTGAAATCAGCATAGCTCACTGACTTCAGTGGAACTATGCCAATTTACACCAGAGGAAAACCTGGCCTGTAGCTTCTGACTATTCTCAGTTACTGAAACATTCAAATTAAAGATGGGGGGGCTGGGAGGAGAGGGGAGGGAAAAGTAGGAATAACACTTTTCTAAATGCCATTGTTCAAAGGCACAAAAACATAAAAGCATTCTTAATATATTCAAAAGAAAACTTGATTGTGCTGAGTCAGTTTTTTACTTTGCAACCAAAGCATTTGAAAGCAATAGAAGAGAGGGAGACTCTTCGTTGTCTTCCTGGAAATAAGACTCACCCAACCATTAAAAAGCTTTTACTGGAAAAAGTGTGTGTGTGTGTGTGTGTCTGTGTGTGTGTGCGCGCGTTAATTCTTCAGCCTCAACTTCAGGTCTCTAAAACTTTCTTTTTGGAGTGAGAGGCCATTTTTCCCTATGAGTCTACTATGATCACAGGAATGCTGCTGCAGTAACTGCTATCAGGCAAATGGCAGTTTTTGTTACTGCTGTCTCTTTCTAACAGTTGAACTTAATGCACAAATTCAAAATATAAATAAAAATAATTGTAACATTTATTTTCAGAGATGATCTTAAGCTACAAAAATCGAGTATGTATTTTGACTACTTCCCTGCGACCCCCCTCCTCCAGAGGGTAATTGCTTTTGGGGTCCAAGCTTGCATCAAAAAGATTACTCACATGAATAAAATTATTTGTTTCTAAAGTTGCAGTGCTTTGATATGGCTACAGGGGAATAAGCTATACTGGCACAACTGCATCCAAACTAGGGGTTGAACCAATATAACTATTTTAGCAAAAATCACACCCTTAACCAACACAATTGTATCAGCACAAAAACTGTGTACTCACTAGGCCTAGTTTTGTGCAGTTTTGGGCCCTTGTACTTACTGACAAGGGGCTAACCACAACATTTTGAACTAGCTCCATTTGCACATTGTGGGGTTGTTCAGCACCAAGAATTTGGTTTTTTAGTTCTTGCAGTTCATTTTGTGGTTTCATTTTACATTTGGAATTACAGCCAAAGTCAGACTATTTCAGCAATCTGCAATCAACAGCTAACTGTAATTTCCTTGAATGCAAATACAACTTTAAAAGAAATCCAATGTCCATTTACTCTAAATGTTTCTCTGATGGATGTTTTGTCCATGACCCTCTGATAGCTTCCCTCCTCCCTCATAACTCAATTGGATGAAGTCGTGTGTTGTTGTAATAATCAATGGTGATATAAAATCAATTTCAGATTGGTCTGGCATTATGAAATTGAGATGGTGGGTCAGATTCTACTAATCTAAGAATTTAACCTTGCACAGTAGGAGGCCTTATGAGGTGTCTTTCACCTAACAGCATAATTATATTAGTAATTAGGCAGTACTGTATCTAGTAGATTTACTGTGTTGGACATGATTCATTTCAATTTCCCTCTTGAAGTCTTTTCTGTTAATTTTGACTATTTTGAAAAAGACAGACAAATGCCACATATAAATCCCTGGTTAATTATAGCAAAAATATGTTCTTTTTATAGATAGATTTGGTAAATAAATGTACTTTGTGAATCATTTTCTTCATTTATTATATATTTATTGTATAAATGAAGAAAGGATGTTTCACAATGGCCCTCTTCACTGGGCCAGTAAAATGCAAGACTTTGCACATTTTTTTGTTGGTTGTTTAGTGTCAGTTTGGATTTTAGAAGACAAGCATCTCAAAAGTGATATAACATATTCAGTAATGATTTGTTAGTATTTTCTCAGAAATTGTTGATGGATATTTCCATACATATAGGCTATTTACAACACCACATGGCCATGCCTTCCAAATTTTATGGGGTAAAATTCTGCACCTATTGAAGTCAATGGCAAAACTATAACTGATTTCAGTGGTGCCAGATTTTCACCCAGGGAGCCTAGATTATACAGTGTTGACACAGATAGTATTCTGCTGATTTGTTGAATGGCAAAATGTTGCTGCTGAATTTGAGTTCCCTTCTTTTTGACAGATTTTTGACCACTTGAGTGGGATTTCTGCTCCTTGTTACCCCTCACGAGTAATAATTAGAGTATCCTGAAGAAATTGTGCAACAAACAATTTACAATAGACCCGTGGCTGTGCTTGAGGGATGATTACTGTAGGAATCTTATAAAGGCTTCTACAGGTAAAATAAAAGGGAATGATGTGGCTCATAATTTCTATGCAACAAAGGTATTTTCTCCCTGATTTGAACAATCAACTATTGCTCTTCTTTATTCTTATTCTCTCTGTTTCAGGCAGTTGATTTTATTTGCACCATCTGGAACAGCCCTAAAACCTGCATTCTACAGTCAGCGAGTAAGAGACAGCAACATGATTGTGCCACAAGCGTAGGACTGGCTAGGTTTTGTTCCGCTTTCCTTCTGATTCATGCATTTTCCATTTTGCCTTGCTTCAGAGGGGAAGTGGGTGTCTACATTTTGATTAACTGCATCTTTGCAGTTACATTATTTAAGCACTGCTGAAAAGAATTGCATGATGTCCGATATCAACTAATGTTTTGGGATTAAGGCGGGGAATGTGACCTCAGAAAATGATTACTGGAAAATATATAAAATATGGAATAATTTGTAGCATTTTTTCTAGAATACTCTAATTCCAGCTACTGTTTGAAGAATGAAACTGATATGAAGCATCCTTATTTCTAAACCAATTACTCTCTGTCTTCCTCCTAGCCCCAATCATTTCCTTTCAAATGTGCATCTACTCTCTTCACTTTGCTTGTTTCATTGGTGCTCAGAACCCCAGTATCTGCTTAAATTGTTATAGACTCACTACAGTTCTTCCAAAAGCAGGTTAATGCCATGGGTCGCTTTTTGAGTATCATTCTTAGCATGGTCACCAGTCGGTCTAACCATTTATCAAATGTCTATCACAGTAGTCTCGCTCTATATTATATGTCTATTAGGAAACATTAACTCTGTCACTAGAGGATAAGCTCGAACATGCAAAAAGCTCTGTAATGTACACAAGGTGCAGCCTGTTGACATTACATCATGTGCCTTGTTATATTACAAACCAATTAAGTAATCTGAGTGAGAAGTGTATGCACAAATCACATCATTTACAAAACCAAAGCATTTAAAAGTAAATAAATTAATAATTAAGAACATCATGAAATTTACACTGACCACACAATACATACTGTATTCTTACAATGTTAGTTTATCTGATTAGATTGTAAGCTTTTTGGAGCAGAGACCACTTTTTGTTCTGTTTGTACAATGGTTAGCACAATGATGCTCCTAGGCGCAAATGCAGAATAAACAATAATCAAATATAAAGTAATGTGTATTTTATGACAACATAATTATCCTAGTTCTGAATACAACTCATTCATCAGTAATTTCAAACTACAAGTATAAAATCCTTTTGAATTGAGTGATTTTTGATTAAGTGGTCTTTCCCTACTAGAGCAAAACTGGCAGCAATTCAAGAAGAGGAAACCCAAAGCTTGTCCTCTAGAAACTGCTCTGCCTCCACAGATTCTGAAAACTCAGTCCAGAAGAGACTAACCTTACCTGCACAGTAATATGATAACTCTTCACAATAAAAACAGAGTTCATTATAGAATAGAGACACCAAAGATTTTCTCATTGCCATAAACAAGTTAACTGGCTGAGAATTTGTAAATGCATGTGGAAGCAAAGAAACACTTCTTGCACAGTCACAGACTGAGATTTCATACATTGTTTGTTGCAATCGGTTAACCCCAGTTCATGACTTTTGCCACAAGCACTCTAACCATCTTCCTCCATGCTTCATCTCTCATGCCATCTGTATACCAAGGTGACCTGTGAATATGAAGCCAACTCAGACATGATTTGGGAGTTACAATGTTGCTAATCATGGACTTGTATTGGACATGCTCCACAAGGCAAATCAACAGACAGATCTGCGACATCGCCCACACATGTGACCAGCCTCATTGGCATACCAGAGAGTCTGCTGTGCTCAAGCTGTTTTCGGGACAACTTGCATGAAGGAGCTAACTGTTTTATCAATGAACCACGCACAACAAACTCTTCCAAAGATCATATTATGTAAATAATATATTTTTAAACTTAAGTTACTGGGATTTTAAGGTCTCTCCTCAATTTTTGTTCCGTTTTATAATATGCTACAAAATAAGGCATTTTTTCTAAATAAATGCATTATCTAGGAGGAGAGAAGCTTATCTGTAGACTTTGCAGAAAACAGAAAAATTGTGCAGAGACCCTGAAATAGTATCCATTTTCTCCTTCTACTTGTCATAACCTCTTGTAACTTAATGATCTATTTTTGAGCATTTTGCTATGTGTATAGATATGATATTTCCAGTTATGAATATGCATAAAAAGTTCAGCTCTTAGAAAAAAAGTAGTTAATTTTTCTCTATTACACTCTCTTTTTCCTCCTCCTTGTTTAATTGACTTCTACTTCAACAAAGTTTCTCAAAACTGCTTATATTTGTCTCTCTCTCTCTCTCTCTCTGTGTAAAAAAGAGAACTGAAAAATGTTATGATATTTTATCATGTCCTTTGACAGGGTCACACACATTTTTGATCAATTTAGCACATGGATTTACCTATTTTTTAATTACAAAGATCACAATTTATCCATTATCACTATGACTTGTGTTTGTGTGTGATATGTACAGAACAATTGTGCTAAATTCTGGAGCCATATTATAAAATATATTATTCAACTTGACTCCACCATTCTCATTGATTTATGTTCTCCAAACATTACTTTTAATGTTTCTATCCTCAGAACTCTTTCAACAACCAGTATGTTTTTGTTTGGATTAATAATTGATAGAGAACTGTTATTTCTTCATTCAGAAATGTGGAATTTTCTTTCAGCGTTACTTTATCATTTCCTGGTAGTGGCAATATTTGGTCAGTGACTGGTTTAGCATCCAATAGCCCATGAATTATTTGGACTAAAAATAGGTACTCAACTCCATAGGAAAGTTGGAATTGTTGTTTGCTGGGGTTTGCAAATCCTGCATCTCAGACCCAATCCCAACCCCCTTCAATTTTGGGACACTAACATGGTCAAGGCTAATCTCATCTTGCTTATTCTTGGAATGAAAGTCTCCAGTCCTTTTAATTGCAATGAGAGCCTTAAATCATAAACTCACTTTTAGGATGGAAAGTTTGCCATGGTAATTTTTTTCATGATACTTATCTATCCCCCATACAGACACCACCTAATGTTAACCTTTGTGGCCCATGAAAATCACAACAGCATCTTGTATTATTGGTGATATTATTATTTCAGGTTTGGGTGACTGAGCACCATTAAGGATACCACAGTTGGTGCTTAACCACTGAGCCGTTTCTCTGCTGTGCGGCCAGTATAGTCATTGGGCCCAAAAGAGATAAGGCAGCAAAGAGTCTGAGGAGGAATCTAGTCTATCAGAATAGGCGTAGATCTAGACTCCTGTGGGAGCGTGACTCAGTTTCTGTAGCATCTTTGCCTCAATTTCCCTAAGTGTAAAATATGGTTAATAATACCTATCTTCCTCACAATGCTATTTAGATACTCAATTAGGTAAAGACTGTATATCACAATATAACTTCTGAGTATTATTATTAGAAAACTCTTAGTGGTTCACCATTCACTCTGGTGGATCAATGGTTAGAAGCTGATATTGGTTGAACATTAAGGGTAGACTAGAAATAAGGCACATTTTTAACAGTAAAATTACCCATTGAAATAACTTATCTAGGGAAGTGGTGGATCCTCCATCACTTGAAGACTTTATATTCTCTAGCTCAGTGGGTGAAGTAATATATTTTATTGGACCAACTTCTGTTGGTGAGACTGACAAGCTTTTAAGCCACACAGGGTTCTTCCTCAATTCTGGCAAAGGTACTGAGAGTGCCATAGCTAATGCAAGATTAGAAAGATAGTTTAGCATAGGTAGTCAGCACATATTCTAAGGAATTTTTCAAGGGCAAGTGGCCCTTTAAGACCCCAATAGTCATAGGACAAAAGGGGGTAAGGGTAGTAGGTTACAGATTGTTGAAATAAACCATAAATCCACATTATTGTTATTGGGGACATTTAGTGCACTACATTACAATTTAAATAAAAGTAATTTAGTGCATCATAACAACTGTATGGGTGAAACCAGACAAGCATTATGCTCTTGTATGAACTCTCAGGGGAAAATGATAAAAGACAAAAACATCACATCACCTATGGGTGAACACTTTTCACAAAGCAAGCACTTTATATTTAACCTCTCAGTCTTCATCCTCAAAAGAAAGATGCACAACACTATCAAAAGAAAAGCCTGAGAACTTAAATGCAAAATTTTGCAAGACACTAAATATCATGATCTTAATACATTGGATTTATGGTTTATTATAACAATCTATAACCCACAAAACCCCTCTTTTGTCCTATAATTTCAGGGGTGTTAATGGGCCACATCACTTTGAATGGACCCTAAATATGTGCTAAAGTATCATTTCAATCTCTGTGACACTTTGAATACCTTTCCCACACCTGGAAAACAGCTCTGTGTAGCTCTAAAGCTTGTCTCTCTCACCAACAGAAGTTAGTCCAATAAAACATATTACCTCACCTGCCTTGTCTTTCTAATATCCTGGGGCCCACAAGGCTACAACAGCACTCCCTGATCTAGTTCAAACAGAAGTTATGACTGGACCTGGTGGAGAAATTACAGGATGAGATTCTGTGGTCTGTGTTACATGTGAGGTCATCCTATATAGTCATAAGGGTCCCTTATGGCCTTAAAATCTATGAATCAACCAGAACATTTTCTCATCACAGTTCAGAAGTTTATTTTTTAATTACTTTCATATTTTGTAATTCCCAACAGGCCCTGCTTTTGCTGGGCTCTTATAGGGTTGCTGACCATGGTGCTGAAAGGTTGGTGCCTTTTCTCGCTTCTTTACGAAGGCTGTTTCAGTGATGTTACTCTCAACCTTCATCCCCCGAGTACATCTATTGTGAAAGATTTCCTAGGTGAGACCATTAATTAAAATGAACCCCCCTTCAGTTTTATCACTGTACGAAGCCCATATAAACTAGTGCATCCTTTCTCCCCAAAGTGGCTATAGTAAGCCTGAAGTAACTGCATGCTATAATAAACCATTGACTTAAATGTACTTTGTGAGTGTAAGTACAATTGAATTTCAGTCGGACCTGTCAGCTACCCCAGCTGGCAACCCGCTGCACTAATAAACCTCCCCCTATACACTCCGAGCTGAAATAAATCACCGCTAATTTCCTCCCATCGTTTCACAATATTTCCCGCCTAATCAGCTCCCGAAGTCTCTTAATGTGCGGGGTAGGTGCGGCCAGGCGTGCACGCGCTCGGATCCCGCTCGGGAACAAACTCCCCGCGCAAACCACCCCGGGGTGTCCAGGCACCTTCCAAAGTTCCCCGGCCCGGCTGGGCAGTGGCGCTGCCCGGTTGCTCCTGCCCGGTCGCGGTCCTCGCGGAGGGGGCCGCCGGGGCGGGCAGGAGAAAGCGGCGCTGCTGTGGGGGAGGGGAGGAGGCGACTCCAGGAAGGCGGCCAAGCTGCCCCCCCCCTTTGAAGGCCGGGCATTTCCTCAACACCCCCCTCCCCCATCACACACATAACTCGGGGGAGGGGAGTTTCTCCCATTCGCTCACTGAACGGCAAAGCGACCTCCTGCCTCCCGAGCGGAGGGGGGACTTTCCAAGGCAGCTCCAGCCGGGGACGCTTCCCCTCAGAGCAGCCAGGCTTGGCTCTGCCCGGCCCGCCGCCCAGGTGAGCAGCGGCAGGCGCCCCGCCAGCGGGCGGCGCGGGGTCTGGCTGGAGCGGGGCGGGCTCCCGCTGGGGAAGGCAGCGCCCCGCAGACCGCGCCGCCCCTCCCCGCGGGTGGCAGCAGCAGCAGGAGCGGCGGCGGCAGCAGCGCCCGCTTCTCACCCGGTGCCGGGCTGGGGCTCGCCGCCCTCTCTCTGGGACGGGCCGGGACACGCGGAGAAGCCGAGGTGAGGCCCCCGGGGCGACGGGGGCAGGGGAGCGATGGACGGAGCCCACCCGGCTGGTGGCAGGGGGTGGGGTGGGGGGGTGCGGGGAGGCTGCACTGGGGCCGATGGAGCTGAAGCAACTCGAAGGCAGCGCCCGGAAAGGTGAGAAGCGATCAGCGATGCCTGGTTACCCCAGCCCGCCCCCGAGAGCCGAGTTAAGGGTCCCGCAGCAGGTGGGACCGAGGGGCACTAGTGCGAGTCCGGCCCTTGTCGGAGATGTTCTGCCCGGGACAGGGCTTGTGTGTTCGCAAGGGGGACTTCTTCTTCTTCTTCTTCTTTGCATAATTATTTTTCTGTTCCAAGGAACCGAGTGCTCAGCCTTGCAGGTTGCCGACTGCAAATTGCTCAAGACTCCCCCGCTGCCTCGAGGAAGGGAGTCTTGAGTGGAGCCGGCCTCTGAAATGTGGCAGTCTCGTTTGCATGCTGTAGGGTGCTCTCACTCCCTTTACTTTTCTTGCATTGCTCCAAACGGTTACCTTCCCCCGGGTAACTTGCAAAACTTCCCCCTGTGAAGAATAAGCCATTCGGGTGATAGCAAGGCATCGGGGTTGCTTTGTGGGGGAGGGTGAAGGAGATTTTAATTTCCAGGTTTTTGCTTGAATAGTCAGGCGGTGGGGTGTCCAGATCTTTTAAACCTGTTTGCTTAATTCAATGAGTGTACTGATGGAGAAGTTGTATCGTCTTTTGTACAATTGCATTTGGTGTACAGCTGCATTTTGCATTTTGTCTCCACATCAGCTGAGTCTGTATTCCCCTTAAATTTCCAAACCAAAACTAATGAAATAATTTTTTAAAAGTATGTAGGGATTTTATTTGTTTCTCTTAGTTTAGATGCAGTTTCATGGTTTTTTTTAAAGTGTCAATCTGTGGTATTTCAAGTTATAGATTATAATATACAAAACATATTCTCAAATAAAAGGTGTTAGAATGTAGTATGCAAGTTAGAATAGCAGATCTACTTTATTAAACCAGGGCTAGCATAAAATGTTCAATTGTGTTGATACTAATGGTAAGAAAAAGTTAGACAGTAAAAACAGAATTCTAATCAGTGTTGAGAAAAGTAAGATACTAGTAAAATTTTTGATAGTACTACTGTAAATGCATGTCATACCAGAAACATATATATTCAGGTCTTGCTATTGGCTACAGTTAACACAGCAGCATACCCTTCATTTTAAATGCTCATTTTTTTGGCCAGAATTTTTCTTATTGATCAACTCTTTCAAAGTACAAAAAGAGAAAAAACGTTCACATATATAAACCTATAGCTGAAGAATGCAAGGGCAAAAAAGGACATTTCTACTCAAGATTCCACACAAGTATATAGTTTATTATTACTAATTTTTTGATATTTTTTTTAAATAGTAGGCCTTCAGGATGGCTGCATTAGTCTCTCTCTCTCTCTCTCTCTCTCTCTCTCTCTCTTTTAAATATATTAGGTCAGATCCTCACTGATTTTTAAAGTTGAGCAGCATTGAAATTAATAGAACTATGGCAATACTCACCTGTTGAGGATCTGCCCATTATTTTAAAAGTTAAAGAATTTACTTTACTAAAGGAAATGAGATTATTTTTTCCTGAGTGAAGAATGAGATACTGGACAATTACGTTGGATTTGAGTTTACGACATGTGATTAATTAAAAAGTTGTTGGTGATTATTTGGTTCTTCATTCCTTTATTACTATGATTAGTTAGATTGTAATACATCATTGAGGAATAGAATGTTCTACAATACTCTTTATACACTATTACAGAGACAGTGTTGACAAGTGTACCGGTGGTTGTATTCTCTTTATACATTGTTACAGGTTGTATTACTAGGGTAGTTGCTGCACAAAGTAAGCTTGGAAAATAAGAATCTTTATGTAAATGCAAATGGAATTTGTTGATTTAAATGATGCATATACACAAATCTTTTACATTTATACTATGTATTTGGCTGTAGATATCTCTTATCTTGTAAGACTATTAGCTCATATGTAATTTAGTTTTGTCACTGGTAAGTGCAAAACAAGATGTTGAACTTATCAGATAAGAAATCTACAACCATATGTATAAATATTTTTTTCACTCTCAAGGTGACATTTGCCTGTGTGCAGAGGACTGGCACATGGTCTATATATCACTTAAGGCCTCAAAATAAGGTTTAAGTGAGATTTAAATGGTGCACAGGCTTTGTACTGGTTCTTTACACAGGTGTGAATTTCAGTATTACTGTGAAGAATTGGCATGTTGCTCAAATATTGTTTAAGTAACTCTTTGGGAGAAAGTTTGCTCTATATGATCAACATAAACCTAGAGTAACTCTATTTAAGTTACTAGACCTCAACACAGATTAACACAGAACAGAATATGGCCCCCTAGTACTAAAATATGCATTGAATACATCAAATTCATTGGGAAATCTTAGTCAATAGGAAGTTACATGTATAAATGGTGAGAAAAATTGAATTTGATTGGTTGAAAGTGTGGATTTGTTTTATCATATTGAGCCAAATTCATTAAAATGTTGTGACAAATAATCAAGCAAGGTTAGATTTAATTGGTGAGCTTTCCGAGGTTCAAGTCTTAAATGGAGTATTGCTCCTTCCTCATTGACCTTAGTGATGCTGAAACAAATACAGCTTTCAAATGGGAGAGGTCCTCAGATTTTTCCATGACTGGCAATGGAAATTTTCAAGCATAACTGAAAAATTGGAAGGCTAGGTTTTTGTTCAGAGAGTATTTTGAACTGGTGTTTTTCTTTCTCAGTGAACTGAGCAGTGGAAAAAGGCTTTGTCTGATGTCAGTTCCCTTAGAAGATTCAGATTGTTCTGTGAAGGAACTGATCTGAATCATCTTAGGGAATTGACATTAGACTAAACCTTTATCCATGGTTCAACTCACTGAAAAAGCTGAAGGAAACTCTCACCTCTAGGGCTTTCCCTTAAAACTTTGAAGGTTGAATGCCTGTTACAGTGGGAGCTGAAAATGACAAGGAGAGTGTAACAGTCCCTTGTGAAATGCTATCACGAGAGGCTGGAGATTGTGTGTACACCTGGGAAACAACAGGACCCTACATACTTAATGGCATGCTTTTCTGAGTGTGATCAGAGTTTGTAGTGAGACTCTTTGATCTTCTGAAATAACTGTTTATGAATTTAATGCAAAACCCTAGGCTTACACTTGGGTTTTAAAAAACAGCCCCCACCCCAAAGGAAAACCAAACCAAAACAGAAACTTGTTTTGATGCTTTATAAAATCATAATTCTGCTGGGCTCAGTTCCCCTTCACTGGAATTTACACGCACCCAATGGGTTCTGCTTGGCTCTTCTTATTTAGTAGGGCTCAAATTCCTTGCTGGACTCCTTGGCTTCTTCTTGACTGGGGTAGGGTGGGAGAAAATGTGTAGATCCTTCCTCCCCTTTCATACATGCTTTGAGCAATGAAATGGTTGACATTGTTGATCGTTCTTGGGCATCTGAGATAACACTCTGAGATGAATGGGGAAATTTACAACTTGCAGAGCTATTTTTTTCTGGTTCTCTGGAAACTCAGGCAGAGGCAGACATTACTGAATCAATTACATTTAACTCACTTTTTCAAGGTTTTCTTTTCACCATAACTACTACAGGCTAATTTTAAAAAATTAAAGTGGAGACTCTGGAGAGCATGAAGACACCATGGGAAAAATTCCAGGATGCCATACTGCCACTTTCCAGTCCAATGCAAAACCTGCTCAAAATTATGGGGTCAGTTGTGTTAATTGTCCAAGTAAGATGAGCAGTATTTGACTCACAGTTCTAAAAAATTAGTAATATTTCCTATAAGTAAAGTCAGAGAAGCTCTGAATTCATTATCCTAAAAGTACATCTAAGACTATATAGTTTTTGAATATATGTGATGGTCCAGTGGTACTTTAGTAATGAAAGAACATGAACCCAGATTTTTAAAGCTATTTAGGCATTGCTGCTCTCAGCATAACACCTGGCTGATTTAGGAGCCTAAATTTCATTTTCAAAATGGATCTAGGCACTTAGGTGTCTAAATTCCATCAACAGTCATTAGAAAGTTAGTTTCCCCAAAGTGCCTTAAATCCTTTTGTTTATGAGATTTATGCTCCTAACCCAGTTTGGTGCTGTGAACCCTGAGTGCAGAGATGCCTATATAAAAATCTGGATCTTTAATACACCCTAAAAGACGTGGGGCTTCACTTTTGAATACCTCACTTGTAATCTGACCACTAATCCATCTACTCTGAGACTACTTCTAATATACCAAATCTTTGAGACACTTCAGGCAGCTACTGCTGTTTGGTTTTTATCTTTTAAAAGAAAGAAACAAAACCCAACCCAATAAAACCCATACAAACAGTCACATAAATCTTTGCTTTCCCCAGCTTCTTCTAAAAATGTGGCCAGGGCCTAGATTAGGCAATATGAAGTTATGGACCAATGATAGGTTGAAGATTTCATATCTCACAGCTCATAATAGTCAGAACTGGAAACTTTATACCTCCAAAATGTCAAGAATCATCACTGAATTAGATGTTTTTAGCCCTGGTAGATCATAAGAGATCTCCCTTTTACATCATGATATTGTTATGCAGTTTAAAGCTATTTTTAGAAGTTTCTCAAATGTATTAGCTATAGTGTCTCTTACCCCCAACAGGCCCAAACAGCTGAATTCTAGGGAGTCATTCCATATTGACAGAGGGGTATAAAGGTAGTGTGACAAGGTGGCTCCTCGGCTCCCCTGACTCAAGTCCTTTTGGGGTCCTGGTGTGACACTGGCGCCCTGGCCAAGCTGCACCAGACCCGTTTTCTTCCGCTGCTCCTTAGCAGCCCACTCTCTTTCTCAGGGTCAGGCTCCTGCAGGCTAGGAAGGCTAGGTTCCCCCTGGGAGGGACCCTTTGTTCTCCTCCCCTGCTTGCCAGCAGCCTCTCCATCCCTGATTCCTCCAACTCACTCCCCGAACTCCCCTGCCTCCAAACTCACTCCTCAAAACTCCCACTGCCTCCAAACTCACTCCTCAAAACTCCCACTGCCTCCAAACTCACTCCTCAAACTCCCACACCCCTCTCTGGGGAGGAGTCTCTTTAAAGGGCTCTGACAGCCTCCTTAACTGGCCTCAGCTGGCCCTGCTTCTGGCTGTGGCAGCCTTGCTCAGCTGGACCCAATTTTCCTGTCGCAACCCTTCTACTTACAGGCCTTTCTGGCAGCTGTCTGCCCTGGGTCTACCACAGTAGTTTCAATAAAATATTGAAACACACTAAGCTATTTCTATAATACTTTCCACTTTTCTATTAAATATTCAGAAAACATAGCGAAGTGGTCTAAAGTTTTTAGTGGCATGTGTTCAGGATGACCTATCTAATTTACCTATGCCTTTGTGACTCAGAGGTTATTTCAAGGTCATGCCAATACAAAATTATGTTTACTAGTATCCATTTCTAAATTTCCTAAAATTTTCAGAGTAATCTTACCTGGAGTTTTGGTTCAGGCCCATATCTACTTTCAATGTATCAAAATTCCATCTGAATAAATAAAGATGATGTGCAAGAATGTAGAACCTAGAGTTATGATTGGACTGGTCAACCACACATCTCATTTGGAACCAGAAGTAGGCAATCAGGCAGCAGCGGAAATTTAAACAAACAAAAAATAAATATAGTACTGTGTTAAATGTAAATTACTAAAAAAGAAAGGGAAAGTTTAATTTTTTTCTTACAAAGTAGGGCAACCTTCTATGCTTTTAAGTTAAATTCAGATGGTTAAAACACCATTTTTCTTCTGCATAGTAAAGTTTCAAAGCTGTGTTAAGTCACTGTTCAGTTATACATTTTTGAAACAACTGTAATGTTTATAATGAACAACCTCCATTCCTGGGGTGCTTATAACTGAGGTTCAAATCATTTTGCTTACAATGCTAATAAATGGGGACAGAATAAAATAAAAATAGGTCTGTTTTCTTAAAAGTTACTAAATAATATTAAAATAACTTAATGAATGTGAAATGCTCCATTAGAACATATTTAGTAAATCCACTTACAATTAAAACTAGTTCATGGACTCTTAAGAATATTGTTGTGTACAGCAGGGGTTCTCAACCTTTTTCTCTCTAAGGCCCCCCCCCTCCCCAATATACTATATAAACTCCATGGCCCATTTCTGCCACAAAAACTGATATTCTGCATATAAAAGCCTGGGCCAGTGTTGGGGGTAGCAAGCAGGGCAACTGCCCAGGCCTCATGCCACATGGGGCCCTGCAAAGCTAACTTCAGACCTGGGTGGCGGGGCATAGGGCATTGGGCTTTAGCCCCTTGAGGTGGGCCCTGGACCCCAGCAAATCTAAAGCTGGCCTTGCTTGGCAGTCCCCCCTGACCCATGGTGAGAACCACTGGTGTACAGCATATTTGTCTCTCTATAAAGATGAGAAGGAAAATTAAATGAATAATTTAAGACACTTTTAGTGCTTGCGCACACGCTTTCTATCTCTCATATTAAAAAACAAGCAAACCCAGTTCTGTCTTTTGTGTCTCTTGCTTTAGGCCCTTGATCTTGCAATCTGATCCATGTGGGCCAATCTGATTGGATTGGAGCCTTAGTTATTAATTTATTAATGATTTGACAATTAAATACTGCGGCAGTGTTAGACTTATACATCCATGCAAGTTGAAGCCACTAAATGCCCCTGCACTAAATGAGCAAATCTGACTTGATCCACCATTTCTGATTCTTTCTCTGTGCCCCAGTCTAACTTCAGAGCCAGTGGGCTGCGATAAATGACTGACTGATTTCTATAGCTGCCCACTCACATTATGAAGTTGTGGTTTGGCTTCATGAATGTATAGCAGATCACAAGAGGCTGCAAATCTCACAACCTAGATACAATAGGATTAAGCATTATTATTATTATGTTATGGTTAGAGTGCAATACACCAGCAGATCTCAAAGAGGTTATAAGAATTAAGCTTCATAACGTTCATATCAGTAGTCATTATGCCCATTTTACAAATGGGGAAACCAGGGCTCAGAGATTGTTATGATCCAGGTCATACAGTAAATCAGTGTCAGAGCCAAAAATAGAATCCCAGAGTTCATGGTTCCCATGCTCAACTTTGTAGATCGCATTATCACTCTGACCTGGTTATAATGGGAGCAATAACACTCTGCAGGATTTTAAAGATCCAATTTACATAGAGCATATCTCATGGTTATGTTTTGTAGCAAATATGTTTCAAAATTAGAGTGTCATTCAAAGAACATTAATTACCCTTCTCAAGCAAATTTAGCAATAAAAACATTATTTGTTGCCCTCTTTTTCTAAAACAATACTTTTTTCTGTGTTGTAAATTGGAGGAGCGTATCATCTTAAGGATTCCTTTTCTGTTATCAAAACCATTGATTATTTAGTGTGAAATGCCCGATTCTGATTAATTTACTGCAAATTATTTTTTGCTTCCTATATGTATCTCCCTCATTTTTGTTTAAATTATGTTAGAAAATAAAGTGATGTGTTTTAGCGGTTGTTGTGAAGAGAACATGGTCCTTCTTAAGCTCCCTCATCTGTCAGAAAGAAACCATTAAGAAAAATGTAAATTAACCTTTTCTGATCACACCAGTGAGACTGACCTTTAAATCCATAATTTTTTTAATCAGGAAAATAGCTAATTAGTTCCTGAAATTGGTCAGATTTCAGAAGGAAGTAAAAATCTATATATCTTCAGATAGATTATATTGCTTGTTCTTTATTCTTTAAATGGCACTGCTGCATATGCTATATATTTCATTTTCTGGATTTGTGTGTATGAATGATAGAAAATCTACTTTTTCCTCAAAAAAGATGTCTGCACATTTAAAAGATATTATGCAGTTTGTACAATAGTACCTATATAGAATACTATAGGTCTGATTCTCAGGTATACTAAGGGTATGTCTTCACTACAGCAGTAAGTCAATTTCCTTTAATTCGATTTTGTAAAGCAGACTGTATACAGTCGATTTTGTGTGTCCCCACAAGCACAGCAAAGCACAGCAAGTCGACAGTGTCTGTCCGCACAACTTTTGCAAGCGTCGACATAACGAGCGTTGCACTGTGGGTACCTATCCCACAGTTCCCGGAGCCCCCAGCAGGCACCATTTCGAGTGCTGCACTATGGGTAGGCATTTCCAAATTTCGCGCCCTTTTTCCACGCCGCCGACCCCCACTACGAGCGGTGCACTGTGGGTAGGCATCCCATAATTCGCGCCCTTTCTCCGCGCCGCGCTAACACCATAGCACTGCAAGCATGGAGCCGGCTGATGCCACGGCTGCAGTAATGGTCGTTGTGAGGACCTCGATCACGGTTGCGGATTTCATGCTATACCGTCTGCAGAGGAATGCGATCCGGGGACAACTGCGCTTTCTGGAACCCGACGACAGTGAGGAGGAGATGGACCAGGACGTGCACAGCAGGGACAGGGACACTGACGTTTTTGGAAGTAGGGTGACTGACAATCTGTCTAATTTGGTGGAAATGGGGCAGGCTCATGCCATCGAATGCCGATTCTGGGCCAGGGAAACAAGCACGGACTGGTGGGATCGCATAGTGCTGCGGATCTGGGATGACTCCCAATGGCTCAGAAACTTCCGCATGCGAAAGGGCACGTTCATGGAACTTTGTGACTTGCTGTCCCCGGCCCTCCGGCGCGAGAATACAAGAATGGGAGCAGCCCTCACAGTTGAGAAGCAAGTGGCAATAGCCCTCTGGAAGCTTGCAATGCCAGACAGCTACCAGTCAGTCGCGAATCAGTTTGGGGTGGGTAGGTCTACAGTGGGCTTTGCTGTGATGCAAGTAAGTAGGGCAATCGTCAAGCAGCTGCTACCCAGGGTTATAAACCTCGGAAACCTGCAAACTACAATAGATGGCTTTGCCGCCATGGGATTCCCTAACTATGGTGGGGCTATAGATGGGACTCATATCCCTATCCTGGCACTGGACTACGAGGCCGCCAAGTACAGAAACTGGAAGGGATATTATTCAATGGTCATGTAAGCAGTGGTTGACCACAAGGGACGTTTCACCGACCTGTACGTGGGGTGTCCGGGAAAGCTTCATGACGCTCGTGTGTTCAGGAACTCTAGGATTTTTAGACAGCTGCAGCAAGGCAATTTCTTCCCCGACCAGAAAATTTCTGTGTAGGGGGGTGGAAATGCCGATCGTTATCATTGGGGACCCAGCCTACCCCCTAATGCCCTGGCTTATGAAGCCCTACACAGGAGCCCTGGACAGGGGTCAGGAGCTGTTCAATTACAGGCTGAGCAAGTGCAGAATGGCCGTAGAGTGTGCATTTGGCCATCTGAAGGGGAGATGGCGTTCGTTACTGATTCGCTCAAACATCAGCGAGAGAAATATTCCCATTGTTATTGCTGCTTGCTCTGTGCTCCACAATCTCTGTGAGAGCAAGGGGGAAACGTTTATGGCGGGCTGGGAGGCAGAGGCAAATTTACTGTCTGCTACTTACCAGCAGCCCGACAGCAGGGAAAGTAGAAGAGCGCACCAGGGCGCGCTGCGCCTCAGGGACGCCTTGAAAGACAGTTTTATGAGTGCCCGACATGGCGTTTGAGAACCTGCTCCCTTGCTCTGCTCTAAGCCTGCTGTCCTTGCACCCTCTTTCCCTCCCCCCTCCCCATGCTTGCAGAGGAAATAAATTCACTGTTTTAAAAATCATGGTTCCTTTTTGATTCATCAGAAATACAAATACAGGGGATCACTGCCATGGTAGCCTGGAGGGAAACCAGCAATCGCACTGGGGGAGGAGCGGACAGAGGAGGGGGGAGTGGAGGGGGGGGGCAAGACACAGCAGCTTTTAAAAGTTTTCAGAGAACGTCAGCCTGCTGCTGCTTGTGCTGGCTTGTGGGGTGGAGTGGGTCGGTCCACGGAGCTTGCCCCCCCGGGTTCTCACCACGCGTTTGGGTGGGGAAGCTATGGGAGTTGGGGAGGGGGGGAGGTGGTTACACAGGGGCTGCAGAGGTGATCTTTGGCCCTGCTCCACCAGAGAGCGCAGCATGTTGCTTTGGTCCTCCATTATACGGAGCAAAGCATCCATGCGTCTTTCTTCGCGGTCCTGTCGCTGCAGCCACATTTCTTCCCTCTTTTCTGCTGCGGCTCTTGATTCCTGCCTTGCCTGTATCAATCTTTCCCTCCATTCCGTCTGGCGGGCTGCCTCAGCGCGAGAGTTATCCAGTAGTTCACTGAACATATCATCGTGCGTTCGCGTTTTCTTTTTACGCTTTCGTATCTGCGATGCACGGCGGGAGGAGCAGGACGGGGGATTCTGAGATAATTGTTCATCTGTGGGCGAATGTGGGCAAAGAAAGTTTGAAAGTTATGAGACAGATACATTCAAGGTTATGAGACAGATGCAGTCTCGGACGGTACACAATGGGAGTACTATGCCATTTGCAACCTCAGTATTCAGAGGCCTGATATGATTTCTGTACAAGGTCATGTTCTACACCTAAAAGTGACTGAATAGCTCACAGAAAAGTCAGAGCATCTCAGACACATATGCGTGCCTCAGCCCAACACGGCTTCTGAAATCACCATGCAGCCGGCCATGGTAAGTTAAAAGCAGCACTTGCATATTGTAGAGTAACCCCACCCCCTTCCCCCCACCGCGTGGCTCCCACTGAACCGCAAACTGCAAAAAAAAGCCCAAAAATCTCTCGCTAACGGCTAAGGGCTGGTTGGGGCTCTTCAGTGGAGGCAAACCGCTTGCAGACTGTTCAGATTCCCTGCTAGCTACCGCTTCGGGCTGGAGGGGGGTTGTGTGCGCGTTGGATCTGAAGCGGAAGCAACCGCTTGCAGACTGTTCAGATTCCCTGCTAGCTACCGCTACGGGCTGGCGGAGAGGGGGGGGATTGAGCGTTTGGGGGAGGGGGGCGGTTGGTCGGTCTTCAGCAGAAAAGAGTACTTTGAAGCTGGGAATCTTTATCTCCCTACTAATTGCAGTCCGTATTTCAAACAGGCAACCATGAATGACATCACTTTGCTGAGAATTTCTCAGAGAGATAGAGAGCTCCTTGCCTCAATGCAAAGCCCTGGTCCATTCGCCGCAATGCTAGCCTGCTCAATGATACCAGACTACTTACTACTTTCGTGGCATGGGATGGTCTCCTATCACGGGGGACCACATAAGGCGGCTCTCCCCAGAAATCTGCTGCGGAAGATTCATTGCTGCCTCCTGGATAGCTTCATTGAAATGTCCGCGGAGGACTTCCGGTCAATCCCGGAGTATATTGACAGACTCTTTGAGTAGAAACTGACCAGCAATGAAAGCACGCTAAGTCCTTAGGGCAAGTTAACCATTAATAAATGCTTCCTTTAAAAAATCACGCGTCATGTAATCCCTTAAAAAGAAACACTTACCCCCCTGGGAGGCTTGGGAGGGTGCTGGCTGCAGGGTGATAAACAGCTCCTGGCTGTCTGCTAACACGGTTTCTCCGCTGGCCTCCTGCTGCTCCGTGAAATTTCCCTCCTCCTCATGGTCGTCCTCATCAGAATCAGTCTCCTCCCTGACGATTATCCCATCGGTGGAGTCCACACATACCGGTGCGATGGTGGTGGGGGCGCCCCCCATTATCTGATTTAGTTCATTGTAGAACCGGCATGTCCGTGGCGCGCCCCCAGATCGTCCGTTTGCCTCCTTGGCTTTCTGGAACGCTTGCCTCAGCTCCTTAATTTTCATGTGGCACTGTGTGGCATCCCTGCTGTGGCCCCTTTCCAGCATGGCCTTGGAGACCCTGGCAAACGTGTTGGCATTCCGTTTGTTGTTGCGGAGTTCCAACATCACGGATTCCTCTCCCCAGATAGCGATGAGATCCAGCACCTCACGAGTGGACCATGCTGGAGCTCTTTTCCTCTGACTGGTTTCCAGGGCAGCTGAGCTCTGCATGGAGTCTTGTGATGCTGAGCTCTGCATGGCGGCTTGTGCTGCTGATTGCTCTGAATGGCGACTGAGCTGGCGACTGAGCTGTGCAGGTGAGCTGGCCACGCTGACCAAACAGGAAATGCTATTCAAATGTTCCCGGGTCTTTTCCTGTCTACCTGGCCAGAGCAGCGAGTTGAGAGTGCTGTCCAGAGCAGTCAGAGTGGAGCAGTGAGGCAGTCCAGAGCGGTCAGAATGGAGCATTGTGGGACAGCCTCTGGAGGCTATTAATGTCAGTTGCGTCTTCACTAGTCCACAATCGACCTTGAAATGTCGATTTTAGCGCTACTTCTCTCGTCAGGCAGGAGTTACAAAGTCGATTTTGAGGGCCCTTTAAATCGACTTTAATGGCATGTATGTGAAGACAGGTACACGTTTAATTCGACTTAACATCGTTAAAGTCGACGTTAAGTCGTAGTGAAGACATGCCCTAAGGCCCTTAATATAGCTCTGGCAACATAAAGAGGACTTCAAGTGGGTGGAAACAGCTCCTTGACAATGCAGAGAGACTCCCCAGTCAGTATAGTACTGGTGAAGAGCTCTGGACCAATCCTGATTCCAGTCTCCAGTGGTTCATAGATCCCGAGGCTAGAAGGGACCCAGTATGAATATCTAGTTTGACTTCCTGTGTAACGCAGGCCGTAGAATTTTCCCCAAATAGTTCCTGAGCATATCCAATCTTGGTTTTGAAATTGCCAATAATGGAGAATCCAGCACACCCCTGGGAAAATTGGTCCAATGGTTAATTACCCTAGTGGTTTAAAAAGTATGTCTTTTTTTCAGAATGAATTTGTCTATCTTCAATTTTCAGCCATTGGATGGTGTTATACCTTTCTCTGCTACATTGAAGAGCCCACTATCCAATGTCTTTTCCCCATATTGGTACTTTTAAACTGTAATGAAGTCACCCCTTAACTTTCTCTTTGTTAAGCTCAATAGCTTGAGCTCCTGGAGTCTATCACTATAAGATGTCTTCTAGTCCTTTAATTACTGGTTACTCTTCTCTCGACTCTTTCCAGTTTTTCAGCATCCTTTTGGAACTGTCAACACCAGAATTGGACACAGTATTTCAAAGTAATTTAGTATAGTTGCAAGCATTATACCACTTGTAAATACAGAGGCGAAATTTCTTTTCTGTTTCTATTCGAGATTCTCTTGTTTATGCATCCCAGGATCTTGTCAGTTCTTTTGACCACAGCATCGCATTAGGAGCTCATGTTCAGTTGATTATCCACCATCGCCTCCAAATCTTTTTCAGAGACACTGCTTCCAAGGATAGAATCTCCCATCTTGCATGTATGGTCTACATTCTTTGTTCCTCTATGTATAAATTTTATCTTTAGTCATATTAAAATGCATCTCGTTTGCTTGCATCTAGTTTACCAAGCATTCTAGATCAGTGGTGGGCAATCTGCAGCCCGCAATCAGATTTCTCTGATGGGCTGCAAGTTTCCCGCCACTGATCTAGATTGCTCTGAATCAGTGACTTGTGCTCTTCAATATTTACCACTCCAATTTTTGTGTTCTCTGTAGACTTTATCAGTAATGATTTTGTTTTCTTCCAGGTTATTGATAAAGGTGTTAAATAATGTAAGGCCAAGAACTGATCCCTGCAGTATTCTAGTTTTTTAATTAAAATGTCATGTGGTATCAAGTCAAATACCTTACCAAAGTATAAGTATATTATGTCAATGCTATTAACTTTATCAACCAACCTTGTAATATCATCAAAATATCATATGAGTTTGACAGGATCTATTTTCCATAAACCCATGTTGATTTGCATCAATTACATTACCCTCCTTTAGCTCTTGATTAATCAAGTCCTGTATTAGCCTCTTCATTATCTTGTCCAGGATTGATGTCAGGCTGACAGGCATATAAATACCTAGGTCATCCCATTTACTCTTTTTAAAAATTGGCACATTAGCTTTCTAAGGTTGTTCTAACTTGTGCTCTTTTTCTTTGTGAACGCAAGAAGTGGAAAACAGCTACACTATAGGGGACTCTATCCTTAGAAGAAATAACTCTGAAAAATAAGTGTAGTCATGGCGAACAATCAACTGAATATAAGCTCCCCATGCAACCATGTTGCCCAAAGAGCTAATGCTCTTTTGGATCCTTGGATGCATAAACAGGGGACTCCAAGAAGGAGTACAGAAGTTATTGTACCTCATATTGACAACTAGTATTTTTTTTTGCAATCATTGAAATAACTGTCCAGTTCTGGAGCCCACAATTCAAGTAGAATGTTGATAAATTGGAGACAGGAGCTATAAGAATGATTAAAGGATTAGAAATCATGCCTTATAGTCAAGGAGCTCAATCTATTGAGCTTAACTAAGAGAAGGTTAAGGGGTGACTTAATTACAGTCTATAAGTATCTAAACAGGGAACAAATAATTATTAATGTGCTCTTCAGTGTAATAGAGAAAGGTATAACATGATCAAATGCTGGATGTTGAAGCTAGAAAAATAAAATAAAGGAAGTTATTTAGGTGGTTAAGTTTAATTATTAATTAAACAAATGTGTCTTATTAGTGCCAAGTTTTGATGGATTCTTGTTTTCACGGTTCATCACTGCCTAGAGGGATATAATAATGACCAACTCTTCACAGCATACAACTCTTCACATCAGAGCATACATCTCTTATGCAATCCACAAGTTTGACTGGAGAATTCCTTGCTATATCTGGTCACAATCATGCCAAGTGGAAGAATGGTCACAAACACATTCTCTGCATTGTGTAATACACATGAGGCACTGCAAGGTGATCTTAGCAAATGGACAGAAACTGTTCCTACAAGGAGTCAGGAGTGTGATTGGTGGGACAGAGAAGGTGAAGAGTACCTCTCCAAATAGTAGTTGGAAATGAAGGGAGAGCATAAGAGACAGTTGTGCTATAAATATTATATACTGTGCTAACAGCTAGAATAATCATATTTTTGTGTTGAAATAATGGTATTGTCACATCATGGGGGGGGGTCAGGTATTTTCAGTTACTCTGAACAAAGTTTCAAAGAGAGACTACATCTGACAAATGTGGGGATTATTTTGTGATGAAGACATTTCTGCATAAATCACTGGATACCATGTTAAACTGGACACCTAATTCATTTTGCATAGGCATTTTTACTTCTCATGAGGCTAATATTAAAATATTTTGAAGCAGATGTATTTGTGCATCATTCCTTCCTTGTATCACATTTTTAGGCCAAGTCAATTTTACACTGATTTAGACAAACTACATGTTTTGAAAAAAATCCAGGTGCCAAATTCTCTACTGACATAGGCAATGTCTAAAAGTATTCTCAAGATTTCATGTCTAACCTTCAAATATTTAATCAAGTGTTTGCAGAGTGGTAGTTTTTAACATATGAATGTAATTCAACACAACTTTCTCTGTATGATGGCCTCCTATTTCAGATATGTTACAATGGCACTCCTATTAATCATCATGAAGATAATACATGAAAAATACAAAATAAGTATCCAAACTCTCTGGTAACTGTGATTGAATTACAGCATATGGAACCATTATTATCACTCACCAACTTCAAGAATTTCAGTACAGTGAAACCTCGATTTAACGGACCTCCATTTAACGGACTTCGGATGCAACGGACAAAATTTTTCAGAGTCTGATGCATCTGAAGTCCGTTTCTGGAGGGCTGGCTGTGGGCTCCCTGCTGCTGCCCGAGGCTGAAGCAGGAGGGGGGGGGCTTGCCGCCCGGCTCCCCACAGCAGCTAGGCTTGCTGGCGGGTCCCGGGAGCCGGGACCCGTGCGGACAGAGTGTCCGCTTTGTGCTGCCGGAGGTGGAAGCTGCGGGGGGGCTGCCGCCCGGCTCCCCGCAGCAGCTGGACTTGCTGGCGGGTCCCGGGAGCTGGGACCCGTGCGGACAGAGTGTCCGCTCTGTGCTGCCGCCGGAGGTGAAAGCACTCACCCTCCTTGCAGGGTCCCGGGAGCCGGGACCCTGCGGGCTCTCAGCCCGCTTGCCGCAGCCGCCGCGCTTTTGAGCCGGGGGCGGGCTGCCGCCCGGCCCCCAACACCGTGCAGGCTCCTTGGAGGGTCCCGGGAGCCGGGACCCTGCAGGCACTCTGCCCGCTCGCAGCGGCCGCCGCGGTTTGAGCCGGAGGCGGGCGGGCTGACAGCTCCCGCCCGGGTCCCAGCAGCCGGGGACCCCGGCGGGTGGGCTGCTAACTGCCGCCGGGTCCCAGCAGCCGGGACCCGGGTGGGCGGGTTGATGGTAAAACCTTGATATAATGGACTAATTCGGGCGAGGGGGTGTCCGTTAAATCCAAAAGTCCTGTTATTTAATAATTTAAAAAAATTATTAAATAATGGACTTTCGGCTTTAACGGACACCCCCTCGCCCGAATTAGTCCGTTAAATCGAGGTTTCACTGTACTCACATTTTCTCCTTGGAGGCACAATTTACTTGTTCAGAGTGACCAACAGTTCATGAAAAATGTATTATTTCTCTTCTCAGTCCTCATTCTTCATATTGTATTGACAGCAGTCAGTTGTCTAAGATTTCTTAATGCATTGTAACTTTCTCTTGCTGTATAAGATACCAAAGTAAAACAAAACGGTTTTACACACCAGGAATCGATTGTATTGATTTTGAACTGTTAATGCAAAAGTAGATTGTGTGAATGATTGCACTTAGGAAATGCAAGCTTACTGGCCACACTTTAATTTCTCCTTGCTTTTGTTTTTTCTCCTGTCAGTAACAGGCTTAGGCCAAAAAATCAGAATAATGCAAAACTTGCAGAATTAAAGCTGCAAACAAATAAAACACCAGTTGTTTTAGGCCTTGTATGAAACTGAAGTACTGGGCAGATCCAGCAAGGTTTACAAATACTTTGAATGAACTCGGAACAAGTTTTCAGTGATAGGAAGGAACCTTATAGTTTGCTATAAGAAACTTTTAATTCAAAACTTGGCTACTGTGAGATTTATTTTAAATCTGAAATTCAGAACTATAAACACTCATTTCTAAACAGAAATGTTTTGCAAGAAAATGAAAAAATCTGAGTTTTGCACAGCTGATTATTACAAATGTAATAATACATGGTGTTGTAGTTTGTGGCATATTAGTCATATTTTTTTAAAGGAAAGATGGAGTTCTATACATTTGCTGTTGAAAATTGATCATGTTTTATTTTCATTCTCTCCCCAACTTTGTGTAGCTAACTCTTGCTATTTTATCATGAGTCTTGAGATAGTTGGTATTTTTCTTAAACCCCCAGAACTTGTATTCATGGGATACACAAGGATCTCAGCTGTCAAAAGTCAGTTTCTGGACATCATGGTTGTCGGAGAAAAGCTTGAAACCATGAATGTTCAAAATGTTCAAAGTTGGATGTCCAGTTTTAGGCTCCAAATATATATTTGGGATATCTTTAGTATAAGTGGGTTTCTTCATTTTATATTAATTTTTATTTTAACTAAGTGTTGTGGGTGCCCAGTATGTCTGAAACATGTCTTGTTTGGTTTTAAATCTCCGAAGAAATAATAAAAATATGTAAACTCCTACTTTGAAATAGGTCGGCCTTTGTGCAGATATCACTGGTACGATAGCTATTGTATAGCTGTAGGTTATTTTTGTTTCATATATCAATCTATTATTTCATTTACATCTGTAAACAGTCTGATGTTAAAGAGCAATTGTAATCACAAAAATAAGGAAGTCTGGTAATTTTGCATTTTTATGTCACATTTAAATTGGAGAGTATAGAAGAATCAGTGGCTACTTGAATTCTGCAAGGTTCTTAGAACAGACTTTAGCCCCCAGTAAATTACTTAATTAATCATTGAACATATTGTTGAATAATCAATAATTACTAAGTGATGTTCTTAATCACTGTTAAATGTGCTTTTGAAAGTTTGTAATTGCTATATAATTTTATGGCTGACCTAATTAACTCTGAGAGAACCTTTACAAACTACAGAGGGTTAGACTGTAGTTTCACCATAAGCTTTTCTCTAAGCGTCATGTTTCAGAGAGTTCCCTCTAGGAAAGTAATCTATGAATGCTGAAAACCAAGTGCAACTGTACTGGGTGCCATCTTGTTAATCCACTCCATATCCACCTATGTGAACATTGGAGTAGTGGTTTCATGAAGGCTACTCTCCCTCTTATGCTGTGATACACTATGGTATTCTTAGTGCAGAGTAATAAGGGGATACCAGATGCTCCCTTACCAGTATGTGTACAAAACTGTGATTACAACTGTGCTCAAAGTGACTAATGTGGCTTTCTAAAAGGCTTTAGTTACGTACAAGGACCCATTCAGTTTAAGTCCTATATGCTAACTGGGAAATTTAAAATGACATGGAATTTCACTACAGAAAATGTCATTTGTTTGTGTTAAGGATCTGCCTTACATCTATAATAACAACCACCATCACTACCAAAATTAAGGTGATTGGATGCTCTGGCTTGGAACCCTGCTGTAGTGTCAATAAAAGCACAATGCAGTAAAAGAGGGATGGTCAAGCCAAACTTACTTTGCTTTTGTGGGTTTAAATCAGAAGAACCTTAGCAGTACTGTTGGTACGTATGGTAAATAAGGTCCTGACCTTGCAATGAGCTCTGCATGGATAAATCCCTGTCTCCTCAGAGAGCTCACTGCAAAATCAGGACCTCAAATTGCAATATTTTTCATCTGGTCATGAAGTAAAAGGAGTGAAGCAAAAAATACAAATAAAAAAATCAGTGAGAGAAATCTCTTGTGACAGGTAAAGTCAAAATCAACACCAAAGTAATATTTTTATTCAGATAATTATTTTTAAAGAGTTGGGTATGGATTCTGATCTTGGTTACCCTGATGTAAACAGGAAATCAGTTAACCTGGACTTACAAGAGTGCAAAGAAGATAAGAATCTGGCCCAATGTCTGTATTTTCATCTTCCTTTCTTCCTTCATTTTAGAATTTGTATTGTGTGCTAGCAAAAGTCTTAGTCTAACATTGATATTCCCTCAGGCATCAATCTTTTACGATTATAACCTTCACAATGTTTTGAAGATCTCATTTTGATTATTTTTTTAAAACAGTACATTATTTATGGATGACTTGGGTAATGCTGCACAACCCTGATATGTGACAGAAAATCCTGTTTGTGAATAGCATTTAGAGGAGGATCCACTTGGATGGCGAATTGTGGTGGCTGATACTTCCTGATAACTACTGGCCAGTAGAATGGATTGCTGGGAGTTTTAAAGGACAAAGGGTACAAGGCAAAATCTGTTCTGAATCTGTGACTTAGATATTCTTTTTCACCAGTTTAGTGTGTTAATTTAATAGTGTGTTGAATATTGACTTTTTTTTCTTCCTATGGTACAGTTACCTTGCTTCTACTGTGGTTCAATAATATGCCTTTCCTGTACTATGCATAGATGCAAATTTAAAATATGAAGGTGTGACAGAGTGCTACCAGAAAAACTGCTTAATCAACCCTCTGTCACTCCAGTTACAAGTAAGAAAGGTAAATTGGAGCTGGGTAGGCCACCTGGTTCTGATCAGAGAAGCAGGAACAGCTGCTGCCTCTTCAGGCTGGGGCTGAATAAAAGCCCCAGGGGAAGGAAGGTACAGAAGGAGCTAGGAAGAGGGGAAACTGTTCTAAGGGAAAACAGGGAGGGCTAGCTTGTCCTTCTTGTCTCCTGGGAGATGAGTAGAAAGGAACTGTATGTATTATGCTGTAAAGGTAGTGGGAACATCTCTTGTAAAATAAAGCATGAGGTAAGCACTGCAAACAAGGATTCTGAGTGACTTTCTGGGTCAAGTGGGGGTAGGAGCCAGGAGGGCCCTGCAGGGACCCCCTTTACAAAAGGACTTAAAAGAGGCTGCTCAGGAGGAAGACGGCTTCATGTTTTGTGAACCAGGATGCAAGTAACTCCCACAGTACAGAATCTATCATCAAACACAGATGGGGATTTTGCTTGTGTGATTTCCGATTTCAGGTCATGAGAACTAATAGCACTACTTGGTACAGCAATCTGTAGGAACCTCAGATTTTAATAGGGATTGCAGTCCAGGAACTACTTGGGGTCCTACACGAAGGTCTACAGATGTTGTTCAGGTTCCTGGAGTGAGCAGGTAGCAATCTATCCAAAAAGACTTATCTGTTTATAATTATATTTTATTACCTTGCATTATAAATATTTGAATTTTCACTTTTAAACCACTTATTAATCAGGATTCACAGGAAGTCCAACACAAGCCATGACTTTATTAACTTATTCTTTCTGCCTGTTGTATTCCACTTTTTCTCTCACCTATGATGTACATACACCCCTGCTTTAACAAATCTCTCAACAAAAAGCCTCTTGTTGGTTAGAGTCGGTTTGTTACAGCAAAAAGATAATCAAATACAACAAAATTCTTGAGTAAGTTAATTTATTTTTCCTTGGATAAAGGCTTTAATTATTATAATTTTATTTTAAAATAAAGGTGGGGATGGAGCTCTGGGCCATCCGTCCCCTGCATGGGTGAGGCTGTGACTTTGGCTTGAGCCCTGGGTGGCAAGAGGTGGGGTGGGAGCTCACTCCTTAGTTTCTGCCTCAGGGCTCAACCTGTGATGCTGGGTAAAAATTATGTATGCATGTGCAGCTTTTTTTTTTTTTTTAATTGTATTCTAGTTGGGATCCAGGGACTTGGTTCACTATGGCAAAAAAGTTAATGAGAATGAAGGGCATTCTACCACGGGTGTACTGTATTTAATGGGATCAAGTATGGGGTTAGAGAGCTCCCACTGTATAATCAGTAAGTCAGGGTAGATCTTTAGCCTCACCCTTAGAACTTGGCTCACTTCTGAATCCTCTTGTCCTCCATTACCATGAAGGGAATAAAGGATATCCAGGGGACTTTGTTCTGTGAAAACTTCAGTTCTCCTCTTTTCCTTACAGGCTAAAGGTCTCCCTGCCATGGCTGGGAGCTGGCTCATTTAGCCTTTGTGGACACAGGTCATAAATTACCAAGAACTAAGCATTCCTACATTAGCTCCTAAAATTAGAATTCTAGGTCTCACTCCTTTTAATCTAGTTCCACAATACTGCAAGGAAAGCAAAAATCCCTCCTGATCTTGCTAATGTGGCTCAATGGGGGAAAAATCCTTCTTGATACTGAGAACAGGTGATTGGTCAAACCCAGAGGATCCTGGAAATGCAGCTCTATTTACCATGAACTAGATCAGAGTTTCTCAATGACCAGTCTGTGGATGGGTACCTCTCCCTGCCAGACTTTAGGAAGGCAGCAAGTTGGTCCCTGGTATCAAAAGGCTGAGAAACACTGAACTACATGACCTCTTAGGGTCTCTTCCATGCCTACCTCAAACATAAGGAAGGACAGCAATGTCAGCATGGCCTAGCTCCCTATATCATAAAATGTTGAGAGATTCCTTAAAATGGGATGTACCAAAAGCAAGCATGCTAGGTGAGAAGCTGCCTAAGCTAGACAGGGGGAGATGCCTTTGAAATGATTGTATCTGAGCTACGCTCCCTCTCATAGTTGGGCATCAAGGTCTGAGCTGGTGGCAGGTGCCTATCTTTGTTTTCAGTCCACAGCTGGAAACCCATCCTCAAGTCAAATGGCTTATATGCTTATACTGTTCCTTATAAGAAGGGGTTGGTCAGCTGTATAATACCACACAAAACAGCTGGGGGTGGGTAAAGGTGCCCCTCCTCTTATAACCTTTAGCCCAGGGATGAAGGAATTCACCTGTGATGTTGCAGATCCCAGTTTAATTTTATCCCTTGCCTGATAAGGAGAATGGATTTGAATAGGGTTCCTCCATCACTCAGGTAAGTGCCCTAAACCCTGGACTGTAGAGACACTCACCCTTTTACTGCCCAATTAATATTTAATTATTGAACACAAAGTGAAATGGCTTCAACAAGAGTGTTGGAAAGAGCTTCCTATTAGAGTATCACATAGCCCAATGGTTAGGGAACTTGTCAGAGAAGTGGGAGAACCCCTGCCCAAGTCCCTTCTTCTCATGAGGTAGAGGGGGGAATTGAATCAGATCTTTAATATCTTGGGTGATTATGTGAAACACCAGGCTAAAGACAAGGGAGATCAACTCTGGCTATTTTGTGTGGTTAGACATGCTCAGAGCATGTCTACAGGATCAGGCCCCATAAACAAAATAGGCAGGGGAATGCTTATCTCCACCTGGCTTGAGGCTTGTGCTGGGGTTGAGGCATATGAGGCAGCAGTGCACATGTCCAGAGACAGAAACAGAGGCACTGGGGAACTTTTACAGCAGAAATTTTGGTGACCAGGAGTTTAGGCACCTAGAGAGTTCAGTAAGGATTTAGGTCTGGAGCCCCCTTTGGGCTCATTTCTTTTGTGCTTTTATGAGAAGGCAGTTCTGGTATGAAATCACTCTTAGTTCTCCATATTCAATATAATTAGATTTAAATGATAGAGAAAAATAGAATGGGGAATTCAAAAGGATCTACAATAAATGTTACAGCAAAGTATAAAAGACACCCAAATATGCAGCATACTCACATATCTACTTTATTGACCATGTACCTAGGGTAAATTTATAAAGTGATCATTCAGACCAAATGAAAGCAAAATGTATTTTAAAACAAAACCATAGCAGCAGCAGAAAGATTATATAAATGTTGGGTACAATTGCCCACCAATCAAAGTAACTCCAAACTGCGGGGGGGCCAAATTCAGTCTTACATAGGCACTTCAGAGCCCATAAATTTTAATGAGTTGTGCCAATTACACCAGGTCATCAATATGAGGAAAAGAAGGATCTAAAGGTTTTGTCTAACAGCTACTTCAGTAGAGTTCCTGCTTGCAGTGAATCCCAAATTTGTTGCAATCTTTGACTGGTTGCACCTGTGACTTAAATTATCTACAGCTGAACTAACTGACTGATAGAAAGTGCCTGAAAGACTCAGGCTTTTTTACATGTATATGTACTGTTGCTCCTGATCAGCCAACCTACAGAAAAAGAAGTGGTATTTTCTTCTCAGATATGATATGGCTAGTTTTGTAAGTTTAAAAAAAGTGAAACATACAAAATTAGGCATTTTTTCTTTTCAAGGGAAAACATATTAGCCTTTCTTCCCAGATGAAGTTGTACTAATCCCACATGGTATTGCTCACTTATCCACTTTACCTTTTACTTTGGAAATTGTAAAAGAAAGTTTCCTTTCTGCTGCAGGGAAGACAAAATTCTGTAGAGGTTCAGGGAAACACAGGCAGTTAACCATCTCTTATACCTGTATTGCAGTTCTTCTTTCCCACCCCAATATGTAAAAGATAACTTCTCCCAAGCTCAGAGAAACCTTAAAAAATAAAATGTAATGCTCCCACAGTGTTAGAAAGGGTCCTGGTTTTTAGTGATTTCTTAATCAAAAAAAGATTAGAAGAAACCCAGTTTTCTGCAATGCTGTCTCTTAAGAACTCTTCTTCATAAGTCATATGGAAGAACAGAATATTTCTGAAACAGACTGACCTGTTGCACTCACTAAAAAGTCACTATTTTTGTTAAATTATCATAGTTGCACTGGACTGCTGGCTGTGCTAAATTTCTGTAGTTGTTAATCAGTCAGAAGTAATGTCTCAGGAATAATCAACCAGTAGAGAGGTAATATGTAAAGTAATAGCACAGTAAATGGGTTTCATTTTCTACTCGATCAGTGCAATTGTATGCAATTATAAAAATGTTTGACTAATGTAAAAGACTTTCTGCATGTATTGTGAAAAGCATGGTTTAGGATTAAAAAGATGTAAACATTTTTGGGTTTGGAGTCAGATTCTCCATTGAGAGATTATTATCATAAATACAATTTCAGTAACTTGATGGTGGTAACTTTTTTTAAAAAAACTCTGAAAAATGGTACCCTTCTATATAACAGATGTGTTCATTGTCAGTATTCAGTAAGATCTGCTGACTTTAGATATGTCTACTTCAGTTAGCTGTCATGTCCTCTTTTTCCTTGCACCTCCAAATCCAATATACTGTACTTGAAGAGTTTATTTTTGGAATGTGAACATATGTAATAGTCTTTTATGGTCCTTGATGCTTGACATTTGATGCTCTCTTTACATAGCTACAAATATACTAGTGATCTAAAAACCACCCAGTCCTCTTACAGAATTCTTGTGCAGTATATCTATTTCCTTTAAAAAGAGAGTTAGGCCAAGGGAAGCCCTATTTTGAATTTAACCCTTGTCTTTAGTTTGCTGCCTTTGCCTTGTAAGAACCTTTTGAAGGACATGTAGCAAACTTGAGACCCCCCCCCCCCCCCACACACACACACTCTGTTTCTCTTCTGGTGTGTGTCTCAATTATACAAACTTTGGTTTTATAATTTGATATGTCAATAAGCAGAGTGCTGTTTGAATTCTAACAATACAGTTCAAACACATTATGAATGAGTAGAATAGAAAATGATGTAACCAGAAAGTGGGGCAGATTATTTATTTAAATTCATGTTGGTGTCACTATGTTAAAATTATTGTCATACATGGATATTAATGAAGAAGTAGAGTGAAACCCTGTACTCATGACAGCACAGCAAATCAGTAAACCAGGTTACCATTACAGGGCTGTGGGTCCAGAGCGGGGGAGCATGGAGGATAGTCTATGGATAGACAGTATGTCAAATCTCACCCCAGGACTTTCACTGTACTGTGCAGTGTCCTCCTAGCCTAGGACATGCTTGTGTGCTATAAATTCACATCTTGGCTTGCTATGCAATAACTTGCCATGTAGATCAGCCCTCTTTGCATGTTGGTCTAGTTATCCCACAGATCCCTAATTCTTTTATACCTGCCCCTACCCTAAACTGCATCTTCATCGGTTGAACGCAGCAGGAAGAAAGTGCAGTTCAGGTCACACGTCAAAATCTGTATCTGGTTTTGACTTGTTCGATTCCTTTTCCTATTGTGCATTACAGAGATGTGGACTTGTTAACTTCTCTCATTTTTTTTCTCTTACAAACTAATAGTTCTCACCCTTCCAGTCTGCTTACACCACCTCATTAATGTCCACATGTGAAACATATGTTTTAAAAAACCATTTATCATATTTAATAAAATGTAGACATTAATTCCTATGCAGTTTCTAGAAGTAATTTTAATGATTTTGGGGTTTTGATATTTATAGTAAAACTGGCATGGATGCAGATAACATGAAAATTTGGCATTTATGAAATGCCAGCTTTCTGTAGATAAAGGAAAATTGAAAATTATCTTTAATTCTATTCATTAAAATCCCAAAGTAGGTAAATAACTAATTAAACACCATCTGTTTGCTTACACTGCACTCATAAAAATGAATCTACTCTTTTATCTCTAAAACCAATTCTTTGCCAATTTTTTTAACAGAACATTACTTCTGTGAATTTGTAGTAATAAAAAGTACCTTGGGTATTATCAGAAATGCTCAATGAGGTAGGGGTTGCCATTCCAGGCTCTTAAACCCTGTGGGAGCCAAAGTAAAATATTTATTTATTTGTCTGGCCACTTGGTTCCATTTTGTATGAGGTCATAGGCATAGTTTTATGAAAGTCATGAAGAGAGAGACTTTTTTTTGTTACAGATGAATATTTATGAAAGCTAGTTGATATATTAATCCTAGTTTGACTTATTCCTGAAAAGGCTGATTGCCACCCCCGCTTTCCCCCCCTGTATTTCCAAAGAGCTATAATTATTACATTTGTATAACCTCTCTTTTCATAGTGTCAAATAATGCAATGGCTGGAGGACAAGAGAGCACCAGAGTAATTGGGTGGACATGTTGGATATTAATGGTAATTCTGATGGTATGGAGTCACCAGGTCAGTGGACAAGGGCAAGGTAAGTTCTAATGTTTTCTGATAATCAGCTGTTTACTGATGACTGAAACAATGTGGAGGTGGGGGAAGGATATCTGATTACTTGAGAAGTTTATCATTGTTTAGTACAGTGTGTATTTTGACTATTATTAACTAGAGCTGATTGGAAAATGAGGGTGGGTGAGTAAGGGGGAGTTTCTATGCAAAACTTTGACTTGTTGCTGAAAAATCAAAATTCAAACAGTGCCTCAAGCTCCCATTTTCCTCTATATCTCAGGCTCCCTGGCTGAATATCCCATAGTATACCGCAGACTCACCTCTTGGTGAGAGGAGGTGGTATATCATGGGAGTTGCATGGTCATGGTGCATAATTGGAGACAAAATATAGCTGGGGAGTTTGGCCCATAGTGGAGAATGGGGATTTAAGGCAACTAAATTACAAGTCCTCTCCTAGCCATCACAGCAGCATATCCAATGCAAGTTATTTTGTGTTTTGGCTCTTACTTTTTTGTCAAAAAAAATAATCCATGGAAAACAGGCACTTTTAGTGATAATTTCTCTTCATTCAGGAAAAAAAAGAAAAGAAAATATTGAGAAAATTTTGATCAGTCAAGTTGCTAACTGTTCAACTTTTTTTATGAAAGTGTCTGGCTTACAATTTTTCAAACATTTTGCCTGCATTTAAGTCTTTAGTCACATATGATACTGGGAAACACTTCAGATTGTTTCAGCTCTGAAGTTATTGGATGTGATGTAAACTGTTGTTTGAAGAAAAGTGAAAACTGTACTCATGTTCTTTACAGATTAAAAAGCACATGTTGCATTTTCAGTGTGAAATGTGAATATGAAGTCAAATATGTTAAGTTTTACTGTGGCTTTATTGTTTTTTGTCAATGATACTGTAAGCAATATGAAATGTAATATTCAAAGTATCTAAAGAGCACCAACCTCACTTTCAGATATCTCTGCCATTTTGCATTTATGTTTGGTTTGTTTATTTTCTTGAAAGTTTCTCCATTTCTGCCTTGAAGGATAATCTTTGTTGATAATATTGAGATAAGATGACTGAAAAAAGGAAGGGAGAAAAAAGCTTGTATCTTTTTGTGTGAAACAGTGAATATTTTCACACCCTGGGAGTAAGTGATAATTTATGAGGCATTGAAGTGAAGGGAAAAAGTGAATGGAAATTCCTTTTGTGAGATATGCTAAGCTTACTTTGGTAAATTAGCATTACAGAGGAGCTGCAAGGTTATCATGTCCTCACTTTACTCAGCTAAGAGGGGGAAAAAGTGTAGTTTTTCAACCTAAGGTTTCTGTGTACTGTTGTGATTAATAACAGTAAAGAATGCTGTTGACTAAAATGTCTACCTGCAATGTCTGCTCTGATAATTGTGGGGCAGTGGTTTGGGGGTGAGATTAGATTTGGTTTTTGGCTGTTGGAATGGTCATTGTATTTAATGTATTGTTTAATACCAGTTGTGAGCTTAAAAATCTTGGTTTGGAATCTGAGTGTAAATAAAACTTGTTATATTTTCCCTAGTAGAGCCCTGATCCTGCTGATACTTTCATAACTGTGCAAAGAAGTTTAGCACCTGTGGAACTGTTTGAAAGATTGGGGCCCAAGGGCCTAATCCAAAATCCACAGTAGTAATTGGAAATTATCACTTATTGTCATAGGCTTTGGATCTGATCCAATATAAACAACTACAACAGATCTCTAGGTGTCATTTTGTATACTGAATTTTTTGACTTATGCAAACTGTTTCTATACAGAGGTGATTTTATTTTTTAGCTGTTTGAAGTAAACTTGTGAAAATAAAGTTTTAATGAATTCACTGTTACTCTCACTTTGGTTGCAGCATGTGGCTTGGAAAATACATCTATTTTGAAAATTATGCTGATTATGTATTGTATGCAATAATGACCTACAACAAGTATGGTAAAATATTTGTATCCTATGCAATGACTTAACATCTGTATGATGAACATTTTGATACTATTGATGAAGGAAAAGTACAAAAAATAATGTCTAAACATGTATTTTTAATATTTGTCTCACAATGTATAAAATATTATTTAGTCTCCTATAACTTTTCTGTCTTCCTTGCCTGAAAAAGGCCATATGTTTTGTTAATGACATAAAACAATGTAGTTGAATACCTTAATCCATTATTTTCACAAATTCTTTTGCAAATCTTATTAAGATTTGTAAGGTTGTTACATGGTTCATGGATAACCAGAAGTAGGGTCAGATATGCATAATATAATCAAGTTGATTGTATCTCAGTTTTGGCAGAACTGATGAGCTCTGTGATGACAGGTTTACCATATGCCTTTAGTTTAGATACTTTCTAGTATGTGTTAACACTTGCCTCTGCTACCAATGGCTACATGAAATTTAAAGTGACTAAGAAGTTTGTTTTTAATTCACTAGCACTGTAGAGATACATTAAAACCTAGGAGCAATAATCTTTAGAGTAAATATCTAACAGACTTTTATGGATGATTCAAACACTGTGCCTGAATGGAAATTTTGTAACTGATTGAGTTACAGTAACTACACCCTGCAATCCCGTAATGTTTTCACTTAAAAATAATTTGAAGAAATTAATAAGATTGGAATAAAGAATGAAGACTTTATGTAGTCTAATTATAGATGTGCGTTATTGACAGGACTCATCATACTTTGTTTATCCTCATTATTCATTGCCAAAAAGTAATTTTTAATCAGATACACCAAGTAGTAGTATTGAAATAAACTCGAGAGGTAATTATTTATTCACCTTTTTCTTATAGCAGTCTATATGTGCTCCGAATTCTTTAGAAAAACATACTTCTTTAATACACTAGTTATCACGGAGCGTCTGGGGCGATGGTCTGGAACCGCTCCCTAGGAAGCCAGTTAGGACTCCGGGGGAAAGCATCCTCTTTCTGTACACAGCCAAGAAAGGAAAAAAAGGGGGAAAAAGTTGTACATTAGCATACCATGTTGTACATTAGCATAGCATACCATGTACATTGGAAATGCAATCAATTAGTGTAATGAGAGAACCATTTGCAAGTTCTGTTAAGCCCTTGGTTTATTGTATCCAATTTGAAAATTAATTCCAGTTCCTCAGTTTCTCATTGGAGTCTGTTTTGGAAGATTTTCTGTTTCAAAACTGACACCATCAAGTCTGTAATGGAATGGCCAGGAAGACTGAAGTATTCTCCTACTGGTTTTTGAATGTTATGATTCCTGATGTCAAATTTGTGTCCATTTATTCTTTTGTGTAGAGACTGGCCGGTATGGGCATTGCTGGCACATGATGGCATATATCACATTGATCGATATGGATCACCATCATAGGACCTAATCACATCAGCCCACCATCAGAGGCTCATTCACCTGCACATCGACCAATGTGATATATGCAATCATGTGCCAGCAATGCCCCTCTGCTATGTACATTGGCCAAACTGGGCTTAACAGAACTTGCGAATAGTTCTCTCATTACACTAATTGATTGCATCTCCCTTGTTAATTTACCTTCAATAGGTGTTCTGTCCTGCCTGACAGACATCCATTTCAAAAGGTATTTTTTTCTCCTACTGATAATGTCTCATCTAAATTTAACAGCCTCTTAGAATTGGTATGCTAATGTACAACTTCTTTCTTTCTTTCTTTCTTTCAACATAATTTTTGTATACAATATAGATACACTGTACAGGTAGATATTTTTATTTAAAAATATATACAGCATCCATACACTTTCAGTCTGAATGTAATGTCTTAAATGTATATGAAGGGAAATGATAAGATACGAACAAACAGCAGTAAATTTGTATTACTTTTTGCTATAACGTGCTGCATCAACTGTACCTTACAAAATGACAACTGTACCTGCAAACAGCAGACTTCTAGAATATTAAAGCTGCAATATAGAAAAAACAAAATGATTTACATAGCTGCAAAGATGATAAACTGATGAGAGGTATGCTAGATACTATAATTTTTAGGGCAGGGTTAGTACAATTAACCAGATATGAATGGGACTAGAGAGCGCAGTGAAGGACTTATTCAGTGGCCTTGAAAGTCAAAGCCACATTGGTTTGTTTGCAAGTGTTTAGACTTCGAGGGCACTAAAGTTTATTTTTCTCACTTCAAGAGCCAGATTCTACTTATCCTTTACACAGTTTGCAGTGTGAGGAGACTAGTAAAGAGCCTGTCTCTTTTGCATGGACCATTAAAAAACCAGACAATTTTAGTCAGACTGCTCCCAAATTTCTTCCACCAGGGTGCATGTCTCCTCAAGCTGTTGTGGGCTAGGCAGAACTATGGCTCCACAACTCCCATGCACTGACAGGTGGTAATGATTGGCCATGTGGAGGGGAAGAGTGTGATGTGCCCCTTTTAATGGGGTAAACCAGTTTGTGCATTCTCCTCCATACTAGGAGCTCCAGGAAACCTTCTGAGATTACAAAGGCTGCTTAAGGGAACTGAGGAACCAAATCCCCTAGTTTTGAAAATCTCAATCTTTGCCTTAATTAAATACAGGAGTTCTCAAAAATGTTACAGGAGCTGATGAATATAGATATTCAAGTATTTGAATGTAATCCCTATGGATATCAATTACTACACATACTAGTCTGAAAAAAGTGTTCTGAATTTGATGTGAATTTCAGATATTTTTAACAAAGGTTTTAGGAAAGAAGCATAAGTCTCTATGTATGAGGACAGTAGGACATTGGAAGCAGTTATTAAGTTTCTCAACAGTTGTGTGCCAGCTTCTGTTGCTATAGAAACAGTTTTTGATGACCACCTAGTAGCAAGAAATTAAGTTTATAACTGGTCAATCATTTACCTAGTGCACAAGGATCTTTAAAATACAAGGAACGTTCAGTGAACTGAAACACTTTTTGATTTACATTACTATTTTTGTTAGGCACTACTAGTCGCTTTTGTGAACAAGCAAAGACTATGTTGGTATACATAAAATTACTTAAGGAACAGTCCTTACACAGTTCATGTAACTGCAACTATTAAACTTGAGTAAAATCTAATAATTAGTAAAAGGCTACCAGAAATACCAAATGTGTAGCCTTGGAGGAAACACAATTCGAGGAGGAAAAATTAAATGTGCCCAAATGGTTGGAATAGTTAGAAAAAACTAACATATGTGAATGTTAATAAATTTTAATGTTGTAGTCCTGAATACAATCTTAAATGAATGAGTAATACAGTTTTATTGGGATCCTGTCCAGCGAAAGATTGGCCCAGGTACAAAACTATATTATATAACTATCAGAATATAATTGAGATTTCATTATTAAGGCTTTCATCTTTAAAGAAATAAAAATCATAATGGAGAACTTTCAATAAGGCAAGTTAAAGAGCAGGAATCAGAGCTATTATGTAACCTCCCTAGTATTTGTCATATTTGTTAAAGAATATGTGCCTGTTATAGTTGTTTTATGAAATATAATACAAATACAATTAATAAAAGTAACATAAATTGCAGTATGGTTCTTTCCAATGTCCATATGCCTGACATACTATATGCTGGGGGTATCTTATATTGTGTGCTTGGCTTTCCCACTGCTGCTTTTGTTTTTTATTTGGATTATGCAGAGAACTCATTTGTGGGTTCACTCTGCCCACCACAGAAGATTATAATCTAGAAGAGATTGTTAAATCTTAATTCTAGGTTTCAAGAAGCCAGACTTAAATCTGGTATCAGTGCTGGAAGTCCCATGAAGGCATGTTTGCTACCAGCTCATTTCACTTTGAAAAAGACACCTTTGGTTAATTAAAATGTGTTATTTAGTAGAGCTCATTTGAAATGTGGACACTTTTCACTGAAACAGCTAATGTTTACAAAAAGTGGGAAATAATTAATCAAATGTTCACAATTTCTTCTCTGGTTTTAAACCAACTCTCTTATTTAGTTCTGCCAGTTGTTTCAGTTGTGATACATAGAATAGTGAGTGTTCTACAACTAAGATTCCTATATGAAATGATTCATTACAGTTGCTACTTGGTGTAAAGCACATCTTAGCATTCAGGTATAATACTGGCTTTAGTTAATCAAATGTCAAAAACGTAACTAACAACACAAAATTAATGTTATAGCCCCCGCCTCTCTGGGCAAAAAAAGTATTTTGTGCACTTTCATAGTGTACAAACACATACTTCGTGTTTCAAAGTGATTGTCAGTATCCTATTTAGATAATAAAGAATGGGAGGAGAAAGTGTGGTATACAGATTAGACCTGGCTTGGTGAAGGTCACACAATTGGTAAATGACTGAGCTGGGAAGAAAAGCCGGGTTCCTTGACTCCCAGTCCAGCACCACATCTTGTAGACCATTCTGTTTCTTAAAAGGGGATCTGGGCTTCATCAATAATGTGGTGTCATTGCTGACCATTCCTGTAGAAGGCTTTAGTGATACAGTATCAGCACATAAATCTGTGGCTAGTTTTCTGAAGCAATAGAACATAATCTTGTACTTAACCTTTGCCTCTTTTACATTATGCAGTCTTATTAATGAATGACAATGGTATTTTGCAAAGAGTAGAATTTTTCAATTGTTTGACCGTAAGCACTTAAAGTTAGCAAGCCCTTCAGTGTATTTGCTAAAGATTAATAACTAATACTGCCTTTTTGAGAGATATTTGTCATCAGTAGAACTACCCTATTTCCAGTAATATTAGGCAAAAAAACGAAGTAAACTATTGGGTTTCTTGTCAGGATGTTTTGTCCTTAAGTAAGTCTACATTTCCCTCCATCTCCTGTCCTCACACCATGGGGATTGTATATGGAAAAGATAAGTACACAAGCTGTGATATGCAACTGCATGTATCTTGTTGGAATTCTGTTGAACTCCTACATGAGCATGGAATTATAAGCACAAGAATTTTATTTTCAATCAGTCACATTTCTATTTTTCATATATTCTTCATGCAAGCACGGGCACTGTGCAAGTTAATACCACAAACACATATACTTCTTTAAAATTCATCTTTATTGACTTACATAAGGAAAAAAAGTAACATAAGCATGCAGACATTTTTTCCATTGTATTGTCAACAATTAGAAACAATCATAAAGTGTTACAGATGTTCTCGAAATTAGTAAATTAAGCCAACACCACAACAAATATTGTATTTAAACATACTTTTTACTGAGCATATTCTAATGTATTTTCAATCAATTAGCACAGAACAAACATCCTTCCTAATACAGTAGTTAAAAAATGGATACTAACTAGAAGTATATAATTACATATAGCATGAGACTAATATGTAATGTACAGCGGTATACAGCTATTATAGTGACAGATAAGGAACCAAAATAGATAATACATTTGATGTAAGAAGCATTATGATGGATTGAAAATTTCAGTTAAAATTGAGTGTTGCTTCATTAAATCCTGAATGTGCTAAACAGATAACTTAGGGTTTTCCTATGAACATTCTGCATATAATTCTGAGATGGTTCCCACTCTTTTTGTAAAGTGGTTATTTGCTTATCTTGTGCATATGATTATATTTTCCTTTTTAACTTCTTAATATTCCATTTATATGCCTTTTTATATTCTAATGATTTACATCCAGGAAAATGTATTTTTCCCCATAGTAGAATTACTCGGACTTTCAACTCTGATTTTTGCTTGCAGTTCAGGATTCTGTGTAAACCTCACAGGTAAGTCCACAAGCATACACTGCCTAAACAAAGGTTTTGGCCTGAGACTCCACCTTTGGGATAGTAATATATGCCTTTATGGCTTACCATGAATCAATAGCTATGTTGATAATAATATAGAAAATAATATAGAAAATTATGATGATGAATAGTTTTGGTTTAGAGGGGGGAAGAGAGATGGATCCCATTTGTGAAGGCAGTAAATAAAACAATTCTTTACTTGCTGAAAACCAACACTTTCTAGGTAGGGTCTATATTTTATTGTTTTAGTTTTGTTTTTCTTTATCAAATACATTTTTCACCCAAAATGGCAGAGGGAAGCTGCCATTTCCATTGTAGGCAGGATTTTTTAATGGAAATTATCTGAGGTTGTTTGATTAAATATTTATATTAAAGGATACAGAGGAAGCCTCTTTTATCTATTACATCATTTTACCGATGAGATACAGTGAGAGAGATTCTTCTATCTCAGGAGAGGGTTATATGGGAAATTCACATTTTAATTGGATTAGAAATACCTGTTTATCTACAATAAAATTAATTTAATTGATTAGTGTATGTAACAGAACTAAAAAAAAGTTACACTCATTTTGTCAACATGTGGGGATTTGTATTTCATGTTGTGTGTAGTAGGGAGAATGCTGCGAGGCTGCTTTTTATTTTGAGTTTTGGACTGGCAAGAACACAGAGCTCCAAAGCAACCTCTCCTGCTCTGTCCTCACTGCTGTTCGCTTCCCCAGATAGACCTCACTTACTATTTTAAACACTCGGCAACCTGCAAAACATGTCCCGATCTCAGTAACTTGCTTCTCCTTTACCACTTTCTTCAGGGGTTGCTGAATGACTACTCTGCAGCCTTGAGGTGTGGGGAAGGCCTTCTGCTCTCACTATCTTTCTAAATATTTTGTAGAGAACAGAAAGCCGTTTGCTCACATAGTGGACAACAAAGGTGTAGGAAACAGTACCAGTTGACTAAAACTGGAATCTAAAACATCACCATGTTACAGTTCTTTACACAAAGAGCAACTATTTAATCAACATTCTTATTGAATCTGACAAGAAAGATGTTGAGGTAATGACCTAAATCTAACATTTTGGTAAATAAAAAAAATTCAGTGATAGTTTTGTTTTGATGAAATTTTTTAGAAAAATATATGATGGAATATAGAATACCGTGTTACATATTAATGTCCACACTTCAAAAAAAATGACCAACTGAAAAACACTAAGTGTGTTTCAAGATCTGGAAAATGCCTTGTGGAGGGAGACTAAAGCTCAATCTATTTAGGTTAACAAAGAGAAGGTTATGAAGTCATCTCTGTGTGTGAATATTTGCACCTATTTAAAGTGTTGTGTATTTACCCTTGTGCATGACTGTGTGTAGATATCTGGTACGGGCTAACTTTTCAGATTTTGCACAGATATTTAGTATGCACGTTTTGAAAACTTTACCTTGTTTAGTGGGCATGGCCTAAGAATAATCACTATATAGTAGACAAAGACAGTAAATAAAACTACCCCATACTCATTGCCTTTTTGGTCTACATGAAAAAATTGCTTAAATTTAGTTCACAGTGGACACGTCCACATCACAAAAACTACTGCCATGATTTGTACTAATTGGAATCTTTGGTGTCCATATCAGTAGGTAGGTTTAGGATTGAAATGATGACAGAATGGCATTATTCTCTCGTTGATAGAGGGACTCACTATAAGGGTTAATCTACAAGGGTTCCTCTCATTACAAGGGTTGAGTTACATTGGGATAGTGTGGGGAGACTTCCTGTGATGTAGTTATCTAATCTGTGGCTAGAAAGAGGTCTTTGGTGTCTAGGCCTGTAAACTTAGGGCTTTTACACAAAAAGTAAATTACACGTAAAAGAGAGAATAAGAGCCTTTACCCAATATGATTTTTTTTAAACTACAGTATTATTAGACATCATTCAAAGTAAATCTCTCTTTGTTCCCACTTTAAAAAACATTATAGTTTTCTCTGGTTCCAAGAAAATGTATAAGCCTCAAATGTGTTCTTGGCAGTCTCTGTGGTATTACTCAGGAAAGTTTCACAGAAATAAGAAAAATTGGCACTAAAGAGAATGATGCAATGTATTCAGTATAAAACATTTTAATCCTGGAGCCTGTACAAGTTTTAAGTGTACTAATGTAAATTTATTTAAATACAGCTTGACATTTTATGTATATTCCATTTTAAATGAATGCAGTTCAGGAGTTGGCACTGATACATAAAAAAAAAACAAAAAAAAACCCCACCTTACCATACTGATCTTGGAAAATTGAATGGACTATTTAAAAGGACATTTTTGCTTCAAGCGCATATAGTGTAGTTTAAACAAATGTGCTTGACACATTACTTAGTATTTTTTAAATTCTTTACATTTTATTTCCTTTGTCTCATATATGTTTTTTGGTGTCTTCATCTTGGTAAATTATGAAAACCAGTGAAGTCAGTTTCACTTTGTTTACAGTCACTTTCAACTAGATATGCAAATTAATTTATAGTGGTTAATAGGTTTTTAATGCAGTTGGTCATCTTAGAAAATGAGAGAAGAGACATATTTTGCCTTATCCTAACAGAGCTATTATTTCCTTAAAACTTTAGGAAGATGGGAATCACAAGGGTGTATGAACTTTCAGCCTACATGGCTACTAAATATAAAGATTTATATGTTAAGATCTGTGGAGACCCAAACAACCACAGTTACATATTACACTCCCCCACAGGTTGGTCTCAGAGGATAGAGAAAGGAAATCAATGCAGAATTTGAGTATTTTTAAACATTTAGCATAAGTCATTCATCTCATCTTGGGCTCCCTTTATTCCTGGATGGAGGAAGGAATTTGATCAGGTGGAATTGGAATATTAGTTTTATATATGAAAACTGTGTAATGCTGACTCACTATCAGTTAAATGGATAAGACTGTGATTGGTCCTGACTAAGGCTTCAATCTTCCTTGTTGGAATAAAATCCCAATCCTTAGAATGTCAAAGGTTACCAAACAGGTTTAATCATTATCACTATGATTTTTTGTAGTGGCATTGGAGCTTCTGCAGAATCAGTTGGGGGAAACAATGTAAATTTCTGGAATAAGGACAGAGGAGTGAAGCAAAAGAGATTTGCTATGGGAATTGCACCCTTTGCCTGTTAACTAGTACAGATGAATTTGCGACTCAGCCCTAATACTTTTATACCCTTTAATATTTTGAAAGTAAAATGGCAAAAAGTAATCTTTGTCCTAACACTTCCCCAATATGCTGTTATCTAAATGGCACTTTCAAATGACATGAAGTTATTGGATATTTTGTTAAACAAAGAATTAGATATTATGGAAAATGTATCCATTTATATATTTATACTAGTGTAAAAGCCCGTGGACACGGGCCAACAGTAACGCCCCCCCCCGCTCAGCCACCCCACTCCAAGGGCCCCCCCGCTCAGCCCCCCCAACTCCAAGCCTCCTCTCCCTCCTCCCCCTCGCTCGGCTCGCTGCCTCCTCCATTCCCCCTCCCCCTCGCTCAGCTCTCTGCTGGGCACAGCTGGCCGGGCCATGCGCGGGCGCCTCCACCCCCCTGGCCCAGCACCCCCTTCCCGTGCCCCGCCCGGCCAGAGCTCCCTGCCCACACCTCCTGCGCCCAGCCACCCTCCTGCCCGCGCTCCCCGAGCCCCTGATCCAGACCCTGCTTCCCTCATGGCGGCACACGTGCGGCAGCCATGTTGTGCTGCCGAACTACACCTCCCAGCATGCCGATCGTCCGGGCCATCTCTACTGCACATGACGGCTTCACACAAACTTCCCTAGTCTTTTATAATATAGGATAACCAGAGAGAGCCTACCTTTGTGTGATTATGCACATATATTTTCTCATTGTGAGGTCAAACTCAAAAACAATAAAAAGAGTAACTCTGAAGCTTATTAATTTAACATGTTGTCTATTAAAAGCTGAATAATTTAATACTAAATATATTGTAAGGATGTTTGAGTAAGAACATATAAAGTGATCCGTGTTTTACAAAAATACTCTATCTCCCTTTAATCTGTAACAATGTGAAAATAAAAAAGCTGTAGGAAATATTTGTTTTATAGGGAGAATGAGAATGAGCTGGAAAAATCTCAGCTATCTTTATACTCTTGCAAAATTGTTTTAACTTGAGATTATATGAAATCTTACATACATTCCTGCTCATCTAGAGAACCTTAAACCCACTCCTGTATCTTTTTTTCACTATTTGAAGACTTGCGTCCTCTTTTCCATCTAATCTATGTATGTGATATTACTTGGACTATCTTATCCCAGTTGTGTATTTCAGCCTCTCAGATATGTGAATACAAGCAAATCATGTATTTTGAAAGACAATAGTCAAATATATTGGACTATACAACAAGATGTTGTGAGTCTAAAGTGAAATTATGCCCATTTAAAATCTTACCCTTGTTCAAATGTGGTGTACTGGACAATGATGTTTGCTGGAGGTGTCATCAGGATGGAAATTTGACACCTTATTTAGGAGCATTCTAACGTGATAAATGCTACATGACTTTTCTCCAATCAATGGGATTAAAGGAATTAATATATGCATTTGTTGGTCTTGGTTATGCAAAGAGATTGTTTAGCTTAAGCATCAAGCTCTTCTGTCCCACTTTTCCGAGATCAGTTTGTTGACATGGGAGACACATCATGCATCATATGAACATCTTATTCATGAAAAAGTTGAAGATATTCATTTGAAATAGGTAAGAATTTCTCTTACCTAAACTCTCAAGGATATTTAGCAAACATGTTTGGTGGTGGGGCCATCTTTTGTCTGCTTAAAAGTTGAGACATCCAATATTACACCAAAATTAATACAACATGACATGAGTAACCAATAGAGCGATCAGTTTTTTTAAAACAATTAAAAATCATGAAATTATTTTGATCAGCTCTAATAACAATCGCATACAAAATCACAAATAGCCTAGTTAAAGCAAAAAGTTAGAATAACCTGTTGAACAAACAAATTTGAATAACTAACAAATCTGGAGGGAAGGGAAAGTGAGGAAGAGACTTTTCATGGGGACAGCACACGTACAGAAAGAAAGGGTCTAAAGTTATCATTATTTGCCATTGGTAGTTCACCCATCTCTGCCCTGGACAAAATGAAGCCGAAATCAAGCCAGTTTGTATGTTGCCATGCAGTATCGCAATGTCAGGTCACATTCTCTTACATTATTTTGGTTTGGTGGTCCATAAAAGATATTTTTTGTATGGAGCTCTACTCGAGGTCATTGCAGAAGTCTTTCTGGAAGGCAGTTATTACAATGGCAGAACTTTTATTTTGCAATGTGTCTCAACACTAGAGCATCCATTGAAGGGCAGGCCAGCTAAGTGTGCTGATTTAAGAGGGAGTTATGTTGTTTGGATTAGCCTATTAAAGGCAGTTTCATCAAAGTGATGTGCTTCTCATTAACACACTTCTCAGGGAAAGTGGTCTTCAAAGAATTGTCTTAAATGTGTTAAGTGTTCAACACTGCAATTTTAGTACAGCCATTCATTCACAGATTAAAAATTGACAGTAAATACACAAGTAACTACATCAAAATTTACTTTGTCTGTTCCTCTCTGTCTAAGATTTTTTAAAAAGTCACACTTTTTCATCTTGTTAAATGATTCTGCAGAGCTGCATGACAGCCAGTAAAGGTCATAAAGCTAAAAAGTCATGCATAGAACTTAGCTTAGCTTCCATTATCTTAATATGTGTTAGGAAATTCAGTTTATTTCTAGCCCACTTAAATAAGCTACTGTTAGGGGAAAATGTTGGAATTTTCAAGAAAACACTTTCACTTGTAAAAAAAACAACAATTGGTGTCTAAATCTTTTTGTTAGAGTTCAAGCAAATAACATCAGTGATAAGTGGGACAAATAACAAAAGGAAAACTTCAGTAGCATAATAGTTAATTTCAAAATATATAAATGTTGTTTTTTAATGTTTGTTACTTATAGTGAATTGAGGCTTTATCTTCCTCCTGACATGTAGAATTTTTAAGCTTGTGATATGCTGTTAATTAATTCTGTATATGCTATTTCCAGTGCATTGCCTATTCCCTTCAAAATAAAAGTTTGGCATAAATCAGTATTGGTATTCATGTATTCAGAAATAGATGGTGGGAATTGTTGATTATAGTACTGTACTTTAGAAGGTTATAAAGCTACAATTGCATATCTGCACACATGACAACATCTTTTCTTGATATTATCGTTCCTGTTTGCTCTACCTAGTATGATGCTCGGCTCAGCTTGGCCCTATAAGAAGGCTGCCCAGAGAGAGGAGCAGTCAGTCTGTCCCAGACCTTCAGAGTGGAAGGGCTGTCTCCTGCTCTGGAGACCAGCACTCTGGATAGAGCAGTGCTGGTCAGGCTCCGGAGAGCAGAGGAGAGCTTCAGCCTGACTCCTGCCAGACTGCTGACCCTGAGCAGAACGGCCTAGAGGGGGTGAAGGGCCCAGGGACAGGAAGACAAGGGGAGAGAAGGAGGGCAGAGAGGCTGCCGTCAAAGGGTCCCTGGGTCGGGACCCAGAGTGTGAAGGCGGGCCTGGATCCCCTCTTTTCCTCCTTGTGCTGCACCGGCCTGTAAGGCAGTGGCCAAGTCAGGCTGCAACCTGCCCCCCTGACACAAGAGGGGCTGGACTTGGGGTTTTTGGCAGGCCACTGAGGCCAGTGTAAGGACTGCAGTTAGCCCCCCCCCCCACGGAATGGGACGAGAGGGACTTAGGAGGCACTGTCAGAGGGTAGTGTCCCAAAAAGGATGCTGCTGAGCCAGGAGAGGAGCAACATGGGTCCAGACGCCAGCAGAGGGCAAGCAACGGATGGGAAACCAGCAGGAGAGGGCGCTCCAAGACTTTGTGAGCTAATTCCTAGACTGAACTACAGGTGGCGCTGTGGTGGTGAGTCATACCCCAGTTATACCCCATTTGGAGTTTGCTGGCCCAGGGAGCTACAGACTAAGCTTCTAGCAGTTGTACTAAGCCTCTGGGGTTGTACAATTACAATAGCTACCTGAGCTCTTTGACACCATTTCTCAGCGTGCTTGGAATCTGGGGTGAAGACAGACTGGTGTAGAAACTCTTGCTGAGGCAAATAGGGAGGCTTCTATGGAGTGATCTGGGCAGCAGTTTGATGGTCCAATGATGAGCTAGTGCTGCTCAGAGAAGGATGGCCTAACTCAGAGATCAAGAGACAATTTTTGAGCTTTGAGTTTGGGAGCTGAAAGAAAAGCAGAACAGCTCAGGGAGTCTTTGCAGTACTGTGGGAAAGTTGCATGGATCAGGCAGTTCCAGCCCTGTGGAAACCAGCATTTGAAGTGGCAGTGACCTGATCCAATGCCAGATCCAGACAAGACTTCCACAAGACTCCAGACCACAAGACTCCAGTGATATTAAACAATTTGTATAGTGGCAGAGCCACTGAACCAAACTGTAAACCCGGTGTACAGTAAAACCTCCATTTAACGGACTAATTCGGTCAAGGGGGTGTCCGTTAAATCAAAAAGTCCATTATTTAATAATAAAAAAAACCTGAGCTGTCGGAGCAGCAGCGTGCCTGCCACAGGGTCGGGGCGGGAGCTGGCAGCCAGCCCGCCCTCCCGCAACCGGGACCCGGGTGGCAGCCAGGAGCTGGCAGCCAGCCCGCCCGCTGCCGGGACTCGGGCGGGAGCCGGCAGCCAGCTCGCCGGCTACCGGGACCTGGGCGGGAGCCGGCAGCCAGCTCGCCGGCTACCGGGACCGGGGCGGCAGCCGGCAGCCAGCTCGCCGGCTACCGGGACCGGGGCGGCAGCCGGCAGCCAGCCCACCAGCGGCTGGGACCGGGGCGGCAGCCGGGAGCTGGCAGCCAGCCTGCCAGCGGCTGGGACCGGGGCGGCAGCCGGGAGCTGGCAGCCAGCCCGCCAGCGGCTGGGACCGGGGCGGCAGCCGGGAGCCGGCAGCCAGCCCGCCAGCGGCTGGGACCGGGGCGGCAGCCGGGAGCCGGCAGCCAGCCTGCCAGCGGCTGGGACCGGGGCAGCATCCGGGAGCCAGCAGCCAGCCGCCTGCGATGGGGACCGGGGCCGCAGCCGGCAGGGGTCGCGGTCTGATATGGATCAGAAATTTTGTCCGTTGCATCCGAAGTCCATTAAATCCAGGTCTGTTAAATCGAGGTTTTACTGTAATTTGGAAACCACTTTCACTAGTTCCAGAACTTATGGATAGAGAGTCTGTGAGTTTGGTAGGAACCAGGAGAGTTCCCTTCCTAATCCAGCAATGAATACACAGTAACGGAACCTCTTTTACTTAATGCCTGACAACAATGATAGAACTCATCTCAGAATTCCATCTCAGTATACCATTTGCCTGGGAAGGTACCAGGAAGAGATCTGGGGCTTTGGAAGATGGGGAATTATTTATTATTTTTAGTTAACCCTCATCCTTTCCTTCCACAGATCTTATTTCCATATTCCCAGAAAAGCTCCGCTTTGTTATACTGTTAACTTTGGATATCTCATTTCTTTGCTGCGGTTTGTGTTGATGTACTTTTTGTCCTGGGTTTAAAGTCTCTGCATTTTGTAGTATTATTAATTTTTGAAGTGACAGCACCCAGTGTTGAGTCTCCTTGTGTGGATGCACAAGGCACTGGAAAAAGAATCCAGGACCCAATCCATGCAAGGAGGGGGGAGAAGCCCCTCCAAGCAAGCACAGAAGAGAAGACTTGAGCCACACTGTGGGGAGAAGGCCACACTGCAAAGCTTGAGACTCATCAATCACACTTGCCCCCTTCCTGTGGGCCCCTGCATAGAGAGAGACTATCATTCCTTAGAGTGGACCAGGAATTGAGACAAAGTTGTTAGCCATCAAGACTACAATCTAGAGCCATCAGTGACATTCCTTCACCCTAACAAGGAGCAGCTGTCGGGGTTCCCTCAAACAAGCCCAACCTTGTGATCAACACATTATAAAATAGAATGAATAATTTGATACAGATAACTACAATGTCACCTCTTAAATCTTTTATTTTGGATTTTGATATTGCCAAGCCAATTTTTTATGTGCCCTTCTTTGATGCTGCTATAGTTTTTAAAAAAGTTTGTCTAAATTCCATTCCTATTATTTCCACCATTTTCTATTTTGTTTAATTTCTGTGCTCTGAGTTGTCAATCCATTTCCATTTTAGGGTCATTTCAGATTATAATCGGAATCAGCCTGCACTCTCTTCCCATCTGACACTTAACAGTTCAGTACAATTAGCAGTTCAGATGATGACCGGCACTTCTGAAATCAGCCTGAATTTGTGTGTGAATGCTCCTTCTGCCCCATTGCTGCTGCTATTCCATGATATGCAATTCCTAGAGGATAGTGTGTTGGTGGATTCCTGCTTGTGTATTCTGGGGAAGAAGGGAGGTGTCCCAGTGACCAGAAAGACTATTGGATTGATTGAACTGTATAGTTGTCTCTCTTTCTGTGCTACCTATGATAGTACAATCTGTGTTCAGCACATTGAGAGTGAAATGGACCTCTTTATCCTTCATCACATCAAGAAAAAAAAATCTTTAAAAATTGAGTTAATGTTTAATTCCTAATGTATGATTTGCATTTAGAAGAAAATAGCTGCTTCATATTTGGAGTTGGCGAATTTACTATCTCAATTTATATACTGAAGTTAGGTAAAGACTCAACTTCAAGTGTTTTGGCAGTTGGCCAACTGAACATTACTGTCACATTTGATTCTTTATTAGGCACCATAAATGGATAGTGGAGGTCAGAGAAAACAAGATCTGGCCTAAATACAAGATTCATTCTTATAAGTTAAATGGGTTTACACCAAGTTTTGACTTGTTTACCTTCAATTAGATGCTGTATAATGCAACATAATTTGTGATTGTCTCTACCAAAATTAGAGGCTATGTACTAATAATGAAAATATTAGTAATTTTATCAGTAATTTGTTTATTACAGCATTCTCTAATTCAGAAGTTTCTGATTGAAATGATTGCCATCCAGTTGATTTACTTTTACTCATGTTCAACTCTGCTTTGCTGTAATTTGCCAGTCATTCACATAAACTGCACTTTCAAAGCCCTTGCAGAATGACTTGCTGAGTTCTTTTTTCTTCCTTTCTATTATTTAAGACACCCAGAAGGATTTCCTGTCTTCTAGAATTCTAACTAAATCTATGGCCACGCCAGCAAGAATTCAAAGTGTATTTTGTCTGTAATATCTGGTCTGGAGGAGAATTCTTTTGACAATAGAATCCAAATGTCCTAACTCTCAGTCTTCTATTGCAAACACAAGATCAAGCTCTTTTATAACCATTCTGCCCTAATAGTTCCCATGATCATATGAAACAAATGCTGTGGCAGAAATTTGAAGGAGCGTATGTGGAGTGAAAAGAGAAATATCCTAATTGGTTTGGTTTACTTGTTGCTTTATATTCAAGCTCTGATGGGCGGGGTGGAGGTAGGGAAAGCATCAAATCTTATATCATGAAATAGTGCATTTGAGTCAAAGCTGAAAAGGATTTTACCAAAATTAGAAAATATTGTAGAGTGTGTATTAGGTGACAATTTAATTATGGATTTTATTGATTTTAAATACAGTAGAGGCTTTTAAAATCAACTCTTCTCACTGCTAGCCATATCCATCTTATAAAGCTGGATTGATATGCTTTTGATAGGAAAACCAAATTTCTTCCTTTTGTTCATCTCTTGTCTGGCGAATGCATCCACATTAAGTTCACCCACTGTAGATCTACAGTATAAATTTAACATAAAGAAGTTTTACTTATTTATCAGTTTTGAAAGGATCGCAAAAATATTTTGACTGTTTTACTTATGTTAGTGACTTATGGTTTTAGATTTTGTTTGAATATCTGAGAGATGCTCTCTTCAGTTATCTAGCCTATAAATGGCAGATTTTTCTTTCAAGTAAACCTGATTTCCTAGTAGCTATAGCAAATAACACCCTTGTGAGACTTGGCATGTTGTCACCAACAAAAGAAATTAACACACATGCCAAATTCTTGCTTGCCAGATATAACATTTTTAAAGGTAATACTTATTCATTGACATTAGGGAAGTCTTTTTCATTTGCCAATTTATTTTTTCAGAAAAAGACTCAATGAAATGCCTGTCACATTAATGGCATGTTTGTAGTAAATTGCATCAAAAGTGTGATTGGTAGCATAAAAAAAATGGTGTAGAGATTAAAATTAGAAGAAATTTTATAGAAGCATTTATGACCTCTATATTAGTAAAAAAAAAAGTTCACTGTTAATATTACAATGAAAGCTAAGAGATTAAAATTTGAATGTCTCATCTGATTAATATTTTCTGTTTTGTGCAAAATACACATGTACCATATACAGTATATTTAAAGTGTATTTATATAATATATAGATGTGAGACATGATGGCATAGTATACATATTTTATCAATGTGAGTATGGGAAGAGTATATTACTCATTGACTAGTGAAGCCACAAGTGATTTATGCATAAACTGCCTGGTATTTGAGCTTTATTAACTTAATTTTCCAGGGTTTATTATTAGCAATTTTTGAAATTATGTAAAGTTCAATAATCAGAGAGTTTTGGGACTTATATATTGTAATGAGTGATCTCTTCATTATGTTCCATAGTGCACTCTAGCATACTATTGTTTCAAACAGCACTACATTAAAGCACAGTAGGGAATCTCTAGTGCACACTAGCAGGGTACCCACACACCAATTAAAACACATCCCATTAGTGTGCTTTAGAAATCATGCCCCGTAGACCATATTACTGCTCCACGTAGGCAAACCTTTTTCTGGTGTTTATTGAAAAACATCAATTTTCATTTGTTTATATCAGGGCTGTTTGTTGGTTAAAACCTAAAATCAGAAGCCCCAGTTATGCAGGTAAAGGACTTGGTTGTGTCTTGTTGGCATTGCACTACAAGAAGCTCTAAGAGACATAGTATGTAGGATCTCTAGGCATGTCAAGCCTGCAAGGCTGCTGCTCAGTTGCTTAATTTACTGGAAGTGCATACATAGAAAGTGAAGAAGTAAAATAAAAATTAGGTTCAAAATAATTCCCTCAGTTAAAATTACAAAAATGTAATAGAATTTTGCATCTCTATTAACTCGTATCAATAACTAGTATGCAACACCTGTTATAGATATTCACTGTTAAAGGTAACTTTGTACTATATATTAAAAGTTTCAAGTAAAAGGCCACACAAAGGTATGTTGATAGAAATGATAACTATAGCGTGTGTGCCATGGACCAACCTATTTTCTGTAATATACAGTACAATAGAAATGAAGCTCAGAATTTTAATTGTGGAATTCTCTGAAAGGAAGCTTCTCAATAGGAACATGAATCTTGCAAGTTAAAGAAATGCTATAAAGCATATTTGCTCCACCACTTTTCATGAATAATTCAGAAATCAGAATTGCAATTTTCAGACTTTTCTAGAACACTCTTAGCTATTTATTCACCTTTCATCCCCCTCAAAAATGCAATCAGGTTAAGAGCATTTTAATGCACCTCTAATACGTACATTACCCAGAAATCTGGATTAAAGGAGAAAAGAGGTTCTTGTGACCATCATAAGTGATGTTCAAGGGTTACTATGGGAATGATAGAATTAGTTTCATTTAGCGTGCACTTTGATTGAAATACTTTTCCATTTAAAAACAGATGCTCCACAGAGCACCTCAGAGGTAAGAAAGGTTACATGCAGTACATTTCTAACCCTCTATAGAGACAGTTAAGTCAAACTGAATCATTTTGCCATTAGTATTCATGAAGAGACTGGTTCAACCTCTTTGTACGAAATCTTGGATTTATAATAATTTTACTAATGAGCAGGGCTGGGTGATTCTGTAGTGTCCATTCATATGCATTGCGATTGCTAGTGATTTTTATATGTAAGGTGCTCAGATACTACAGTGATGGGCAACAGTGTAGAACCCAAAAATAGATTTATGAAGGTGACTCTGCAGGTCTTGGTTCACAGCAAACTCACCCATACTGGTTCCTATCAGCCCTTTTGCCCCCAATACCGCAAATGAACATGTGCTTTCTATAGTCATTGTATGGACTCCCTATTCACCATTAATGATTTAGGGGTTGAAGGAGGATATGTTGATATTACCCATGTGATAAATCTTGTAGGGACACTACCTGCCCCTACAGTTGAGTGGAGGATCTGCAGAAAGCAGAGAAGGGAGATTTTACCGTTTTTGCTTCCTGTGGAGGGGTGTGTCTAGTGGAAGCCTGCAAAGTTACAAAAAAGGAGTGAGTAGCCAGCTGATGGCCCAAAAAAACCTGGAGAATAAAAAGTTTGAAAGTCAAAAGAGATGACTGAGTCCAGTAATTTTGTGCGTTTAGATATTAAGTTGGAGATGAACTGCAAAGTTAAATGAAAATAGTTATCCCAAAAAGTCTGACTCCACTAACGGCCCTCTGGCATTCATTTTCATTTTCCTATTGTTTCTTTTCTCTGTAAAATGTTATGATTGCTGGCTAGATAAAGAAAGCCCAGGATGTATTGTTCTCTCACTTTACTATTATTACTAGAAGTCTCATCTGACCTATGAAAGAGCAAAATAAATTAAAAAAATCATAGAACAGGAGGCTCATTTTTATTGTCAGTTCAGTAGCAGGTCCCTCTTAAATGCTGTTTGTCCTAGATTTATTCTATAACACTCATGAGAGAATACTAGTAAAAAAAGTGTAAAACAAATCACAAAAGCTGAGATGTATTTCACAAAACCTTCTTTTCTATGTTGAAATCTGTACACATTGGCTTATTTTTAAGCTGTTGACATTAATGGCTATCACTTTAATAACTATGTAGAAGTAGAACTAGTTGAAGAATGGATCTAAGAGCTCTCGAAAATTTTCTCTTGTTGAATTTTTTTGAATTGTTTAACAACTCTAACAGTGATTTTTAAGACATTGTTGAACCACTTACTTTTGACTGCAAATTGGATTATTAATGATGAATTTCTTCTTTTAAAACATGGTTAGATTTTTAACTCACTCTTGTTCAATGAAGAAAGTCTAAAGTTGAGGAATATTCCTAGTAATATCTAATTATTTCAATAAAATAGTCTCATTGTTTCCTAAACATCAGAAATGAGTGTTTAAAATACTGTAAATAAGACGAGGAAGACGTTGTAGCACCTTAGAGACTAACCAGTTTATTTCAACCTAAGCTTTCGTGGGCTATAGCCCACTTCATCGGATGCATCCAGTGAAGTGGGCTATAGCCCACAAAAGCTTATGCTGAAATAAACTGGTTAGTCTCTAAGGTGCTACAAGTCTTCCTTGTTTTATTTACGGATACAGACTAACACGGCTGCTAATCTTAAAATACTGTAATAACTCATGGACATTTGAATTCTTTTAAATTTCAGCTGGAGATAACAAACTATTCTATCACTTCCCTAGAGAAAATTTACTTTAGAGGCTGAGAGTCCTGGGTTCTGTGGGAGCCCCTCTAGTGACGGCAGTGGACTTTGGATCAGGTACCAAATATGTTTAAGCTTGCTTAAGTCACTTTAGGCCAACTGCCTTTGATGGAGAAATTAAGAGGTGAGATTTTTTGCCTATGTTATACAGAGGGTCAAACTAGATTTTTCATACTGAGCCCTTCTGGTCTTAAAGTATATGCATCTGATTTTTAAAAAGAAAATATATGATTTGTTGCTATGGTGTAAATTTGGGATAGCCAAATTATTCATGAGTGAAATACAGAAAGAGACGTATTCAGATTATCTCTAATGAGTGCTAATAAAACCTTCACACCACAGCAGAGTGTCAGTATTCTGTACATGCCCTGTGTTTGACAGGAAAAACTTTTGTAAAAATGTTTTACACGGTTCAGAAAAAAATGATTGGGGATTGTTTCATACCCTCTGCCTATACAGTCTAGGTTCCTTTAATAGTATAGGTCCAAGAGCCTATCCCTTGAAGGGAGAGAGAAATTATAACATACCCCCTCCCCAGCTCTCTGTCTCGTGCTTAGGTCTAAAGATCCTTTGCAATGGGTATATCAGTCTTCTTTGCAGGTTAGGGGTGGAACCAAACCTGTCAGGCCCCTGGAAGCAATTGCTACTGTTTGTAGTTCCTTCCTGATTTTTCTGCCTCACCAGCAGCTCAACCAGGCCTTCCTGCTGCTGAGCTTTGATGAAGGACATTCCCAACTTTAATTAAAATGTCTAACAATTCATCTTAACATTGTCTCATTCCCAGCCATGTCACAGGGCTGCATTTGCCCTTTGTGAAGATTGATCACCCAGCTCTGCTTCCTGTTGTAAGGCATTTTCAGTAGCAGCTGCCCCTGCAGCCTGTAGGGCAGGGGTGGGGAACCTCCGGCCCGCGAGCCTTATACGGCCCGCCAAATCATTCCATCCGGCCCGCGCGCGTCCCTGGCTGGTGGCTCCCCCAGGCGCTTCCCGGCCCCTTCGCCGAGCCCGGAGTTAATAACGTAGCTGAACTCGGCGTATCTACAGGCGACTTACCTGCCGTCCTCACGGCGGCAGTGGTCGGCGGCGCACTCCCCCGTCAACTCCAGCTTGTGCCTTTTGGCAATGATGGGTCTGGCGTCTCTTCCCCAGGACGGATTCCACACAACGGGCATCCTGATCACTCAGATATGTGTCAGCCCACAGATTACAATCGAAGACGCCCTGCAGCTCTTAGGACATATGGCCGTTTGCACATTTGTGGTTGCAAATGCTTTCCTGCACATACAATGCCTTCAGGGTTGGATAGCCTCCGTATACAAACCAAACAAGCACAGGCTAAAATATTAACTATGCCCCAGAATGTCAAAGACTCACTTCTCTGGTGGACCTCTCCCATCAGGCTCTACACCAGGATTCCCTTTCAACAAGATCCCTCTTCAATTATCATTATCACAGATCAGAGAGGTAGCTGTGTTAGTCTGGAATAGCAGAAGTGACAAAGAGTCCTAAAGTATTGAAGCATAAGCTTTCGTGGGCTAATACCCACTTCATTGGATGCAAGCAGTGGAAGTGCTTAGCCCACGAAAGCTTATGCTTCAATACTTTAGTTAGTCTTTAAGGTGCCACAGGACTCTTTGTCATTATCACAGATGCATCCCTCACAGGATGGAGTGCATATATTGGCCACCTCACTACTCAGGGTCGCTGGGCCACTTCAGAAACCAAGCTTCACATAAATTTACTAGAACTCTGAGCTGGATGCAATGTCTGTCTCCATTTCCTTCCCATCATCCCATACCACTTAATTTGAATCATGACCAACAACATTGAGTGCATGTTTTATGTCAAGAGACAGGGGGAGCCTGGTTCCACTACCTCTGCACAGAGGTGGTAAAAATTTGGAACTGGTGCCTTCAAAACAATATCCATATCTCTGCATCATACCTGCCAGGTTCTCAGAATACCACCGCAGACTAACTCAGCCGATCTTTCCCCATAAACATGAATGGGAACTCAATGATGCCATTATTTAAATTTTCTGCACTTGGGGTTATCCCCAGATGGATCTCTTTGCCACAGCAACAAACAAAAAATGCCCGACATTCTTCTCCTGAGCAGGCCTGGGGAAACATTCACAGGGAGGTACCTTTATGCTCCCTTGGACCAAAACCCTCATATAGGCATTCCCACCAATACCTTTACTGCATCAAGTAATTCAGAAGATACAAACAGACAGAGCTAAAATAATTCTCATAGCCCCAGCGTGGCCCAGACAACCCTGGTACCCCTTCCTCCTCTGCATGTCAGTCAAACCACCTATTCCCCTTTCCCCACTCAGCAACCTCTTATCACAATGCAGGGGACAGCTATTTCACTCTGATGTACAACATCTCCACCTGAGGGCCTGGCAGATCAATGGTTCTCTAATGCAGAGTTAACATGTTCAGATCCAGTACACACTGTCTTGTTACACAGCGGAACATGCAGCACTCACACCACTTACCTGCACAAATGGAAACGTTTCACATCTTGGTACACTGACAAGCAGACCTCTCCAGTTTCTGCTTCACTTCCACTGATACTTGATTATCTTGTACACCTTAAAACACTTGGCCTATCTATGAGCTCACTCAAGGTCCACCTTGCAGCAATCACTACCTTTCACCATAAGATTGACAACGTAACAGTCTTTGCCCATCCAATCACCAAAAGGTTCCTGAAGGGTATCCAGACACTATACCCAGAAACTGCCTGCTGCACCTTGGGATTTCACCTAGTCCTCAAAGCCCTGATGGATAAACCCTTTGAATCGATGGCTACCTGTTCCCTTCTCCATCTGTCTATGAAGACCGCCTTCCTCAGAGCAATCACGTCTGCCAGACGAGTAGATGAGATGGGGGCGCTTATGGTGGACCCTCCGTATACCATGTTCTTCTGCAATAAGAGCACACCACGCACACATCCAAGGTTTTTACCTACCCTGTTTCCCCGAAAATAAGACAGTGTCTTATATTAATTTTTGCTCCCAAAGATGCGCTATGTCTTATTTTCAGGGGATGTCTTATTTTTCCATGAAGAAGAATACAGTACACATTTATTGTTGAACAAAAAAAAAGGAAGTTTACTACCTGTATACGGTACGGTAGTAGTTGTCATCACAAACCAGCATAACCAGACAAACATAACCAGCATAATCAGATAAACCAGCATAACCAGACAAACTAGGGTGACCAGATGACAACAAAAAAATATCGGGACACATGGGGGGGAGGGGGAGTGGGGGAGGGGGGACTGGAGGGGGGGGGAAGTAGAGGGGATGGGGAGGGGAAGTAGAGGCTTCCCCCCCCCACTGGACCCATGGGGGCAGGGTCTGAGGAAGCAATGGGTCAGGGGTGCAGGGGCCCGGCTCCAGGTGCAGGGGTGCAGCCCCACCGTGGATTGGGGATCCAGAGCCCCAGCTGCTTACCCCCGGGAACTGTTCTGAGCTGGGCCGGGGGGCAGCCAGCAGGTGGGTCAGGGGCTGGTTGTGGGTGGGGGGGCGGCTGGGCGCTGTCTGTAGCCACCCTCCTCACTGCTCCTAGGCAAGCAGTCCCCTTCCCCCGCCCCTGCAGCATGTGAGGCAGCAGCAGAGAGCTGTCCTGCCGCTGCCCCTGACTGAGGGGGGAGGGGGCTGATGAGGGTCCGACTCGGAGCCGGGTTGGGGGAGGCAGCGGCCAGGGGCTCTCTGCCCCTCCCCCTCTGCCGGTGCAGGCTGCAAGCAGCCTCCTTCCCCCTCCTTGCACCACGTGCAGCAGCAGAGAGCCTCTGCCTGGGGCAGTGAGACTTGCTGCCTGCTCCTGCAGGCAGGAGGGTGCTGCGGCCCCCCGGAAGGAGCGGTTAGTGAGGTTAGTGCTCCAAGACGGGGGGGGGGAGGGGGGGCGCGGGCGGCAGGAGACTGGGGGAGGGGGCCCCATACGATCTGCCGTACGGGGCCCCAAAATTCCTGTCGCCGGCCCTGCGTGAGTCTGTGAGTCAGCCAGACTCCGTCAGGGCAGAGCGAGCAGCAGGCGGCAGCTTGTCCTGGCGACGGCGCGGGCTCTCTGATTTAAAGAACAGCTCCGGCTGCGCTGCGGCCAATCAGTGAGCTGTGCAGCTGCGCCCGCCTCTACGGTGACTCCTTACGGCACCGGTAGCTTGGGGGGGGGGACGCCTTATTTTCGGGGGGATGCCTTATATTAATGCGGGAGGCAAAACTGGAGGTATGTCTTATTTTTGGGGTACGTCTTATTTTCGGGGAAACACGGTAAGATACACGCTTCCTTTCACCTCAATGAACCTATACATCTTCCAACATTTTCCCCAAAACCTCACGTGAATGCCTTTTAAACACAATGCACACTCTTGATGTTCGCAGGGCTTTACCCTTTTACTTGGATAGAACAAAACCCTTCAGACCCTCCCCCCCCCCCCAGACTTTTTGTCTCTATGATTCAGTACTTACAGGGAAATTCTATCTCTACACAGAGACTTTTCAAATGGATTGCTGACTGCATATGTCTTTGTTACCAAATCAGGCAAATACAACCTCCTATGTCAATTAGAACACACTCGCCCTGAACTGTCTCCACCTCCACCGTCTTTCTCCATAATGTCCCACTCTCTGATATATGCAAGGCAGCTGCCTGGGCATAGAACCTTACTTTCGCTAACCACTATGTTCTCATCCACACTGCAGCATCTGACACCAGATTGGGTAGAGCTGTCTTGTCAACAGCCTTCTGAGTGTCTCTGTGGGTGCTTCATTACCCTCTCTCCTCCCCTCTACTTCGGAATTAGTAACGCATTCTGTTGTAGAGAAGGAACTCAGGAGCCCGGGCTGTGCACATGCTGTTCAAACACTTACAGCTCGAGAGGCAAGCACAGTGCGTGCGTAGCCTGTAGGAGCGCTGCTGTAGAAATCTCCCATCAAAGGCGCTGGGACGCACCTTGACCTGAAATGGAGCACCCACGGGGACACTCATCTCGAAGAACGTCAGTTACTGCACAAGGTGAGTAACTCCTCTTCCAATTCCACAAGGTCATGGAGTATGTCCTAGAAACCACATTCTGTTTCTTATAGTATTACCCCCAATGAACCCCAGCAGGAGGTGCCATTACATTTCCTAACCATTAAGATATACCTCCTGATAGTGCCTATTTCTAATCAGTCAAGTTAGAAGTCAGGAGCTTTCTTTTGAGATCCTCTGCTGTACTCTTTAATTCAGACAACTGTCATAATGTTCCTTCCCAAAATAAATGCAAGAAATCTTATTCCTTCTGTTAAGCATCCAGTTCCAATCCTTTGGAGAACTGACAAGGTAGAAATCTCAAGGCAGAAAAGTCAAGTCTCTTGTATTGAGGTCTGCTAAGAGGCTATCACGGGCATCAATAAATAAATCCATAACATTATCCATAATAGGCAGCAAATCTCTAGCCAATGTTGTTTCTTTTTGGCAAAGGTTTTCTCCACACCTTGGTGCCCAGGGGAAGATGATGGACATACCTACTTTGCCTCTATCTGAAGGATAATCCTGCCTCCCAAGCTAGTAGAGTGCTGTGGAAATCCCATTGTAATGGATCTGTGGACCTCAGCATGATGAATAAGAAAATATATCCATGCTTGTCTGAATATTTCCTTCGGATGGTAAAGTTCACAGATTCTCCACTCAACTGGATTGTTTGGGTTATAAATGGAAATGGACATTCCAGGGGCTGTTGTAGTCTCCTGGACGCCCCATCATCTCATGCATTGGCACCCTAACAACAGGACTGTCTGGTTATGTGGACTGTCTCCTCAGGCCCTACGCTACCAGCACTCCCAGCTATCTTTGAGACACCACTGATTTCCTGAGGAAACTACAATCCATCGGTGATCTTCCAGAAAACACCATCCTGGCCACTATGGATGTAGAAGCCCTCTACTCCAGCAGTCCACACAAAGATGGACTACAAGCTATCAAGAACAGTATCTCCGACACTGTCACAGCAAACCTGGTGGCTGAATTTTGTGACTTTATCCTCACCTACAATTATTTCACATTTGGAGACAATATATACCTTCAAGTCAGCGGAACTGCCAAGGGTACCCGCATGGCCCCACAGTATGCCAACATTTTTATGGCAGACTTAGAACAACGCTTCCTTAACTCTCGCCCCCTAATGCCCCTACTCTACTTGCGGTATACTGATGACATCTTCATCATCTGGACCCATGGGAAAAGAAGCCCTTGAGGAATTCCACCATGATTTCAACAATTTCCATCCCACCATCACCCTCAGCCTGGACCAATCCACTCAAGCAGTCCATTTCCTAGACACAGCTGTGCTAATAAATGATGGGTACATACACACCACCCTATACGAGAAACCTACTGACCGCTACACTTACTTACATGCCTCCAGCTTCCATCCAGGACATACCCTTGATCCATTGTCTACAGCCACGCTCTAAGATACAAACAAATTTGCTCCAATCCCTCAGACAGAGACAAACCTACAAGATCTCTACCAAGCATTCTTAAAACTACAATACCCACCTGGGGAAGTGAAAAAACAGATTGACAGAGCCAGAAGAGTCCCCAGAAACCATCTACTACAGAACAGGCCCAACAAAGACAAAAACAGAACACCATTAGCCGTCACCTTCAGCCCCCAACTTAAGCCTCTCCAATGCATCATCAGAAACCTACAACCTATCCTGAAAGATGATCCCACACTCTCACAAATCTTGGGAGACAGACCAGTCCTCACTTACAGACAGCCCCCCAACCTGAAACAAATACTCCCCAGCAACCATACACCACACAACAAAAACACTAACCCAGGTACCTATCCTTATAACAAAGCCCGATGCCAACTCTGTCCTCATACCCATTCAACTGACACCATCATAGGACATAATCACATAAGTCCACCATCAGAGGCTCATTCACCTGCACATTGACCAATGTGATATATGCCATCATGTGCCAGCAATGCCCCTCTGCTATGTACATTGGCCAAACCGGCCAGTCTCTACACAAAAGAATAAATGGACACAAATCTGACATCAGGAATCATAACATTCAAAAACCAGTAGGAGAACAATCTTCCTGGCTATTCCATTAAAGACTTGATGGTGTCAGTTTTGAAACAGAAAAACTTCCAAAACAGACTCCAATGAGAAATTGAGGAACTGGAATTAATTTTCAAATTGGACACAATTAACCAGGGGCTAAATAGAACTTGTGAATGGTTCTTTCATTACACTAATTGATTGCATTTCCCTAGTTAATTTACCTTCAATAGGTGTTATCTACTGCCAGCCACAGAAATCCATTTCAAAAGATATTTTTTTTTCTCCTGCTGATAATGGCCCATCCATATTAAACAGCCTCTTAGAATCAGTATGATAATGTACAACTTTTTTTTTTGCTTTCTGTGTGAATAAATGCATCTTCTGTTCCATTCTATGCAACCGATGAAGTGGGCTGTAACCCACGAAAGCTTATGCTGAAATAAACTGGTTAGTCTCTAAGGTGCTACAAAGTCTTCCGCGTCTTATTCCTTAATCAATGGTTGCTCTTTGCTAAACTACTGATGGGGGCATTGACTGTTCACAGCAGCACCCTGCACCCCAGCATCACAATCCTAATATCGACTCTCTGAGGAGGGGAGGTGTAGGGACAGGAGGGTCTTCAGCTCCTGTCCTGTGGCAGCTCCTGTCTTGTGGGACTGGGCCCACCTCCTGAGTCCAGGCATTGTGACCTGGAACACACAGTCACAGTGTCATTGAGGCTGGCCCAGCTGCCCCTCTGTCATGATGGAGGGGTGGCTGGGCCAAACTTGAGTGAGTGGTGTTGCATCCTGGGGTTATAGTGCTACTTAGGTTTGGTCTGGCCACCAGTGCATCATGACAGAGGGGCAGCCAAGCCAAACCTTAAATGAAGGCTCTGTGCAAGTGTACCCAGTGCACAATTGTTAATCCAGTCTTGATTTCTCTGGGTGCATTTGCATCCATGGACCCCAACAGAAGCAACCCGTGGGACATTTAAAGATTTGGTTTTAGGGCAGAAGCCTTGGGCTTCAGCTTTGCCCCTCTCCCCTGTTGCCTGGCGTAGTGGGGCTCAGTTGATTGGGATCAATCTCCGGTTTCTCCTCCTGGGGTTGTGCAGTAATTTTTGTTGTCAGAAGGGGGCCACAGTGCAATGAAGTTTGAGAACCGCTGAGTTCTAGAACGATTTTTGTTGTTATGGTAGGTTTTTATAGAAGATAATTTTTTTTGAAAATTAGAATAAATCTAGGCAGAAATGGATTCATGGGTGGAATGAAAGTGAAGCATTCAAAAGTACATGGTGAATGTTGTGTGAGACTATGCAGTGTATCAAATGGTCAGTTGGCCTAGGTGTTGTAGTATGTGCATATAGAGCACTCATACTGCCAGTACCAAATTCTAGAGTAGGTGCAACATGGACAACCACAAATCAATATTCTGCATGTGTTATTTAAAGAGAATTTGACATTGAGCTAGGGTAATGTAAAAATAGCGTACATTTCCAGACCATGTTATATATATGTTGTCTGATAATAATGGATGTTCAGGCTCTTAAAGTAATCTATTCAAATATGTAAATAATCTTGAAGTGGAGGAATCAGGTATTATCTCTTCAAAGCACAAAATCCTATAGCAAATGTTTCTGTAAGATTCAAGCACTCAGTCTATTAGAGACAAGCGGATAGAAAATCATACACTTCTTTCAAGCTTCTTTGTTAATAATAAAACATTTCCAAATGATAAAAAAGCTCTTTTTATTTCACCTTTGTGTACCGTTTGTGACATTTATTCATTTGACTGACTGTTTTGTAGCTTCAATTTCACTTTTCCATATTTATATTTTCTTGTCTGTCTTTTTTGACAAAATGCCAAAAAAAATTCAATATCTGTTTTTGTCATTTTAATGAAATTGGCCCTTTTTTTTGTTTCTTTAAGGTACATAGAAAGATGGAAACTTTTAGTGAAAACTAAGAATTTGTTTAAAAGACTCAAGACTTATATGGTTTTTTTAATATCACAGCAGTAGCAAATATTTTAAAATGGGCTGTTGCCCATGAGCAAGATTACAAACAGAAAGTGAAGAAATTTTATACTATTGTGAATTGGTTTGCCTTGCTTTCTGACATGTCTTTTTCATCCTACAGATTCACTGCTTTCATAATTTGTTGCTCTTGGTATTTTGTTAAGAGATTTTATTTTGTGTGTATCTTATATTTATAGGTCAAAGGGAAAATGGATGTATCCTGTTTGATAAATAGTTTAGACAAGTATACTTTATCTCTTCTGAATTAGGTAACAGATTCTGAATAGCATTTGATTTGAATATTGTTCTAATTCACATCTTCGTTTTTAGATACCAAACCCTTTTTTTCTAACTGCTTTCTGTGTCTGCATATTTATCAAAATGGAACAAAATGTATGCTTGATATCCTTCGGTTGTATTACTCAAGTTTTTCTTTACAGTTCTATTTTAGCTCATCCCAGAAGGCTCCCAACTATTATCTCCAGTTACATATTTTGTTTAAAAAAGAAATATTTTAAATAAAATTAACAATGGATAAACCCAAGACAAAGAAAATGTGTGTAGAGACAGTGGAAGAAAGGGAAAGAGGGACTTCATAGTCTGCTCTTTGTAATATACATTTCAGATAATAAAATTTCATATATTCTCTAAGTTTTTGGTATAGATTCCAATGAGTTTTTAGAGCATCATTCTAGATGAAGTAATCCCTTTTGAATTTTAGATAGCATCTGAGCTGGTAACAGAAGGTGCAAGGGATTAATATCTTGCTGCAAAACAACAGTTTGAGCAGGTGGCACTTGATGCTATTACACATATAGGTCAGTTGGGAGAGCACTTAGTCACTGAACTGAATATTAATTAGGACAGCTTTCGTAGCCAATTTTTTTTAATGAAACATTTCTTAGAAAAAAAAGATCAAAACCCAAGAGATTTTTCTTAATTAAAGAAGAGTAGTTGCAGTTTATTAAAAAGAAAACTTGCTACATTCACACTAATTTTTAGGGATGGATTATTTGTGGGATCAATTCTGGCCTAACCTTAAAATGTGATCCTTCTCTGAAGCCAGCCTTTGACTTAAGACTGAAAAAGTATAGATAAACTGATTGCCATCCATACTTCCTCTTTCCAACAAATCAGCTACCTTTCTGAAGTAGTTCTCTGGACTTCACAATCTCTCTGCTGGAATCTGTGCTGGCTGCTTGATGTCTTCCAATCTCGTGTTCCAGAGCTTCTCTGTGGATAGGGAAAAGGTATGCATATGTTTGGAGTCTGTGACCTAGAAATGCTTGGAAAAAATATTTGATTACAGCAGTCAGTCAGAGTCTAACACTGTTTGGTCAGCAGTACCAGTTGCCTTAAACATATCTCTGCTTTTTTTCCCCTGCATTGACTTTCTATTGAGTAGAGTCCAATTCAAGGTCTCTGTCATGCCTATGTAAAGACTTTCCTAGAAATGGCTCAAGTTACCTAAGAAAGGTCTCTGCAACATTAACACTAAGATAGCTATATTTGATTGGAAAACAAATTGTGCCCCCAAAATGGGATGATTGTGAGTGCAAGAAATCAAATTTCCATAGAAGCTGGATCTAGAACTAACTGATAAAGGAGATTAGTGACTATTCACATCAGTATGTTGGGTTCTAAATATAAAACTCATCTCTGTGACTTATCTTTCTGATAATAGCTTCTATATATATGGACACATGCTAATCTAAAACTATTCAAGAATTTACTCTTATATCTGGGTAAATGTTTGAGAGGCTCTCATACTATTATAATGAGAGATCAATATTATTATTTATGGCCATTCACACCAGTCCCATGAAAATGTATTAAATCCTTCCAAATTCTGAAACCTAGCAAAGCAACCCACAACCCTTCCCCCCATTGAGGTTATTAACCCTGTCTTTTTGACTCTTCCATCAGATTGTTTGAATATGGCACAATATTTCAACTTTTCTTCTCTTTTCCAACAATGCAATTGCATCTTGATTTTTATAATGAAATCTAAATTAAATCTTACTTGAAACCTCTTTCAAGAAAGACCAATGTTTAATTATAAAAATTAAATCCACTTAAAACCAAAAGATTTATTAATTCTAAATTTTCACATGGCTACTCTTGTGTGTGTAGCCGTTGAATCCTTTTGATGCCTTGTTTAGCTACCGCTGATGACATATTGTAGCTATACAGCAATTTTGACCTCTTTCCAATTGGGAATCAGTCCAAAACTTTCTATTATATTATCACTACTACTGTATGAGTAAGTGTGCAAATATATAATGCAATGGACCACAGTAAATCTCTGATGCAGCTGTTCTCAAGCTTTTCAGAGGCTGAATATAGTAGCTGATTAAAAGCAATTGATGAAATTGAGGACTTGCAAAATCACATAAATGTAGAGCTTGAAGGGACTGGAGCCTTTTATTTATTTAGAATAGATTTGGTGATGTTATTTTATACCACCATGGCATCAGCTCTGGCTGCTTATGTTTCGAGCTCAACAAAGTGAAAGTCACCTCTGCTGTTTCTCTCAGATTTAGAGACTCTAGAAACACACAGATGCCAAGAATAATGACCATACATACAACCACTAAGTCAAAGTCTAGTCTGTACTACAAATTTTATTAGAATAACAATTAAGGTTAGGATTACCCAAGCATATATAAGAGGTAACAAAGAGTCCTGTGGCACCTTAAAGACTAACTAAATATATGAATCCCACGAATACACAAGCACAAGTTATGGTATTTCTCACCGACTGATCATCAGTAGGGGGATAGTTCCTGCTGGGGTTCCCATTTCTATTCAGTCAGGGAAACATCTTTTATATTGTAACTAGCGAAAATACCTGGCGTTGCTCGGGTCAGTCGGAGGTGGAGAGGGGGCAGACAGCTGAGCGAGTGCGGGGTCCGTTGGATGGGGGCAGAGAGCAAACCTGACACCCCCACCTCACCCCCCGACCAAACCCGACACCCCCACCTCACTTACCCCTAGACCAACCCCGACTCACATTTTCACCCCCCCACCCAAACCCAACCCCCCCTGACCAACACCCACACCTCACCCCCCGTAGACCAAACCTGACACACCCACCTCACTTCCCCCCCCAACCAAACCCGACATCCCTACCTACCACCACAAACAAACCCGACACCCACACCTCACTTACCCCTCAACCAACCCCGACCCCACTCCTCACCCCCCCAACCAAACCCAACACCCCCACCTTACCCCCCCACCAAACCCAGCACCCCCTGACCAACACCCACACCTCACCCCCCGTAGACCAAACCTGACACACCCACCTCACTTTCCCCCCCAACCAAACCCGACATCCCTACCTACCACCACAAACAAACCCGACACCCACACCTCACTTACCCCTCAACCAACCCCGACCCCACTCCTCACCCCCCCGACCAAACCCGACACCCCCACCTCACCCCCCGACCAAACCCGACACCCCTACCTCACTTACCCTCCGACCAAACCCAACTTGGGTCCGTCGGAGGTGGGCAGGGGGCAGAGAGCTGAGGGATTCCGGGGTCTGTCGGGGGTGGGGAGGGGGCACAGAGCTGAGGGATGCCGGGGTTCCGTTGGAGGGGGGAGGGGGAGAGAGCTGAGCGAGTGCGGTGTCTGTTGGAGGGGGTATTATGACATCATAACTGTCACAGAGAACAGCAGCTGCCCAGCTGATGTGATTGGCCTTTAAAGAATTTCACCCCTGGGGGGCGTCAGAGGTAAGATTTGAAAATTTTTCGACTCTTACAGTCATTAGGACCCCAAGACCTCTAACTGTACCAAATTTCAAGTCTCTAGCTCAAACAGTGTGGAAGGAGTAAGCATACATACATACATACATACATACATACATACACGCACACATACACCATTTGATTTTTATATATATAGATTCTGACTACACCTAACACCCTCTTTTCCTTATCTATACTTCCATATCCCATTAATATTGGGGTGCCCCATTTTTCGTAGGTTGTTCACAGTTCCTCTTGTTTGTATTAGCATTTATGCACAACATTAACCCTGTGGTCAGGACAAGTACTTTAAAGATATTACAATCTATCTTGTGGTATTGAACAATACATTGCATATAGAGATATTGATAATCTATATCTGTGTTTCTCAAACCAAGGTCCTAACAGGTCCATGGGCCCTGATGATCAACTCCTCCCCCTTCCTCCCAGCACCTCCTTCGTGGTAAAAGTCCGGTGGCGGAGAGGGGCTAAGGCAGGCTTCCTATCTGCCTTGGTTTTATGTTGCTCTTGGAAATGACCGGAACATCCCTGCAGCTTCTGGAGGGGTCAGGGGGTCTCTGTGTGTTGCCCCCACCCTGAGTGCTGACTCTGCAACTTCTATTGGCTGGGAAACGTGGCCAATAGGAGCTGTGGCGGTGGTGCTTGCGGGCAGGGGCAGTGCACGGAGACACCCTGGTCCTTGCCTAGGACCTGCTGCCAGAGGGATATGCCAGACACTTTCAGGAGCTGCCCGAGTTAAGTGCCACCTGGCCGGAGCCCGCATCCCTCCCCAGCCCAGAGCCTGAACCCTGCACCCAAACTCCCTCCTAGAGCCCACACCCTAACCCTCTGCCCCAGCCTGGTGAAAGTGAGTGAGGGTGTGGGAGAGCGAGCAATGGAGGGAGGAGGTGGAGTGAGTGGGGATGGGGCCTCAGAGAAGGGATGGGGCATGGCCTCAGGAAGGGAGCAGTGCAAGGGCTGAGCTGGTGGGCTTGGGGGGGGGGGGTCTTGAAAAATCTATATATATAAAAGTCAAATGGTGTGTGTATGTATGTATGTATGTATGTATGTTTGTATGTAAGCTTACTCCTTCCACACCGTTTGAGCTAGAGACTTGAAATTTGGTACAGTTAGAGGTCTTGGGGTCCTAATGACTGTAAGGGTCGAAAATTTTTCAAATCTCACCTCTGACGCCCCCCAGGGGTGAAATTCTTTAAAGGCCAATCACATCAGCTGGGCAGCTGTTGTTCTCTGTGATATAGTTATGATGTCATAATACCCCCTCCAACAGACACCACACTCACTCATCTCTCTGCCCCTCCCCCCTCCAGCAGATCCCCGGCATCCCTCAGCTCTGTGCCCCCTCCCCCCTCCGACGGACCCCGGAATCCCTCAGCTCTCTGCCCCCTCTCCACCTCCGATGGACCCCGGAATCCCTCAGCTCTCTTCCCCCTCCCACCTCCGACGGACCCCGGAATCCCTCAGCTCTCTGCCCCCTGCCCACCTCCGACGCACCCGAGTTGGGTTTGGTCGGAGGGTAAGTGAGGTAGGGGTGTCGGGTTTGGTCGGGTGGTGAGGTGGGGGTGTCAGGTTTGGTCGGGGGGGTGAAGTGGGGGTGTTGGGTTTGGTCTGGGGGGGTGGGAAGGTGTCTGGGTGGGTGAGGGGTGAGGGGTGGGTGTTGGGGCTGGTGGGGGGGTGATGTGGGGGTGTTGGGTTTGGGTGGGGGGGTGAAAATGTGAGTCGGGGTTGGTCGAGGGGTAAGTGAGGTGTGGGTGTCGGGTTTGTTTGTGGTGGTAGGTAGGGGTGTCTGGTTTGGTTGGGGGGGGAAGTGAGGTGGGTGTGTCAGGTTTGGTCTACGGGGGGTGAGGTGTGGGTGTTGGTCAGGGGGTGTTGGGATTGGTAGGGGGGAGACGTGGGGGTGTTGGGTTTGGGTGGGGGGGGTGAAAATGTGAGTCGGGTTGGTCGAGGGGTAAGTGAGGTTGGGGTGTCGGGTTTGGTCGCGGGGGTGAGGTTTGCTCTCTGCCCCCATCCAACGGACTCCGCACTCGCTCAGCTGTCTGCCCCCTCCCCACCTCCGACTGACCCGAGCAATGCCGGGTATTTTCGCTAGTTTTAAATAAAAATGAGGGTTATCAGGTTGTTAAAATTTGAGAACTGCAGATCTATATGGATCCTAATGAAAATCCTCATTAACTGTTACACACCCATACTCTTATTAGCCACCCTTCAGTAGTAATTTTCAAATAGATTTTATGATTATGAAGCATTCCCACTGCATTTAAGTTTGCTAATGGTGGTGTTCCGAAATTACTCAAAATCAAGAAGGCTGATAGAGGTCTGCTTTATTCTGTGTCTAAGGTGTAACTGATCAACATTGCGTAACATGAGTCTCTGCATAACATAATCTGTTCAACTGGTTCTTGTCAGACAGAGTAAAGGTACAATTCCCTATATCTTCCTTCCTGAGCCAAACATAACAATAACTATAGAATACAGAATTACAAATACTTATATTCAACCTACCAACAATGTCCAGTTAGTCTCTGAGGTGCACTGTGCCCTGTCTCTTGGACGAGTGGGTCTCCCAGGGAAATCAGCAGGATTATTGTCAGTAGGTAGCAAGTCCACTTGTTCTGATTGTTTCATGACCTGGCTGTTGCTTCTCTGAGACTCTCTTGAGCAAAATAGCAGAAGGGAGGGAAATAAAGAAGGTGTCACCTATTTCTTCGTAAGTGGACAATCTCGTACAATCAAGGGCAATCCCTTGTGACACCACTGCTATGGCCATTGTTTCCCATAATAGATGTACATTTCTGTGACATGGGGCAGCTCCCAGATCCTGAAATCATTTTTATATAGGTATGCCTGTTTACATATTTTCCTTGTTCCGCTGCATGCATCTACAAGTCCCCAGTGATGCTGACATCAGTTTATAAGAATTCTTCTTTTCAGTTCTCTGTTGAACAAAATGCCAGCAGGTGACAACAACATGCTTCACTGGTGCCATTCTGTATCTTTACAGTGCTCAATATGGGCCAGAGTACAAAATGAAGGGGAAACCTAAGAAGAGTTGTGACTGACTTAAGCCTGAACAGCCAATCTTGCAATTTTGGGGGGGCTAGCACAGTTCCTTATAAGAGTCCAGATCATGGTTGGTTGAAGCCATCACCCGACAATGCAGGGACACAAAGCTTGTTTGGAATGGTGAACTATTTTTAGGAAAATTGTGTGCCTTATCAAGCTGCCTAAACCAACAACCCGAGAGCACCTTATTATTATTAAAGTTATCTGACACTTCCCATTATAAGACCCCATTTTTGGTTACTTTAAAATGTCCACAGCTTTATCCATTTGGGTTGAAATTTCCAATGCTAGGCCACCCCCTTAAGTTGCCTTTTTTGGGTAGTAGGTTGTGGGGGAAGCATGGGGTACTTCAGCCAAAACACTTCAGCCATTTCTGAGAATGAGTTTGGGAGACAAATACATTTGACCATGTTTTAAAAAAATCTGTTGTGTTTTAAGAAGCTTTAGAACCCCTAAGCTTTTAAACAGGATATTGAAATTTGTCTGAGAGGCAGCCTTTGTGTCAGGGATGTATATACCTTTCCCAATTCCTGTGAAAATCTGCCCCAAATTGCCCAAGCGATAAAACTTTGAAAATCAGTTTGCACACATGTTCATTTGAGACTTAGTAGAACTTTGCAACTAAAATCTCCAAAGATTCAATGCACACTGAATGTGCAGCCGGGGCTCAGGGAGCTGAACAGCACTTCCCTGTAATTGAAATTCTCAGCTGCTCTGGGATGTGCTGTGTCTGGGGACCAAGCTGCAACTATCAGTCCAGTGCACTCAGTGGCCACACACTGACTCCCTGACAGCATGGAGGAGGAAGCCACTTGAATCAAATGCAGGTGGAACAAGAGCCAGGAGATTAGGAATGGAGGCTGGCAGAGGTGTGGAGAAGAGGGAAACGGGGACAGCAGCTTTAAGCGTAGGGGAGACTCGGACAGACTAAAACAAAGACTTGGTATCAGGGGGTCACTAATGGTGACAAGGAACATGGGCTTGTGGGTGATTGGAGGCAGAGGTGTGATGAAAGCAAGAATGACAAAACAGTCAAGAAGGCGGTAGAGGAAAGAGTGGGATGGGGAGCCTGTAGGGAAAAATTAGGACTTATTGATGAAGAAACTGGGACTGGGATGGAAAACCTGAGGAGTGCAGACTGAAACTGGCTACATGAGGAGAATGGGCATAGGAAGGAGACAATAAATGTTATGCATATCCCTATAAATATAGACGCTTAGGCTGACTTCTGAAGCAAGAAAAGGCTTGAGAATGAAAATGCTAAATCAGAAAACATAAAAATGTATTCTCCTCCTTGGCGTTCATCTAGCTATTGTCTCAGGAAGAGTGAGTGCTAGCCACTTAGAAAAACAGATAATTAGCTTTGGATGAATGCCAAGACCTAATAGTTCTTCTAAAATATGCAGAGCTTCATAGGTAATGAATTGTTTTTCATAATTCTAAGCATTGACATGCATGTTTCATGAATCAGAACTAGCATTACATTGATTAAAGCCACTAAATCTTACTATCAACAGGGTCAAAATAAATTTTTAAGAGGAAAACAGCTTCCCTTGAGATTGGGATGTTTTTAGCATATTATAGATTTATTGAATAATATATTAAAGATACATGTTGGAGAAACAAACTTGAATGATAAAAGAAGTAGACTTATTTCAAGAACTGGACTCAGTAAGCAGTACAAGTTAATATCTCTGTAACAGATTTTACTAGAAAATTGTCATGCAAAGTTAAATGTGCTTCATTCTGTAACCAATGATTAAATCATCCCTGGTGGGTTATACTGCCTGATCAAATAAATTATTAAAAATCAAGGAGGGGTATGTCAAAAAAAAATGACAACAGACATTCCCAACCCTGTGATTTGCTGAGAACCTCTTGCAAAATTGACCACTTCCTTCAGTTTCACTGAGGTTTAAGGGAGTAAATCCTACATCATATACAGTACAAATACAATTTGTTGTGTAAAATGAACATCTCTGTACAGAATGTGTTTATAAAGTTGGCCAGACAGATGATATTGAAGAGAGGAGTTGCTCAGAGTTCACTGTTGCTTCCTAGTTGCAAGTTCTTGATCCCTCTGTTGCCACTGCTTAATAGAAAACAATTTTCATCAGATTTAAACTAATTCCTGATGTTGCAGGACAGTACCAATTGCACCAGTAGGGCCACTGTATCCTTGCAATGATTAGAGCACTGGGAATCCTAAGTGCAATTCCCTGCTCTGGTTAGACTTCTCGTGTGACCTTGAGCAAGTTACTTAGCATTTCTGTGTCTTAATTCCCAATCTGCAAAATGGAGATTTCCCTACATCAGAGCAATGGTGTGAGGATATATATACAGTAAAGGTTGGGAGGCCCTCAGATACTGTGATGAGGCTGATATAAGTACCTTAAATAGGAAATACACACTAGAGAGGGCTTGCAGTATTTCTGTCACTGCAGTAATGGGAGGAGATGCTTTGTTTTGGCAGGGACTCCATAGCAGTCTTGCAGGTTGAGTGTACTCAAGGATAAACTGAATTGGAACATTGTGTTCATGTATCCATTAAGGGTCCCTGTGGATGGATTTTCTGCTGTCAGGGGTAACCCAAGGACCACTTGAAGTATTCCTTCAGTTTTTGACTGTAATGTTAAAAATGTTACAAAGACAGTACACTTATAAAGTTTGTGGATGATACCAAGCAGGGACGGGTTGCAAGTTCTTTGAAAGAGAGGATTAAAATTCAAAATGATCTGGACAAACTGGAGAAATGGTCCTAAGTAAATAGGATGAAATTAAATAAGGACAAATGCAAAGTACTCCATTTAGGAAAGAACAATTAGTTGCACACACTCAAAATGGGAAATGACAGCCTAGGAAGAAGTACTGCGGAAAGGGATCTAGGGCTCATAGTGGCCAGCAAGCAAAATATGAGTCAACATTGTAACACTGTTGCAGAACACACAAACATCCTTCTGGGATGTATTAGCAGGAGTGTTGTAAGCAAGGCACGAGAAGTAATTCTCCCGTCTACTCTGTGCTGATTAGGCCTCAACTTCAGTATTGTGTCAAGTCCTGGGTGCCACATTTCAGGAAGGATGTGGACAAGTTGAAGAGAGTCCAGAAAAAAAATGATCAAAAGTCTAGAAAACATGACCTATGAGGGAAGATTGAAAAAAAATTGATTTTTTTAGTCTGGAAAAGAGAAGACTGAGAGGGAACGTAACAGTTTTCAAGTACATGAAATGTTGTTACAAGGAGGAGGGAGAAAAAAAGTTTTTCTTAACCCCCGAGGATAGGACAAGAAGCAATGGTCTTAAACTGAAGCAAAGGAGGTTTAGTTTGAACATTAGAAAAAAACTTCCTAATTGTCAAGGTGGTTAAGCACTGGAATAAATTGCTTAGGAAGGTTGTGGAATCTCCATCATTGGAGATTTTTAAGAGCAGGTTAGACAAACACCTGTCAGGAATGGTCTAGATAATGGTTAGTCCTGCCATATGCCCGGGGATTGGACTAGATGACCTTTCATTGTCCTATGATTCTATGATTTCTGTGAAATACCCTAGTGCCAACACAGAAAAGAAGACATTTATTTTTTTCTGGTACACCTCTACCTTGATATAATGCTGTCTTTGGGAGCCCAAAAATCGTACCACAGTATAGGTGAAACTGTATTATATTGAGGTAGAGGAGCGTGCAGCCACGCCACCCATAGTGCTCCCTTACTGCATTATATCTGAATATGCCGTATATCGGACCTCGTTATATCGGGGTAGAGGTATATGTGGAAGTGAGATTTTTTTTTGTTTGGTCCAAACATTATCAAATGTCTCACTTTACAGTAGCAAATAATGTGTAATCTTCTATCAGTGTGAATGGCCATCATGCAGTTTCTATGCAAAAATTTACTTTAGACCATGTCAAAGAGAGGCCCTGCCTGGAGGTCCTTTTGCAGCAAGCTATGGCACAACCGGTGCACCTGCCTTAGTTTCCCCTCTCAGGTAACTCAAAGATTCTATGCCAGGCTTTCTTGCCTAAATAATACCCCTTTGGGGCTAGTTTATTACAAACATTGTGTGAACCATCCAAAACAGAAGTCCCAAACAGTCCATTTATCACTTCATTGTAAATTGTTGGGCAAAAGTCAACATGGTTTCTGTAATGGTTTCTGGAAATGATGTCTTACTAATCTAATAGAGTTCTTTGACGGGATCAACAAACATGTGGACAAGGGGGATCCAGTGGACATAGTGTACTTAGATTTCCAGAAAGCCTTTGACAAGGTCCTCACTAAAGGCTCTTTCATAAATTAAGTTCTCATGGGATAGGAGGGAAGATCCTTTCATGGACTGAGAATTGGTTAAAAGACAGGGAACAAAGGATAGGAATAAATGGTAAATTTTCAGAATGCAGAAGGATAATTAGTGGTGTTCCCCAAGGGTCAGTCCTAGGACCAATCCTATTCAACTTATTTATAAATGATTTGGAGAAAGGGGTAAACAGTGAGGTGGCAAAGTTTGCAGATGATACTAAACTGCTCAAGATAGTTAAGACCAAAGCAGACTGTGAAGAACTTCAAAAAGATCTCACAAAACTAAGTGATTGGGCAGCAAAATGTCAAATGAAATTTAATATGGATAAATGTAAAGTAATGCACATTGGAAAAAATAACCCCAAATATACATACAATATGATGGGGGCTAATTTAGTTACAGCTAATCAGGAAAAGATCTTGGAGTCATTGTGGATAGTTCTCTGAGGACATCCATGAAGTGTGCAGTGACAGTCAAAAAAGTAAATAGGATGTTAGGAATAATTAAAAAAGGGATAGAGAATAAATCAGAGAATATCTTATTGCCCTTGTATAAATCCATGGTGCATCCACATCTCTACATGTGGTCTTCTCATCTCAAAAAAGATATACTGGCATTAGAAAAGGTTAAGAGAAGGGCAACTAAAATGATTAGGGGTTTGGAACAGATCCCATATGAGGAGAGATTAAAGAGGCTAAGAATTTTCAGCTTGGAAAAGAGGAGACTAAAGGAGGATATTGTAGAGGTATATAAAATCATGAGTGGTGTGGAAAAAGTGAATAAGGAAAATGTATTTGCTTGTTCCCATAATATAAGAACTAGGTGCCACCAAATGAAATTAATGGGCAGCAGGTTTAAAACAAATACAAGGAAATTCTTCACACAGCGCATAGTCAGCCTGTGGAATTCCTTGCATGAGGAGGTTGTGAAGGCTAGGAATATAACAGGGTTTAAAAGAGAACTGGATAAATTATGGAGGTTAAGTCCATTAATGGCTATTAGCCAGGATGGGTAAGGAATGGTGTCCCTAGTTTCTGTTTGTCAGAGGGGGGTGATGGGTGGCTGGAGAGAGATCACTTGATCATTACCTGTTAGGTTCACTCACTCTGGGGAGCCAGGCATTGGCCATTGTGAGTAGACAGGATACTGGGCTGGATGGACCTTTGGTCTGACCTAGTATGGTCCTTCTTATGTTCTTTATAATCCTTAATATCCCATGGCATGATGCCCCAAATACCATACATGTGGTATCTTGTACCACACAGAAGCTCCTCGTTGTTCCTCTTCTATCCTTCTGCCAGGACAGCTGGAGTGCAACACTGCTTTTCCCAGCAAGAACCTCCCAGAGCCTCTCCAAAGGGAGATTATCCTTGTCACAGGAGAATTCCTCACTCCCTCTGGCCCTCTGACTGTTCTCTGGAGTCCAGCTGTCTAGTGTAGAGAAGTCAGTGAGTGAGACTCTCTTCACTTCAGCTCTCTGGTTTAGAGCCAGCAGGCACCTCCCTCTGCTGCTGTTCTCCTCCTATCATGCTCTGGCTCTCTGGCTTGCAGAGGTCAGCTATGGATCCCACTTGCAGCTCTCCTTGTTTTCAGCCTTTCTCCAGGAAATACCTTCTGGCTCTGGCAACTCAAATCTCCTGCCAATCCCATTCCCCAGGCAGTCCTATCTCATGAAGTTGGTCTCTCTTTCTGTCTCTCTGTCTCTCTCCCCCCCACCCCCCCGATTCTCTGATCCTTTATAGCCACAAGTGCTGTGCTGTTTTGGCAGATAGACTCTGGATCAACTTCATTTAAAGGGGCCAGCTACCCTGTGGCAGGCCATTACATTTTGTTCCATTATTAATTTCCCCCCATGTCCTCTACCTACCTGATGCACAAGCTGTTCCTCCTACAGTGATACTCCTTGATAATCTCCTTCTCAGTCTCTAAAGTTGCTCTGAGCTTTCTTCTGACAGAGGATGTTTTTGAAGTTATTCCCTGTTGAAGTGAGAGACTCGAGTTAGCTTTGGACCTCGTCCCTGTTGGTGATGTGCTATAGTACTGTACCTACTGAGCTGACTCCTCAAGTTCATATTTTCAGCCTTTGTAAACCAGGCAGAAGCAGTCTAGTTTTGCTGTACAGAAGACTGAATTGCTGATATAAAAGGTTGCTCGAACCCCTGTGTTATTTGGCAAGCTCCTCTACCCACTGAGTCGAAGATTTAGGCTTTAATATTGTTAGTAGAATTACTTATGGGGAGAGTGGAAATTAACTTTTTCATGTTTCATTATGCTTAGCTTTTCTGCACAATAGCTCAGAATAGCATGAACAAGTGAGGGAAGAGGAAAGAAGCACTATATGAATTGCTAGAACTAGGGAAGAACACTTGAGCAGTACAGAGGTGGGGAACTTTATGCCTATTTAATAACAGAAAGAATATATCCACTAATACCTAAGGAATAGGAAAACATTTTATATTCTTTGCTTTTTCTCTAAATAATGTTGTCTTTGGACGACTAGATTTGACAAGGCCATAAGGTATGCCTAACCTCATATCCTGTGAATCTGACTGATATTAAGGACCTAAAGCAGAGCTAGAAAACAGAAAACCAAAAAGTGTCAACTAAATATAGTAAAATTGTTAAATTGCTGACACTACTTAAAAATGTGGAACACATTACTTGTGCCTTTAGAATGTGGTGTAGTTCATTGCTGCTGTGAATCTTGGGTTTTCAGTAAGTGAGAAAAAGTCACCTGTACGTACTGTGGATATTACTATTCTTTTGACTATTACTATTCTCTACATCAAACTACTGCTGCCCTCTGTTTTTAGCTCTACAGTTATCTATTTGATTTCAGTATCTCTTCTGAAAGCGTTAGGATTTGGGGTCTTATTTTGCCAACTCCAGATCTAACCACTAGATGGAGCCATTTCATTTTGCTTCGTTTAGTCTGGCGAACTAGATTGCAGCACCCAAATGAAATAACCATTCAGTCACAAAAAAGCTTTTATTAAATAATTATATTACCATTAATATGTAATCTAAAATATATCAGAAGTCAGAGGACAAAGTTTAGAGTAAAAAAATAAGGGAGGACAAAGAGTAATTTGTTTTCTAAGACCTGTTAGTCCAGTTGCTTTATTTAAATACCTAGATTTTAAAAAGTAATTAATGAAGGAATAAAAAAAATTCCAGGTTTTATCAGGGTTACATGCAGAAATATTATACACACTGTATATGAGCATCAGTAGATCATTTCTCTGCAGTCTGGCAATTGTTTTCCTGAGTCTAATGCTTGTGTGGCCTATAGCACCAAGTTCTTATGTGAGATGAAAGTGATAGCAATTCTTAAAAAGTCATGCTTCAACTATTCTCTCAGAGAGAAATGTCAGAAACCTCTGTATGTAATTTGAGGGGCCATTTCTCATGTTCAGAAGTCAGTTTAGCCCAGAGGTAGTGGATTTGATTCTACGTTGCCTTTTACCTTGCATTGCTGTGACAGCCATCTTCGTAGCCGAAACAGGACTGAACTGGAGAACTCTAGAGCTTGAAAGCGCAAGTCTCTCTGTAGTTTGAGCTAAAGAACAAGACTCTGTAGATGGGGGTTTTAACAGACTTTTATCTTCTGTGTCTCTGATACAGACAGTACCACATAATGAATGTGAGTTATGTAGTAACTTATACTTGTGCAATTTGGGAATAAAATGCTACATTTCTCTGTTTTGCCCATCTGTAAAAGACTTAGCAGGGTGGCAGATATTTTCTAGGGCTAAACTTTTTTGTAGATTAAAGAAGGTGATGTAACAATCCCCAGAGAACTCCTGTTCTCTGACCGTTTTTATTTTCTTTTGTTTTTCTGGTTTCTCTTTCTCCATTGTTTTCATTGTCTCCTTTTATTTACTTTTGCTCCAGTGTTTTATTTTATTTCCTGTTTTTCTTCTCTGGTCAGTATGCCTCTACTTTTTAGGATCATACTATCCTAGTTAGTTTCATTCTGCTGTTGTTTTCTTGTATAAAACCACTTGGTACTTGAGCAAAGTGCTAACTTCTGCAGTACTGCAGATGACACTGCATAACAGAATGCTGCTCTCTCTCTCTTTCCCCCCCCCCATATATGGGGTTCAATCAGGGCCGGCGACAGGAGGCCCGGTACACAGCTGTACCCGTAGTCGTCCCCCCTTGTCACCGGGCCTGCCGGAGGAGCGATCAGAGTGAGCGCCGCTCCGCGGGGGTGGGGGCCAGCGAGCGGGGCTGGGGAGACCCGGGGCCGGGAGCCCAGCAGGGGGAGGTGGGGCAGCCGTGTAGCACCGAGCCCGCCGGCAGCCGGGAGCGACGCTGCGGCTGCCGCTGGGTCTCACCCCCACCCCAGGTATGTCTGGTAGCCGGCAGGGAGGCCAGGCTGGGCGGGCGGGGAGGGGGGCAGGAGACTAGGCTGGATGGGGTGGGTGAGGCGTGGGTGCAGGAGGGAAGGAGGTTTGGGTCGGGGGGAGGCTGAGCTGGGCGGGTCAGGCATGGGGGCAGGAGGCTGGGTTGGGAGTGGGAGGGGGGAGGAGGTTAGGTTGGGTGGGATGGGCCGGGTCAGGCAGGGGTGGGGGAGGGAAGGCGGTTAGATGGGGGGAGGCTGGGCGGGGGTAAAGGAAGATCGCCCCCAACAGCGGGGTGGGCCAGCCAGCCAGGCAGGGATGGGTGGAGAGGGGAGGGGAGGAGGTTATGCTGGGGGAGGAGATTAGGTTGGGTGGGCCGGGTCAGGCAGGGGGGGAAGGAGAATAGGCTGGGGGGCGGAGGTGGGCCAGGCAGGGGTGGTGTGCTAGAGGCCACCTGCACGCGCCGCGCGCCTCACGCCACCGTGCTACCGCCGACCGCGCCCGGCACCCCCACGACATGACACCCCCGCTATGCCCGACCGGCAAGGCAGTCCAACGTAGGCCCGGGCGGGGCAGGGCATGGGCGGCGGGAGACCGGCTGGGGCGGCCCCCCAAGCGATCAGAGTAAAGGGCCCCAAAATTTCTGTCGCCGGCCCTGGGTTCAATAATCACAGTAGTGCACTTAGTGAGCATTGTGGAACCATCACACATCACTTCAATAGCACTTTCTATCTAAGCAATAGTGATGTTCTATTTTTGTCTGTTACGAATATAGAGAAAACTAAAAGGGAAAAATAGGAACAGTGAATTTCAGTTGAGAATATTGCCAGAATGTGTGAAATGTTGGGTGAAATCGTATGGAATAAAGCAATATAGGAGAAGAACACAGAGGGGAAATAGAAAGTGTTCAAAGTTAGATTAAAGGCTGCCCGCAGGTTATGCGTGTCATATAGCAATAAATACAGTATGAGCGGAAGGAAAAAAGGCCAAGGTGGATGAACAAGTACATACAAAATGCAATCATGGATAAGAAAAAGGAATGTGAGAGATATAAAACATGAGGTACAGTGTAGGGCTGGGAAGAATACAGAATGAAGTTGGGAGAGTGTAAAAATTGATAAGAAAAGCGAAGGTGGAGGATGTCTTAACCTTTCGAGCAATCTTCTTTTCAAGAGCAAAGGGAGCAGCATGCAGTCAGTGAAAGATCTCTGAGGTGGCGAGAGTAATTTATAGATGGAAGATTTAGACATTACTAAACTGCTTTAATTCTTTGCCTTCATATTCAAACAGGAGTATGGAGAGGACAGATGTGAGAAACGGCCATAAATGTGTCAGGGGAGAAGAAAGAAATAGTAAAAAGAAATAGGATCCTGCTAGGGCATGTGATGGGGAAATTAAAATGGATGAAGACTGACACAATTTAAAGACCATAAGGGACTCACTTGAGAATCCAAAAGGAAATTGAAAAAGGATTAGAGGAACCATTAGCAGATATTTAAAATCACTTCAGAAACTGGGGAAACTCCAAAGAATGCAAGCAGAGTTCACACAGGGCTGTCATTAGCCTTCCTTTAAAAAGGGCTGTAGGGAACTTAAGAAAAAAGGAGACATGAAAGCTTGTGTTGGAAACTACCAGAAGAGCAAATCAGGAGTGAAAGAGGAAAACACCCAGACAATTATAACTTAAATGTAAGAGTACTATAAATAATCTTAAAATGGGATGTCATGCCTAACAAATCTGTTTGGCTGTAAATGACTTCTATATTTTTAATACAGAAAATTATAAAGTAACCCATATGTATGCTTTCTGGTCGGGCTGTCATTTGCTATATATTGACTCTGTAGCACAACAGAATACCAAACTGGTTGAGGCCAGTAGCCATTGTGCAACATCCATGATTAATTATTCCAATGACTGAGGCTTCAGTCATTCTTCAGGCTTGTCTACACTTTCAAATTAGATTGAGCTAGCTACATTGTCCAGAGCTGTGAAAAATTGCATGCCTGGAGTGCCAACGTTAGGTTGATCTAACCTCCAATGTAGACATGACTAGATCCACAGAAGATTTATGTGGACCTAGCTATCACTTCTTAGAGATGTGGATTAACTACATTTATGGAAAATCTGCTTCTATTGATGTAGGAAGAAGCTATGCCAGCGGTGTTCAATAGAAATTTGATGCTAGCCACACTGGTGGTTTTGAATTTTTCCAATTCACCATATTATAAAAAGGATTTTAAAACATGCTACAAATGAAATGTCAAATTTATTTTTTATTAATATCAAAAATAAGTAGATATTACAAAAAATATTAATAGGTACTACTAACACAAAATTACTTCAGTGTGACACTTTGCATTCTTGTCCCATAACCCTGAAATCTGGTTCACACATTCACTCGTTATGCATCCACACATTATGCTCATGCTCATGCCTTAGCCACAATTCAATAGCCTATTTGTTACATGTGGCTAGTGGAAAATGTTTTGGACACTGCTGCAGTGCCGTAGCTGTGCCTCTGTAACACCTGTAGTGTAAACATGGCCTTAGTGGGCAGCGAGGATGGAAAGTTACATAAATACAGGGGGAAATATCAAAACCAGATTGGCTTCTGGAGACTCCTCTGAAATATGTAGGGTATGTTTCCACTTCAAAGAAAAACTCACGGCATTGAGGCTCAGAGCCGGGGTCAATTGACACAGGCTCACTAGGCTCAGGCTGTGTAGATGTTCCTGCTCTGAAATGTGGTGAGGGGGAGGGTCTTGGAGCTCCAGCTCCAGTCCCATAGCCCTAGTTTAGTGAGTCTGAGTCAATTGACCTGACTCAGAGACTTGGTGGCATGGGTCTTTCTTTACAATGTAGATATATCCATAGACTCTTGTTGGAATAACACAATTTAGAAACAACTGTATTATGAATGTTGTGTAGTATGATTTTAAAAACTGTCTTAAACTGTACTTTCACTCCCTGTATATGAACTCTCAGCCTCTAGCCTGGCATGTATTTTAAACTCATGTTCAACTTGCCACAGCTGGGCAAGGCGTCATAGGGTCTGAGTACCCTTAAGGATCCTGACCTCCTGTTTACCAGACATGTAAATGGCATAGATTAATACTGAACAATGGATATGATAGTCATTAAGTGTTATCACCTGTGTAAGTGTATTGAAAGCCCCCCTCCCTTATTCACACCTGAGTATAAGAGAGACTTCAAACTGATATGGAGTTGAGCCAGTTGTTTGGGTAATAACCCCTCTGACTCCTATTGCTTGCAATACATCTTGTTTTCCAGAAACCTACTGAGTGATGCCTGTTCTTTGTGAGTATATTGGGATTAAAGCTCCAAAGGTAAAAGCAGTTTTTGCAACAATTCTGGCACCCCAGATGGGACACCTTTGGACGACTCCGTGATCACAACAGACCGACCAGAGGAGGGAAAGTGTACACCAGGCCATTTTTGCCTGTCCTAACTCTCGACCCGGTCTGCAGTGATACCCGGAACGTTAAAGCGTGAGTCCCTACAAATCAGGCAAGACCAGAGGTTTCTGGAGTTTGGTAGGCGCCTGGGAAACAGAGCGGTGTAAGTATCTCCATTACTCCCATTGTTAATTTGGTTGGTGATTTTAGTACTTTTGTATTAATTTGCCGTTTGTAGATTCCTTGTGAATCATTTGGTATAACAATGAGATCGGGTCGCTCCCGAGTGGAAGATTCCGCCTTTCCCTTTGGTTGTATGTTACGTAACTTTGGTAAATTTGAGAGTGATTATGGTATTAAGATAACTAAGAATTATTTAATTAAGTTTTGTCAGTCAAAATGGACCACATTTGATCTTGGTTGGCCTGATTCCAGGTCCTTTAATGTCACCCTTACAATCAGGGTTCATAAGATGGTAATTAGAAATCAACATTAAAACCAGTTCCCCTATATTAAATAGTTTTAGCTGGTATAGCTTGTAAAAGTAAACCTAAGATGTGCCTGGTAAGGATAGTGAGAAAAAGGGGTCCCTATGCCTTACCTGTGTCCTGTGTGGAGGAGTGTAACAGTGAGAAAGTGTGCCTGTGTCTGTCAGAAGTATTAACCTGCCTATGGAGAAAGTTACCTCAGTCTCCAAGTAATTGTCTGTGTGCTGGGACAAGGAAAGTAAAATCCCAAGCTGTGTGTCTAGTGAAAGAAGAATGTGTTTTTAAATCTTCTAGAAGGTGTCTGTCAGCCTGTGATGGGTGAGAATAGTGCAGTGTGTCAGAGTTGGTTTTGAATTCAGCTAATGCTCAGAAAAGTGATTTGGTTGTTGTGTTACCTACTAACAGATTAACAACTTATACCAGGAAGAAAGCAATTCCTAAACTGGTATCTGGCAAAGGAAAGCAGGATAACTCTAACCTCTTGTTCAGTAAATCTGTGAATTTGCCTGAAAGGGGATTTTGTAAAAATCCGCCTGATAGGAAAAGGATAATCATGAAATGTGAATAAAGAATTTGGTTGCTCAGGAAAGTATTCCTTGGGAGCAAGCCCTAGGTGAAGGGGGTAAAAATGGGATTTGTAAGTGGTGAATTGTTTCCTAAAGAAGTTCCTGAGGGAAAAATGTGTAAGCAGTCTGATGCAGTTAAAAAGTGTGAAAGTGATTTGAGTGGAGATAGCTTTGAGAAGGAATTGGAACATCCCTATATCCAAGTGGCTGTGTTTCACCAATGATAGGGAAACAAGATTGTTCAGGGAGGAATGTCCCCATGCTGATTCTGCAGGTAGACAGTCTGTGTCTCAGGCTCAAAAGATAACTGGGTAGATGTATCTTCAGAGCAGGACAGCTGTGCAGTTAGTATCGTAGGTGGTATACCCTCATCTCTAGACACTTTGAATGCAACTTGTGGTCTCTGGGTAAAGAAAGACAATGAAACTTTAAAACGAGCTTGTTAGTAAAAATAAATAGTATTTCTTGTAAACCTAGCCCCCAAAGCTTTATTCTATCTGTGAAAATGCAAATTACTTGCTAATGTCTGTCTCAGGGCCCCATTGACCTCCCAAGTACCCACGAAAGCTTATGCTTCAAAACTTTATAGTTAGTCTTTAAGGTGCCACAGGACTTTGTTACCTACACTTACAGTGGTGGTGTTTCAAATCACTGTGTTTCAAAGGCAAAAGTTAAAAGTAAAAATTCTAGTAGAAATAATTGTATTCTTTTAGGCTGTAACTAGCTTTAAATCCAAAAAGCAAGCCAGAAAACATCTGTTTTCATGTAAATTACCTAATTGATAAAAAGTAACTGAAACCTGGTTTGCCTAGAAAACAAATAAAAGAAATAATTTTAGTAAAAACAAAAAAATGTTTTAGTGTCTTTAAAATGTCTGTAAATAAATCCTTATGATAAGTAATCCAAGCACAGAGATTATTAGCTTGCAAGTATGTGGCAATAGATGGTTTGGTTAAATTTGTTAAGTGTAAATATATATATATTTTAAATAATAACTAATTCCCTTAGAAAGGGTGGAGATATGTTTGTCTGTTTAGTTGGTTGGTTTTTAGTCTTTCAGAAAAATCAAAGAAAGCTGATAACAGCTGACAAACTTTGCACTTACTGGCACAATAAGAATTGTATTTTATGTTCTATGTCTTGTTTGTCTAAGTGGCCAAAACTGTGTTTGTAATAAATTGTACATAAAGCAATATACTTCAGAATTGAAATATAGATATTTGTTTATTCAATTTGTAATATAAAATTGTTTTTACAATGTTTAGGTTTAAATATACTTGTTATAATTTCACTAGCTAAGAACAATGTGAACAATAATTTTCAATTGAAATTAAGTACCAATAGACTTTGAAAGCATTAACATGACAAGTTAACTCACTCCTCAAATTACACATGGAATTCTTCTGGCTACCCCCACATTTCTAGCCAGAGGGCGAGGGAGGGAAGGAAAGCTATTAGACACCAAAGGTACCAAGTGGCCTCAACAGTTGGTATGCTTGTCCTGTTCTGTTACTCCAAAGCTCCGTAATTCAGTTATTTTTATTATAAAACTGTATGTAAAACTGAAGTACTGTATAAAAACAATGTAAGATAAAGAAAGGTGTGTATGTGTGTGTGTGTGAGAAAGAGAGAGGTCTAAAATGCTCACTCAGTTGTAAAGTTTGTAACACTGCCAAGTAGGGTGACCAGATGTCCCGATTTTATCGGGACAGTCCCGATTTTTGTGTGTCTGTCCCGAGTCCCGATCAGACTCCCGTCGGGACTAGTCTTGTCCCGATTTTTGCAGATGATCCCTGGCGCGCAGGGCTCATGAAGGCAACGTGGCCCCGCCCACTGCTCCAGGCAGCCATGTGCTGCCTGCGTGAGCCCTGCCCAGGCAGGGCTCATCTCTAAAGTTTCAGATCCCTCAGGAGAGTGCTGAAGCTAACTTCCTGCCCCGAGACAGATCGCAGCCTGCTCCTGTCCTTCCCCCCCCCCCACCTCTCCGGCTGACAGACTGGGGAGGACCCTCCCACACAATCAGGCAGCGCCCGGCCGGGCCCGCAGGAAGGGGGGGGGGGGTGAGGGGAGAGACAGCACAGCATTTCAGGGGGGTAGCAGGAGGTGGGCTGGCAGCAGCAAGCAATGGCCAGCCCAGGTCAGGAGAGCTCTGTCTCTGCCCCCCTGCCTGCCTCAGAAGCATGCTGCTTGCTGCCTGTAAGGAGGGGGGGGGAGCCCACTCCCCCCCCCACACCGAAACAGAGAGCCTCCATCTACCCTGGCCTGCTCCTGCGCCCCTCCCCCCCTGCTGAGTCCATAATTGGCCCCACACCCCAGGAGGTGATGATGGCCAGGAGGACAGGTCTCTCACCTTCTTGCTTCCTGTGGGGCATGCATAGTGCAGGCGCCAGCAGAAGAGGGTGGGGGAAGAGACCCCCCCCCAGCCCCACCTCCCAAACCTGGATCCAGCCAGCCACCTTGCTGGATACTTCCTGGCTGGCCCCAGCCCCAGGCATCCCCCCACCTCACTGGATCCCAGGAGCAGCTACAGGAGAGGAGCAGACGAATGAACCTGCCTGCTTGCCAGATACTCCCCAGGACAGGACAGCCACCCCAGGTAAGCACCCCCCAGCCTGGGACTCCCTTGGCCCCTGGCAGGTGACAGGTCCCTCTGGCGTTTGGGGGAGGGGAGCCTTGTTGCATGATGCAGCAGTGATTACCTGCAAGTCCTCCGTTGCTTGCAGGTAATCACTATATGATTATAAAGTGGAGGGGAAGATCTTATTCTACTCCTAGCAGAGACATTTTTCTTTTACCTTAATTATACTACCTTAGGGGCTATAACATATTACCAAAGTTCAATACAGAGTTTCTAAAACAAGATTATATGAAAAGGCATAATACAAAAGTCATATAAAAGTTAAACAAAAATGCATAATGCATTTATCTACAGGCGGGGGAGCGTAGGAGGGGTAGTGTGAACAACACACTGTGCATGTATTGGGGGGAAGTCTCTGGGCATAGGTAAGTGTCAGAGGTTGCATCCTCCTCCCCAGCAGAGTGTGTGCAGACCACCTTGCTCATGGCAGAGCCAAGGAAAGGAGGCACCTGCTCTGCACATGCTGATTCTACCCAGAGCAGGCTGGGTCTGACTTTGCAACCAGGATCCTGCGCCCATGTCTGTCCTGCAGCTTTGGCCGGGGGTTGGAGCTGGAGCCCTGTGCCCCTGACCCCATGCTTTCTACAGGCTTTTTGAGCTTCCTAGGGCTGTGTGCCCCCTCTCATGGCTCCGATCAGGGCTCTGCACCTTTGCCTGTGGTGCCCCCCCCCCCCCGCTCATGCCCCGCCCCCTGCTGGTGCCCCGCCCCCCCTCCATCCCCCCCCCCCCCCCCCGGCTCACGGAGTGTGTCCTGATATTTCACTCTTCCCATCTGGTCACCCTACTGCCAAGTATTAATGAAATGTGTTAGATTTTTTCTCACTCACAGGTAAAGAATAGCTGTCTTTCTTTTTAAGAAGCCTCAAATTAACTTTTCTGAACTGCCATCCTGTGTAAAGCATTTCATACCAAAAGAGCAAATGCTTAAACTGTGGACAAATGTCTCTTAAATGATTTTATCCCTAGGTATTGGTACCCAAGATGACAGACTTAAACCGTGGGTCTCATTTTACAAAAACAGCTTTTCAGCAAGTTATGAGTGCCTTGAGAGTTCAGTAGAAGTGCCACACACCTTGGCACCTGCAATCTAATGGCCAGGTTAAAAGGACAAATATGCAAAGACACTGGTCTTAACTGGATAAATGCATTACCCCTTGTGCTGCATAATCTCCATGACACTCCTAGAGGTCAAATTAAGTTATCACCTTTTGAACTACTTTTTAGCAGGCCTTCCTCAGTTTACCTAGTCAAATATTCCATGACTGCTGATTTGGTGCTTAAAAAAAAAAAGCAGGACTAACTTCTTTTGTTTTACAGCTCCAGAGACAGGCTAACTCTCTCCACAGATATGAGACTGCTTTTAAATGTAAAAGCACACCCGATAGAACCTGGTTCTTGAGTCTTTGTTAAGGCCTACAAGGAAGTTCTGCTCCAGCCCCTGTGAAAAAGACCATACCGGGTGCCTTGGCCACCCCAACTATCATCAAGGTGGCAGAAAAGGAAGCCTGAATTCACCACGCCTGATGCAAGCATGCCCTTTTCCCAGATAACAACGAGGCAGCTGAGGCCTCCACCCTCAATGGACCAGGATAAGAAGTAGACGACAGCAGGGCACCCCAAACCCTAGCAACTGGAGAGGGGACGATGAAGAACCCTGAAGAAAAGTGGCTAGCGAAGGCCGTGCCGGGTCTCAGCCTGAAGATAAAGTTCAAAAGAACTTAATAATGTTTATCAAATTGAAGTATTAATCAATTTTAAATTATTAATCTTGTTTTAGATTAAGCAAGATTTATTTCATGAGTATAATGTTTTTTATTAGATATTTCCAGAAAGTCAAAACCTGTATTTTGAAAAATAGAAGTGATTGTTAAGTGTGTACTTAGTTCTTAGTAAATGCAGGATAGAAACTCCTCTGTGTACCTATCCCTCTGATTATTGTTAACATAACTTGAATGCTACCAAAATAAAGATCTGGTCCAGCATAATCTAACATGGGACCAAACTTAGTATTTTGTGACAAGTAACTCCTGGTTGGATAAAAATAGACCTTCCACCAGTAAATTAGCACTTTTTGAAACATGATATTAAGTATGTAAAGCTAAAGTCTTATTATGTATTGCCCTCCAACTAGACGGGTTCATATTTAGCTTAACTGAAATCACCTACTCAAATTTGCTCCCAATGTTCAGAATGTTTGTTTAAAAGACAAACCAAGCAATTAATCTCAGTGAGAGTCTATCCTGAAACAAGTGGGCAAGTCAAAATGGCCTAAAACATAATGTTAGCTGCCCAAAGAATAATATATGCTCTCATGAATGAGAAATGCTATGTCTTTGCAAATATCTACCTCAATACCCCAATACTGGGTGTGCCTAAACTGAATAGTACCTATAAATTGGTGCATAATTTAAAAACTAAAAGTAATTTGCTTTTAAAATATAAAAGAAATTATCTTTTAAAGAGGAGGGATTGTTGGAATAACACAATTTAGAAACAACTGTATTATGAATGTTGTGTAGTATGATTTTAAAAACTGTCTTAAACTGTACTTTCACTCCCTGTATATGAACTCTCAGCCTCTAGCCTGGCATGTATTTTAAACTCATGTTCAACTTGCCACAGCTGGGCAAGGCGTCATAGGGTCTGAGTACCCTTAAGGATCCTGACCTCCTGTTTACCAGACATGTAAATGGCATAGATTAATACTGAACAATGGATATGATAGTCATTAAGTGTTATCACCTGTGTAAGTGTATTGAAAGCCCCCCTCCCTTATTCACACCTGAGTATAAGAGAGACTTCAAACTGATATGGAGTTGAGCCAGTTGTTTGGGTAATAACCCCTCTGACTCCTATTGCTTGCAATACATCTTGTTTTCCAGAAACCTACTGAGTGATGCCTGTTCTTTGTGAGTATATTGGGATTAAAGCTCCAAAGGTAAAAGCAGTTTTTGCAACACTCTCAAAAAGGTAACAGTGAGTGTCTCCATGACCTGATGGTATTCACAGATGGATACTGAGTGGTTTTCACATGTGGATGTAAAGGGACATGGGCACTGGGGATGCAGACAACCTTTTTATTTGTGGGGGCTAAAGTTAAAAAATAAAATAGCTGTTGAATATACTTTTTAAACTATCTAATTGTTGTAGCAGGGGCAGCCGCATATAAGTCACACAGTTTCCTTCAGCCTCGGATGGGTACAATGCTCTGAAGTGCTTGGCTGCTTGAAGTCCCTCTCTTTTCTCCCAGGGTGTCAGCTGGTTCTTGGTAGCAAGGGTCAGGTTGAAGGTCTCCCCTACAGCAGGCTATGGCTCCCGTATTCCCTAGATGTGAAATGACTCCACAAGAAGGGTGTCCTCTTGTGAAGGGGAAATCCATGTGCTGGGTGAGGCTCACCTGTCTGTGCTTCTGCTTTTTGCAGCCAAGCTGACTGTTTCCTTTTTCATCTCACAGAGGCTACTCATCTTTCTCTGTGCACTAGGACTTTTTGATATCCTCAGTCTAGGGAGACCTGGGATAGTTCCAGCCAGTTGCCATTCCTCTAGGGCTGACTCCAATTGGCCCTTCTCTTTTCCCTCTCCCTCTAAACCCACCCCTGACCCTGGCATGAGTTCCATGTGCTCTTTCCCCAAAGGTGGGTAGGCTAACCATCAAGGAGCCTGTGATTCTTGGCTGTCCTCTTTGTAGACCTTGACTAGGGTCCCATCATGCATGGGGGTCAAAAGGCCTCCCACTGCCATCTTGTTAGTAATCTTGTCAGTTCTCTGGGTGAGAGGAACCCAGGCTATTGTAAGTAAAATATAAAAGCAAGATAAAAGTGACTCTTCTCCAGTGTAATCACAGATCAGGTGTAGATTGTTCCCTTTCTCATGCTTCTTAATCAGGGGTCTCAAACATGCGGCCCGGGGGCCACATGTGGTCCGCGAAGCCCTTCCCTGCGGCCCGCCAAGCTTCCTGTCATCCCCCCCCCCCCCATAGCAGTTTGCGGGAGGGAGGGGCCAGAAGCAGAGGCTTCTCTGCTGCCTGACTGGGCCGCGCGTGTTTCTAGCTCTGGACTTCCTATATTGCTCTTGCTTTGTTTGCCAAACAGCTGTTGGTGGTGCCTAGCGCTTTCCAGGAGGGAATGGGGAGCTGCGTTCTCAGAGGAGGAGGTGGGGCAGGGGTGGGACCTCTTGGAAGGGGTGGAGTGGGGGCGGAGCCGGGGCAGCGAGGGCAGGGTGTGTGTCAGTGGTGCGGCCCTCGGGCCAGTGCACTAGTCCTCATGCGGCCCTCATGGTCATTTGAGTTTGAGACCCCTGTTCTTAATTCTGAAATCTTATGCCGGAGCTTCTAAAAAAGAGAGTTTTCCCAAGAAAATATGAATAGGGACAGGTGAATCCAGTTAATTAAATTCAGAAAAGGAATTTTACAAGTACATTTTCTCTGAAGTCATTTATTTTTACAGTGTCCAGTATTCAATCAAGATTTGAATGGAGAGGCTACAAAATTATTTAGAACTTGAAACCCATAACTCCAAATGTCTTAAACTTGTATTTGTTATGTGCTTCAGATGTATAGTTGTGATTTCAACCCAGATTGACTGATTACTCAGTTTCATCTGTTGTGAGCCAGCTGCCAGCTAACAGAAAGGTCAGTTCAAAAATTTCTCTGAATGTCAGCTGTTTTCTGAAGTGGTGAAGTTGAAAAAAATGATGTTGGTACCAGCAACCAATGAACATAGTTTATGCTCCACATTGAATTAAAATGGAACTTTGATTTGAAATGAGACAATCACAGCTCTACTGATGTATGATTTTTACATGTACACAAGGACAAAAACGGAAGACTTGCAGCTTATCAATGTTGCAGAAGAATTCATTTTCAAGAAACTCAGGGCAAAAATAATTGTTTGGAACTTTTTCAGATTGGTAAGTCATTCTTTTCATTTGTGCTCAAAAAAAGGAATGTTCTAATGAGTAGTTTTATACCATGACTAAACTGGTCAACATTTAATAATGAAATAAATGAGCCTCTGTCCCAAAGTTTATTTACTTTATTAACTCAATCCTAACTTCTGGAGAGATTAAAATCCCAAACGCCCAGTCAGTTATGCCCAGGAGGTAGGTGATTAAGGAACTGCCGAGGGCTTTGCATGTTACGTCACATAATGTCCCACAAAACCAAAGTGTAACCCTAAATGATGGACATTGCTTGGTTAATATTGCATCTGCATATCAATGAACTGATGTTTTTACTAAATGGTAATAAAAGTAAACTAAAGTTAAAATCTTACCTGTATTAATACTTATGACAAGTGATGAAGGTAATGGTTTTGTTCACATTCTGGGTCAATGTTTTTCTGTACTTCAGAGCCACTGCATAGTTTGACATAGTCTGACATGATAGAAATTTTCTAATCAATCAAGCAGTAAAAGGGATATTATGGATCATAACTGTAGTGTATTCTCAAAAATGATGTGGAGAAGCCAGCTCAAAACCTGTTCAAACAGTGATGTGATCACCAACCTTAAAAATGAATAACTAACTATAACTTAACTAAGTATAAACTAACTAATTCAAGGCATGAGACTGTCTAACTAAATAGACAATCATATAATATTGCTTGTTAATGTTGGTTTTAAGGTCTAGTTCCTTGCTCTCTAAATTGGCAGGTGACTGTTCTGGTTGGTTTACATAGATCATTGATAATCGTCCTTGGGAATCCTACAGTCATCTTTCTCAGGACTAATGTTGCAATTTAGGAATGGAGTGAACCATGGAAGTGCCGAGAAAATGGAGAGGGAAAATATTCATAGCTGTGAGGACACAAGTAGTAAGCATTTTGGGGGGAAAACTAAGAAATATGTTCTGGTAACAGACATGACTTCAGTTTTAGGGGAAAATATTTGCCTTGGAGAAGAAATATTTGTCACTGGCTTAATCAGTATGTTGAATGTTAATTTCCTTAGCTATTTTTGAAGTTGTATTTTTTTTAGGTTGTTTTCCTGTCAGTGTGTTTGGTGGTGATGCAGAGGCTGATAAATGATGCTGCTAAACATTAGCAGTAAAACATTTTGATATAATTTTACAGAAAAGTGAGGAAGATTTTAATTATAATATGGTCCATTTAAAAATATGGTATGAACTTAACATTGGTTGAGTTATATTCAGTAATTATTTAATCAGTGCTTGAGGATGTTAATAGAAGATGAAATAAATTTAACTGGAAGAACATGAACAGTTAGTGGTCTAATCCCCATGATGCCCCACTCTAGCATGTGAGCTGCTCAGCAACAGGAAGAAACACTTCCTTCTCATGCGGATCTGTTAACTTCTGGCTAAGCAACATTAAACTAATACTGGAAAATGGAATACAAATTGAGTACGTTAATGTGTATTGTATCTTGATGTAGTACAATGTATGTATATTGAATATTTTAACAGATTTAAAAATTTTCAAAAGAAAAGTTTCATTGAAAAATGGCCTTTTTCATTTTTTTTAAATAATTGAACATCTTCCACAATGTTGTTTACTGTTTTTTTTTAATTCAAAATTGATGTCAGGGTTTTTTTTAAAAATCCATGGAAAATTGTTAGTAGTAAGGAAAATATGGTAACTTTTGTAGGTTTTGGTCAAAATACCCTCCCCCAAGTCCATTTTGAATGAAAATAGGAAAGGTTTTTTCCTGGGTTTTTTTTTTTCAACCAGCTCTTCTCTACAAATCTATTTTGATACAAAAACTATGTTAAAAGAAGGATAAGATTGCAATGTGAAGCATTCCTAAGTTTGAAAATCATGACTGTGAAACTCTAACTATGCCTTCTTTTTGTATGTGCATTATCATTGTTTTTTATATGATCGCAAGTTCTTTCTCAAATATTACAATATCAGAATCATACTCTTGACATACTACCTAGATAAACAAGTAGATCTGTATACAGAATGTAAAAAAGTAGTATTCCCAAAGTTAAGAGAAATAATTTAATATCTTTCATAATTAGGGTTTATTTTTATAGTCTTCTGACTAAATTTGTTTGCTTCCCATGTTTTTGCAGAAACACCTTTCAGCCTCACCCTCTCTCTCTCTCTCTTCTGTCCTCCAATTATCTTATTCACACAATGGGAGGGAAATTGAATCAATCCGAGGTCCATTTTGCACCTCATTGTGTGATCTCTGTGGAAGCATCTCTCCTGATTCTTTCCAGTCTCTCTCTAACCCATTGCTCTTTCATTAGTGCACACGGGCTCCATTCAAACAAACACCTGTCACGGATGGTGTAAGTATACTTAATCCTGCCTTTGCACGGGTGGAGGGACTCACTAGTTGTTGACCTCTTGAGATCCCTTCCAGCTTTCTTGTTTCTACAATTCTAAGATTCTATTCAGAAGGCACAGAGCGTTTGATACAAAGGGACGTGGCTTTATAGGAACAATATGAAGGAGAGTGGAAGTGGACATGGATTCTTTCATGTAGATTTTACACTATTTTCTGCCCCAAACTCTCTTCTCAGTGGGGCTGCCTCCCTCCACTCCTCCCTGCCTCCGGCAGCGCTTACCTTTTCTCAGCCCCTGCACTTCAGTGCCAACCCAGCAAATACAGTGGGAAGCAAAGAGGAGCCTGATAGCCTACCAGGCTCCTCAGCTTTCTGGCTGGCATGTTACCCAGGATGTCTTGGTCCCCATCTCTCTTTCTGCCAAGCTGCCTGCTTTATTTTTTGTATGATTTTTTTTTACAAAGGAGAAACATATTTTTCTATCAGTCAATCATCTCTCAAAAATGGCTAACACTTTTTGTCACAAACCTTCAAAAAAAGCCAACCTCATAAGGAAAGGAATCATGTCAAATTTTAGCAGAAATGATGGTGTATTGACAAAATACAGCTTTCTAAAATGAGGCTTCTGATAGAAGGGATTAGGTATCCTTAACTATAGGCATCACTATAGAGCTAAGTGGGAAACTGTTTTTCCATACTGCAAAACTTTTTGAAATTTAAAACAATTTTCATTTCACAATGGGACAAAGCTAGCACCTTTTTTTTTTCTTTTTCAACCCCCCCCCCCCCAAAAAAAAAAACCCAGCAGGAGAAAGATGTGGGAGATTCAAGTTCATGATCTGAATTTGAATCGGATTATCCCACCACTTGCATGTGCACTCGTGCTTTCAGTTCCATTTCTGGTCCATGAAGCCTTTCTCCATGAATGTTTAATCAGAATTAATACCATTCCACAAAAAGTGTTGGGTTTCAACCAGTGGCCATTTTCCAACAAACCACTAAAAGCTTTGTTAGAAAATTCTCGATTTAGTCATTATGCATCCCATCTATAATTATTCAGAGTCAAAGCTCATTATCAATTTTCACAAATTGCTCCCAATAATAAAATGTGAAAGAAAATTGAATACGGCCTGTTGCAATGGGCTTTGCCTTTCAACATCCAGTTGTGGCTGATGCCTCAGTTTTCTTCCTTGGTCTGGTATAATCACATACAAAATGTTACATGCACATACTAAAGTTCCAAAAACAGTCTCCCCTCATGGAGTCTGGTTTCTTAATCTATGAATGTCCCAACACTTACTGGAAACCAAGCCTGTCCACACCTTCTCTTCAGGCTTCTGCAACCCTCCATTAGGGTCTGTGAACAGTTCCCTTCCTCTCTTTCGTGGGTTCATTCTTTAGAACAGGCATTATAGGCATCTGGAGAAACATAACAGCTCCCACAGGTCTCCCTCTGAAGAGACTAGCAAGTGCTCCTTCCATGTTCTTTCTAACTTTCTTTCTAGACTGAGAAAGTGGCTTGTCTTTTTCCACTTCCTCACTTTGCAGAAGGTCTTTATTCTAGTTTACAAATCTAATGAATCTGCACTGCAAGTACCAGAATTCCTTGAGAGGAAAATCAGGCTCAGGGCAGCTGTAAGTCTTCAGATCTCTTAAAGTCCCAGCTCACTCTGTGACCTGGCCAGATTCTTACCATCCTTAATCACAAACTAAGTAGTATCTTACTATGCAAGTAGTCAAATTTAAACCAATGGAACAACTTACAGAAAGAGAAAGAGAGACTATTTAATGATAGGGTAAGGGGAGAAGAATCTGACTTGATGGTACCAAACAAAATGTTTGTGTTGATTAAAAAAAAATAAAAAATTCAAGCATCCCACTTAGTGGGGAAAAAAATGCCCACATAACAAAAACTTTGGGACTTAACAATGCTATATGTGGAGTATAGTTTAGTTCTGAAATATCTGAAAACTGTATGATCTACCAGAAGCGTTAGTGTGCACTTTATTCTTGAGCTCATGAGTTATCTATCACTTTCTAGAATATTTTGTAAGAGGGTTCATTGGTAAATTTGTCTAAATATTCTGAATTTTATAGACCTTAGTGCTTTTCTGTGGTGGTCTGACCCTTGATTCTCAGACTTTTAAATCCCTAGGTAAATGGCTGCCAAGGACTGATGAACACAGACATTTCAGTAACAGTCTTACGTTAAACTGACAGATCAAAGGCAATCTGTGTATTTTCTGTCATGTAAATGCCCTTAGGACAGTTCAGAGATTCAAATCAGTATTGAAGATGAACTGATCCCAGTGAAACTCTACACATGGTCTATTTGTGCATCACAGAAACAGAGGTTTCTTAGTAATTCTTCTAAAGTGAAAAACTATACCTGTAGAACATACCGTATTTTTCGCCATATAAGACGCTCCAGCATATAAGACGCACCTAATTTTAAAGGCGGAAAATCTAGAAAAAAAAGATTCTGAACCCCCTCCGCCGAAAAGCCGCAGATTTTTTTAAAAGCGCCGACCCCCCCCCCCCCTTGCCGGCTGCACCCCTGCCCTAGTCCCCGCAGCTGCACCCCCCCCGTCCCCGCCGCGCTGCCGGATCCACCTGCCCCCCCCCTGGTCCCCGCCGCGCTGCCAGGTCCACCTACCTACCCCCCCCCGTCCCCGTCCCCAAACCCCAAAACCCCAAACAATGACAGGCACAGCAACTCACATTGGTGAGCCTCATTGTTAAAATGCTACTTCAAAGCCTCCCTAAGCCATATAGCTCCCCATTGAGCTGCTCTTATAGCCCTGATAACTGGTTGCTCAAAATCAGCAGACAGCTGATCCACCTCCGCGCTCCACCCCTGCGGAAACTTCTCCGTCTACAGCGGCGTCCCCGTCCCCGCCGCTGCAGCCAGGCTGCCGGGTCCGCCTACCCCCCCCCCGCCATCTGCGCCGCCGCCCCTCCCCCGTCTCCGCCGCGGGCGGGCTGCCGGGAGCGTCCCGGTTCCCCCCTCCCCGCCGCGGGCAGGCTGCCGGAAGCGCCCCCGGCAGCCCGCCCGCGGCGGGGAGGGGGGAACCGGGGCGCACGCACGGTTTTTTTTTTTTTTTTTTTTTTGTGACTGCGGGCGGGCTGCCGGGCAGTATATTCGCCCTATAAGACGCACCAACTTTCCCCCCCCCCCCCGTTTTGGGGAAGAAAAAGTGCGTCTTATAGGGCGAAAAATACGGTATTATCAAGTTAGTTATATTTTTGTTTTATGGATGAAAAAATTAGAAAATTTGCTTCCCTAATAGGTGTTTTGAAGTACACAATTATGTCTGCATCTCTGAACTGATCCTAAAAGGAGAAACACCTAATGAAAGGAATTCAGGCTAAAATTTTCAAAGGAGCCCGAGGGAAACGAATTTTAGAGTGTTTTAGCACCTAGCTCATTTGAAAATACTAGTATTAAAGTTTAAAAACATATTGCCAGAAGCAGCAAGTCTGAGAGAAGCCAGATATTGGAAATTAAGATGTAATAAGCACTACTCTCTGCTAGATAGGAAAATAGAAGTTGGCATGTCAGATCAGATGAATCATCCATCTAGTCTGGTAGTTTGTTTCCAAAAATATCCTATCAGGTTCCTTTAGAAGGTGTATGGAATCCTGTAAGGGGATAACCTGCCAAAAGGGGAAAGATTTCATTTTCATGTGATATCCATTACAAGTTGGTTTATCATCTGAAACATGAGCGATTATATCCCATCTAAAACTTGTATGATGGTGTGGTATTTTGTTTTTCCATTTGTACTACTGTAACTCTGAATGCTTATCTGGTGTCCCATTTTTAAGTTAGGGAAATATGAAATGTTTTCCTAATATTTGATCTAAATCTCCCTAGCCAGAGATTAAGCCCATTACTACTTGTCCTATCTTTGATGGACTGAAGAACAACTTTCATAAAAACTCTAATATATTTGAATATAACAGATCCCCTGTGCCCCAAGTCTTTTCTCATCATTTGCTGAACACATAGCAGAGGGAAAAAGATGGGCTGATGGAAATGCCTGTCTGTATTGATCGACTATTGACCAAGCACTACATTAACAACAAGTTGAATTAGGCCAGAAACATGGAATATTAATTGCTTCCGATCATGATTTCAAATTCAAATGAGTTAGTTTCCTCTGAGTTCTGAATTGCTTTGTAACAAACCTGTGCTGCTGCTGTTATCATCACCTGCTAAACTACAAGCCTCCAGCATCAAAGGCCTTCACCATTAGAGCTGCAGGAGAATCATTGTTGGCTGTAGTAATTTTTCTAGCATTTAAGCTCTCAAAGAGTTTGGCAGCAAGTAGGGGGTGAAATGAGTGGATGCGCAAAGGATATAGTATTGTCTAAATTACTGACATGAATGTGTGCTCTTAAGGATGTGGTAAGGCAGTAAATCTTGCAAAATATCTGAATGTATATTGTACGCAATAATGTAAAACCATAGCAAAATACAATACAATATAGGCATACCTCAGTGCATAAAGCACCAGACTTGGTCTATGAAAGATGATAGACCATTTTACACTCTAATCCATCTCTCAGAGTTGAGAATATTGTCCCTTTTTACTAAAAATAGCTACAAAGTCCAAAGGATTTCTGTGTATGGTCACTCCCCCCCCCCGCCCCCGCCCCCCGATCCTGTGTGTATCTGTGTGTGTGGTTTTTACATACAAGATTTTTTTAAAAAACTTCTTAAATGTTTTTGTGAAATGGGATTGTGTTGAAACATCTCATTTCAAATCCAAAACTTTAAGGGTTTGGCTACACTTGCACATTATACTGCAATAAAGCCACCTAGAGTGCTCTACCTTACTTCCCGTCCACACTAGCAAGGCACGTAGAGCTCTCTGACCCCCTGGCTGGAGCGCTCCTGGTACTCCACCTCAGCAAGAGAGATAACATCTGTTGTGTATTGGCTGAGACGCTCCAGTGTCAGTGTAAACAAGAAATTGCTTTACTGTGCTCTGATTGATTGACTTCCAGAAACATCCCATAATCCTCTTAAATCAAGTGGCCACTCTTGCCATTGTTGTGAAATTGGCTGTAGGAATGTGGAAGTGCCCTTTCAAAGCTCCATTTCAGACAGAGGCTGCTTATCTGCTCCAAGAAAAAGAAGCCATTTACTGTTTGCTTTGAGTGAATGAGTGAGGGGAAGGGGGGTCTGAACTTACAAGACAGCATGCTGAAACACTCTCAGTGCCCCAAAAACCCACCCTCTCTCCCCCCACATACACACAATACACTTCCTCTCACACTCCACTCCACTCCCTGCATTTGAAAAGCACGTTGAAGCCACGTGAACACTGGGATAGCTTCCCATAATGCACCGCTCCCAATGCAGCTGCAAGTGCTGCAAATGTGGCCATGCCAGTGCGCTTGCAGCTGTCCGTATGGACAGACTGTGGCGCTTTCCCTACTGCGCTCTCCGAAGGCTGATTTAACCCAAAGTGCTCTACATCAGCAAGAGTAGCCAAGCCCTAAGTTTTCAATTGATCTCCCTCTCTCTTTCTGACTGTTAACCCTGGACCTCAGAAATCTTACTATTGAGAACATAGTTGAAATTGATACATTTCCATTCAATCTTTGAGCTTCAAAAAAGCATGTTTCAATGAACAAAATGTTTAGCTGAAAATGTTCCGACCATCTCTACTCAAAATCTCCACTGAAAATCTCACTGTTAGGTCTGGTCTACGCTATGCTGTAAATTTGAATTTATCCACCTTGAATGAATCCTTCCACTTTGCCGTCCTCACTACAATGCCATTTATGTTGACCTAAAGGGGTCTTCAAATCAATTTCCAAACTTCTGCCCGACAAGAGGACTAGCGCTTAAATCACTGTTTCTTGATTGAACTAGTGTTAGTGAGGATGCAATTTGACATTACTGGCTTCCGGGAGCTATCCCAGAGTCCTCCAGTGTGACCGCTCTGTACAGTGCTTTGAACATGGCTGTACTGGGCAGTTAGACAGGAAGAGCCCCGGGAACTTTTGAATCTCATTTCCTCTTTGGCCAGCATGGCAAGATCTCCTGCACAGCTCACCATGCAGAGAGACCATGGAGTCCCAGAATCGAAAAAGGGCCCCAGCATGGACCGCAAGGGAGGTGCTGGATCTGATCACCATATGGGGAGACAAATCTGTGCTGGCAGAACTGCAATTTAAAAAATAAAATAAAAAGAACTGCCAATACATATGCCAAAGACTCCATGGGCCTGATGGAGAGAGGCCACAACAGGGACACACAACAGTGCCATGTTAAAATTAAGGAGTTGAGGCAAGCCTATCAGAAAACCAAAGAAGCTAACAGACGCTCCAGGTCACAGCCCAAGACATGCCACTTCTACACTGAGCTGCATGCCATTCTAGGGAGGTGTGCCACAACTACCCCACCTGTGTCTGTGGACTCCACTGATGGGGTGACTGTGAGCATGGCAGAGGATTTACTGGATGAGGAAGATGAGGTGGAAGAGGACTATAACGGAGAGAAGTCTAAGGAATAGGCAAACGGAGACACCTATCTCCCCGAAATCCAGGAGCTGTTCATCAGCCTGGAGCTGGTAACCTCCCAACCCTCCCAAGAAGGTATCCTGGAAGGGGTACAAGGCAGCCCTGGTGAGTGTCCCTTGGTCAATGGAGAGCCCGCTTGACAAGCTATTGTTTTTTAATGATTACTGTGCCCTGAGGACTTGGGGTGCAAGAGTGTCTGTATCTTAAAAAAAATCCTCCCAGCAGTTCCCCGAGCTTTTTTTTGTGTGGGAATGGGGGTGGGGGTTTGAATCTGGATGGCAGCGCTGGTGTTCCCGGTGCCAGGATAGGGATATGCGTTCCGTCTATAGCCCCGCCACAGGGAACCCCATTGTTGCAAAGCCATCTACTACAGCCTGCACATTTCCCATGACCCTTGACAGCATCAGTTCAATGATTGTGTTGGCCACTTGTATCACTGCAGCCCCCACTGTAGATTTACCCACTCCGAACTGATTGCTGACTGACCAGTAGCTGTCTGGCATGGCAAGCTTCCAGAGGGTTATCACCAATCACTTTTGAACTGTGCAGGCTGATCGCATCTTGGTATTCTGGTGGTTCAGGACAGGGGAAAGAAAGTCACAGAATTCCATAAAGATGCCCTTAAACATGTGAAAGTTTCTGAGCCACTGGGAATCGTCCCAGACCTGCAGCACTATGCGGTCCCACCAGTCCGTGCTAGTTTCCCGGGCCCAGAATCACCGTTCCATTATATGTGCCTGCCCCATTGTCTCCAGGATCCCTAAGCTGCTGGTGGCACTGCATTTGGGGAGGTCTGTGTCCAAGTCCTCCTCACTCTCATGACCGCCCTCCCTTCGCATTCTCGCACGGGTTTTCCCTTTCTGCATACATTACACAATAATTTGTGAGCTGTTTAAAATGCCCGTAATTGCTATGATGAGCTGAGTGGTCTCCATGCCCACACTACTATGGCATCTGCACGGGAAGTCCAGGGAAAAGGGCAGAGCTGGGAGCAGAAGTGTTCGACTAAGGAAGAAAGGAGAAAGACGAGTAAAGAGATGCCACTCGGCAGGTGTTGCCGAAGCCACCAGACTTGATGTGCTTTTTATGAGTGCCTGGAACATGGAAGGGTAGCAGGCAACTCAATGTAGTTTCAGGATTGCCTGGAGTACAGTAGGATAGCAGCTGGAGGGCCAGAGGTGCTGATGGGATGAGAATAGAAATTCCAGCCTACAAATGAAAGGACTTGCAAGGTAGCTTCATAGTGGCTGGGGAGCAGAGTTCTAGCAGGAGCGGTGGCTGACTGATCACTGCTCTGTCTGCCAAAAGCAGTATGGGGTCTTCAGGCCCGAAAGGTCCAGCGGGGGCTGCGGGAAGTGTCTGCCGCACCTTGCACAGAGGAGGGGTGGGTGATGGGAAGTGCGAACGAAAACCTGTGAGACTGTTTTTGCCCCATCATGCAATTCTTTACCCAGAATTCCAAGGGGCCGCGGGGACTGCAGGCGACCTGAGAGTCGACACTAGCCATGGAACTATGAACGCGATCTGCCGAATTAGCCCGCTTACTGGGGATACACACAATCGAATGTATACCATTGGCTTTCTTAAATCGAACTCTAAAAAGTCGATTTTAGTTTGTATTGTAGACAATGCCTTAGTTATCATGGAAACTGACAACTGATGGCATTGGTCATCCTGCGTCCTGGGGGGAGGAGTTGGGAGGGGTGCGCCTGCGCCCTGTGCCCTGAGGGGAGTGGGTGGGAGGATGCGCCGGCCTCCCTGCACCCGGGGGAATAGTGGGGTGGGCCACCAGCCGCCGTTTTAATTGTTACTCACCCGGCAGCGCTCTGGGTCTTTGGCGGCGGGTCCTTCGGGTGAGTAACAATTGAAAAGGTGGCGGACGCCCTCTCCTCACCCCCGGGCCAGGGCAGCCAGTGCACCACGCCCTCCTCGCCAGGGCGCAGGGTGGCCAGCGGCCCCCTCCCCCCCATATTTCCTATGGCTCTTGATTATCCGGGATTTTATTAACCGGGATTAATTTTTTCCCTAGCATCCCGGATAATTGAGAGTCTACTGTACTTCTATAAGCCACAGCATTTATAAATAATACCACAGGAAAAGCTTTATATCCATAATCAAGTTTACATGGATAAGTGATCAGAAGGCAGGAATTGCCAAAGCTAAGGCTGTGTAAACAGCTTTAAACTTTTCCCCTTGTGCATTCATGCATCAAGATACATTCCTTATTATGTGATCACACAGTATTTTTCTAATAATAAAATGTAATATTATTGTAACCTAATTACACATGTCTTGAAAACATGGCAATCAGATGCATTGTATTTTCATTTCTAGTAAATTCATTTTAAAAAAACACTGACGTTGTAGTTATAAGAGTAGTCTCTAATACATAGATGGGCGGGTGTCACAGACCTACAGATCAGTGCTATGCCCCTGCTTCCCTTTTCTTGGAGAAACCCCTTTAGTGTGCCTGACCCATGAGGAGTGCCACTCTTCTTTCAGGGTAGGTCTTGCAGCCTCTTAGACTCAAGTTTCTTGGCTCCAGCACTCCTGTTTCACACTGTGAGCTCTGCTCAGCATGTCTAATTGAAATATTGTCCTGCTGCTATACTTGTGTGTTCTTCAGGGATTAATGTACCTCAGCAAGTATTTGCAGTGACACCCAAGCAGCATTTGCAAAACAGATTAGGATTTATTAGTCGACTGGAACACCGCATTGGAAGGTCTTAGGTTAGCATAGACTCAGAAATAAAGGTTAAAGCATAGTCCATTTTGATCAAGCTAGAGCAAACCACCAGCCAAACCAGAGCTCTGTTTTGCTCTGGCTCCTTAATCAGTCTCAGGAGTGAGCAGCCAGCTTCCTCCAGAACTAGGAGCTGGTCCCTTCCATTCCCTTGTTCTACAGGCAGGGTTTGAATCTCAGCTCAGCTTCCCTGCTGAGAAGTTTCATTTGATTTGTTGTTGGGACTTCCTATTGTGTGGTAGATATTTTTGAAGTAATGTTATCTACAGCAGTAGTTCTTCCCTTCCAGCTGCCTAAATGATGTATATTCCTTACACCTCAGATATTTTTCTAGGCTCATGGACAGGGAATAAATATTTCATGTGTGGAATTGCACACATAGGGCTAACTTATGGCTTTTATACCACTACCCTGTATAGGGAAGCAGTGCAGAATTGCAGTGCACAGCAGTAAGACTGAGGAGATCATCTGAGGTGAAGAGGTGAACATCTTGCATCAGCTATTAGGCTGAGACAATTCCCCCCGCCCCCCCCCCCCAACTCCTCACATACAGTGTGCCTGCCCCCTTCTATGGGTCAGTGCACAAGGAAAGGAAAAGTAATAAAATATCCAGTGCAGAAGGATCAATGTACATGAAGGGATAAAAACTCAGAATACAGTTCACAATGTCATCTAATTATTTTGAGGATACATTAATAATGTATTCGATTGTAGTTATTTTTGTTACTGTTTCCCAGTGCATAATACCTTATTCACAGTCTAACATAGGACAAGCTAAGAAAATGTTTTAGCCTTTAAAATGGAGGAATCTCAACAACAAGGTAGATCCAAATCCAAATCCAAATGTATAATTTATTATTAGAAATTCATTTTAGGAAAGCATGGTGTTGGCCAATCCTAAATTCAGTCACAGGTCATGTGAGACTATTGTGACATTCAGAATGGTCCTCAACATGGCAAGATTTCAGGGTGACATTTAGATGGAACTTTTTAGAAATATATCACGTCCTCAGGAAAGTACTGCAGAGTAGAGCAGATTTATAGAGCTGGGAGCCTATTATGCAGAACTGTAGATCACTGCTGTCTACCAATGAGACTAGCTTTTTGCTAATATTCCCCAAGTGTCCTTTGTCTTCTCCTTTCCTTGTTGAAGTAACAATTCAATTTGATAGGTTTTTTATATTTTGCTGGAAACACTAAAGCTCTATCTTTACTTTAATCACTTTGTCCATCCATTGACTATTTTTTCCTTTAACTATTGCTTCCATTTAGTGGTAAGTGGCATGTTTGCTTCAGGCAGTGAAATCAACACATTGTAAATATAATAATGTAGTTAAGATCTGAATAATACATTTCAATATACATGCTCCATATGCCTGAATACTGTATTTATACAAAAATAAATAAATGAAAATAACTTCAGGAGTATGATATTACTCTGTAGAATGTACTGTTATCCTGAGACAAATGTACTGTTCAGAAACTGGGAAACCATAAAAAGAAATGCATCAAATGCCTGTAGTTACTTGTGTGTCAAACTTGGTGAAATGACTGTTATAAAACATTTACATAATGCTGAAAATGTACATGGCATTTTATGCAACAGATAATAATCCTTCCTAGAATTGTAAAAGCGTACAGTCCCAGATAAATGTCCATTCTATTAAAAACAAATCTGTGCCATCCTATGACTTCTTGCTTATCATTAGACTACATGCTGCATCTATTCTGAACCTCACAGTGACAACAGCAATAGAATTTAGGTCTTCCTGTTCTGACTCCACAAGCACCTGAAACTTGAGCGTATGGAGAATCTCTAGGTTTGTGTGTGCTCTCCCCCCCCACCCCCCCCCACTGGGTCCATGTGTGGATCACCTGCCTTCTGGATGGAAGGGAGGTTTAGCTGCCTGTGCAGCAGCATCCTGGATCTTCCCTAAACCTGGAAAAGTCCTCTCCCTATAGGTGCTGGAACTAAGGGTGCTGTGGATGCTACCACCACAATCCCTGCCTTGAAGCAATTTCCATTATATACAAGGTTTATAGTTTGGTTCAATGACTCTCAGCACCCCTCTACAACAATGTTCCAGAACCCCTGCCTCTCTCTGCAACCTGAGATCTGTTCAGGAGACGGAGGCAGAGAGTGGCTGAGCCAGGCCAAGGGGCAGGCAATCACCACCATTCCCACCTTGCAGAATGTTCAGAAAAGGTTCAGAAAACACCAGGGTGAGGTATATTACTGTTCAGTATAGCTACCTTAGAGACATGGAACAGTCTGTAATAGTATGGGTCTTATCGGATTTTGTGTCAATTTTCCCATGGAGAGGCTCCTGTACCTGCTTCCCCAATCAGCCCAGGCTTGCTGCTTTCCCCAGCCACAACCCTCTGCAGGGCTGGAGCGGGTGACCACCGCACCGCACCCTGTTGTTTCTTAAATTTAGCCTGAGTGCAGGGTGGCTGAGGCTGATTGAGGTTTAACTCAAGCTATAACAGTATTAAGCAGTCCAAAGATAAATGAGGCTACTGTGCCATAGCAATAGCATTTACCACATTTAGCTGTTTATCACTAGAATCATATGAGACCTTACACTGTGCACAATGTTTTGTTATAATAAATCAATGATCTCCTCCTTAAAAGAGAAAAGCTGTCTTCACTGAAACAGTTCTGTAAACTTTAATAGCAAACCTTTTAAAAATCTATGAACTGGTTGGGAAGCATCTATTGAAAGGATTTCCCCCCATCATTCAGTTTTATCTTGAATGTTAACTGCTTGTCAATAAGGAATCATAATCTCACAGTGGGGAGAAGTTATGTAGGAATTATTTGGAAATGATCAGATGTGACTACATCCATCTTCTGTGCCTACCCATCAGGATTCTACTGAAATTTTCAAGCCAAAAGATGCAAACACATGAGAGTATTAGTAGTGAGAAAAGAACCATTAGGCTGATCCACTGTGCAGTGGTCTAACAACTGATTGCATATGCAACAGTTCTTAATTCCTTGGAAAAATATATTTCTAATCAATCAGGCAAAAGTTATTCAGAATTAAACTGAATAAATGCTCATCACAGTAGGTTGTTTCTTGAAAGGAGGGAATGTGACCTACTTTGAGCACCTGCTGGAAGAACTGTGCATTTCAGTGGACATGAGTGAATCCCAGGAACCATTTGTAACTGTTGACTGTATTAATCTGGAATCCCACATCTCTGAACAATAAAGGGTCAAATCCTGCCATTGGCTCATGCAGGACTCTCATTCACTTTAAGTGGTAATGGGATTTGTATAATAAGGGGAATTAAACATAAATATCAAAGGGCAGAATTTAGCACTAAAAATTTGCTGCTCTTCTCTCCATATAAGTGTATTTCAACAGCAAATTTTGAAGAATTCAGATTGAAGATGACACATATGAAGAATTGCATTACTATTCTCTAAGAAAGCACAGTGCTCCATTAATTAAGCCTTGTTTATTACCAAAATATATAATGGATAGAATTGGTCAGAAATTTTCCAGCTAGATGACTTTCAGATGGAAAATGCAGTTTGTGCAAAATTGATATTTTGTTCTTTGTTGAACGGATCTGAAATGTTTAGTTCAGAATCAGTTCAATAAAACTTTCAACTGTTCCCTTTTAGATCATTGTCTTTGGGAATTGTAGTTTGGACCCCCATTCTCACCTCCAGGCTGAGCTCCCTGACGCTTACATCTTCCATAATGCAATGCAGATTTCCCTGTGACCAAGCTCTGTGTGATGCATTATGGGGATGAGTGCATCATAGAAGACATAGGCCAGCCAAGAAGCCCGGCCCATAGGCGAGAATGGGATCATCAGGTTCCCAATTAAGACTTGCATGAGACAATACACCACAATGGAAAAATATGTTTTAATGTTGACCAACTTGGAACAAAGTGTTTTGGGTCAATTCAGCAAACCAAAATTAAATTTCAATTTGGAAATGTCAAAATGAAATGTTACACGTTAATATTTTTTAACTGAATTTTTATTAGAATCTCTGTTCCCTGTAAAATTTTGAGTTTAATTTTTGCCCCAGTTTGCGATAAAAACAATGGCTGAAATGTTGGAATTTAAGCTTTGTTGGGCTTCTTCCTACTACTTCAATGGATAGATTTCTTTTTTTTTTCCAGTTCAGGGAGAGGCCATAGAATGCTGCTATTGCTTTTGAGAAAATGAGCTGAAATAGCTTCTGCTAGTATTCCAGTCACAAAGGAGCAGGGAGTTCAGACTAATCAGGGAACCAGAACCAACCCTATGTGACTTTTGTGAATCAACTGACCTAGCTAAAAATTTAACAAAGCAATGTGAAAATTTGTAAGAATTATCAGTAATCCTAGTAGTAAAAATAAACTCCGAAAAATGGAATGAAGTTTTATTTAAAAAAAGGAAATCTGAATTGCAAATTTGTTCCAATGTGAACACTGCTTTGTGAACTTGAAAAGTATTTTGTTTTATGAAAACATGATTTCCCCCTGCAATAATTATATTCTACATTTTACAGTATATGAGAGGGAAATTGCAGTTGAACTCTGGCCTATTTCTACATTTTTCTCATTTATCATCAAACATTGCTACCACTGTCACCATTCTAGATTATTCTGCAGGACTAGAAATCTTTCTTGGATCTCAATTTCACAACAATTAATTGCCTGCATATTTATTGATTATCTGGCACCAGAAACTTTACTGCATACATTTTTAGTATCTCTTTCTGCACAAATTCCATTTACTAAAAGCTTGCATTTATCTCTGAAGTAGCCACCAGTACATAACTAATAAGTACAGTTGCTCAGTGGTTTGAGAAAGATTTCCTATCTATATAATGGTGAATGCTGGTAGAACAAGTCAAAACTTTCAAACCATTAAAACCATTGTGTGACCATAGTATATTAAATAATCTCATAGACTGAGTTAAGATTCTAAATTGCAGAATTCTGTTCATCTATTTGACTTCACCAAAGTAAAAAGCAATAGAAATCTTAAAATAGGTTTAGTAATCTGCAGGGTTAGACAATATTTTCCAGTTAATTAATTCATAATTAGAATCCTGTTTACTGGTCTTCCACTGCATCACTTACTTTTTATGCCCTGATTTTTATTGTTACTATCCTCTGAATGTTGGAGAAGTATATTTACCTTAGTTTAATTAACTTCCTCAGAATAGCATAATTGGAGCTACAGCTTGGTAAAGCTGAGGGTCACTGCACCTTCTCTCTGACTGGGGATTTAAAAGCTTCCAGTTGATAAAAAATGCATGGCAGGATATCCAGCCATTAACCTGATTTCAGCTAGAAGAAATCTGCTAATGCTTGCACATTTCCAAACTATACTTGTGAGTTTGAAAAGCTCATCACTTTCTCCTTTCTATGCAAATTTCTTAAAATTATGAGAAGCACTGATATTGAGTGATGAAGAAAATATGTAATGCTTGGCTGGATTAGATATGGAGATGACACCTGATACATTTGTTTTAATGAAGGAATGGAAGTATCTCTCAACACTTCATTATTTTATTAATGATCTACATCCTCAGCAAAAGCTTTACAGATGTAATATGGGAGAATTTCATGTGCTAGACTACACCGACATGCTGCAGAAGGGAAGTTGTGTAGTGTATTCAGGGGATTGTCGTACCCTTGTTAACTTTTCCTATCCGTACTGTATTTCTGAATTTTGCATGCCTCTGCTATAGCAAACTAAGGAGGCAAAAACGGTTCTGGAAGAGGCCATCACAGTAGCTTTTTGAAAAATGTTGACTATTATAAAGACTCCATTATAAAGTAAACCCGCATTAGTCAGTTAGCTATCTTTTTACCAGTTACAGTGGGTCTGGGACCATTCATTCTAGTCAAATGCATGTTGAGCAATGTGAATATTGGAAAAAGTCAGCTAAGAATTTACATTACAAACTCTTGAAATTTGTTAGAATTTTGTTTTTTGTCCCCTTTTGAGATTTAGTGTCTTCTGCTGACATCAGTGAGCAAGACACTAAAGCTGCTGCCCCTCTGCAGAGTGGTAAGCATATTCCAGGAACCTGAGATTAGCTTCCCAATGGAGAAGCCAGTGGTATCAATCGGGGAATATTCTAAGTGTAACTTTCTCTATTTATATATATGCATGTGTGTGCACACAGGGTGGTCATAGGACAGAGGTGGTCACAAACAGCATGTAGATAGCCTCTTCTTTCAGAAAGCTCAGCTTAGCACTGTGGCAATTTGGGGGAAACCTACCAGAAAAACTTACGAATTTAGGTTGACATTATGAAAATTACTGTATCATTGAATACCCCAATGTAAATATGGAGTCCACCGTAGACAGATAGGGCTGTGTCACATCCCTCCCAGACAAGTACAGTTGGAAGGAGATAGTAGAACTCAGTGAGCACCTGCTCAGATTGAAGTACCTTAGAATAAGGTAGAAGATACTAAGGTTTGGAGGATGGAAAATTACCAACAGAAGGTGTAGAGGGATGGTATGGCCCCCTGCTGGCTGGGAGGGAGATAACCCCTGGCAGATGCCAGAGGGGGTGGAGCCAGGGCCTGTCAAGCCCCGCCCCCGGAAGGTCAGGGGCCAACCCGGAAGTAGAAAAGCTCTGCCTCAGAGCTCACTTGGGAGGCAGCCAAAGGAGAGGCCAGATGCTCTGGGGTTGGCTTCAGCCAGGGAGCCGCCGGGCCAGCCGCCCACCCGCTACCGGAAGGAGCCGCCGGGCCAGCCGCCCGCCCGCTACCGGGAGGAGCCGCCGACAGAGCCCTGCCCCTATTACCCGGAGGAGGACTTGCTGGACCTGCCCCCTGACAGTGACCCCGAGGAACCCATGAACCTGGAACCCTCGGAGGACCCAGGAGAAGCCCAGGTACCGTGGGAGGAGGAGTTAGGAAGTAGCCCGGGGGGAGACCCCGAGCCAATGTCAATGTGTTGCGGCCAGGATCCCCACTGACTGCAGCGAGCCTTCCGCTGCTAGGGCCCCGGGCTGGGGCGCAGTGGAAGTTTCGCTATCGGTGGGTGGCAGTCTCCCCCTCGACCAGGCACCTGGCCTATAGACTCCTGCTATTGCTCAGTCCCTGCCTAAGGGCCTGAGCCCTGACTTTGTTGTTGCACCGCCCTGCTTCAGGGCCGGACTATGGACTAGTGCCCAGTCCCTGCCCAAGGGCCTGAGCCCCGACTGTTGGTTGTGGCCTGCCCTGCACAGGGCTGGGGCCTGTTGAACTACAACAGCTCAGCCCCGCTGGGGCCTGAACTAGAACGCCCTGGGGCATTGGTGGCCCACCTGGCCTCAGGCTTGGGCCGCTTAAGATACCCGCCGTCCCCAACCCGACAAGGGACCCGAACAAGGCGGAGCGATACCCCACCGCCCCGCGAGGGGGCGATGTCGAGTACCGCTCCCCTACAGAAGGACAAAGGAACTAGGTGTTGGTTATGGAATGCATAAACTTGAGAGACACTCAGAGTAAGACCAGAAGTGTTGGGCAGGAAAGTGGTAAAGAGCCAGGCATGTAGACATAGCAGGGGAGGCTCAGTTTATATGCAGGACCAGCTAAGGTAAAAGCAAATTGACCTGGAGAGTGGTTCCATGATTGAAAAGACAAACCATGTGTTGCAGGAGGAGGACCCTGTGTGGCCCCAGAGAACTCTGACCCCAGCCCAAATAATGCTCTGGAGTGGTGAAGAAAATGAGGAAGGAAAATGTGTGTAGGTTTTTTAAAATGTTTCCATTGATTTTTATATTTCTCATGTGATTAAAGAGCAGTGGTGGTTTAGAATCTTGTGCGAAATCTCACAGTCTGTTTTGTGTTATACCTATCACATGCCCTGAAAGAGTTAACTTGTGGACCCAGAAATCACATGTCTGGAGTTCTGGGACAAAGTGAGTTTAACCTATGGGGTAGAGTGAGTGGTCAGCATTTGCAACGAGGGTTAAGCCGTTCACAATGGGGTCAAAGCTCTTGAGGAGGAAGGGGGTTAGAAAGAGGATTTGTACTTTAGTACCTGGTGCAATACCCGGGATCTGGTGTTGATGAGCTGGTGGTCCATTCTGCCCTTTCATTCTATGATTATATTCAAACTCAAGAGGCTTAAAGTACCCTGTGTGACGGGTATAGGAGAGTGGTATAGGAGAGTGCTGGAAGGCAGGTATATCAGCCTCAGGATGTGCAGGTCTCTGTTCCCTGGATAGCCAAACAAAGGCTACTCCAGGCCAATCAAGACACCTTGGGCCAATTAAGAAGGTTCTAGAAAGCAGCAGAAACAGCTAGCCTGATTGGGACACCTGAAGCCAATCAGGGGCTGGCTGAAACCACTTAAAAACCCTCCCATTTAGTCAGGTGGGTGTGGGTGTCAGGAGTTTTGGGAGGCGTTGAAGCAGAGAGCAGTTTGGAGGCGTTGGAGCGGAGGGAGTTTGGAAGGAGGCCCTGAGGCAAGGGTGAAGAGAAGTTGGAAGAAGCGGGGGACCGCTGTGGGGAAGTAGCCCAGGGAATTGTATTGTGTTTGGTGCCTAAAAGGTCAGCCATCTTATCTGATATTATTAGGGTCCCTGGGCTGGAGCCCGGAGTAGAGGGTGGGCCCGGGATCCCCCCCTTTCTACCTCCCCTAACTAATCACAGTGAGCCTCTGAGGCTAGCACAAACCACCTGGAAGTGCAGTACCCACAGGGAGAAGGCCAAAGCTTTGCCGCATCTGCCATAACAAAATGCATCTTTAGTGGACAATAAACCTGGAACTAGTTAAATGCAAATATTCATCCCCTAGTTTTGCTATGCCTAACAAAACAACAACTAGCAATAAAAGCTTTTAAGTCTACAATTTCACCCCCATAGAATGCCCCATTTTTATTTTCTTATTTCACTCTGTAATTAAAAACACATTTTTATATAAAACTTGTGAAATTGAACAGGGATACTTTTTCAATAATTGCAGATGGTTCAGGTGTGCAAGAAGAATATATATTGGTCATAAATAATGGTAGAACTGGCAGGACTGAAAAAAGTGAACTTATAATGGCCAAAACAGAACTAATGAAACTATTTACATCTTTCAGGGAAAGTAAAGGGAAACTGGTGCTGGCGAGGAAATGAAGTAATTTTTGTGCTGGAGGCAGTGTGTGGGGATAAGTTATTCTTGTGCAGGAAGTCGCATCTAGAGTAAATAAGAGAGTCAAACAAAGAGAGCAAAATCCTCACCTTATTGAAGTCATTGGTAAATTTCCCATTGACTTTTTAGTGGGACAAGGATTTCGTCCAGACAGCCATCCACCATGACACTAGACTTCTAGCTTTCTAACAATAGCTTGTCATTCAGGTGTACTAAGAATATTAAATGGTCTCTTATGAAACAATTTTACAAAATTCTAGAGAAGTTATATCCCTGATAGTTACAGTATTATATCTCTACAGTGCAATTCTGTAGAATGTTTCCTCAATAAACTTCAAAATCCTTTTCTAAATTCCCTGAGATTTTTAAAATTTCTATAAAACCCAATTTATTTAAACCCTGTTAAATTGTCCAGAACATTTCCCTTGAAAATGAATAGAGAATGAATTTTCATTTAATATGAGTAACCACAGGATGGCAGCATAAAAGTAAAATTGCAGCATGTGAATTTGTGAGGTGAGCATGAGGTTGGGCCTAGTGCTGATTGTACTTTGTGGTGTAAGGGAGGAAGTACAGGGTGTTTGTATATGGGAATATAGTGCAATTCATGTTTTTTATGTATTACATTTTATTAGATTTAACAGTGTACATTAATAAATTCTTATCTCTGTTTCCAGATAGGATCTAGGGATGCAGGCAGAGTAACCTGCATCAGATAAACATGAGGCCTCTTCAACAGGGTGTTTTTCCATTTTATTTGGTCTGAGCTAGTAAGCCCTTCCAGGCCTCATTCTCAAGGAGACATCATGTTAAGTGACAACACCTTTCTTCTGGCCTTTCCTTGTAAAGAGTTGGATAGTCTGATGAAAAAGTCCCAGAAACAAGACACTGGGAAGTCCTTGAAATAAACAAAAACAAAGCACTAACAGTAGCAACTAAGGGGAAGCAGGACAAAGTCCCTCAACTGATAGTTTAAATAAGTTCCTTTGACATCTACAGAATTTTTCAGGATTCTAATTAATTTGTGTTCAGAGAATACATTGTTTTAGAAACTTCATAACAGTGTTTTGGAGTTTGTGCTCTTCATTGCAACGTCTCAACTAATTTCTAATCTGGCCAAACAGTCTGCTGCAAATAAGATATTAATCTGATTTGGCATCTTTTCTATTCATGGACTGACTGATTTTTATATTTGATTAATATTTTAAAACTGTATAGGACTATGAGTTTCTCAGAATGTTTATACCAAATTATTTTAGTATTTGCAACATGCTTATAAAAATATCTATCATATCCTCCTCTAAGGGTTGGTTCACAGAAGATACAACCTACTACTGATAACTGAAATACTCTTTTTAGCTCAGATGGCTGAGATCTGAGATTTGGTACAGAAGGTCCTGAATACAAACCCTGCCGATGACCTTGTAATGGTTTGTTATGTATTCATTAACTCAGGAATTCAGTTTGTGTGATTGGTTGGTTATGTAAATCACATGATGTGGTTTCAATTCCTTTAATGGATGACATAATATTTAATAAACAGGAACAGTTCCTGAATAAATCAGTAAAATAGTGTACTTCTCAGGGAGACAATAAAGAGCATTTTATGGCAAGAGACTTAGCAGATAAATAGGCCTTGACATTTTAGGACCTTATTCCATCTTCTAAAGAGAACAGAAGATTTATGTATAACCCAGATCTAAAAAGAAGCTGCTAAGGAAGAAGGATAGATAAGTCAGATGCAAAGTCTGCTATATAGCAAATACATTCACTGTTTTCTTCTTGAGATATTCACATCAAATAATTTTGTGTGTGTGTGTTATGGTGACTAGGTATCAAGTGTGAAAAATTGAGACACTGAGTGGGGAGCATAGGTGCCTATATAATGGACCGTTCCTAAATCATGTGTATTATATAACCATATAAAATGCCTATGAAAATAAACTTCTTCCTAAGCCATTGTATGAACTAAATGTGTTACCCTGTATTACTGGAAAAATGAACCAAAAAAAAAAAAAGTAATGAACATGGTTGGATCAAATTGCTGGTCCAATTTAGTGAATTTGTTTGCATAATCTTTTCCCCACTATTTGCCCAGTCCAATTGTTTCATTCTTTATTCTCCATAACCAAAAGTTATGACCACTCAGTACTGAGAAGGCTAAACACTACACTCTATCTTATAGATCAGGTAGCAGAACAGCTAAGGAACAATGATCCCACAAGATCATTACTTTCAAAGAAAAAGGGCTAAATTCAACCCAAGATTTTCACTGTCTTAAACCAGGGATGAAATACATCCTAAAACATTGGTAAATAATGGATAAGCTTGTGTTAACTGTTGCAGCAGTTTTCATGTGTCTTCTGAGTTTCTTCCCTACATTGCAAGAGAGAATTATATTTGTACTATAAGGCAGGCCAATCCGCAACTAGGTTTTTTCCTAAAAATGTCATTAGTGGGCCTACCTTTCATTTTTACTTAGTTTTTTTTAGCTTAGGTTTGGATTTTTGCTTTGTGTGTGGATTTGAATGTGTAGGTTTCCCCTTTAAGGTTATGACAGCCAGTGCAGAAGTCACAATTTATTACTTGGCTTTTACACAAATGTGACATGATCTCATTAAATTTCTGCCATGGGATTTTATCGCTTTAATAATTCGTTGCAATATTTATAGAATACTATGATGAATTATATTGGATTTATCATATTATCCAATAAATAATATGACAAAACAATAAATCAATCACATTCAAAAAGTATTACAGTTATGCTTTGTAACATTTTAGATCCAAGTATGATGAGTGCTGCATTGGAAACGGGAAGGATTTAGCTGACAACCTTTCACAGTAAACAGTTGTGCTTTTCTCTTAATGAAATTGTAGGAGGTATGGTATCAGAGTACATAACTTGGCTTTGTTACTGGAGATGGCTTTACTTGTGGTCTGCTTTTTTCATGTCAAAATGGCTATTTATGAAGAATACAATAGTGAAGATGCAAAAACTTACTACCTGAGCAGCTTTTATGTAAAATATGCTAATTCAGTCATGTCCTAACCCTTCATTTTGTTTAGAGATAATTGCCTTTGTAGAAGTATGGGTAGGAATCTGTGTTTAAGTCTTCATTTTGTCTGAATAACCTTCCAAAGGGACCACAGAATTACTTGATGTTCAAAAATAAGTATACCTACAAGGCACTGAGATGAGGTAGGGATAATGTGAAATATAGGTATTCCAGTGCACTTATAATTATGCATCTATAGCTGAAAGTAATAAGAGGGTTCATGCCATAGTTGTGAAATGAAAGGTTTAAATGAATGATAAAAGCAGTCAGAGGTTAATTTTTAATGCTACAGGCTATTAATTTTGTTACTGAAAGCATGCTCTGTATATCTTTATATAGCTTTTACTCAGATACTAAGTTCCTCAAGGTATGGACTGTGGCTACTTCTAATTATAAAGTGCCTAGCAAAATGGAGTCTTAGTTGAATTTGGGGCCTCTGGTCATTACTGTTACACAAAAACAACCACACAGACAAATTCAGACTAAAAATAAAGATACAATTTTTAACAGTGAGCATATTTAATAGAGCCGAGGGAAAATTGGACTTTCGGGGCCAAATTGGGTTGAAATATTTTTTTTCCAACATTTTTGATCAAAACAAAACATTTTTGACATCGCCAAACTGAAACATTTCATTTCAGTTTGTTGAACAGGAATGACATTTTATTTCAAGTCAGTTCAGAGCTAAACTGAATTTGCCTTTGGTGCTACTATGCCTCATGCATGTATGACACGATTGCCTGAAATACCAGGAGATGGACTTGATGACCCAAGAGGTCCCTTCCAGCCCTATGTGTGCAGCCCCCATTTTTTCCTAGGGCTCCACCAGACTACATCTCCATGATGCACCTGCAGTCAGTTGGGTCTCTTGATGTACCACATGGGTCTATCAGAGCGGAAAGGTAGTTCAGCCAAAGAACACCAGCTAAAGGGGGGAATGAGGACATGAGAGACGCAAACTGCAACTCCCATGAAGCACCATAGGCAGAGGCAGTTAGACAGCAAATTGACTTGAAACCAAACACTTTGGTTAGTACAACAAACTTTCATGGAAGATAGGTCAATGGCTATTTGCCAAGATGTTGAGGGACACGTGCCTATGCTCTGTGTACCCGTAAACCTCTTTGTGTCCCTAGAAGTGGGACTTGACAACAGGGATGGATCAGCTGATAAATTGCCCGGTTCTGGTCACTCACTCTGAAGCATCTGGCAATGGCCCCTGTGTTAGAAGACAGGTTAGATGCAGCATGGCTATTTTTGTTATCTTAGTCAGGAATAGTTTTGGTTTCCTCGTGCTTTGTGTTGAAATGAAATTAGCAATGATTATTGTTTGCACTTCTGTAACATTTTTAATCTGGAGATCTCAGTGACCATTATTAGTGACAAATATTAATTAAGCTATGCAATATGCCAGTGAGATTTTTCTCATTTTTCCAGAGGCAGAAACTGAAATAATAATGTGAATTGCTAGAAGTAATACAGTGAGCTTATTGCAATGCTGGGAATAGAGGCCATATCTCCTGACTTTTGGTTCTATGCTTTAGTAACAAGTCTATCCTTCCACTTTCTCCCTCTTAGGCCCTGCTTAAGGAAAGTATCCCTATTCAGGATAACACTTAAACACATGCTAAAGTCATGCAGAAATTAAAATCATAATGACAATTCAATAGGAGTTCAAGGGCTTTCCTACATCAGGGCCTAAATTAGTAGTTAATTCACTGGGTTAGGAAAAGTAACAATGCTCAAGTTTTTATCTTTTTCTTAAACTCAAGAATGTTCAATTATAAAAGGATGAAAGCAGTTGGGGCCCAGAATAGGGTGAATCTCACTGTCCCTTTGTGATAGGGCTTTCAGTGACCAGGCAGTCTAGTGGCTAGATCATTGGATAGGGGGCCCTCCTTTTCCCTCAGCTCTCCCAGCTGTGGGGGGAGGAAGGGCAGGGGTTCAGGATGCTTTCCTGGGCCACTCCCTTTCCAAGTCCTTAGGTTTGGTATGTGGCCTGTGACAAGGTGGCTCCCCTGCTCCCCTGGCTCAAGTCCTTTGGGTCGCTGTCACAGCGCTGGCGCCCTGGCCAGACTGTACCAGACTCGGGTTTTTCTGCTGCTCCTTAGCTGCTCGCTCCCTTTCTCTCCCTCTCAGGGACAGGCTCCTGCAAGCTAGGAAAGCTAGGTCCCCCTCTGGTAGGGATCCTTAGTCCTCTTCTCCTGCTTGCCAGCAGCCTCTCCGTCCCTGCCTCCTCCAACTTGCTCCTCACACTCTCTGCTTTCACCAACTCGCTCCTCTAACTCTCACTGCCACCAAAACTCCTTCCTCAAACTCCCACACTCCTCCCTGGGGAGGAGTCTCTTTTAAAGGGCTCTGGCAGCCTCCTTAACTGGCCTCAGCTGGCCCTGCTCCTGGCTGCGGCAGCCTTGCTCAGCTGGACCCAATTCCCCTGTAGAAACCCTTCTAATTACAGGTCCTTCTGGCAGCTGCCTGCCCTGGGTCTACCACAGGCCCCAGTAGTCCAATTTCCTCACAGTGGGGGCTTAGCTGGAGAAGTCTTAGCAGGGGAAGACTTACGCATTTCCCATGGCTGTGTGCCTGGCTGGGTGCCAGTCAGTGCCTTTAGGCAGGCAAACAGAGAGATCCTGCCTCTTCACCAGTCAGCCCCTGACCAAGACAGGCCCTCTTCTTTTCTCCCTTCTCAAGGCCTGGCATTGACTGTAGTTATAATGGAGTGGGGCTACCTGAACCCAAAGGTTTTCTTTAATTCCTGATGTGCCAGGCAGCACATCACACAATGTTGCTCCTTCACACAATCCGCCCTCCACTCCCCATGTCCCCATTTGGGGTCTGCTCTCCCTCCAAGTGCCCTCCACCATCCGGGAGAAGTTGTCTGCCTTGCGGTGGGCTCTCCCAGCCCAGTGCTGGATGCGGAAGGAGAAGGTTTGGAGGTAAAGGTACCACTGCATTATTCTGGGGCTTGTATCCTTCATAGCATGCAGCTAGTGGAGATGGGTATGGTCAGTGACTAGGGTAAAGTATGTGCCTAGAAGATAATATTGGAGAGAGTCCACAGCCCATTTGACCACCAAGGCTTCTTTCTTGATTACAGAGTAGGCCTTCTCCCTCGGGAAAAGCTTTCTACTAACACAGAGGATGGGATGTTTGTTGCTTCCCACATAGGATAGAATGGCTCCTAGGCCAATATCTGAGGCATCCGTCTATAACTACATATTCCTTAGTGAAGTCTGTAACAAGAACTCCTTAGTGAAGTCTGGGCTATACAAGATGGGTTCCCAACAGAGCTGAGCAGAGTTTGAAACACCTCCTCCCAGGCTCTAGTCCACTGGATCCTTTTAGGACTCTCATTCTTGAGGAGATCGGTAAGCGAGGCCACAATGGAGGAGAACCCTGGGATAAAGCAGCAGTCTAGGGTGGTGATATACTCCACCATTCCTAGCCAGTCGAGCAGCTCATCAACATGTAGCATTCGGTATGCATCAAACTTTGATACTGTGTTGACCTTGCGTAAGTCAGTGCAAAAGTGGGTACTCCCATCAGGTTTTGGGACTAGCACTGAGAGCTTTTCCAGTCACTGGAATGCTAGCATCAACTGGAGTTCCTGTTCCACAGACTCTCTTAGTTTCTGGGGAAGGGACCAAGGGTTTTCCCTGACCTTAACTCCTGGTTCCATCTGGGTATGGTGGGCTATGAAGTGAGTCCAGCCTGTTTGGGTTGAAAAGAACGAAGACAATGCAGTGATCAGTTGCTGCACTTGACGTCTCTGCTCTGGGGTAAGATTGTCTCCAATCTTGACCCCTCCTGGATTTGAAGCTTCAACTACCTGGGGTGCTAGTTCAGGCTCTGGCAGGTAGGGAACTATTATTAGTGAGCTTTCCTGGGCTTTCCATGGTAGAATTGTAGTACTTTACATTTGTCAGGTTGTTTGATCTTATCGTTCACTAGATGCCAGATCACCTCATACAGTCCTTGCCAGCATACAAGGAGCTTTAACTTGGAGTTGGGCAGCATCAACAGACCCAATCACCATGATGAAACTCCCAAAGACACACCCATGTATTGTAGGCAGCCTTTTGAGTTTTGTGGGCATAGAGCAGGTTCTCCCTTGGAAAGAAGCCTAAAGCTTTGAGTCTCTCTCACAGGTTCAAGACATATTGTATCACATTATTGGCTTGGGATGGTTTTCCCACCCACATTTCTTTAATTAGGTCCCAAATCCACTGGGGTTGCCTCCCATATAAAAGCTCAAACAGCAAAAAACCAGTGGAGGATTCTGAACCTTCCGGACGGACTGCAAACATGAGAGGAGGGAATAGCTGGCCCCAATGTCGAACATCCATTTAAGAAGAATCTTTGGAGTATCACTTTTAGAGCTTGGTTAAAGCACTCCACCAGGCCATCTGTGGGTGTTATACTCATGGTGATAGGTTTTTAGTAAGCGGCAGAGTTACTGGATCAACTGGGATATAAAGTTTGTTCCTTGATCTGTTAAGATTTCTTGGGGCAGGTGCTCTTCTGCTCATGCTTCCTTGTGGTATGCAACTTCCCCACTTACTTTTGGTCTCCTTCCCTCTTCAGAGAGACGTAATCTAAATAAACCCCTGAATCATGCCATATAGCTAAGTCAAGTCACTGTAGTTACATGAGAAAATCCATACATTCCTCCTCAGCGTATTCTAATTTGATTTGGTGAATGTATTTGACTAGATGGGTACATGACAAAGTATCTCAGCTGAGGATCTGGAAGTGATCTAAAGTGTCTCTCACCTTCAGGTTAGAAATTATAAATCTTTGTATCCAGGACTGAAGAGAGAGACTTAAAAAATCTGCTAATTCCTTCTGGTTTCTGAAGTGGAGGAGAGTGCTGATTAGTTCTGGAAGATCCTAGAAAAGGGTTACCACAACATATTGGTGAATTAAAAAAAACTGTCAGAATACTATCTTAGAGGACTGCACTCTTGCTTAAAATTGAGCAGATTTAGGACTTCAGTTTAAGAGATGGAAATACATTCTCTACTACATAGCTCTGCTATCTAGATCTTTGCAAATTTAATTTAATTTTTTTCTTCAAGATGCATTGGAGGCAATTAACTAAAGAACTTCTGCTAACTTTCTATGCCTCTTCTCTTCCAGGTCCCTGAAGATGCTTCATTGTAAATTTAAAGACAATAATTACACATTTTATCAAAAATTACCAAAAAATATCATTGTGGGTAGGATTTTCAGTTGTGCTCAACTGGTTTAGAAGCAGATACTGGGTAGGATTTTCAGAAGCTACTGAGTGATTTAGGACCACAAGTCCCATTGATTTAAGGGAACTTGTGGTCCTGAATAACTCAAGAACTTCTGAAAATCCTACCCAGTATGTCTGTTACCAGTGCATAATAAAGCTGCCAGCCTTTTTCTGGTTGATTAGTAGCTAGCTTATTACCCTTGGGATTCCCAGAGTATCACTTGTAGTGATTAAGTAATAGAAGAGCTTAATCTCTTACAATTTGCCTATAAGAAAAAGACCAAGTTTGCCTGCTTTTGCTGCTCTTTTGAGATTAGGACATTAAAACATTTTAGTGTAAGTTTAGATCTGTAGTCTTGTCTTGAAGGAATAAGTTCATAAGTATGTGGGAAGCTGCAGAAGGAAAACGGTGGCAAAATTAGTAGCAAACTGCATATCATTAGAGAATTATAAGCATCCCCTGAGTCCATGTTTTTCCATTTCCACAGGGTCTGCTAATTATCTTGGTGTTCTGCAAGCAAGATTTAGGTTAGCTATTAGGAAAATATTTCTAACTGTAAGGATATTTAAAGTACTGGAATAGGTTACCTACAGTGGCTGTGACAACTCTCTCGCTGGAGCTTTTTAAGAACAGATAAGGCAAACACCTGTCAGTGAAGGTCTAGATATACTTAGTCCTGCTTTAGGATGTAGGACAGGACTAGATGACTGCTTGAGGTCCCTTCTTGTCCTACATTTCTGTGACTTGTAAAATGAAGTGGAATTGCTGCTGAGTCATACTAGTTGGTAGGTTCAATTAACTCCAGCAAGGGTATAAAAGGGTTATCTAAAGGGGCCCAAGAATGTAGGATCTATGCCCTGGTCCCCACTAGGGCTTAAAGTCGACTTTAGCAGGCTAAAGTCGATTTAAGCCTGCACCCATCCTCACCTGCATGCCCTTAAAGTCGATTTTAAGGGACCTTAAAATCTACTTTATAACTCCTCCCTAACCAGAGGCGTAGCTAAAATCGACCTCTCTCTAGGTCGATTTTCAGCTACTGAGGATGCAGGTGACATTAAGCCTCCGACCTTCCGAGCAGCTCCGCGAACCCCCCACCCGCCTGAACAGCCCCGTGCCGGCTCCCCCCGCCCCTGCTCGGGAGGGGGGAGCCGGCACGGGGCTGATCCGGCGGGCGGGGGGGTCCGCGGAGCTGCTCGGGCAGGCGGGGGGTCCAGCGCAGGGCTGTTCAGGCTGGCGGGGGGGGGGGGGGTGTTTGTGGGGCTGCTCCGGGCAGGCGGGGGGTCCGGCGCGGGGCGGTTCAGGCGGGTGGGGGGTTCGCGGAGCTGCTCGGACTGGGGCTGGTCCCATGGGGAGCGTGCCTGGCTGCCCCGAAAGGTGGTGACAGCTGGGGACTCCCGGCACTGTGGGATAACTACCCACAGTGCAACACTCCCTATGTCGACCCCTGCAAAAGTTTTAAGGACAGACACGGAGTTGCTGTCCTCTGTGGGGATGCACTAAGTCCATTTTCTAAAGTCTACTTTAGAAAATCGACTTAAGGGAAATCGACTTAGTGCTGTAGTGAAGACTTACCCTATGATACAAAGATTTGACAGTAGAAAAAGAATGCTATCAACAGCCAAACTTTGGAAAAGAGCTTAGGCTGAGATTTATTCCTGTGATTTTTATTATAGTGGTGCCAACGGGGCCGACAGTGCAAGGCTCTGCATAAACACACAGTAAGACAAAGTCCTTGCTCCAAAGAGCTTACTTCTAAATAGACAAGACAATCAAAGGGTGGGAGAAAGGAACTATTATGTACAGATGGGGAATTGAGACACAAAGATATTGAGGAATTTGTTCCAAGGTCACAAAGGAAGTCTATGGCTGAGCTGAAATCTGAACACAAATGTTCTAATCCTCGGTCAAGTGCCCAAATCAAGCAGTATTAAGTAACATGATCATCCTCATATGGGCCATCTTTTGTAACTTTATGCTTGGGAGTTGGTAATTGGGATTGAATATTCACTGCTGACTTGTCCAGGGCACAAGTACACTTCTATTACTGTTGTTATGGGAGGCAGCACTAGGTGCCACTGTTGTAGGTAATCTTCCAAATTCTTATTCTTAGCATGTAAGCATACTTTTGTTCTTGAGATGATATGATGTGGTATTGTTGTTTTGAGGTTATTTAAGTTTTTGTGTAGTGGGAGAGGGAGCTGTGTGATCAGCAGCAGAATTTCCTTTGTGCCCTGGGCTCTACTTAGAGTCCATTTTTGAGGCAGAGTTGCTCCCTGGGATCAGGGCATTGGTGTTGGGCCAAGATTCCTGGTCCAAGAGACTGTCCAGCAAGCTATCAGTCCCAATACAGCATTGTGTACATATGTGAATAAATCAAGTTACACCTAGAATATACCCAGATTCCACATGACTGAAATTTTCTTCATAGTGAAGTCAACCAGCAAGGCCTTGGACATCTGCTACCACTCAACAGAGGGCTGACAGTGGTTTCAGAATATGTCAGAAGAAAGTTTAGATGTGATACATTATGTTTTAAATTGCCAATAGTGGCAAAACCCCAGAAAGGGATATGCAGTGTTTATTGTTCAGTAGTAGTTTGGGCATAGAATCTGTTTAGTCTGTTAACTGAGCTATTGTCTGTGTATAGTTGCATCTTATAGTTGTTTCTAATTATAATGTATAGAAATTTAGCTGTATCAGATCTGTATGTAACATAATGATTAATGTATAATAATGTGATCCCTGGGGAAAAGCCCATTTAATAGGAAAGGGGGTATTATAGAACAGTGGTTGGACTAAAGCTGAAATTGTATTATTTTACTGGTGTCCCCTCCCATTTATAGGGGAGAAGGGCAACTCTATATTCCAAACATGAAATTTTGTGACTTACGGTATAAGCATCATGAGAGATTACTTAACCAGAGTGTTACAAAAATAAGAAGAGATGAATTGAGGTGGTGAGAGGAAGTACTGGTGGAAAAAGGTTGGATTTAGATGTATTTTTTTTAAGGGTGAAAAGGGGAAAAAGAGAAACTGATAACAGCATACCAAGTATAGGTGCATGGAAAATGAACATGAACTATGTTTAAATTTAATGTGATGGAGAACTTTTTATAGAGGGGAGTCTTAAAGATTATTAAAGGTGTCTAAAATACATCTTGCACAGTAGATCTTACACCTGTGAAATTTCATTTGATGGATAAATTATTCTGGGCAGGAGACCAAATGTTGCCAAGTGACAGCCATATGACAAGAGAATAAGAATTTATTGTAGCCAAAAGGACATAGATACAAATTAAAAAATATATATTAAATAATAATCTTGTTCTCACCCTTATTAGAAGTGAACCAATTTTTGAAACACCTGTTGAGGTTAACAATTTAATTTAATCTTCTGGGGATGATATTTTTCAGTGATGAATAATACATCTGTGTAGGTGGCTGGAGTGAAGTTTTTCATTAATCTGTTACTTGAGGTTAAAGTAAATGAATTTCAGAACTCTTACCAAAAAACATGTGTAGTTGAGTTTGATTTAATCTTAATGATTGAGAGAAAAGAGGGAGATAAGTTCCAGAAATAATGAGTATGATATATAAGATCTAAAACTAGAGCTAGAAGTCCAAATATGAGAGGACAACCAATATCCTGCACTGGATTTGACAAAATGAGTAAAGAATATGAGAACAGTTAGTCCAGTGGATAAGGGTAGATTTTTATTAATACCACAAGCTCTTAGAATCATCCCATTGTTTCCAAATTCTTTCAAGAATATGAGCAGTTAAAAATGCAGAAAGTTAAAAAAGTGACACAATGATTAACTGATCAAAGGAAATAAGAGATGTCAAAAATCTAGTAGATCTTTTGGCCAATCCCAGGATTGTTCTCTATGGTATACTTTCTAGTGTTGCCCAGTTCTGCTTTATATATCTTGAGCAATAAGCATTCGATTGCTGCTCTTAGGACACTTGGTTCATTTAATGGATTTGACTGACAGAATTCTCCTTGTGTTGTATGCCATGTTGTATCTGTGCGGTCCCAGGATATTAGAGACAAGGTGGGTGAGGTAATGTCTTTTATTGGACCAACTTCTGTTGGTGAGAGACTCAAGCTTATGCAGAGCTCTTGTTCTATAAGTTCAAAAGCTTCTGTTTTTCACCACAGAAGTTGGTCCAATAAAATATATTACCTTGTTGTTGCTCTTTCAAATAGCTCTCTCTATTCACAACTCTGTGACAATTACATTATTGGTAATAACAGTAAGATGGTATAGTACTCATTCAACTTGGCAAAATAATATTTTCAGGCAACTCTCTCAAATTGAAATGGGCTTTTTTCCTGTTTATTTAGGGGTTGTGTATTTTTCTTAGATAAACAATAAGAGTAACTCCAATACAAATCAGGCTTGCTCCAGGATCTTTTCATTATTAAAACATTGCTATAAAATCTCATCTATGATATAATAATTAATAACCCTCAGAGCATAATAGGAAAATATTTTAAACTCACCTGCTTCGTTAAAACAATTCTTCTGCCTCCTACATAACAAGAAATTTTGTTAATAGCTCTGACTTCTTAAAAAATGACTAGAACATAAAATATTTTGAATTCCATCTGATTCCAAAATTTGGAAAATTGCCAGGTTTGCATAATCTTATTTGCTTTACAAATTGATTGAAGTATATCTATTTAGTGGAAGGGACAAATCTCACAACTACCTTAGAATGAGTGGACAGTGAGTTTAAGCATAAAATCATTGCTAATGAACAAACCACTCATCACTAATGCTCCTCAGTGGCATCTGAACATACGTTCTGCCTTGGTTTGTACTTGGCTGAAGATTGCACAATATGAACTTTAAGTCTCTCATGCCTTCATCTTGAGATCTACCATTTGTTTTTTCCCTTACACATCTAACATTTGATATGTCTGTAAGCATCTTACTTGTTCTTCATGCACGGGGATGGGCATGTGATCTCTTTCAAGGTGAATACTCACTTTGTTCATGGTTATTTAGTGGGAAGCGTTCATGAAGTAAACAACGAATTATCCCCACACAAGAGGCCAAATGTGTGATTTATATAATGGATGTGAGTTCTAATGGTCCAACAAATGAGAAACCTGAGGTCTTAAACCCTAGACTCAAGCATTGCGCAGCCTGTGGTCTTTTCTCTTACATAGACTCCAACACTGATGACCACTTATTATATGCTGGTATAACATAAAGAAGGCAAATTGTAAAGTACCATAAAGACATTTCACTGTGTGTGCATCCTTTTTATAGGGGAATACTCCATTTACACATTGTCAGACAAAATTTAGGTAGTAATTATAAGTGCTTAACCCACATAAAGTTTTTTATGCAGGCTATACAATTTTATTACAGAAATTGCATTATACTTAATGACTGATGACCTTATCTTACTGCACTGTTTTTTTCATTAAAATTAAACATCCTGTTATATAGGCAGGAACTAGAAAGAATGGCAGGAATAGGGAAAAGTTCACAATATACCATGTGCAGCAGCTGTCTTTAGTGGGGGCAAGGAGGAAGCTACTAATGCGCCATTTTTCAATTTATTACTGTGTCAGATGGGAAAATTTAAACTGTAATTAAATGGATGGGAGCTACTGATACATTATCATTTTACAGCATAGATGGCTTCAACTGCTGAGCTATTGTACCTGCTCTGGTAACTTACAGCTGTTGCTTGGTCTATATTCAAGCTTTTACATGTGGGATATATTAATCCTTAAGGCAGATTATTGAATGAATTTCCAGACACCAGAAAAGCCAATATTTTTTCTGTCATGTCCAGCCTACTCCTGTTTGCTACAATGTTATCTCTGTTGTTAGAGATATTTATATTAAACTAGCATAAGTGCCCGGCGCTGCTCGGGTCAGTCGGAGGTGGGGAGGTGGCAGACAGCTGACACCCCCTGACCAACCCCAACACCCACCCCTCACCACTCACCCACCCCGACACCATCCCACCCCCCCAAGCAAACCCAACACCCCCACCTCACCCCCCGACCAAACCCGACACCCCCACCTCACTTACCGTCCCACCAAACCCAACTCAGATCCGTCGCAGGCGGGGAGGGGGCCGAGAGCCGAGGGATTCCGGGGACCTTCGCAGGTGGGGGGCGGCACAGAGCTGATGGATTCTGGGGTTCCGTTTGGAGGGGGGAGGGGCAGAGAACTGAGGGATCTCCGGGGTTCCGTTGGGAGGGGGAGGGGCAGTGAGCTGAGTGATCTCCGGGGTTCCGTTGGAGGAGGGAGGGGCAGTGAGCTGAGTGATCTCCGGGGTTCCGTTGGAGGAGGGAGGGGCAGAGAACTGAGTGATCTCCGGGGTTCCGTTGGGAGGGGGGAGGGGCAGTGAGCTGAGTGATCTCCGGGGTTCCGTTGGAGGAGGGAGGGGCAGTGAGCTGAGTGATCTCCGGGGTTCTGTTGGAGGAGGGAGGGGCAGTGAGCTGAGTGATCTCCGGGGTTCCGTTGGAGGAGGGAGGGGCAGTGAGCTGAGTGATCTCCGGGGTTCCGTTGGGAGGGGGGAGGGGCAGTGAGCTGAGTGATCTCCGGGGTTCCGTTGGGAGGGGGGAGGGGCAGTGAGCTGAGTGATCTCCGGGGTTCCGTTGGGAGGGGGAGGGGCAGTGAGCTGAGTGATCTCCGGGGTTCCGTTGGAGGAGGGAGGGGCAGTGAGCTGAGTGATCTCCGGGGTTCCATTGGAGGAGGGAGGGGCAGAGAACTGAGTGATCTCTGGGGTTCCGTTGGGAGGGGGGAGGGGCAGTGAGCTGAGTGATCTCCGGGGTTCTGTTGGAGGAGGGAGGGGCAGTGAGCTGAGTGATCTCCGGGGTTCTGTTGGAGGAGGGAGGGGCAGTGAGCTGAGTGATCTCCGGGGTTCCGTTGGAGGAGGGAGGGGCAGTGAGCTGAGTGATCTCCGGGGTTCCGTTGGGAGGGGGGAGGGGCAGTGAGCTGAGTGATCTCCGGGGTTCCGTTGGGAGGGGGGAGGGGCAGTGAGCTGAGTGATCTCCGGGGTTCCGTTGGGAGGGGGGAGGGGCAGTGAGCTGAGTGATCTCCGGGGTTCCGTTGGGAGGGGGGAGGGGCAGTGAGCTGAGTGATCTCCGGGGTTCCGTTGGAGGAGGGAGGGGCAGTGAGCTGAGTGATCTCTGGGGTTCCGTTGGAGGAGGGAGGGGTGAGCTGAGCGAGTGAGGTGTCTGTTGGAGTGGGGTATTATGACATCATCACCACCTAACCGCCCCGCCGATGTGATTGGCCCTGAAAGACTTTCACCCCTGGGGGGCGTCAGAGGTGAGATCCGAAAAATTTTCGACCCTTACCAGCATCTATACCCCTCACTGTACCAAATTTCAAGTCTCTGGCTCAAACGGTGCGGGAGGACTTCGCAGTCATACGTACATACATACATACATACATACACCACTTGACTTTTATATATATAGATGCTGACTATTAAGAAGTTAATATTTTAATATGGAAAGTTTTTGGATTCACTTAAAATAATAACAGTGGGAAATTGTCAATAGCAGGATGATCACTGCAAAAACAATGATTTTTTTTGATGAGATAACAAGTACAGCAGTGCTTAAGTTTAAAATGACAGTAATATACATTACAAATTTGGGGGGAGCTAAAATTTTACATATTAATGATGATGATTATTTCGGTAGTGCTTAGACATGCCAGCTGGATCAAGGCCAAATTGTGATATGCACTTTACTAACCTAACATGGAGAAAAATAGGACTGTGCCACAATGTGGTTTTAATCCAATTTCTCTGCAGACAAAGGTCCTGATCTTAGAATGCCTTATTGCTTGGGGGTAGCAAGTATTCAGCAGCTCCTGAAAATTCTTTGTCCATGTAAGATTTCATTTGCTGGCCACATTGGGTGTTGTGCAGTGGTGCCATACTGTCTCAGAAGGAATTCCCTGTGGAATTGCTCTTTCATTGTCCATGTGGTAAATACTCTTCTGAATCAGCTCAGGATCTTACAGCTGCTACATCTATGGGACTTGTCATGCTCTGGATATGTTGGGTTTTTCTATTTGGCTAAGATCAAGCTTTTGTCATGGACCAACCACAACCTTCTTTGTGTTTGGACTTGACATGCACCTGTCCTTTTGAGGTAAAGGGCCTGTTTTAACACTCATCACTCAGAGGCTAGTACAAATAGGTATGTTTTGAAAGACACTGAAGAAGAATGCTGGCTGGCCACTCAGTTGATGGGCGTGATGGAACGTCACATTCTCTTGCACTGCACTATTAATAGTGGTATGTTTGTTTTCTTCAAGATGGAAGAGATCCAGACCATCTCTGCCTGTGGTGTGCTTCCAAACTGGACCACTTGATGCAAAAAAAGTTTTTGTAGACATTTACTGCTCATGTGCAAGAGGCAAAGGAAATCCTCTACGCTTTCTACCATTGCTTCTGCAGAGTCTCAGCTGAACTGTTCTGAGTGGCTCACCATCATTAATCTAGGCTGTCTCAATTTGGGATGCAGTTGTATTTCTTGCTCTGAGGAATTTTCATGTTATTTTCCAAATGGTTTGCTTGAATCTGAACAGAGCTGTCTGCCTTAGTGTTGGTAAGGGAAATTCAACATTTTTCTCTAGATAAGTTTTGATTTGTCTCACTGAAGTTTTGGAGGTTTTGTGGAAGCTACAGCCAACAGCCTGTAAGGTCATACCATGCGAATATCAGCATGGGGTGTAATAACTGACTGGACAGTGGAAAGTGTGTTTTGTGTGCAAGAAGTTACAGGTTCAAATTCCATCTAATCTGTTGCATATGTGGCAAAAAATAAGGGGAGTAGTGTCTCCTTCTACTCTCCCTTGCTGTAGTTATTAGATTTTGTTTGGGACTGGGAGATTTTTCATCCCTCTAGGTCATGTCCTCATTTTATTCCATGCCCCTCCTCACCCCCCGGCTCCCGTGCTTCAATCCATTCTGAATCTGTTAGACATGGGAAAGATTTTGGAATGTAGCTAGTGGCACTCCTACCTCTTCTGAAGAGAGAAAAAAGCTCCAGTACTTCATTGGCTATTAAAGCACCCTACTGGCTGCTGTAAAGATATTGGAGGTAGTATTTTTCTAACCAGTATGAATTATAGACCCTTTAGACTGTCTCCTTTCACTCCTTTACTTCACATTTAATTAACAAATAGTTGAACTGCTTAAAATAAAACCCAGCCAACTACTACTAGATAACACATAAGTGCTGTGTGAACTTCTGATGTTTGTGTGAGTTTAATGTATGTGAGGGCATTGATTTCACTCGAGAGTCAGTGGGTTGATTTTCAACCTCTAAACATATTGGTGGCAGGACTAGGAGTATCTTTTTCCAGAGTGTTATATTGTTATGAGAATCCATGAAGAGATTAATTTACCCTTGAAGTACAGCTCAGGCAAAGGTTTTTCTGTTATTTAATATCATTTTCATAGTTCACTAGGTCCAGTGCTCTTTTAAGTGTGAACAGTTCATAGTATGTCCCCTTGAAGGTGTTTTTCAAAGAAAGCATGTGTATTATGGCATACGGGCTAGTAATTTTGTCTATGTTCTTGTCTACCTTTTGCTTCAGTTAACAGGTTTTTGTAAAAATGTTTGTAAAAGCCTTTACTAAAGACAGGACTGGAAACTGCAGATTACAAAACACTCCCAAAGAACTGGGTCAGCCATTTCAATGGGTCACTTTCAGTTGTCCTTTTATATATCTTTAGTAGATTGCATTTTTGCATTTTCCAGAGTCTTGTTAGACAACAAAAATTATAAGGCAAAGGTTAAACAAAAGCCATTCACATTTTCCCACCTACAGTAAACCCTCGATTTAACGGACCCCTATTTAACGGACTTCGGATGCAACGGACAAAATTTCCGATGCATCCGAAATCCGTTATTGGGGGCTGCCGGCTCCCGCCGCAGGGAGCCGGCTGGGTTGACAGCTCCCGCCCGGCTCCCCGCAGCGGGGACCCCAGCGGGAGCTGTCAACCCCCCCCCCGCCCCCCGCCAGGCTCCCCGCAACGGGGATCCGGGCGGGTGGGCTGACAGCTCCCGCCCGGCTCCCCTCTGTGGGGAGCCGGGCGGGAGCTGTCAACCCCCCCGCCCGGCTCCCCGCAACGGGGAGCCAGGCGGGGGGGGGGCGTTTGAGAGCCCCCGCTCGGCTCCCCGCAGCGGGAAGCCAGACGGGGGGTTTGACAGCTCCCGCCGGGCTTCCCGCTGGGGGGAGCCGGGCGGGAGCTGTCAACCCCCCCGCCCGGCTCCCCGTTGCGGGAAGCCGGGCGGGGGGTTTGAGAGCTCCCGCTCGGCTCCCCCCAGCGGGAAGCCGAGCGGGAGCTGTCAACCTCCCCGCCCGGCTCCTCGCAGCGGGGAGACGGAGGTGGGGGGGGTTTGAGAGTCCCCGCTCGGCTCCCCGCAGTGGGAAGCCGGGCGGGGGGTTTGAGAGCCTCCGCTCGGCTCCCCGCAGCGGGAAGCCGGGCGGGGGGGGTTTGAGAGCCTCCGCTCGGCTCCCCGCAGCGGGAAGCCGAGCGGGAGCTGTCAACCCCCCCGCCCGGCTCCCCGCAGCGGGGAGCCGGGCGGGGGGGAGGGGGTGGGGTGGGCTGACTCACGGCTCAATATAACGGATTAATTCGGGCGGGGGGGTGTCCGTTGTCACCCGAAAGTCCGTTATTTAATAATTTTAAAAAATTATTAAATAACGGACTTTCGGTTTTAACGGACACCCCCTCGCCCGAATTAGTCCGTTATATCGAGGTTTCACTGTATTATTATTTCATCAAGGTACTCATTATTCCTTCACCCTTCCCATGGGTTAACATGTCTTAGTTTGTAAATTCTGGCAGCTGAAAGAATAACACCAGGCTTGGGAATCCAACCTGGCAATCTAATTGGCAACAGTACTAAGCTTTGAACTGTATTTATACATTTTATTCAAGTATTCAAAAGCAATCCTCAACTTAGAAAGCATAAATATGAGAAATTCCTCTCTCCAAGTGCTGGGAAAACCAAAGAACTGGATCTTCAGACATTTGAACCTGCTGGTCTTCCCTTTATGGGTGCTTGGAGATCCTGCTGTTGAATTTCCACTCTTTCCAGCTCCCTGTTCATGGGCTTCCAAAATCCTTTCCTTTTTGAAGAACTGGGTTCTCCTCTGTATACCTTCCTGTTCAGGCAGGACATTTAGCACTTTATTAGGCTAGCAGTGGCTGAAGCAGGTCCTAGTGCCAGCTTCTGAAATTTCATCACTAATGCACATCTATATGTGTGCAAAGAGGCAATGAAATCACTAAAATGAGACTAAACCATCAAGAAAAACAAAAAGCAGAGGCCTGAACAATATGATAAAAGTTATTTTCTTGTTTCAGGAAGACCAGGATATATTCAAGCTATGAAACAAGCTTGTCTAGCTGAGCTTGGTACATCATGGAAGCCCGATAATGAAAATCAAATAAAAAAAATATCTTTGGTCAACATACAGGGATCTGGTTCCTGTCCCCAGTGGACCTCTTTGCTGACCAGTCCAAAAAGAGAATTGCCGCGTCTGGCTCCTGACCTTTGCATTCTCAGGCCACAAAGGTAGATGCATTGTTGTTTCCCTAGCCGAGGCTTTTAGTTTATGGCTTTTCTCTGTCCTCTCTGATTGCCAAAGAGATGAGGATGACAAGCCAGCACTCAGCAGAGATTAATGATAACTCAATAATAGCCAACCCCCCCATAGATTACTTCAGATGTCCATTTGCCAGTCCTGGATTCTGCCAACATTTCAAGATCTGTTACCATGGTGCATTTACTTATCCAGACCTTCAACGTCTGAGACTTAGCCCCTGGAGTGAGAGTGGTTGTATCCCCTGCACCAGGACCTAGTGGATTTCTGTCTCAAATGCAGAAAGTTTTTAATTAGTCAGGCTTAGAAGGAGCATTGGAGAATATGGGCTTCTTGGTGTGTATGGCAGCAGTCATTCTTTCACATGCCTCTAGGAGAGACATCTGGAAACTCCAACTACATAGCTTTTGTTTGGGCCTGCATCCAAAGTTTTTATAAATGTTGTTGTTGTCCCTGGGAGCAATGTGGCTTATCCTTTCAAATTCCACCCTTCTTGCTTCTCCTGCACTGCCTCTGTTTTTAACAGCAGCTTCCCTTTATAGACCTGCATTCAGAAAGTCCATCAAGCAGAAATGCCTCAGCTTGGTTCTTGTAGTCCTTACCAAGCTTCCTTTTGAGCCCAAGAGAAGTATCCTTTTAATTTCTCAGTCAAGATGGCCTTCCTCTTAACAATCACTTTGCTGACTCCTTCTTGCTAATCTGGTGGCACTAGCTGTGAAACCAATATTTCCTGATGAGGTACATCACTTAGGCTGAGCCTGAAGTTTGTTCTTCCTGTGGCTTTTTTTTGTCTGTTTGTTTTTGAGGACCTATAAAAGGATGCAAAACTCCTAAATACATTGTTCCAAGTAGATATGTATTTCTCAGGCCTACAAACTGTTGCATAGAGAACTTCTTGTAGTACTTAATGCTCTTTCGACTAGGACTGTGGTTCTCTCATGGACAGAGCAATACAGAGCATTTTCCAATAAGATTTGCCGGGCTTCAACACAATCTTTCAATAGGACAATAAGATAGACATTTTTGTGATGTTTCATGTGCCTTTTGGGAAGGAGGGTCCTCCAAAGGTCCTTCCCTTAGTCTCCTGCAGCAAAGACCTATGTACAAAAAAGAAATAAAATGTTTATACTGGATTTTCTCCTTTACTTTTGCTGCAGGGTATTTGTTACTGTTTGGTAATATTCATTAGTATCGAACAAAAGAAAAAGTAGATGTCCCCATGAGAGAGAGGGAGAGAATTTATTTTCCTTACCTGTAATTTTATCTTCTCCAAAGGTGTACCTCATGTTCAATTAGAATCCATGCTGGGTTTATATAAAGGCTGTTCCAAGCTTCAATGATTTTAAGGGATATAAGAATAACACTTCTGGTTTGGTATGATAGAATCTGAAGAGAGAGAGAAAAAAAATGTTAAAGCATTTCAATGGAGTGTTTTTGTTTTTGTTTTTTTTTAAATGTTCCTGCCTGGGGAAATTTGAAAGTGCTTTTCCAGCATAGTTCCAGCATAGCCTCACCTATGGCAGTATTTGTGGAATCTGAATATGTTGTAGTATTTCAAGCCTGGCAGCAGGGGTAACAGGCATTCAGTTTGGAGGGAAAATACAGAAGTTTCCTGCATCTATTTCTAATACAGGGGAAAAGGTAGCAGGTCAGACTGGAGTGGAGTAAAATGACAGGCACCTACTTACTGAAGATAAAATTGCAAGTTAGGAAGCTAAGGTTACCTTTTCTGATTTGTAGCTGCTAGATAAATAAATAAAAAGGTAGTAGGATATTTTACCTGAAATTGACTTTGCTGTAAAGGGCTCAGACCAATAGTTAAAAAATACCATACTGAACATCTTAAAATAATTGTTGCTTCGGATTGTTACCATATACAGAAATATTCATGGGGGAAAAGAGAGGAGGCTCCATCTTAAATTTAATGCAAAACAAGTGCTGACTCAATTTACTGTAGCAGAAGTGAAACTTAAATTTGGTGAATTACATTTTGTTTCTCTATATTTAGCATCATAAACATCTTTTTACCAGTTTACTACTTTTAAAAAATAACTGAGCACATTGGACAGCTATGGATAATAAGAACAAATGGAGAATAATAGCAGAAGAAATAGATCCTGTAGTATTGATATGGTCTTTTATTATGGAAACAGTAAGTTGAGTATCAGCCACAAAACTGCTCAAAGTAGTAAGGACCAAAGCAGACTGTGAAGAACTTCAAAAAGATCTCACTAAACTAAGTGATTGGGCAACAAAATGGCAAATGAAATTTAATGTGGATAAATGTAAAGTAATGCACATTGGAAAAAATAACCCCGACTATACATACAATATGATGGGGGCTAATTTAGCTACAACCAATCAGGAAAAAGATCTGGGAGTCATTGTGGATAGTTCTCTGAAGGCATCCACGCAGTGTGCAGCGGCAGTCAAAAAAGCAAACAGGATGTTAGGAATCATTAAAAAAGGGATAGAGAATAAGTCGGAGAATATCTTATTGCCCTTATACAAATCCATGGTGCGCCCACATCTTGAATAATGCGTACAAATGTGGTCTCCTCATCTCAAAAAGGATATACTGGCACTAGAAAAGGTTCAGAGAAGGGCAACTAAAATGATTAGGGGTTTGGAACGGGTCCCATATGAAGAGAGATTAAGGAGGCTAGGACTTTTTAGCTTGGAAAAGAGGAGACTAAGGGGGGATATGATAGAGGTATATAAAATTATGAGTGGAGTGGAGGAAGTGAATAAGGAAAAGTTATTTACTTGTTCCCAAAATAGAAGAACTAGGGGCCATTCAATGAAATTGGCGTGCAGCAGGTTTAAAACAAATAAAAGGAAGTTCTTCTTCACACAGCGCACAGTCAACCTGTGGAACTCCTTACCTGAGGAGGCTGTGAAGGCTAGGACTATAACAGGGTTTAAAAGAGAGCTGGATAAATTCATGGAGGCTAAGTCCATAAATGGCTATTAGCCGGGATGGGTAATGAATGGTGTCCCTAGCTTCTGTCTGTCAGAGGGGGGTGATGGATGGCAGGAGAGAGATCGCTCGATCATACCTGTTAGGTTCACTCACTCCGGGGCACCTGGCACTGGCCACTGTCGGTAGACAGGATGCTGGGCTAGATGGACCTTTGGTCTGACCCAGTATGGCCGTTCTTATGTTCTTATGTTCTTATGTTCTTATGTTCTTATTTTCACAATGCTCAAAACTCAGGCTCTATTTGATTCTAGATTATAACTACAGGGGGAGCCTGTACTCCATCTGCAGAAACATGCCCTATTGTGCATTGAACGTAGAAGAAATATGTGTACTTCCAGTGGCTTGACACCCTGACCCCCCTGGGTGACATACAAACTTATGTAGTTGCAAGGCTTAGATGACATTAATCATTCAACCACAAATTGAGTTTCAAACTTAAGTAGAATTTGTCTATCTTTCTGCAAATACAGCATTTTTGAATACATAATCACGTCAAATGTTTGCTGGGCTTTGAGAGAAAAGGGGAGCACAATGCAAACAAAAAATGCCTTGCTCAACTTGATGTGCTTTATTTTTACATGAACCATTCTATTTTTTTCTTCTAGTTGTAAATAAAATACTTTTATTTCTGTTGGGGATTCTGATTAACTCCATTAGTGGCTTTCACACTTTCCAGTTGAGAACCCACAATAAATTTGCATATAGAGAAAAGAGGCATTGAAAAGAATATTGAGATACTCTGCTTGCTATTTAATGACTAATAAGTCAATAAAATAAGCTATATGCATTAAGAAAATGGAGCATATTTACTGCATGCCTATGACTTGTTCGTGATTATCTGGTGAATGTTTTAGCATTTTTTAAGAATGTACTTTTCATATAAATACAGTAAGTAGCCAGATTCAGCCCAAGGTTTATATTAGTAATAGTAGACGCATATGGTGTTGGAATCTACATCCCTCCCATGTGCTAGCTGGCCCACTCCCTAGTCTACAGGGAGCCACGCCCTAATGAACCTGGAGCGGATATATCTCCCCTCACTCCTCCACAGCTCCCTGGCCTTCCTCTATCACAGCAATCACAACATTTTCTTTGAACTTCATTTCCAGAGCAGAATTTCCAATGATTTGCAAGCAGCCTGATTCAGCAGTACTTGTTTCTTCTGTTCAGTTTATGCAAGGCTTTTACTCTTCTTTGACTTAGCATCTGCAAATATCTTAACAAACTGCATTAAATATATGAATAGGTGTGCAGGTACAAAGGCTTGCAGAGATTGCAGAAGGGCAAGAAGGAACTCATAACTTACAGGTATTCTCTTAACTAAAATATTTTGAAACCTTCAAAGTATAGGACAGAATAGCTAAAACTTTTCCAAAGCAGAATTAACTTGTAGTATGTGGCCACAAAAGATGTTTTTCAATGTTTTCTGCAAGTAATTCCATTCTTAGGGAAAAGGGAAGGCTCCCGCTAATTATTCTAATGATGACATGTGAAGATTCAGAATTGTTAATTTTTTAAATCTCCCAATCCAAGCACACACAATTGAATCAACAAGAGAGAATTCAGAGGCAACATCTTTTCAGGCAACAAATATGTCAGTTTATGACATGGATGTATTTTCCCCGCTTTCTGTTAATCCCATACATTTCTGTGCACTACCTGCTGACACAGACTGCCCGTGACAGAATATCATGTAGAGAGAACATTTTGTGTAACTAACAATCATCATGCTGGTAAGAAATGGAATCTGCTCTATCATTGTCTTCCTATGTGATGTTGGCCAAGTTAATTAGTTTCCCTGTGTCTTGGTTCCCCATGTTTAAACTCAGCCCGCCCGCTGCTGGGACCCAGCCCGCCCGCTGCTGGGACCCGCCAGCCAGCCCGCCCGGGTCCCGGCTGCTGGGACCCAGGTGGCTGCCGGGAGGCGCCAGCCAGCCCGCCCGGGTCCCGGCTGCCGGGAGGCGCCAGCCAGCCCGCCCGGGTCCCGGCTGCCGGGAGCCGCCAGCCAGCCCGCCCGGGTCCCGGCTGCCGGGAGCCGCCAGCCCGCCTGCAGCTGGGACCCCGGCGGCAGCAAGGAGCCGGCAGCCAGACCGCACAGGTCCCGGCTCCCAGGACCCGCCAGCCAACCCTCCTGCTGATGTGACCCGGGCGGCAGCCGGGAGCCGGCAGCCAGCCTGCCCGTGGCTGGGACCCCGGCGGCAGCAGGGAGCTGGCAGCCAGCCTGCACAGGTCCCAGCTCCCAGGACCCGCCAGCCAACCCTCCCGCTGATGTGACCCGGGCGGCAGCCGGGAGCTGGCAGCCAGCCCGCCCACTGCTGTGACCCGGGCGGCAGCAGGGAGCTGGCAGCCAGCCTGCACAGGTCCCAGCTCCCAGGACCCGCCAGCCAACCCTCCCGCTGATGTGACCCGGGCGGCAGCCGGGAGCCGGCAGCCAGCCCGCGAGAAATGGATTTGGGATGCATCAGACTTGCTCAGAAATTTTGTCTGTTGCATCCGAAGTCCGTTAAATCGAGGTCCGTTAAATCGAGGTTTTACTGTATTGTCTTAAATACAATTTATTGCCAATAGTAGACTATTAATTATATGAAAATTCTGCTGGCAAATGTGAATGAAACCCACTCTGAATAGTAATTTTGAGTTTAGAAAGTCTGAATGTTGCTTCATAAAACTGATTTTACTTAACATTTACTACTTGATTCTCATATGAATAGAGTTATATCTGCTGACCTACTCATTATAATGGGACTGATACAAATGTATGAAAACCAAGCCGATTACCAGTAACAGTGGAATTACTTCATTTTTGTAAAGAATCAGAGAGATAGCCATGTTAGTCTGGAATTGGAGAAGTGACAAAGGGTCCTGTGGTACCTTTAAAGACTAACTAAAGTATTGAAGCATAAGTTTCTGTAACCATAATACCCACTTCATCGGATCCATTACATTCATTTTTGTAATGTCTACTTTCAGTAGTGTCTTTCATGATACATGAACAAACTCACTTTCACTTTTAAAAGGTACTTTAAAGAAGAATAATCAAGTTTTTTTGATGAGTGCTAACTTTGTAGATTGAACTGTTTTTAATGTATTATAAATTGAAAATATTTGCCTAAATAGAAATTTTTTTTTTAGATGCTTCTATAATTTAGAGCTGTTGGATAAACCTGGGAATCATATAGATATTAGATTTTTGCTTTAAAATCATCAAGAGTTTAAGTTAAAATCCCTTCCGTACTTGAGATATTATCTTAGTGTGTTCACACTGTCAGATGTTGTTTAGGAATAGAAAACTGAGTTGCAGATATTGACAAGCTGGTAAGTTAGAAGTGGATATACTATGGCAAGGAAACAATTCAAGTGGCTAATAATGGTATATAAGAGCTTTTCACCTCCAAGTCATCAATTGAAATATATAGTACAGGTTATTAGTGATCATATATTGTAACCATATGATGGCTCTTTGACCTCAGCCCCAATCAGTAGTGGGCAAGAGGAGACTAATTTGTACCCTTAACTCAGCAGAGATACTAAGTATTAGGGGCATTCAGAGGCTAAATATTTCTTCCTCGCACAGGTTATCCTTCCAAATCAGGGTGTCAAGAAGGACTCCTGGACAGAGAAGTAAGTTTTACAATGCTCCCCAAATGCAGCCAGGTTCATGTTCAGATGTATTTTTGGTGGGAGCTATCAGTAGACTTGGCCCTACTATGAAAAATACTTTGCTCCTAGTTCCCTTTGTGAGAATTACCTGAGGTCCTCCAGAAATACAACTGAGCTGACACACTGGGGCAGATAGTGACAGGTACTCACTGACTCTTGGCCCATTTGTGGTTTGCACATAGTAAGCAGAATGTTGAATTTCAACTGGAAGCTGAACAGTGTCCAGTACAGTGTGAAAAGCACAGATATAAGGTGCTTTAGTTCATGCATATTAAAATAGGGATATCCATATTTTTTTTCACCAACTGAAGCTTCCAAGTGGCCTTCAAGGGTAATCTCAGGTAAAGCATGTTAAAATATGTTAGCTTAGAGGTTACACACACACTGATGACTCTGTTGAGACCTCATGTGAAAGAACACTGTTTTGTCCAGACGAAGGTGACAAAGGGATTTTTGTTGACTGACTTTCTGGGAAAGCTTCTCAAAGCTTCCCCCTTCCAATCAGCATGACCTTCATGTTATCTGGCTTGAGTTTCAGCCAACTGTCTGAAATCCAGATCACTCCAGACATTTTGAGAATAACAAAATGTCTCCTCCTGGGTCCCGTGAAAAAGAGATTTTTGAATGGATTATTGCCAGAATATTAATGACTTTGTAGTCTATATTGCCTCATGATCTTCCTCTACTTGCTTCACATAATTATTAAAGAAGAGAGAGAACACATTTCAGCCAAGAGATTTGACACCTGAGATCCATCTGAGAGGAAGTGCTCTGCCATCTGTAAAGTTTGACAGCAATGAAGGGAATCATTTTTTTTACCCCACTGGGTCCCACAGTGGTCCATGGTATTTAAATGTCACTGAAAGGTTTAGTAATTTTAGCAGATGCATTTGACCGCTAAGGGACTGCCTCCACTGCAGTTAGATACCCATGGCTGGAGTGGGTTCATGGGGATTGTTTAATTGTGGTGTAGACATTTAGGCTCAGGTAGGAACCCAGCCTTTAGGACCCTGTGAGGTGGGAGGATCCCAAAGCTCATGCTGCAACATGGGCCGAAACATCTACACTGCAATTAAACAGCCCCTTACCCCAAACCCTGCAAGCCCAAGTCAGTTGGCACAGGCCAGATGTGGGTTTTTAATTGCTGTGTAGATGTACCCGACTAGCATCCTGAGGAGATAGTTCACTACCAAGATGCCATTTGCTAAGACTTCTAAACCTACTAGTCACTCCCATTTCTATTCCATGTCCAATTTGAAACCTGAATCATTAGTGACTAAAAATTTGAAGGATGTATTGGATGCTCTTAGAGCTGAATACTTGCCATGTTTTCAATAATTTTTCTCCCAAAAGGAAGGGCACAGCCGGTGAGAGCAGTGGTTTTGTTTCCTGATCAAAGACTGAAATGCTACATATTTAAGTTGCTGGCAGCTTGTGCTTCCTTAGGGGGACATTAATGACCCCTGAAAAGGCACTCCCCCATTGGTTTTAATCAGCCATAAGAGACATGAATCTGATTTACAATTTGTTAAATCCTTTAGTGTATCAAGAATTTGCAACTGGGGATTCACTGCATTAAAGTTAGGGAAGATGTTATGATTATGTACTTCTGTCTAGACACTATGGTAGTCATTCCAGAGAGACAATCCTAGATCAGTCTAAACTGCAGAGTAGTTTTTGAAATTTCTTATCAAGAAACTGTTGATTCTGAAACTGGCAGAATGCAGCCTAGATAGATCAGAGAGCATCTCTATTGCTTTGGTTCTTGCGTAACACTTCACTCACTCACTTACATGTAAGAATGAAAATCTGGTGAATAGTAGTACAGTACAAGCTACAGTGGCCCTTCCCACTCAGATGAGGTACCGAGTCCACAGCAATTGGGGGGGCAAGGCAGGGCCGGCAACGGGGGTACAACGCTTACAGCTGTACCGGGCCCCGGACTTCAGGGGGGGCCCCCTGAAGTCTGGGGCCGGTACAGCTGTAACCGTTGTTGCCGGGGCTGTGAGCGAGGCGTGCTCACCAGCCCCCTCCCCCGGCACCCAGCAGCCAGCCCCGCCCCCCTTTGCTTCTCCCGGCCGGCCACGCGGCCGCAGCACATGCCGGGGTTGGGGCCCGCTGGAGGTAGGAGACCGGCCGGGAGGGCCGCGGGAGATCGCCGGGGCAGGGGGGGGGGGCTGCGGGAGGCAGGAGATGGACGGGGGGGGCGGGAGGCAGGAGATCGGCGGGGGGGGGGGGGCGGGAGGCAGGAGACCGGCCGGGGGGGCCACGGGAGATCAGCGGGGTGGCGGGGGGGGGGGCGCGGGAGGCAGGAGATCGGCGGGGGGGGGCGCGGGAGGCAGGAGATCGGCGGGGGGGGGGCGCGGGAGGCAGGAGATCGGTGGGGGGGCGCGGGAGGCAGGAGATCGTCGGGGGGGGCGCGGGAGGCAGGAGATCGGCGGGAGGCAGGAGATCGGCGGGGGGGGCGCGGGAGGCAGGAGATCGGCGGGGGGGGCGCGGGAGGCAGGAGATCGGCGGGGGGGGCGCGGGAGGCAGGAGATCGGCGGGGGGGGGCGCGGGAGGCAGGAGATCGGCGGGGGGGGGGCGCGGGAGGCAGGAGATCGGCGGGGGGGGCGCGGGAGGCAGGAGATCGGCGGGGGGGCGCGGGAGGGAGGCAGGAGATCGGCGGGGGGGGCGGGAGGCAGGAGATCGGGCGGGGGGGGCGGGAGGCAGGAGATCGGGCGGGGGGGGCCGTGTGAGGCAGGAGATCGGCGGGGGGGGCCGCGGGAGATCGGCCGGGGGGGGGGCCGTGGGAGGCAGGAGATCGGCGGGGGGGGACGCGGGAGATCGGCCGGGGGGGGGGCCGTGGGAGGCAGGAGATCGGCGGGGGGGGCCGCGGGAGATCGGCCGGGGGGGGCGCGGGAGGCAGGAGATCGGCCGGGGGGGGACGCTGGAGATCAGCCGGGGGGGGGCGGCGGGAGGCAGGAGACCGGTGGGGGGGGGGCGGGAGGCAGGAGACCGGCCGGGGGGGGCCGTGGGAGACCGGCCGGGGGGGGCCGCAGGAGGTAGGAGACTGGCGGGGGGCGCTGGAGATCGGCTGGGGGGGGCGCGAGAGGCAGGAGACTGGCTGGGGGGGGCACTGGAGATTGGCAAGGGGGGGGGCCGCGGGAGGCAGGAGACCGGCGGGGGGGGGGGAGGCGGGAAGTAGGAGACTGGTGGGGGGGGGGCTCGGGTGGCGGGAGATCGGCCGGGGGGGGGGCCGCGAGAGGTAGGAGACCGGTGGAGGGGGGGCCCTCGGGCGGCGGGAGATCGGCCGGGGGGGGCGCGGGAGGAGGGGGGGGGGAGCGCAGGCGGCGGGAGACTGGCCGGGGGCGGGGGGGCCGGGGGCGGCGGGAGACTGGCGGGGGGGGCCCCGCAGGCGGCGGGAGACTGGAAGGGGGGGGCCCGCGGGTGGCGGGAGACTGGCGAGGGGGGGCCCCGCGGGCGGCGGGAGACTGGCGGGGGGGGGCGGGCGGCGGGAGACCGGGGGGGGCCCCGTACGGTCTGCCGTACGGGGCCCCAAAATTCCTGTCGCCTGCCCTGGGGCAAGGAGAAAATGTCAATTGGGGTAGTCTCCAGAGCTGGTACAAATGAAGGGCTTGGTTGATACTGACTTTGGGTGGTTTTTTACACTACACTGTGACCTGATGGTCCAGCTACTGTCTTGGGCTTAGATAATTCTGGACTGTCCTGCTGATCTTGGTGATTTGAAAAGATAAGGAAGCTGCTCTTCCCAAAAAGAGTCACAAGGATCATTGAGCAGTGGGTTTTTTTGTTTTGTTTGTTTGTGCCAATACATTGCTGTATTTTTTCCCCACAATGGAATCTAGGTTAATGGTTGAAAGTTTATAATCTTGATATTTTTTTAAAGAAAGCTCATATCCTCTTTCTTTTAGTTCAATATGTGTTACCAGGTTTTTTTTATTAGAGTTCAATTGTCATGTTGACTCACCGTTCATATTAGTCAGAGGAATTGTTAAAAGCAGGATTGATTTTCTCCTTAGTGGGGCAAATATAGAAGTTCATATGTTAGACTATATTTGCACCTCTGGTATATTATCAGAGACTGTGGCAGAGGACACCTATCTCTTAATTTCTCCCTCACAGTCCTTTCTTATAGGAATATAAAAAAAACTACACATGTTGTAGATAATTAGATTTATTTTTTGACCTTTCCCAGCCATGCTCCGGCATCTTGCACACTCCATTAATCTGTCAAAAATTGTTGGTAAACCATGGCAATCAGGGAAAACAATGTACCCTAGATGTAGCTACTATAAGGTGGGTGCATAACTGCTTGGAAAGCCCTTCCCAGAGAGTAGTTATCAGAGTTTCACAGCCAAGCTGGAAGAGCATATTGACTGGGGTCCCACAGGGATCAATGCTGAGTTGGTTCTGTTCAATACTTTCATAAATAATTTAGATAATGGCATAAAGAGTACACATATACAGTTTGCGGACAATACCAAGCTTGGAGGATGGGATTAAGATTTAAAATGATCTGCACAAACTGGAGGAATGGTCTGAAGTAAATAGGATTAAATTCAATAAGGACAAATGCAAAGTACTCCACTTAGAGAGGAACAGCCAAATGCACAAATACAAGATGGGAAATGACTGCCTAGGAAGGAGTACTATGGAAAGGGATGTGGGGGTTATAGTGGATCACAAGTCAACAATGTAACACTGCAAAAAAAGCAAACATCATTCTGGGATGTATTAGCAGGAGTGTTGTAAGCAAGACACAAGAAATAATTCTTTCCACTCTACTCTGCGCTGATTAGACCTCACCTGGAGTATGGGGCATCACATTTCAGGAAAGACATGGACAAATTGGAGAAAGTTCAGAGGAGAGAAACAAAAATGATTAAAATCTAGAAAAAATTGGGTTTGTTTAGGCTGGAGAAGAGAAGACAGAGAGGGGATATAAGAGTTTTCAAGTACATATAAGGTTGTTACAAGGAGGAGGGTGAAAAATTGTTCTCATTAACTTCTGAGGCAAGTATAAGAAGCAACAGGTTTAAATTGAAGCAAGGGAGGGTTAGGTTGGACATTAGGAAAAACTTCCTAATTGTCAGAATAATTAAGCACTGGAACAATTTGCCTTGGGGAGGGGACTGGGTATAGTGAAAATATTGACACATGACACATGAGATTGCTAGTGATTTATTAAAACCTATCTGTGAATAGCACCATTTGATTGGAGAATACCTCATGTTGTACTTATATTTTTTAAAAAGTGAAAAAGAAGTGATCCAGGCAACAACAGACCTAGATAGACCTGAACTTGCTAGTATGAAAGACTCAGGAAAGAATTGTGAAGAAAAAAATAATTAAATTCATGGAGGTAAATGGAAAAGGGGATGTCGGGCAACATGGGTTTACCAAAAGTGGGTCGTTTGTCTAACCTGATTTCTTTCTTTGAGAAAATAACTGGGTTTTTAGATAAGGGAAATGTGGTACATCCAATATACCTGGATTTCAGTAAAACATTTGGCATGGGTCCATATAGGAAATTATTAGTTAAATTAGAGAAAATGGAGATTAATACAAGAATTGTAAGGTGGATAACAAACTGGCTAAAGGGAAGAAGGATTTGGGTTGTGCCGAAAAGTGAACTATCAGACTGAAGGGAGGTTGCTAGTGGAGTTCCTCAAGGACTGATCTAGGGATGGTCTAGAGATAATACTTAGTCCTGCCATGAGTGCAGGGGACTGCACTAGATGATCTCTTGAGGTCCCTTCCAGTCTTCTTCTATGATTGTCCAATATTTCTGTTAGCGACCTTGGCAAAAAAAAGTGGGTGCATGCTAGTGAAATGTGCTGGTGATACGAACTTGAGGAGGATCGGAATATTACACAAGAAAGTCTAGATGACCTTGAAGACTGGAATGACAGAAATGAAAAGAAATTCAATATTACAAAGTGCAAAATCAGATAATTTAAGTCTAATTGTAAGAGTTTCTGCTACAAGGTAGGGGATAATCAGTTAGAAGTGATGGAGCAGGAGAGAGAGCTGGGGGTGTGGGCTGATCACAGGATGACTGAGCAACCAATGTGATGCAGCTGTGAAAAAGGCAAATGAAATTATTGGATGTTTCAGGCCAAGCATTTCAATAGTAATAGAGAAGTATTAATGATATTGTATAAGCGACCTTGTCTGGAATACTGTGAACAATTCTGGTCACCCATTTAAAAAAAAAAGAAAAGAAAGATTAGTTCAAATTGGAACATGTAAAGAGAAGTTACTAGGATGACCAAAGGAATGGAGGGCCTATTTTACAGAGGAGCCTGGATATGATTTCTCTGTATAAGTACATTAAGGAGGTAAATACCAGGGAGGGTAAAATTAAAAGGTCAGTGTTGGCACATGAACAAATGGGTATAAACTGGTCATAAGCAAATTCATGCTGAAAATTAGAAGTAAGTTACTAACTATCAGAGGGGTGAGGTGGTGGAACAACCTCCCAGTAAGAGTTGTGGGTGCAAACAACATAATTAGTTTTGAGACAGAGTTGGACATATTTATGAGAGGGATTGTATAATGGGGTGGCTTGTGATGGCGGGTGGCAGGGCTTGACAACCTGGGGGTCCCTTGCAGTCTGTTTAATGTTTCCAAGGCTTATACTTCAAGGCTTTAGCATATTACTTGCAGGGATGAGAACCTTGCAATATGGGATACAGCAGGTCAAGAAAGATTCCATGCTCTGGGTCCAATTTACTACAGAGATTCTAATGGAGCTATTTTAGTATATGATATAACAGATGAAGACTCTTTTCAGAAGGTGAAAAACTGGGTCAAGGAATTAAGAAAAATGTTGGGAAACGAGATCTGTTTATGTATAGTTGGTAACAAAATAGACTTGGAAAAAGAGAGGCATGTTTCAGTTCAAGAAGCAGAAATGTATGCAGAATCCGTGGGGGCAAAACACTATCATACTTCAGCCAAACAAAACAAAGGAATTGAAGAACTCTTCCTTGACCTCTGTAAAAGAATGATAGAAACTGCTCAAGTGGATGAAAGAGCAAGAGGCAACGGCTCCAGCCAGTCAGGGACTGCAAGGCGGGGTGTACAGATTATTGATGATGAGCCACAAGCACAGAGCAGTGGCGGGTGCTGTGCTTCTGGATAACTGTATAAAACTGGATTATTGCCCCCTCAACATGAAGACTGCCATATTTCAAGTCATGCATTCTTTACCAATGGAGTAATAGAATTAACAGTATTGAAAAATAATCACTTAACACTGCAGAGACCTCAAGTGCTAAACTAGTGGAGTCTGAGACCAGAGAATTGGCATCTTCTACAGTGGTTAACAAAGCAAATACCAATGGCCTTTTTACATATTTTTCTTTAATGAGGAATAATATGCATGTAGAAAAGTCCTACTTAAAGGATTCATTTATATTCTCCCCTCTTCCCCTCTCATGGTATTTTTTGTCTCCTTCCTCTGAAGCATCACAGATGCCCACAGCTGGAGATGGGACACAGGATGGGGTAGGCCAGTGTTCTGAGGAGGTACAGAGCATTCTCTCACAGTTAGCTGGCTGGTTCTTGTTCACATGCTTATGGTCTAACTGACTGATGTATGTAAGGTTGGGATGGACTTTCCCCTTCAAGTTAGATTGGCAGTGACTTTGGGTTTGTTGGTTGGTTTTTTGTCTTCCTCTACAGTTTGTGGGTACATGTCACTTGCTGGTATTATTTAGGTATATCTCAATTAATTCCCTGCCATTGCAGGGGCCTTCAGTGATGGTGCACCTTGGTTCCTCTTATCCTTGGCCTGTGACACATAATAGTTTAGTCTTCTGTGGGCTGGCTGTAGTATTTTGTATAGAGAAAATTCCCCTTAAAATTGTTTTGAGCTCTACCCCTTCCTTAATTATTTTAATGCATCCATGTTTGTGTATTAGCCATGATCTAAAATAGCTTTATTGGATTTATGGGAGATTTGGGATTTTGGAGAATGTAGAGGTTCTTTCTTAATTCCCCTCCTCTCTGTCCTCCCCCAACCTCTCTCTTAAAAAATTAGGAGCTAGTTTTTCTAACTTTTTTTGGTAACTAATATCCTGGTTCCTGGAATACCTGCAGTATCTGTATCCTTGTGTTTTGGATGAATTAGTGTTATAAATCAGTTTTTAAGTTTAATCTTTCACCAGCAACATATATTTCTCCTATTCTGTAGTTTACAGTATATCACTCTCTATATAAGGGAATACATAATACAAACCATGTGCCATGGAATATGAAAATATATCAATTGTAATTCTATTCTCAATGTGACCCTGTAGCAAATGATAATGTAAGTAAAATAGAAATATATAATATTGTACCTAATGAAAAATTGTTTTAAGAGCATCTGCAAGATTTACAGATTTACACTGTCCTTTTATATATGTTCCCCATGTTTGTTTTGAATCTAATATATAGTCATTGCATAGTCTTGTAAATAAATCCAATGGATACTGCTGTCATCTCGTGGTCATGTTGTGGAATTACAGTTTGCTCTAAAATTAGAGCCGAAAATCCCTTGAGATATAAGCATGTAGGCCAGAGTGGTCAATCACTTCATTTGGAGCAACGTATCCAGGGGAACTCAGCTTCCAGTAAGTGCTTAAATAATGTCCAGGTTTTCAAAAGTGATTGACACTCCCTATAGGACACAACAGATTTTCAAAAGAGCTCAACATCCAACATGAGGAGCTCTTTTGAAAACCTGGCACTTATTTTAGTGCTTGCATTTTTAATGGAAGGGTGCTATAGCAATCTGAAGGTGTAATACATGAAAATACATGCTTAGGATGTTTTTGTAGCTTCATGGTCCAATCCAGGTTTGGGATATTAGATGACATCCCTAGGCAAAGCAAATCCTATAATTACCTTTACACAATTATTTATCTTTTCACACAAGCTGATTGCGCCACTGTAGAACCTTTCATTGTTTCTGATTGTGCTTATGTGGTTCCCCCTTTTGAGATGGAAGCTTGTTGCTCTAAAACAATTAGTATTTGGTTGCTAAGATTGGCTAGTAGGGTGAGAGGACTGAGTTTTCTTGTTATTAGAGCTGGGTGAATAATGGATTTGTTATGTGAACAGTTCAGAGATAGTTCTGAAACAATAATAATAATAATAATAATAATAATTAATAATAATAAAAAATTGGATTGAACCAAATCCAAAAATTGGGAAAAAATTAAGCAAATTGAAAAAATGTCTTTTGGGTAGAATGAAGCATGTTTAGTTTGACCTGAAACACATGTTTTTTCAGGCATTGTAAAGGACATAGTGATGATTCATAGGGCCAGGGAAGGAGAGTAAGAATGACTCTACAGAAGAATAGTTCGAGCACTCTCCTAGAATGTGGGAGACCCAAATGCTCCAAGGACTTTTCACTAGTTATAAAAAGGGGAACAGCTTCAACAGGAGAAGCTGAGCAAGATCAGCCCAAAGTATCCTACAGCAGAGTGATTAGGATACTCATCTGAAACATGGGAAACCCAAGTTCCAATTCCATTTCCACATCAAGTGGAAGTGGGACTATAACCACTAGCTCAAAGATTTATAAGAAAGGCCTCTTCCCTGTTTTCTGAATCACATAATATTGGATTTGCTTAATTTAAAACAGGAGAGAATTTGAACAGTAACTAAGTAGGTGTATAGTGGGAGTTGTTACAACTATGGAGCAATATTTCTACAAAGATGTTAAAGATTGTGCAGGCATAATGCCTGATGGGTAATAAGGAAACTAGCAGAGAAAATATTAAAAATGATCATAATCTCTTCTAATTTACATCTAGTCTTGCTGAATCAATAATGAGCTAATTGCCTCAGCCCAGTGATGAGTCCTGTGCTGCTGGAAATCCTGGTCTCTCAGATGAAAGATGGAGCTGAGCTCTTGATTACATATAGATATTAAAGATTTTATGAGATTTTTGTAAGAATAGGCGTGATGTTGCTGGTGTTGAGGCCAAATTAAAACAAGAGTGATTACATTCCGATTACCTATCACAGTCGTTCTTCATGTCCTACACCTTATCTACTGCATAATGTTATGAACTGCTAAATAGTTGCTTAATTTCACTGTAAAGATGGCTGCATTTCATTAAGAGATGAAGTAAGTGATCCTTGTGTGCAATATTCCTTGGAAAGCACTTCATGGTAATTTGGGATGAAAAGTGCTACATAAATGTGAAGTACAGGTTTTACTCTTAGGAACTTTACAATCTGACTTTTTTGGTTAGACGTTAATGTGATGTCACTAAAATTTAATATAGGAGAAACCTAAGGAATACTGCAGTAACATTTAGTTACAGAAGCAACTGAAATTTGATTAAGTATGACCACAACACTATTACCAATTGTAATCTCGTTTGTGGCAGAGAAGAGATGAGACTCAGATGTAGTAAACATAGAGGATTCTTAAGTGACAATGCTGGGCAGACACAAACCCCATATCTCCTTGACTCTCTGTCCCCCATAGGTCCTGATCCAGCACTAATTGAAATCAGTAGGAGCCATTCAATTGACATAAATGGGTTTTGGATTAGGCTATTGAGGAAAACAACTTGTTTTCCTCAACAGGCAGAGCTTGTGTGAGAACACCAGGGCCGGCGACAGGAATTTTGGGGCCCCGTACGGCAGACCGTACGGCCCCCCCCTGGTCTCCCGCCGCCCGCGGGCCCCCCCCCGCCAGTCTCCCGCCGCCCGCGGGCCCCCCCCCCGCCAGTCTCCCGCCGCCCGCGGGCCCCCCCCCGCCAGTCTCCCGCCGCCCGCGGGGCCCCCCCCGCCGGTCGGTCTCCCGCCGCCCGCGGGGGCCCCCCCCGCCGGCCGGTCTCCCGCCGCCCGCGGGGGCCCCCCCCCGCCGGCCGGTCTCCCGCCGCCCGCGGGGGCCCCCCCCCGCCGGCCGGTCTCCCGCCGCCCGCGGCCCCCCCCGCCGGTCTCCCGCGGCCCCCCCGGCCGGTCTCCTGCCTCCTACGCCCCCCCCCCGGCCGACCTCCCGCAGCCCCCCCGGCCAATCTCCCGCTGCCCCCCCGGCCGGTCTCCTGCCTCCTATGCCCCCCCCCCAGCCGACCTCCCGCAGCCCCCCGGCCAATCTCCCGCAGCCCCCCCGGCCAATCTCCCGCGGCCCCCCCGGCCGCTCTCCCGCCTCCCGCGGCCCCCCCGGCCGATCTCCCGCCGCCCGAGGCCCCCCCCGCCCGAGGCCCCCCCCGCCAGTCTCCTGCCACCCGCAGCCCCCCCCAGCCGATCTCCCGGGGCCCCCCCGGCCACTCTCCCGCCACCCGCGGGGCCCCCCCCGCCGGTCGGTCTCCCGCCGCCCGCGGGGCCCCCCCCGCCGGTCGGTCTCCCGCCGCCCGCGGGGCCCCCCCCGCCGGTCGGTCTCCCGCCGCCCGCGGGGGCCCCCCCCGCCGGTCGGTCTCCCGCCGCCCGCGGGGCCCCCCCCGGCGGTCGGTCTCCCACTGCCCGCGGCCCCGCCCGCCGATCTCCCGCGCCCCCCCCGGCCGTCTCCCGCCGCCCGCAGCCCCCCCCGCCAGTCTCCTGCCGCCCGCAGCCCCCCCCCGGCCGATCTCCCGGGGCCACCCCGTCCACTCTCCCGCCACCTGCGGGGCCCCCCCGCCGGTCTCCCGCCGCCTGCGGCCCCCCCCCCGGCCGGTCTCCCACCACCCGCGCTCTTCCCCCCCCCGGTCTCCCGCCTCCCGCAGCCCCCCACGCCGATCTCCCACGCCCCCCCCCGGCCGGTCTCCTGCCTCCCGCGGCCCCCCCCCCCGGCCGGTCTCCTGCCTCCCGCGGCCCCCCCCCGGCCGGTCTCCTGCCTCCCGCGGCCCCCCCCCCGGCCGGTCTCCCGCGCCCCCCCCCCCCGGCCGGTCTCCCGCGGGCCCCCCCCGGCCGGTCTCCCGCGGCCCCCCCCCGGCCGGTCTCCCGCGGCCCCCCCCCCCCGGCCGGTCTCCCGCGGCCCCCCCCCCCGGCCGGTCTCCCGCGGCCCCCCCCCCCGGCCGGTCTCCCGCGGCCCCCCCCGCCGATCTCCCGCCGCCCGAGGCCCCCCCCGCCAGTCTCCTGCCACCCGCGGCCCCCCCCGGCCGATCACCCGGGGCCCCCCCCGGCCGCTCTCCCGCCACCCGCGGGGTGCCCCCCGCCGGTCTCCCGCCGCCCGCGGCCCCCCCCGGCCGCTCTCCCACCACCCGCGCTCCCCCCCCCGGTCTCCCGCCTCCCGCGGCCCCCCCCCGCTGATCTCCCATGGCCCCCCCTGGCCGGTCTCCTGCCTCCCGCGGCCCCCCCCGGCCGCTCTCCCGCCGCCCCCCCCACGGCCGCTCTCCCGTCTCCCGCCGCCCCCCCACGGCCGCTCTCCCGCCTCCCGTGCCCCCCCCCTGGCCGATCTCCTGCCGCCCGCGCCCCCCCCGGCCGATCTCCCAGGCCCCCCCCCCCGGCCGCTCTCCTGCCTCCCGCGGGCTCCCCCCGGCCGATCTCCCGCCGCCCGAGGCCCCCCCCCCGCCGGTCTCCTACCTCCCGCGGGCCCCAATCCCCGCATGTGCTGCGGCCGCGTGGCCCGGCCGGGAGAAGCAAGGGGAGGTGGGGGGGAGGCTGCTGGGTGCCGGGGGAGGGGGCTGGTGAGCGCTGCAGTGGCTGCCCGAGCCGCGCCTCGCTCACAGCCCCGGCGACAATGGGTACAGCTGAGTACCCGCCCCGGACTTCAGGGGCCCCCCCTGAAGTCCGGGGCCCGGTACAGCTGTACCCGTTGTACCCTCCTGTCGCCGGCCCTGGAGAACACTATGTCTTGGCCTGAATTTAAGCAGTGATAGAATGGACTGCTGAGTACACTTGACCAATATTTAAAAAAAATGTGACATCCAGTGGCTGAAGTACTCTTGCTATGGGAACCTTTACTTCTGAATTTCCTAACTTGTAGACATACTCATGTAATGTTGCATTAACATCTTTGTATTTAATTTTCATCTTTAGAGAGAGTTTTTAATTATAGATGTCTAAACATGAGCTCTTAGTTCCACTGAATATCTCAAATAATCTACCCCATGAGGTTGAAAATACTTCTCTCCAGCGAATCACTACTGCCCTGAAGTGTACACTGAATTAAGGAATAATTACTTAGACAAATGTATAGATATGTCTGTCATTGCCCAAAACCCCCAAGCAATTTGTGGTTCATGAACTAATGTGTTTGCATACTAGCAGATTTATAACAACTGGAATGCCTAAAAAGCCTAAATATAAGTGGCCAGATTCAAACTTGATGTGACTGAGTGAATATCTTCATAACTTAATGGAATTTCACATACATGCACCCAGGTCTGAATTGAGCCAATAGTGCCTTACATTTTTAATGATATATGCTCTTCTCAATAACAATTGCACACATCTTGTCTGATTGCACTCTTGCATTTGCTATTTCGTTTACCCTGTGGTGTGCATAATTGACTAATGATGCCTGTAATCTGCCACTGTGATTAACTAATTTAAAACAGTAAAGTATTCCAGATCAAATGTATGCAAAAAACCCAGCAAGTTTTTACTGATTTCTTGAAATCAAAGGTAATTTCCATGTGTATCTCTTTATTCAATAAACAAATCAACTAAACAAAATTCATGTTTTAAAAGTAAATGAAATCTTCAAGCAAAGTGGCTTAATCAACAAAAAAGTGAGAAATTATATAGACTTCTTCTCCCCATAAAATGTAGAATGGCATTAAAAAGACAAAAGTAAGTATTGTCTGGGGTTTTCTATCTTATGGAACATTCTTGGACCTTTAGCAATGTTCAATACTTTTAAATCACTTTGTTGTTGATGTTCAAAATAGATCATTCTCTCTCTTGGAAAATATATTTTGTCAAGAATAAGGAAAATCTTTTTTATAGAATTTCAGTTTATTCCATTAGCAGAAAAGTGTGTGCTTCTAATTATATAAGATTTTATGAATTGTAGACTAATAAATAATAGCAGCCCCTTAAATTACATTAGTGATATTTTTTGTAGTATGGGGCCTTAAATGTTCTGATAATTAAACTAATCTATTTGGTCCTGTTTACATTAACTGCATACTTATTATGTGTTCCTGTATTTCTGGAAAGGGACACAAGTGTGGGAGGAAAACCATAATCACACTTTTGTGAGGCATGGTTTTTGAATATACATTAGAATTAGTCCTCCATTTGTCCTGCAGATAATTTCAATATGGGATGAAAACAAAATGTCTTCCTGTATCAGGAAGAAAAATCACAATAGAAAATTTTGTCACAAAATGAAAAGCTGTGAAAAATGTTGATTGAAAATGTTGAAAATTCTGAAAACTTTGAATTTTAAAGAGTTTCATTTCAGTTTCTCAAATTGAATGGAAACATTTAATTTCAGCTTCATTTGATATTGAGCTAGGTCTGCAGGAGCTTCCTGCAGTGCATCATGAGTTGTAGTTCATGTCTCTACTGTCCTCTGAGTCAGTCTCCCTAGCTGGACTGCCTCTCCTATGATGCATAGTAGTAACAGAAGTCCTATGATGCACTGTGGCAGTTCAGCCAGTGGGGAGGTGATGCACGTTGGCAAACAGGGTTCATCCATGAAACCCAGTCCACAGAAGACAATGATCACCATGAAAAACATATGGGGGCTATAGTGTAGCACAAATTAAATATGAGCCAATAATGTGATGCAGTTGCAAAAGAAAGGCAAATATTCTGAGGTTTATTAACAGGAGTGTTGTATATAATACATGGGAGATTCTTGTGCCACTTTGCTTGGTGCTCATTGGACCTCGGCGGGACTATTGTATCCAGTTTTGGGCACCACACTTTAGGAAGTATGTGGACAAACTGGAGAGTCAAGAGGAGAGCAACAAAAGTGATAAAGTGTTTAGAAAACTTGACCAATGAGGAAAGGTAGAAAAAACCTTTAATCCTGAGAAAAGAAGACTGAGGCAGGACCAAATAAGTCTTCAAATACGTTAAGAAATGTTAGAGGACTGTGATCAGTTGTTCTCCATGTACACTCTAGGTTGGACAAGAAGTAATGGCCTTAATCAGCAGCATGGGAGATTTAGGTGAGGTATTAAGAAAAATGTCCTTACTGGTAAGTACTAGAATAGGCTCTTAAGGATGGTGTGGAATCCCTGTCCCTTGAGGCTTTAACAGGGTAGACACAACTGTCAGGTATGGTCTAGGCATACTTAGTCATGCTTTAGTGTGGAAGGATGGACTAGACTGACTTTGCAAGATCCCTTCCAGTCCTACATTTCTGTGATTTTTATGAAGTGTCTGAAATGCAACTTTGATGCATCATCATGGCAGTTTTAGGCAGACGTGGAGTAATGTCATGCTAATCTGAAATGCAATGTTTTGATTCTGTGCAAATAACCAAAAATTTTGATTTGAGGTGAAGTGAAACCAAATTAAATATTTTCTATTTTCCAGATAGCAAATAAAAAGAAATCTGCAAAATCTCTGATTTTTCCAGAAACCAAATTTTCCATTAAAAATAACCAACAGTTTGACAGAAATATCCCAAATACCTCTACTCTACATAAACATACTGTAATATATTTTTTTCAGATAAAATCTAAATCTGATGCTAAAACCCCTCAAACTCAGTCTCTTTTCCTATCTGTGCTGCAAGTGATCACAATGTTTAATGCAAGGAGTTTGCTCAGTCACACTCCTCTTCATAGTCAGGTGATGGGGGTTGTCCCCCTGCCTTCTTTCCTCATGGGAAAATCTGTTATTTTCAAAGTGTCTCTTGGGTCATTGTTACTTTTCCTGGCATCAGCATTAATGTAGGATTTATTTATATTTTTGGATGGGGGAATGATCAGCTACATATTGCTCATGCCTTGCTGCTTCCAAGAGGGAAGAACAAAGGACTATCTCTTGGATGTCATAGCAGTGGTACTACATAGGGGTAAGGCCGGTGTAACCACTAGGTGAACTAGGTGGCCACCTAGGGCGTCAAGATTTGGGGGCGCCAAAAAGCAGTGCCCATTTTTTCTCCACTATTGCTGGAAAACAAATGAATAAAGAAAAGAGGAACATCATTGAACGTGCATTTTAACTTGTCATTCTCTCGTACATTACAGCTATAGCCTATGCCAGCTCTGCATTGGGGGCACAAGCTTAGTGCTTTACTAAGGTAAAAAGTGGCAATGATGTCATTTTTATCATCGCACAAAGCCATTACCCAATCTGACAGACTGTTTATAATGTTAAGTTTACTAGTTTTTGGAGGTTATCGACTGAGGCTAACTATTTTTGTTGAGTTGTCTCAGATCTAAGACTGGCAAGTGTTGCTGCATCATTTCACTAATACTTTGTGTCAATTGTGTGTGTATGTTAAGTATTTGAGTGTATATGTTTATTTGCAAATATGGGTGTGTAAAGTGTTGAAATTTGTCATATTGATATTGTCAGTTGTATGAAGGAAGGAAATATACGTGACTAAAAAGAGTGTATTTTTGAAAGTATTTTGAAAATTTATAATAAGCGATGCTTTGTGGAGAGGGGAATGGTGGGGGGTGTCTGCAAGGGGAAGTTTTGCCTGAGGCGCAAAATATCCTTGCACTGGCCCTGCTTAGGGGGCTATCTGTACATAGGTATTCGCGGGATCAGGTTGCATGTTCTGAGTCTCAAGCGTCTGTGTCTCTTCTAAATCACTTTTTGAGGAACTTTCCTATATTTCACTGAATAGTTGAGCAAAATTAGTCCAAAACTTTCAAACTTGGATGCTTAAATTTGAAACCTGAAGCCACGTGTAGGCACTCAAGTCAAAATGGTGTGCTATTTCAGATCTGCAAAAACTCATATGAAACCAATGTTAAACTTGAGAATTTGATTGGGAATTCCAGAAATACTACTTATTTCTGCAGCAGTGTGAAAATGGGCACTTGTATTGGATATGTTAAGGAGGATTATTTGGCATCGTGGTAAACTCTGGTGTCCAGATTACACAAACTCTCCCCTGATGATAATTCCAGTGGATTTGTACTGATGTTAGAGTAACAGTGAGAAGATTGCAAAAAAGTCTCAGTGCAGATACAGTTGCAGAAGTAAGAACCCTGTTTCCTTTTCTGTCTGCCCGCCTTGTTTAAAAAACAACACCACCATTCTAGCTTTCCTTTGTCTCAGAAAGTAGCAAAACAGAGCACAGGCTCAATATTTCAGAAATCCTTTTTTGGTCATTGTTGATGGTGAAATTCACTTTGATGAAGAGACCCTTGGCACCACATGCCTGGTGGGAGAGAAGGTGTGTGTGTGTGTGGGGGGGGGAGTGGGGAGGAAGCTGGAATAAAGCACTGGTGGTAAAGCGGGCTTGTTACAAAAGTTACAAGTTCATAAGAACTTAGTATATTCAAGCTAAGTATTAAAGCACAATTCAAATATAATAGACTGCACCAAGCTGTATTCTTTTACTTGTAGCTTATAGCAGGATCAAGTAGTATTGTCCAAAAGTATAAAACGGAGACTTTATAGTATACTTTCTGAACTATTTCAAAGCTAATGATGTTTGCCATAAAACCTTCAGGGTAACTCCATGTCCTATCTAACACAGTAAATGAATGACACTATTAGGAACTAGAACAACATTGTGACATAAGAAAAATTACAGCACTAATTGGCTCTGCACTTACAGGCTTTCATATTGGTACTTCAAGTTCTCATTGTTCCTTTAGCAGTTATGTTGCACGTCTTTTGATGAATAGTATTTCTATTCACAATTGGCTGATAAAGCTCGGTTTAGTTTAATGGCTATATAATGCATGTTAGGTTAACACCAGTATAAAAGGGTCAACTCAACAATAACGCTCATAGAAAACAAATAAAAAATAAGACTCTCTTATGGAAATAGTCTGATTAAATATTCATATCTGTGTGCTTACAGATATGAAAATTGTGTGAGCAACAAATTATGTGTAGTTCCCATTAAATATGCAGATGATATTTTAAAGATTTAAGCAATTATTAATGGACATTATGAAATCTCAAGACAATTGAAATGCATTTTTAAAAAATGTACTGGATAGTTGAGCAACTACTTTAAAACTTGCCCTTATGGCATGCTGTCCTCACCCCCTATGACTAGGTCCCCCTCTGAAATGCTCTCCAAAAAGCCCTCCCATGCTTCCAAATCTCTCTCCCCATTCAGGTACCCAATCCCTTCTGAGCCCTCCCCACAGCTAGGGACCTATCATCTTTATATAAAGAATTAATGAATGTGTGTCAGTAGAGGTTTATGGGGAAAAAAGATCCTGTCAAATGAACTTGGTATTTTTTTATGAGATTGTAAGTTTGGTGGATAAAGGTAATAGTTTTGATGTAATATGCTTAGATTTCTGTAAGGCACTTGACAATATTTTGATAAAAAGTCTAGAATGATATAAAGTAAACATGGCACACATTAAAATAATTTAAACTGGCTAGCTGATAGATCTCAAAATGTAATTTATAAATGGGGAATCATCATCAAGTGTGTTTCCAGTGGGTCCCGCATGGATCAGGTCTTGGCCCAGTGCTATTTAACATTTTTATCGGTGAGCTGGAAGAAAACATAAAATTATCATTGATCAAGTTTTCAGATGACAAAATTTGGGGGAGTGGTAAATAATGAAGATCACTGATTTAGAGTGAAAATCTTTCTCCCTCCATCTAATATGTAGCATTTAATAGACTATTTGCTGTTTTACATCGATAAGCTACTGCATTACACTAGGTAGTGTACTACTATCTGTTTAGTGTGAGGTATGCCAGGCATGTAAAAGTCAGTGATGAAGTTAACCTTTCTTTTGCCCTTGGTTGAAATAAAATAGAAAGTTTTTTATACAGACACCCGTTAGTCTTCTCTACTTTTGGTAAAGGCAATTATAAAAAAAAAATACACCAATTTAACCTGGTATTTCTGCCAGGTATATGTGAGCATGTATCGGACAGTGTTCAAGTAAGCCAATAATATCTAGTTGGTCATAATCAGCATTCTGAATATTCTGCAGTATAATGGGACCAAATTTTTCAGCCACAACCCCTAAGTCCACAGCAACCACTGAGAGGAAAAAGGGTTGAGAGTCTGACCGGAAATCCTCCACATTCTATCAGCCCTGACTGGAAAACATGAAAAACATTAGTCTACTTTTGATATTCCTATAGTTTTAAAGCCTAAAAATGGTTCTTAAGATTCAGGAAAAAGTTATAGGATTGTAGATTTCTACTGCTACTTTAGATGCAGGTAAGAAAATCTGATTTTTATTAAATAGTTTTATAAAAAAAGATTTAGGTGCATGGTTACAGTTTGTCATGAATGTTTCCCTGGACAAATGTTATAATAAATTATTTTTTTAAAATTGCACAACTGTGTTTGTAGACAGATATTTGATAGAATTACTGACAAAGATATTGAAGATAATGCTTTTTTAATTCTTCCAAGCAATTTTTATGTAAGTTAAAAATGCCGAAAGTCATTTATTTTTTTTCAAGGGTGCTTTCTGTGTAGCTATAGCTTTTAAAAGCACTTCATTCATGGCTAAAGTGCTCCAGTTTTAACAACTATATTAAGAAAAAAAAAGACACAAAATGAAATCTGGGGAATTTAAAGCTTTACTCCTTACGAGCTGATCTTCCAGAAACTGCAGATGCTTGCCATTCAAACTCTGTAGCCTTCAAAGCTATTACAACCAAGAAAACTTGTGATTTTTTTTCAGAACTTTTGTAATGTCAGGGGCCAAAAAAAGTCATAGTAGGCATCACCATTGCACCTTCTCCAAAGTCATCTATTCTGCCTAGAATCATATCAGAGGAAGCAGTAGGTGAAATCATAGCCAACGGGAGCTTTGCCATTGAGTTCAGATTACATCCAATGTCCTTAAAAATGGTGCAAAAACTCTGAAAAAGGGACTGTGTAAGTGGCACTGTGAAGTTCTGTGTCTGTCTCCATGATTTCCATATAAAATTGTTTCAATCTACCAGCAAAAAAGTTTTTAATTCTAACTGTGAGCCCAGCAAATTCACTGTAGGGTCTTAAAATCAAACTAATCTTTTCTGTCTTGTGTATTGTCTTTGGTGTTAAATATTTCTGCAGGCCAAATACTATATGTGCTTGCATTTGTGCAAACTACATTGTGTTGAGCAGGTCTGAGGTCAAACTTTTGCCTCGGAATTGGAATTAATGTAGTAATTCTGATGGTGCCCAAGCTAGAGACAAAAGTCCAGCTCCTGCTCTTACAGCTGTGTGGGTTACCACTACCTGCCTGCTGAGACAGGAGTGAGAAAATAGATTTAGAACAAAATTATTTTATCACTAAAATACACAGGTAGGATTCTAAGTACAGATTGCAATCTGTTGAATAATAAAGGTGCCATCCTTGCATGCTATCTAGGGGGGGGGGGGAGTGTGTCCTAGTGGATAGAGCAGCAGACTGGGAGTTGGTAAACCCGGGTTCTGTTTTCTGTTCTGCCACTGACCTGCAGTCAAATCTTGGGCAAGTCACTTCACCTACCCATATGTCAGTTTCCCATCTGTAAAATGGAGATCCTAATAATGGGGCCTTCCTTTGTAAAGCATTTTGAAGTCTATAAAAGAAAAATGCTATTAAAGAGCCAAAGGTAGCATTTTAATATAATATCACTTTTCAGAGTACAGCTACCATTTCATCAAAAACAGGACAAGTAGATTCCTGATCCTCTTAAGAAGCCTTGGCAGCCTATTTTAATTTACTTTATTCAAATAAATAAATAAATCCCCAACATAAATGAAATATCCTAGAACTCTACAATAGCTAGTTTCTTAATTGCTTATATATTATGTCTATGCCGATTTTTTGGTATGATGTGTTTGCAATGATTTTCTTTCTTTGCCGGCGTAAAAGTAATCATGACCACACAGTGCAATAACACCTACACATATCCAGAAAAAAAGTTTATGCCAACCTGGAGTTAAGGTTGAGAATCTGTAGAAATGAAATAGTTTGAAAATTTTACATTAATGTTGTACTTATTTCTAATACTAAACATTAAAAACCAAGGAAATTAGGGATTAAAATTCAACTAAAAATACATCCAAATGTGGTAAAGTATGGAAATGCACCCAAACAATCTTAACACTGTCCTGTAGAGAGAGTATGCAATGACCATACAACAGAATGTTTGTAGTCACAGATTAGATAAAACTGATATTTATAGACACTAGCTTTTTTACTCATTTTCCCCCCTTAGAGCACATTTTTCTATGGAATGTACAGTTCCAAGCACATCACCATTCATTCTTGATTGGTACCTTGAAGCACTGCTGAACTATAAATAATAACTGTAATAATTAATTTAACATTACTAAATTATTACTAGACCTAACAATTTCTGCTGCAATGTTAATTTTGTGAAAACTGCGGTTGTAAAGATTTTAACAGTGATTATTATATACTGAACATATGAAGAGAAATATTTAGTAACATTATTTGTTGATAAAGGTAAAATATGAGTTTCTAAATTGTTCCAATTGTCTGTACTAAGAAACTAGAATTCAGTGGTAAAAAGAAAGCAGAGGTGAATGGTAAAATAATACAAGCAAATTCACCAGCTTGGAAGCAGTATCCTGAGATTCCAGATGAAAGGTTACCAGAAGTTGTGAGGATATTTGGTCTCTATTTTTTTTATTTATAAGATGTCCTTAGATAGTTATAGCAAATTGTAAGTATAGCTAGTACACTTGAGTGCATAGGCTGGGTATGATTTGTTTGTGGTTGCTAAATGATTTAGGTCAAGCCAAACCCTTATAAGCAAGTGATGTTCCCAACCTGCTTTGAATAGTATATATACACTGTAAACTTCTTCCTCTTCTGTCATGTTTTTTCCTGCAAGACTGACCTTTTCTAAATTTTTTGGGGATGGGGATTTTCTGGCAATTCCAAGGGAGAAGAAAATCATTTTGAGTACGGGTTTTTTACTTTTACCAAAACAAGCTAGAAAAATAGACATGAATTCACAAAATGTTTGGGTCTTGCCAAATCTGCTTTTCTCATCCTAAAAATGTTTTCATAAAAAAGTTGTCCTGTTGTAGTCCTGTATTTTACTTTTCTCTGCTTTTAGGACCAACTCCTGATCTCATAGGAGCCAATATCAAATCACCCATTGATTTCAGCAGGGACTGGGCTTTGTTCCTCTCAATGAATAGTCATCTTTTTTAAAACAGAAAAAATAAGTATATGCTTATATTCATTCTTTTAATTTCAGAATGGTTTGCCAACATATCACCGCCATCTCTCTCACAGTCTTTGCAATGTTATTGGCTTCTGAGTCCAAGAATGATTTTGTGTTCAGAGGAATCTGGCAGCGATTACAAGCCTAGTGATACCTCCACTGTGCAGAAAATTGTTATTGATAGTGGTGAGGATAAACTAAAGCCCGATTAAGGAGAAGCAGCCTGACCAGGAAACTATAGGACAGGTGACATCCCCTTTTAAATGGCAAAACCAGAGTACACTGGTGGAAACCTCATTCTCTCTTGCAAATTTCAGTATTGATATTTTTTCTCCTCAGTTTTCTGACAAAATTGTATCAAAATCAGTGGGACAGAGAATGGGACCAATTGTGAATCCCATCTAGGGTGACCAGACATCCCGATTTTATTGGGACAGTCCCGATTTTAAGGGACTTGTCCCGCGTCCCGACCAAGGTATGGTCGGGACGCCCCTTGTCCCAATATTCGGGACCTTGCGCTGGCAGCCACTGCTTCCGGCAGGCAGGGTGGCTGATTCACTCGCCTGCTGGCAGGAGCACACAACTGACTCTGCGGGGGAGGGGAGCTCTGCTTGCAAGGGCAGACAGAGGGAGGGAGGGGAGGCAGAGAGCTCCCGGCAACCCCCCTCCCTTAGCCCCTCATCAGCGATCATCAGCCCCACCTACAGTCACTGCCCCAGGCAGAGAGTCAGGACAGGTCTCTCTGCCGGCGCCTGGGCAAGCAGCTTCCCCCCCCCCCCCCCCACTGGCAGAGACCTGTCCTGACTCTCTGCCTGGGGCAGTGGCTGGAGGTGGGGCTGATGATCGCTGATGAGGGGCTGGGGGAGGGGGGTGGCCTTGGGCTTTCTGCTCCTCTCACTCCCTCTGCCAGCGCATGCAAGCAGCGCACCCCCCCATACCTGGCTGTGGCTCCTCTCACCTTTTCCAGCCCCACTGCCCCAGGCAGCTTCTAAACGGCCAGGTCCCTCCCCTCCGGAGAGGTCTCTGCCGTGGAGTGCACAGCTGCATGCTGCAGGGACTGGGCTGCTTGCAGAGGGAGCAGAGAGCCCCCGGCCACCCGCCCCCATCCCGGCTCCTGCCCCAATCCTGACCTGACCCCAAGAGACAGAGGGACCTGCCTGCTGGATACTTCCTGGGACAGGAGAACAGAGCTGCCCTAGGTAAGCATCGCTGGGACTCCCTACCTCAGCCCCTGGCAGGTCCCTCTGGCTTACCTATTATCTGTCTGCAAGCCCCGCTCCAGGCTCCGGCAGCTCCCACTGGCACTTTTCCCAGCCACCGAGAGCCACAGAGTTATTCCTTTTGGCTGAAGAGTCTGGATACTCCCCTTGTTGCTCTCACCCTAGGAGCCAAAGACCTCCCAGTAGGGCTGGTGAATGTGGCCAGAGAAGGGAGCAGGGTGTGATGGGATGAGTGTCTGGGAGGTGGGGATGGGGGGGGGCTGGGCAATGAGGGAGGTTTATATGTTTTTGGGTGCTAGCCAGTGGGGGCCCATTGGGGGGTGCTGGTGGGGGAGAGCCCTTAAAACTGCCCGCCAACAAAGCCAGCACCTCCGCTATCTTCCCCGCCGCACCTCAGAAAACCTCCCGCAGTTTAAAACCACGCAAGGTACAGCTGCACAAAAACACAATTGGAAAACGGGGGGCATGGTTATATGGTAAGCACGTGGTGTGGCCGGGACCAAAGGTCGAAGCCGGGTGCAGGAACAGGCAGTTTGGCACTGCTGTTCCCCACGCACAAGGAAAAAAAGCCGCCCTCTCCCCCCAAAGTTCGAGTCACTCGTAGGGTGCCACCCACCACCCTTTATAAACCATGTCATGCAGGGCCGTCAGGTCTTCCCTGCATGTCTGGGGGAGGGGAGGGCGCAAAATAAAAACAATAACAATATAGCACTATCAGATTATTCATTTATTTTCATTAAATATATAAACTAAATAATAGTATATTTAACCCCTGGCCCCGTGGTTTCTACAACCCCTTTTTCAGCTTCCTAGGGCAGTGTGCCCCCTCTCATGGCTCTGATCAGTGCTGTTACACCTGTGCCAGTTGTGTCCTGCCCCTCCGCTCATGCCCCTCCCCTTCCACTCCCTCTTATTCCCCCCCAATGTGTCCTGATATTTCACTCTTCCGATCTGGTCACCCTAATCCCATCTATAACATATAAATAGCTCCTTACAGACCATAAACGAACTTCCTAAGTAATACAGGGTGAGGATAGTACAATAAATGTGACTGGTTAAAAATCCCAAATATTTCTTTATACTTTTCCATCCTAGTTCTGTCACTATTCCGCTCCCCTATCCCAGTGACCAGAGATACATGCTCCTGTTGTCGTTCCTTTTGTTACACTGAGCTCTGTATTTCTTCTCAGGGTTTATCCAAAGTCTAACTGGTGTTTCAAAATCTCCATGCATATTGATTTCCCATTTCAGCAAAGGTATGTCCTTAGACAAGACACTTCCATAAGTCAGCCTTCCATGATGTTCATTGGAAAATTAGGATGTCCAATATGAAATCAAAATTAACATTTTTGTGTGTGGAGCTAAAGTATGCAGTGTGGAGTGACAGGGAGTCTTCCAAGTTGTTGAATGCCAAGTTAATTTTATCCCCAAAATACTAACAATTTATAGTCTAGAAAATAAGGAATGATAGGCCAGATATTAATAACTGTCTAAATGCCAGTTCGGGGAGGTGATTCCTCGGGTAGACTTGTGGGGTTCTTTGCTGTTCCATAGATGACACTATGATTAAAATGAGCAAAATGATCACAATTAGCAGCTATGACCATTTTGTTAGTTAAAAAAATTAAAATGGAACAATTGTTACATCCATTAAAATCTTTTCTGTATGCCCTTCTATGGAAAGCTTTTAAGTGAGAGCACAGGTTTAAGAGTTGGCCTGCCTCGTGCGGGGGGCATTCTTTTCTTGGCAAATTAAAACTGAACTATATTATTCCACAAAATGAGTCCCGAGTCCTGTCTTTGTGTATATAGATTATTGATGGCCAATTCTAGTCAGAGAAAAACATCAGGCCCATGGAGCCTCAGGAAAATGGTCTTCTCTATTGTAATATGTTGGTTAATGATAAATAATCTGCTGTCATATTGCAGATATGCACAGTAAAGGGGTCTATTAAAAATAGACAAATTATCCTGCCACATTCTAATCTGTGATTTAGAATATAAACTTTGTATCCACCTGACTATTTGGAATATGTACAATTTTTACTCGTTATCAGCAACTGGAATAGTCCTGTCACTTCTGGACTTTGAGAAAATCATGCAAAGTCTTGTCTCGAAAAACTCGTATATTTGAAGTTGCAAAAGTGGAAATATTTGCATGGTTTGCTAAGTAGCAAAGACTGATTTTGTTAAAGAAAGGTAAACAGTTTCCCTTTGTGGAAAATTAGAGCTTATTTAAGAGATTTAAGTTGGCTATGATGACAACTTACAGCCAGACCTCTGTCACCAAAAGAGCTTTGATAACTGCCATTTTTGTACAGTCTATAAAAAGGAACAGAGTAGAAAATTATGCACATGATCACAGTTATGTTTGCAATGTTTAAACTAATTTTAAGGAGGTCAGGGGCATGATTGCCCATAATTAGACTGGTCTCTAGTCTATTACCAAAGCGGGGCCATAGGCACCGTCATTCAGTTTAAGTTTAATGGAAATACACCAGAAACATTTTTTTCCCCCAGCATAATTCTCTAAAACTACATTAAATCACTAAACTTTTATTTTAACTAGATAAAAATGACCTCTTATCTTGTAGAACAATAATCCTCAATTATTTCCAGGCTTAACAAAGCAAGACCAATAACGAACTATTTAGTTGGTGGGTAGGTATACAAGCTGTTGATAATATAGCCTTTGGGCTTGAGGGCTGAGACCTTTTAAATGAGATTCCCTCTCTTTTCACTTACCTTCCAGACAGTAAGTGATATAAAGTGAATGATGTGAAATAAATAAAGTGCTGTTCAGGGTTACATCCTTCAGCGAGAACAGATAAATCTTTACCCTCAGCCCCGTTGACGTTATTTCAGTACTATCATAAACATGTTTTCCGTTTCTTTAGGGAAGCCTTTAGCAAACGTAGTGTCCTAGCTGCATGGACATCCAAAATAACTAGATATAGTGTCTAATGAAAGTTGATTTACAAACCTATTCTTCCAGGGGAGGAGGCAGTGCATCTGTAAGTGTATGTATAGCAAATATTTGTAAGGAGTTTGATTCCTGTCTGAAATAATCCTGCCATTATTATATTTCTAAATAGCTAGGCAATATAATTAAGCAGCTGCCTGCCTCTGGGGTTTATGGATTGCTCTTGCCTCAGTAAGTTTTGTGGTGTGAAGCTTTCAATTATTTTTTTTTCTTTTTAAATGTGATATTTCCATGGGTCTTACAGTATGGAAATTACAGTAAAACACATTCATGGACATTTGTATCAATGAATGAAGGATCATTGCACAATGTTTAAGATCAAGTGTTACACTACTTGATATCTGATGTGTGTCCATAGAGCAGCGGTTCTCAAACTAGTTGAGACCGCGACCCCTTTTTGTGATCTGGCGGCGCGGCGCGACCCCCTCCGCCAAAAAGCTGCCGAATTACCAAAAAAAAAAAAACCCCACCAAAAAAAAACACCGCTCGTGCGCCCCCGTCCCCGCCGCGGGCGGGCTGCCGGGAGCGCCCCTGTCCCCGCCGCGGGCGGGCTGCCGGCTGCGCGCCGGGCCCCAGCCCGCCCGCAGCGGGGACTGGGGGGCGGGGCGCAGCCCCAGTCACCGCGAGTTGCAGTGGCAGGAGCTCGCGACCCCCCCCAGGTTGAGAAACCCTGCCATAGAGTATGCTGTATTGGCACAGGGGTGTATGTGAAGGTTTATTTCATTTGTAACTAATATGATACTTTCAGGACTCTGCGTGTTTCAGTATAGGAATCTACCTTGCCACATATTTTTGAAAATCAATTACTGTCTCAGAAGGATTTCAACAGCTTCCACCCTACCATCAACCTCAGCATGGACCAGTATATACGGGAGGTCCACTTCCTGGACACCATGGTGCAAATAAGTGACGGTTACATAAACACCATCCTATACCGAAAACCTACCGACTGCTATGCCTACCTTCATGCCTCCAGCTTCTATCCTGGAACACCACACAATCCATTGTCTACGGTCAAGCACTGAGGTACAACTGCATTTGCTCCAACTCCTCAGACAGAGACCAACACCTACAAGATCTTCACCAAGCATTCTTAAAACTACAATACCCACATGAGGAAGTAAGGAAACAGATAAACAGAGCTAGACGTGTACCCAGAAGCCTCCTGCTGTGGGACAAGCCCAAGAAGGAAATAACAGAACAACACTGACCATTACCTCTCCAATTCATCATCAGTGATCTACAACTCATCCTGGACAATGATCCCTCACTCACTTTCACAGGCTTTGGGTGACAGACCAGTCCTTGCCCACAGATAATCCGCCAACCCGAAGCATAGTCTCACCAGCAACTATACACCACACCATAGTAAATTTAACTCAGGAACCAATCCATGCAACAAACCTCTATGCCAACTCTGCCCACATATCTACACCATCACAGGTTGCTAACTAGATCAGCCACACCATCACTGGTTCATTCACCTGCACATCTACCAATATAATGCACGCCATCATGTGCCAGCAATGCCCCTCTGTTATGTACATTGGCCAAATTGGACAATCCCTAAGTAAAAGGATAAATGGACACAAATCAGATAATAGGAAAGGCAATATACAAAAGCCTGTAGGAGAACACTTCAACCTCCCTGGACATACAATAGCAGATTTAAAGACCGCCATCCTGCAGCAAAAAAACTTCAAGACCAGACTTCAAAGAGAATCTGCAGAGCTGCAATTCATTTGCAAATTTGACACCATCAGCTCAGGATTAAACAAAGACTGTGAATGGCTTTCCAACTACAAAATCAGTTTCTCCTCTCTGAGTGTTCACACCTCCAGATCAGCTGCTAGAAGTGGGCCTCTCCCTCCTTGGTTGAATTTATCTTGCTATCTTGCCTGCATATTTATATCTGCCTCTGGAGATTTCCACAACATTCATCTGATGAAGTGGATCTTCACCCACAAAAGCTTATGCTCTAATCTAAACCATCTGTTAGTCTATAAGGTGCTAAAAGACTTTTTTTCTGTATCAGAAGTGATTGGAAAAAGTTCTAATTTAAAAGGACTCCCTGTCCCAGCCTTATTTTTTCCCTGGATAGCTGACTGGCTTCTGAATTAGAAACTCACCAACAACTGCATGTACTTAAAGACTTTTTTTTATTAGAAATAGATGAATGTATTATAAATGCTCATACATGATATGCTCATACATGATCATGCATGATTATAAATGATGTATTATAAATGTATGAAATACTTTTTAGTATTAGAAATAGATGAATGTATTAGAAATGTATTAGAAATAGATGAACAAAAGCACAATATTTGCTTTGGGGAATAGAAATGACTGGGCATTAGAGTTCAACAGCAGTAAAACTTAAAGCCGATCAGCTTTGGTGTTCAGATAGTGGAAAAACATTGTTTGTGAACATTTATTCAGATAAAAAATGGCATTGACATTCATAAATCTTTTTTTGCTAGTGAACATTAGCATGTTGTTCTAAGGGATGTTCTCAGAAAGTACTAAATATCGGTCCATGTTGGGGATGTTTGTGTGGCATGAATTCTTTAACTACTTCTATCATTTGTACAAGTTTCAGCCTTCTTAGCAAGGAGCACAAAAAATTTCATATGACTTAGGTGACCAAATAGACTACTCATAGATTTGTGATGCGAGTGAACACTTTGAATGGCCCATCAGCTGGAATATGGAATAAAGCGTTTGTTGAAGAATGAAGACATTCATAAAAATCAGTCTGTTCACATGCAATGTGAAAAAACCCCAGAAAAAAATCCAATTATTGATTAGTTACTTTGAGTGGTGATGGGCACGGTGTAAGATTCTAAATAGTTGTTACTACCTCTTATCCTGCAATTAAAGGGAGAGAAGGTGATTGTTACACATTTTATGATTCTGCTATCTTTGTGTGTTTCATATCTCTTACAGTAGCCCTGCTTCTGGGCTGCTCCTTTGAGAAACTAATCTACGGTATATTTCTCTGGTACAGAAAATAAATTCTAGGTTGAACTGATCAGCATTCTGTGCTCACTTTTTGTTTGTCATCGTTTTCATATTACAAGAGGAAAAAATAAATTGTGCAGAAGATTAGATTAGAATTTGATGATTTCTGGCTTGTGTTGCCTCAGAAAGAGGAATTACCTCTTTTGGCTTAACTGCTTGAGTGCTGTAGGGGAGACACATCTACCAGATTTTATTTGTGTATAAGAACCCTTTTAAGAAGCACCATTTGGGAAGGCTTTAATTAGAAATTGACTAATAATGTTTATGAGGAGCGTTACAAAATACATGACAGAGTAAATAACTGAGACTTATTTATGGGCATGGCATATAGCCAAAGTCAATTAAATGGAAGTCCTTTAATTGGCTACAAAGAGTTCTGCATCAAATATTTTTCAATTACATTTGATAAATCTGTTCAAGTTTTTAAACCTTGTAAATTATTTCTTTTGTACAAGGAGAACAGGTGATTTACATGGTATCTCTCCTTTTCAATGCTATTCCATCTGGTTGGGCAGAGAAACATCTTTATGTATTCAGTTATTTTTTGGGGGAAAGAATTGATTCTCTCTCTCTCTCTCTCTCTCTCTCTCTCTCTCTCTCTCTCTCTCTCTCTCTCTCTCTCTCTCTCTCTCTCTCACACACACACAATGCTAAGAGATTAATAAATTAAGATGGGCTATTATCAGAGGGAGAATAAAAAAACTTTTGTAGTGATAATCAGGATGGCCCATTTCAAACAGTTGTCAAGAAGGTGTGAGTAACAATAGGGAGAAAACTTAGCATGGGAAAATAATTTTCAGTTAGTGTAATGACACAGTCACTGCCAGTCTTTATTCAAGCCTAATTTAATGGTATCGAGTTTGCAAATTAATTCCAGTTCCTCAGTTTCTCATTGGAGTATACTTGATAATGTCCTGGCAAACCCGGTGCCTGAACTTTGTCCTCAACCACAACTATTTCACATTTGGAGACAATATATACCTTCAATTCAGTGGCACTCCTATGGGTACCCGCATAGCCCCACAGTATGCCAACGTTTTTATGGTCAACTTAGAAACAACGCTTCCTTAGCTCTTGTCCTCTAATGCCCCAACTCTACTTGCGCTACACTGATGACATCTTCATCTGGACCCATGGAAAAGAAGCCCTTGTGGAATCCCACCATGATTTCAACAGTTTCCATCCCATCATCAACCTCAGCCTGAACCAATCCACACGAGCGATCCACTTCCTGGACACTACTAATAAGCGATGGTCACATAAACAGCAGCCTATATCAGAAACCTTCTGACTGCTATACCTCCAACCTCCAAGTTCCATCCAGGACACATCACACTATCCATTGTATACAGCCAAGCTCTAAGATACAACCGCATTTTTTCCAGTCCCTCAGACAGAGACAAACACCTACATGATCTCTATCAAGCATTCTTAAAACTACAGTACAGAAGTCACCTACTACAAGACAGGCCCAATAAAGAAAGTAACAGAATGCCACTAGCTGTCACCTTTAGCCCCCAACTAAAACCTCTCCAGCACATCATGAGAGATCTACAACTTATTCTGAAGGACGATCCCTCACTCTCACATGTACAGCCAAATCAGTTTTATAGCACCTCTTCTGAGTCAAAAAAGGTGGTTTTATTATCTGGAAATACACTATAAACCATAAATCATTTTTCTGATGCCAACGCTGCAGAATTTCTCTTCTGCAGGATACTGGCCTAGGAACCTGAAAAACTAAGTCTCACTCCCACCTGTGACTTATCTTGATATAATTTAGGAGTTGGCCTGTGTCCATGTATCAGGAGGCTTATATTATTTTCAAGTTTAGAACACATATCCTTCTGTACTTTTGGGTACCGTGTTAGATTGTTAGTCTTGTTCCCTACTAGCCTCTACTTCAGAAATTTAAAACATAGAAGTGTTTCTTAATTAATATTTATGAAACTTGAGAGTTTGATACAAATTATTTTGATTTCAGTGTCTGGTTATAAAGATAATTGCATTTCCAATTTCACACACACCAAAGGTCCTCAGCTATTCCTCATAATCTGAGCTTCTGGTGTAAAATGGCACCAGTGTTTTCTTTTCTTAAAGCTGATAGAAGTCCAGTAAAAATAAGATGTACCTGAGGGGATCTGTCAATTGACAATACTTCTGTGCTTATTACACCTGGGTAAACAGATTTACTTATTCAGCTGGAATTAGCGCCAAATGTAAACTACAGGAGAATGTTTTGGCAAGAAATGAGGCTTGCCATCTGATTTCCAGTGAAGATTTGAGATGAAACAGTGTGTGATCACTTAATCTTGTTAAATGTAGCACAAAACACTAAGTGTATTAAAGCGTGCATTTAAATGATAACAAACCCTGCTGTTAGGGCTAATAGAAAACAGCTCTTTCTCCATTCACCAGCCATTCTCAGGAAGGATTTCTTTCTATTTCAGAGCAATTTACTCTGATTTCTTATAGTTGACCACAGTGTGCTTTTTGATATGCACTTTTAATTGTTTGTTTTTCTTCATTGATGGGTAACAGTCACCATATTTATTAGCATAAGAATTGTGAGAAAAATACTTTAATGTATTACAGTTGTCTTCAAGTCTACACATACATTTCACTAAACATCAAGAAGGAAGTGTTTAAGAGTACTCTTATTATGATATGGATTTACATTCTGTCATGCTTAACTTTTTGAATTGGTTTTAATGGACAATTTTCTTATACTTCTTAAAGAAGGTACAAAGTGTTGCATTTCACTGATAAATGGTGGTGGGTAACACCGCTAAAGAGTCAACTGTGCAAGTATTTGGGAGTCATAAAAAGTTTTTCTTCTGTATTTAATCAATTAACACCAGGAATGCTATTAAAAAGTAATAGGGCATTTGTGACATGCCCCGGCGTACAACCTGGACTGTAGAATTGCTGCGCTCTCTTAACTCTGCAGACCAGGGTATCTCTCACATTGCTCTTCTAGTGGCAAAACAGCCGCTTCATGCATGGCCATTAGCCTGTGACAGTATACCCAAAGTTACATGAAGGCTCTCAGAGCTACTCATGAACTGAATGCAGGTAGACACTCACAAATTCCCCCAGCCCCAGTCTTGAACTAAAGAAATGTGCATCTTATGTTGTTCAAGACCCCTTTGATCAGAGTAAGCTCATTAATTAGTTTGTCATCCCATCAAAGGGTATGAATATGCACGAACTTTTGTTATCTGAGTAGATTTTCCGAACTTGAATAAAAAACCCACTGGCTTAGATAAAACATTACAATAAGTTTATGGACTACAGAAAGATAGATTTTAAGTGATTATAAATGGTATAAGCATAGAAGTTCAGAATCGGTTACAAAAGTTAATAAAAGATAAAAACAGCAAGCTAATCCCTAGCCGGATAAAGTTTGTCAGATTTGAAGCAATACGATTTCTCTCTTCAAAAACCTACAACAATCTGTGCTAACTGGAAAGATTTTCCAGTTAGGACCACTGCCCCCAATTCAAATGTTTCTGTGTCTTCCATTGTCCCTTATTTGTATTCTCCTCCTTGCTTTCAGAAATACGCCCACCCCTAATATCTTAGAATAATAGAATATCAGGGTTGGAAGGAACCTCAGGAGGTCATCTAGTCCAATCCCCTGCTCAAAGCAGGACCAATCCCTGACTAAATCATCTTAGCCAGGGCTTTGTCAAGCCTGACCTTAAAAACCTCTTAGGAAGGAGACTGCACCACCTTCCTAAATAACCCATTCCAGTGCTTCACCACCCTCCTAGTGAAAAAGCCTTTCCTAATATCCAGCCTAAGCCTCTCCCACTGCAACTTGAGACCTTTACTCCTTGTTCTATCATCTGGTACCACTGAGAACAGTCTAGATCTATCCTCTTTGGAACCCCCTTTCAGGTAGTTTAAAGCAGCTATCAAATCTCTCCCCCCTTCCCCCCCCACCACACACATTCTTCTCTTCTGAAGACTAAACAATCCCAGTTTCCTCAGACTCTCCTCAGAAGTCTTGTGCATCAGCCCCCTAATAATTTTTATTGCCCTCTGCTGGACACTTTCCAATTAATCCACATCCTTCTTGTAGTGTGGGGCCGAAAACTGGACACAGTACTCCAGATGAGGCCTCACCAATGCCGAATAAAGCGTAATGATCACATCCCTCAATCTGCTGGAAATGCCCCTACTTATACAACCCAAAATGCCGTTAGCCTTCTTGGCAACAAAGGCACACTGTTGACTCATATCCAGCTTCTCATCCACTGTAACCGCTAGGTCCTTTTCTGCAGAACTGTTGCCTAGCCATTCAGTCCCTAGTCTGTAGCAGTGCATCGGATTCGTCCATCCTAATTGCAGGACTCTGCACATGTCCTTGTTGAGACTCATCAGATTTCTTTTGGCACAATCCTCTAATTTGTCCAGGTTCTTCTGTATCCTATCCCTACCCTCCAGCATATCTACCAATCCTCCCAGTTTAGTGTCATCTGCAAACTTGCTGATGGTGCAATCCACACCATCCTCCAGATCATTAATGAAAATATTGAACAAAACTAGCCCCAGGACTGACCTTTGGGGCACTCCACTTGATACCGGCTGCCAAGTAGATATGGAGCCATTGATCACTACCCGTTGAGCCCGACGATCTAGCCAACTTTCTATCCACCTTATGGTCCATTCGTTCAGCCCATACTTCTTTAATTTGCTGGCAAAAATACTGTGGGAGACCATATCAAAAGCTTTGCTAAAGTCAAGGAATAACACATCCACTGCTTTCCTCTGATCCACAGAGCCAGTTATCTCATCATAGAAGCCAATTAGGTTAGTCAGGCATGACTTGCCCTTGGTGAATCCATGCTGACTGTTCCTGATCACTTTCCTTTCCTCTAAGTGCTTCAGGATTGATTCCTTGAGGACCTGCTCCATGATTTTTCCAGGGACTGAGGTGAGGCTTTGTTAGATGCAGCGAGATACTCAGTACCCTTGATTCCCACTGATTTCAATTTCCTTTAAGTTGTGCAGGAACTGTCTCAATTTACATAAGTGGGTGATGCAATAAATCTGTATGCATTATCCTGAAAATGCATCTCAGTTTCAGTAACTAGCTATTACTCTGACTGTGCAGTCATTGATTTTTCCCAGCTATTCAGAAATAAAATGTTATAAACTGACTTGTTCTGATACTCTAATTCTCAATAAAATTGAACTAAGGATAATAATTTCAAACTTGGGTGTCTTGAATTAGACATGCAAATACATAATTAGGGATCCAAAATTGTCAGCCTGAGTGGCTGTCCGAACATAGAATCTCTGAAAATCAGGCTATTTTTAATTTGATGCCAAAGTGTGGCTCTAAGAGCTCAATTTTAGCCATCCATGTTTGAAAAGTTTTGGCATTAAGTGTTTCAGATTTGTATTTCTATTTAATTAGCTCATGATAGTTATACACATTTTCTAGTGTTCACCAGATTGCAATACACATTTTATATGCATTACCACATAGCCTGTTGATTATAGTGGTGATCCTCATTCCATAATAAGTATCACTTCATTGCAGAAAACTCTCCACAATTTAGCATAGCTAAGCAGTGGTATGATGCAGATGACACAAAGTGGGTTGGTGGGAGAGGGTGTGTTTGTTTGCAAACACTTTGGAGATATAGCCAAAACTCAAAGGGATGTTGATAAATTGGATAACTTGAGTACAAATGACAAAATAAAATTCAAGAAAGACCAATGTAAGGTCTACACTTAGGGAAGAAAAATCAAATGCACAAATACAGAATGGGTATAACTGGCTGGCAACAGCACTGCTGACAAGGGATGGGACTTGTTGTGGATCACAACCTCAGCATGAGTCAACAGTTTGATACATTTGCTTTTTTGGCAAAATTAGATTGAGTTAGATTGCTGTAAGAAATGGATGAGAGTAAATTAGAACTGTGCACTAGAGATCTGATCACTAGGACAGAGCAAGCCTCTGCAGACATCTATGGAAAAACAGAGGTGTTCCATGTCCCCTTTGCCTTTCCCATTAGGCTCGTGCTTTGTAATTTTTTCCCGCTGGCAAGAGACTCATTTAAAAAAAAAAAGGAAAATTTTACCTTTTAATCAAGGTAACAAATATTTACAGACTCAGATCAACCACCTCTACCATTGAAGATGCAAAAATCTTAAAAATAAATAAAATGAAATAAAAAATTTAGTAGGCTTCCCTATTCCTGGGAAGATAAGGACACTTCAGAAAAAGGGGGCAAACCAAGTGGTAGAATCTTCTAATGCAGCTTTCTAAACGTGTTATGTTTTTGTTTAATTTTGTATTTATTTTGTGTAATTTAGCTTTGAATAACCTTGAATAGATTGTGGCACATGAAGGAGCTCGTTGTTCGTCTTGTCTGAATCAACATTCCCAAGATCTCAGCAAATACATTAAATGTATTTTTAACTTTTAATACATTCTTTAAACATACCCCATTCTGTCTTTTAGTTTGCAAAGATATCAGCAATGCATTGACATTTCAGTTAAATGTGTTCTAGCCTTTGTCCAGTGTTTATTCCCCTGACTTTAATAATAATTTTTAAAAGGGTCTAGGAAGCAAGCTGATTAACTCAATGAAAGTTTACGCTCTATCAAAACATTTTTTCTCTTGCCTCCCCAAGATCATCTTCACATCTTTAATTCCAGTTCATTATAGAAATAAATATAAATTTGTAATGTCTTGTTTGATACCTAAATGTGGTACTGACCCCTAATTCTGTACAGTAAACCCTCGATTTAACGGACCTCGATTTAACGGACTTCGGATGCAACGGACAAAATTTCTAAGCAAGTCTGATGCATCCGAAATCCATTTGTCGGGGGCTGGCTGCCGGCTCCCAGCTGCCGCCCGGGTCCAGGCAGCAGGCGAGCTGGCTGCCGGCTCCCGCCCGGGTCCCGGCAGCGGGCGGGCTGCGGAGCTGCCGCCCCGACCCTGTGGCGGTCGGACTGCTGCTCCGACAGCTCGTTTTTTTAATTATTATTAAATAACGGACTTTTTCATTTAACGGACACCCCCTCGCCCGAATTAGTCCGTTAAATGGAGGTTTTACTGTACTCATTCTTTCTTCCTAAGCTGACATGTACATACAATGCTGGGCCTAGAGCACTTCACTTCCAGTGGAAAAGTAAGGGAGCAAGGATATCTTATTGTTTTCAGATAAACACCTGTTTTGAAGAGAGTCAGGGTTAGCTTTTGAAGGTGGTGATCAATAACTATCAAAGTCCTCTGAAAGGGAGGTAAAGGAGAAAATGCAAGGTGTTCATGAAGAATTTTATGCATTCACCATGGACTTCCTGCTGCCTAGATAATAAGACAACTAGAATGTTCCCATCTCAGAAGGTTTTGCCAAGCATGGAGTTGTCAGGTGATTGATATATAGGCTAGAGAGAATTGCCACCAAAAATATGAAAGTGAATAATAACTACAGGTGAGGAGAAATAATTTGTTTTTCTTATTTTCCCAAGCTGATTTTCACATGACAAGTTGTGTAGATGTGAAATAATTGAAATACCTAGCTCATATTTAGTACTTCACAATCTTTAATATATTTGGCTTCACAACACCCGTGTGATTTAAGTAAAGTAGCATTACCCTCATTTTTACAGTTTGCTTCTTCATGCTTCAGTTTACTAAATGACTTGCCTGTGGATTGCCATGGACTCGCAGGGACGAGGAAAAATTGCAGGCCTGTTATTTACCAGGCCGCATGTGGCAACAGACTATATAGGTAAGGGACGCAAGGGGAGTGTGGGTCAGGACACAAGCTGCAGATGCGCACACACACACACACAACTAAAATGAATCAATTTAAAGTTTTACTGGGGATAAGTACAAGGGGTAAGGGAGCATTTTTTTGATTAACTAATAGAGTTAATGAAACTTAAAACATGCAATGACTAAAATACCTACTAACAATATTTACAAACAAAGATGCAGCATTTAGTAATAACTGATACTTACAAATACAAACCAACGCATAACACGACCGGTAAACGTATAAGCTCTATTTGAAAACACGTGAGCTGAGAGAGAGGGTTCGAGTTGATCAGGCTCGGTTACGTGGGGTACACGGGATACACGGGATTCGTTTTCCTCTCTCTGTCTGCACATGGCAGGCAGAAACATAAGTACCAACTATGACATCACAAAAGTGTCATAGGGGACGGGGCCCAAAACTTGTTTGTGTTCGCTTCTGATTGGCACAAGCAATGTTTACACCAAGTAGGGGAGCAGGTGCCTCAAAGTCTGGCTTCGCCCCCAAAAGGGGAGGAAATGCATATTGTTATAGAATGCACACAAAACTGAATGACAAAAGACGAGGCCAGGGCAGGACCAGGTGACCCAAAGTCTGGCTTCACCCCCAAAAGGTGAGAAAACGCACATTGTTATAGAATGTGTGCAAACCTGAATGACAAAAGAAGAGGCCAGGGCAATACCGGTATGGGCAAGTGTTTACAGGATGCAGACAGAAACTGATCTGAACATGCCCCCGTGCCCTGGCCGAAATAGTTTGGCCGAATACCTAAACTTCCCAGTCCGACTCCTCATTCCCACCTACGAGGGGATGCGCTTCGGGGGTGGAAGCGATGTAGGCCGAGGCAACAAACTTGTGAATGCAGGCTTTAATGAAGGCACATCCGAGACAGAGAAGCGTGAGCCCAACTAGAAGGGACACAAAACAGGGATTGGGAATAAGATATGTAGGCCGCAAGGCCAAGCCAATTGAGCCATTTGCAGGTCTTTAACAATTGAGGACAAATTAGGAGAAATAGAAGGCAAAGAAACATAGCATTTATCAGCAAATTCGGGATATACTTCAGCAAATTTAGTAGAAAATGAAAAAGATAGTAACAAATACTGAGTTATTAATCTATTTTGAATACTATACTGAACAAGGGAATGTAACTGCTGATTAATTAAGGAGAGGCCCTTGGCCGTAGTATTAACAAGCATTTCAATAGCAAGGGATAGAAACAGCACTTTATCACGTAACATCATATAACTAACAGGGTTAAAGCTAACAACAGAGGAGGTATAGAAGTTTCCAAAAAAAATTATAATTAAGATGATAAGAACAATTAATGAGAGGGGGATAGGTAAAATTAAAAGTGGGTTCAGTTAGGGAAGTATTAGCATAAGAAAAACTCCACATAGAACAATTCACACTAGAAGTATTAAATGAAGAAAAATTATAAACTATTGGTACAAATTGAAAGGGTAAGGGATATTTAGGTGAGAATTGAGTGGAGCAAACAAGACAATCTTCTGGACTCAGCGCTGACAGGGACTGGTTTCTGCTGACTTCCTGCACCCAGTAGGCAGCGAACCAGGTTTGCAGTTCACCTTCTCCCAGGGCTCCATGGACAAAGATGTTGTGAGGGAGGGCAGCATAACCTGTAAAACAGAATAATATGAGCCCTACTCGGGGGCATTAGTTTGCTTGTTAAGAATTACATTTGCTGAGCCAGTTTTTAAAATCAGAGTTGGGGTTTGCTGTTCACAGCATGGTCTTAAGGACTGCTGATTTTTCACTCCACAACACCATTGCTTTGAGGATGGTATTAAGTATGGATGTGAAGGGAAGCCCCCAATTCATGGGTTTGTTTTATGTGATCTTGCCAAGAGCTAAAGAAAACAGCTACTTTACCCATACAAGCTCTGGCAAATGTTTGGAATGCAAGTAACATCAAATCAATATATATATATTGATGTTGTCAATAGCACAGAAATCTTGGCATGTAGCCATGGAAACAATATGGTAATGTGCTTCAGTTTCCCTTGTTATACTGCACATCAGGTGTGGAATGTCTTTTCCCTTTTGGAAAGTCTCACCACTGTTTACAGGCCTTAACTGTGACACATTAGTAGAACCAGGCCTTTTAACATCAAGTGTGTTCCCATGTATTCCTCTTAACATGGTCAACTGAAGGGACAAAACCTGCCCTCCTCTTACTTAACAGAATTTCCTGGCTGATGTGGAGCACCCCCCATTCAGCCAAGTAATTTGCATCTCCATAGGCAGAAACAAGCTTCCAGGCTATCATTAACAAGCTAGTTTCAAAGTTCCATTGTCCTTTCTTTACCCATTTCTGCTTCCACGGGGGATCAGATGTTAGGTTCCCCAAAAGACTACAAGTCACATTCAAAGTATCTAGAGTTGAGATTATATCTCTCATCCCCTGCATCCTTGGCCCATCAGGGGGGTTTCTACAAAATCCCCTTTCAGGCAAACTCACAGACTCACTGAACAAGAGGTTAGAGTCATTCTTCTCCCCTTTGCCAGATACCAGTTCAGGAATTTCTTCCTCCTTGCTCCCTGTTGTCAAGCTGGTGGTAGGTAACATACCCAAATCACCTTTCTGCTGCACTACACTAGTATGGGGCAGGACCTGCTCACAGAATCTGGCAAGAACAAGACTGATATTGCAGAAATTACATTCCTAAGTAGTCACAGAGTACACACAAAACACATTCTGATATCAAGTGGTACCATCCTTGATATTGGGATGTTCTGGTACAAAAACATTCCCCCAGGATAACAGTAATGCACGGAGCCCCTCCTAAAAGATAAGGTCAGGATGGCAGCATGTAATAGAGATGTTTTGATTGAAGCAACATGTACAAGGTGATGGGTGATAGTTAGTTATTGCCCCTTATGTGGCAAGCTATGTCAGAGAGGCAATACTAATTTGTTTGTATGAGGGTATAAAGATGTATCTCAGAAGGGGTATCTTTTTCTGGCATAGGGAGGAATGAAAAGTTCTGCCATTCACTGAGTTGTTCCATTGTTACGGGCATACATGTATTAGTGATCCACTAAAGTCTGTGGGATGCATTGTTGACAATAAACTTGGCTGGGTGCCTTCGTCCCTTAACTTTTCTTGTCATTGGGTGGTTCACTCGAGGTCCGCCATGTCACCTGACTATGCAGGACTGGCGTGGCACACGGAGGGAACTACCAAACATCTATCAACATCTAACAACAAATCGATAGCCTGCCATCAAAGTAAGTCAGGATATGTGACATAGTTGTTAGTTGTCCGCATCTACCCTGTGAGTTGTTAGAGAAAACCCATTAGAAGAGAGTGGCTGCACAGTTGCCTTGTGCAGTTGGAAACTGGTTTAGAGATGACTATATTTGCCTTGGCAAGTAAAAACCTAGTGAGCAGACGGTTGGGTCGGTGACAAGAGAGAGTGGTTAATGATTATTGCCACTAACCACTAGTCACACCAAGGTTTCATACACAAACATATACCTTAGTGTAGAAGTGACTGTAAACAACCAAAATAGTTATCGAAAACCACACACATGAGCCACACATAATGTCAAGACATCACTGACAAAATGGATAGTCCTCTTGGCAAGATTAATGCTCCCTCTGCCAACAGTTTTTAAAACTAAAAATGAAGTAATAAAATAAGCAATATAACCGGTATAAAGAGAAGTTGGGCCTCTTCTGATCACCCATTCATCTTTATGTGAAAATATAGTACACAGTGAAATCTGTTAGTCTTATCAGCTCTGCAGGAAAACTTTACAACATTACATTTAGTAAATAAATTGGTGAGATAAAAAAGAGGCTTTTACATGAGTCTTAATTATGACTTCCCATCCCCTGGCCACTATACTCTTATATGTACTTTTGCCTTACCCCAAAAGTTATTTAGCTTCGTACTCCCAGACTGGGCCCTTGAAGGTATGGTGTTTAGTTGGAGGTATTATATGATTCAGGGGATTGGTAATAGGATATGGTGCTTTTTCATATATATAGCTAACTTTTTAAAAAATCCAATATAAGTCAAAACACTTCAAAAGTTTTGACCATTTGAAGTACTCTCATTTTTGAGTACTTTTGACCATTTGGGTGCTCTCATTTTTATTTCTGGTGGTCATGTGTTCCCATAATAAAACTGCTATCACCACAATAAGCTGCAAGTTGCACTCTCGTGGGGATCATGAATAGAAAGGCAAAAGACTCAGTGAACTTGGAGGCTGAGCTGTTTTCTGATTTTTAGAGGTGACATCCAACCAGAACAGCCTGAGGGAAGTGTGCAGTATTATACATACTCTGTTCCATGGCTCTCAGTCCAGCACCTTCCATGAACATTACAATTTCCCTTAAAAGAAAACAAAAATAACTCATATGTTTGGTAAAAACTAAAATGATTCAAATTCCAAAATGCTCAATGCTTTCACTTTCACTAGTTTCACATTCCTCCTTAATGCGACTTAAACATTCTAATGGGTTATGGTTCAGATTCACAGGGTAATGCAACAGGGTAACCCTACAGTGAAATGTTCTGTACTTTTCATGTTCTGCAGGTAATTAGCTATTGCACTTTAGTTCATTACTTCATAGGTGATAAATTACCTTGGGGAAAAATGCTTTTAAACAGTTTGACAAGTTTAATTAATATATTAAAACTTTGACTCTTGGATAAATTTGCAGGAAACATCCTCCTGTTTCAAGGGCAGCTCAGAAATTAGAACTACACAAAGAGGGAGGGAAAGACTTACTCCTAAAGTAACAAACAAGATTAGTAATTTAAATTGTACTGGAAAAAACACATCTCAAACCTGGGCACTTAAGATTTATGTACCTGTCATAGCCCTGGCCAAGTTTCTGCTGCTAGACCCTCACAGTTGCTATGTTTGGACCCACAGGTTGGACCAATGTGCTTTTAAGCTCCCTCTGGTTACTGGGTAGGCTCCTGCATTATCTCTGGCACACTTAGAGGGCCCTTTGGCATAGCTGCCCCCGGGGCTGGTACTGTTCCCCTAAAGCTCTCCAGTAGCTTAAGCACAGCCTTTCCCAGAGCTCCATCATTGTGGACACCCTGGTTTATAGTTTACCCCTTTGGGGGTATGTGATAATTGAAGCCAATAGACACAGACTTTGCAGAAAGGTTTCTAAACAAGCATTAACTTCAAAGAGCACAAGAGACATACAGATCTCTGAAAAATAAGAAACACCTGTATGCTATTCTTTCCTCTAGTTTCCTCATAACTCTTGAGCACTCTGGAATTTGTTCAGAGTCCTCTAAAGATTCCAGGATCCTTCCCAACCCTCTTCTCCTACCACAGAGCTGTCTCTGGTTATGTTCTTTTCTGCCTCTCTGAAACAGATCATTATGGTATCAAATAATCAAAAAAGCTAATCTGTTCATGCTGTCCATGTGAGCTGCTGGGTACTTCAGCAGCCTAGGTACTTCAACACGCTAAAGTCCAAGTTCCATGGCCCCTTCAGACTATGTTGAAAGAACATGATAAAAGCAGGGACTCAAAAATTAGGAAATGTAGAGGTAAGGTTGGCCTGTGAAACCTTAATTTGACCTCTTTGACCTTTGGCATTGTAATTAAGGTTAATATTTTGTCACTGTTATTTTTAGTAAAAGTCAGACAAGCTGCGGGCAATAAGCAAAAATTCACGGATGCCCGCAACCCAGCTCGACTTTTGCTAAAAATAATGGGGAAAGACCTGAAAGGAGGAATGATGGAAGCCCAAGGCCTGCGAGGGGGAAGGGAGGAGAACCCAAGCACTGCTACAGGGTGGAGGTGGGACGGGACTCTGGTTACAGCCACCATTTTGGCTGAAAGCTCTGGAGCCAGCAGCTTGGAGCTCCGGAGCTTCTGCTGTGTGTGCCTTCCTCCTCCATGTTGCCTGGGCTCAGGTTTATTTTTTTGTGGGGGGAGGAGTGATCTTTGAGAAGTTCAAAAGAGAGGCTCTCTGCTTTCAGTTCCAGTGCCCAGCTTGGTCTCTAGCCCCCAAGTTACAGAATTACAATGGCAGGGAATGTCCTGTCCTGTCCAGTGTCCGGCAACCACGTGGGGGTACCAGAAAGAAAAAGCCAAAGAGAAAATAACCAGAATTTAACATGAGAAAACAATATTTTTCCCCTAGCCATGTTCTTGGAAAGGGCTGAAGCGTTTTGACTGAAGTTTTCCAAATAAGTTCATCCTGAGGCAGACACACAGTTTGGAAAAAGTTGACCCAATGTTTAAAGTTGACAAAATTTTATAAGCAACAAAAAGGAGGGTGGGGACTGTTGGTCAACCTGAATAATAGGCAGAATAGGCTGTTACCAGCCCTCTTTTCAATGGCAGAAGATGCACAAGGCTCAAAGTAGTATAAAATGCTTGGCAACAGAGACTTTGTTGCTTTTCACAGTGTGAGGAAGGAGTGATGGAGGCATCATTCCCCATCCTGCGTCATTCTTAGATACTATGGAGAGTTCCTTCCCTCCTGACTCTTCCTACTGCCAAAGAGCCCGGAAGCCTTTTATATGGCTTCATGTAAGGCACATGTTCACTTCTTCTTGTATATCCTTTAACTATCGTTCCCATGTTAAAAGGTTCAAGAGACATAATATGCACACAGGCACTACTTACACATGTGCATACACAAAGATCTGTCTGTCCAGTTTTAATTTTGATACTTCAAAATATTTAGCAAACTAATATATACATTCTGATTCTAATGTGATTCTGAATAAACTGTACACAGGAAGAAAATGTGACCCAGAAAACTTCCTATCCTCACCTTGAGGTAGCCCAGAGGCAGCAACTTGCACACAAATAAATAAATAAATAAAAACACCAGTCCAAAAACTAATGGTAAATTCAGCGGCATTTCTAAAAGAGAGTAGATTGTCGCATAGATATCTTTTAGGAAAACGCAGTGGGAGAAAGTCTGGTATAGCTCAGTGTGTTATAGTATACCTCATATCATGTTCATAACCAATGTATTGGAAAAAAAATAAAAATATTTAGAAATTGTGAGATAACAACAAACTCTTGAAGTGTTGTCGAGATGAATGGGTCAGGAAAACAAATATAAGAAAATAAAGCCCTGAATACTCTACAGCAGTGGTTTTCAGACTTATTTTCTGGGGACTCAGATGAAGAAAATTGTTGATGCCTGCAGCATGCATGCCTGAACTGGAGACGAGGGTTTTGAGGTATGGGAGGGGCTCCAGGCTTGGGCAGAGGCTTGGGGTACAGGGGTGGGAATTTGGGGTTCAGGGTGTGGGAGGGGGCTCTGGGATGGGGTAGGGGGTTGGGGCGTGTGAGGGGGTCAGGGCTCTGGGGCTGGGCCAGTGATGAGGGGTTTGGGGCACAAGAAGGGATTCCAGGTTTGGGAGAGATCAGAGCTGGGGAAGGGGGTTAGGGTGCAGGAGGGTTTCAGGGCTCTGGGATGGGGGTACAGGCTCTGAGGTGGGGTCAGTGATGAGGGGTTTAGGGTGCAGGGGGCTCAGGATTGTGGCAGGGTTGGGTATGAGAGGGGGTCAGGGCTCAGATGTGGGATGCATGCTCTGGGATGGGGTTGGAGATGAGGGGTTTGGGGTATAGAAAGGGGTTCCATGTTGGGGGGGGTCTTGGGGCCGGGGAAGGGGATTGGATGCAGGGTTGGGGCATGGACTTACTTCTGGCAGTTCCCAGTCAGCAGCACAGCCGGGGTGCAGAGGCAGGCTTCCTGCCTGTCCTGGCACTGCGGACTGTCCTGTGCCCTGGAAGCAGCCAGCAGCAGGTCTGGTTTCTAAGTGGAGGTGCATGACTCTTGCCCGCAGGCACAGCCCCCCCACCAGTTCCTATTGGCTGGTTTCCACCCAATGGGAGTGCAGAGCCAGTGCCTGGGACGGGAGCAGCACACAAAGCCCTGTGGCCCTCCTGCTTAGGAGCCGGACCCACTGCCTGCTACTTCGAGGGCACAGCGTGGTGTCAGAAAAGCCAGGAACTAGCTTGCCTTAGGTGGGCAGCACTGCCAACGGGGCATTTAACATTCCAGTCACCGGTGCTGACCAGAGCAAGGTGACCTAGAACCCTACATGCCTCAGTCCAGTAGTGCATCACAACTCAGTTTGAAAAACACTGCTCTACAGTCTGCCTCATCTAAATTCTCTATCAAAGCCTTTGTAGAACTCTCATGTTCTGCTTGGAATTCAGCCATGGAATCACAGAATATAAGCCCTTAGAAGGTTTTGCAATAACCAAGCAGAATTAACCACATTAAGATATCATTATCGCTAGGGATATTAATACTCCATTACAACACTATTGTACTCCATATTCCACACTGAAGACATGGCGATTGCAATGTGGCTATGAATTCGGGTTGTTCAAAGTGTTACACCCCAATAAAACCAAAAAAGCCACGTCTTCCTCATGTGTACAGTCAATCCTCTTCACATTTTCACTGTGACAGTTTTGACCCTGATAGCTGATGAAAAAGTCAGTGGAAGCTGCATGTGCTCAGCATCTCACAAGTCCTTAGTGAAGCTACTCTTAGTATGCTACTACTCGGATCTTCCTGAGGTCATACAGAACATATGGACTAGAAAGGCACTGGTGAGACAATGCAGATAATCATAGTATTATAGGGTGAGAAGGGACCGCAGCGGTCATCTTCTCTAACCTCCTGCCAATATACCCATAGGACAGATGGCTATCTAGCCTCCTCTTGAAAACCTCCAGTGAAGGAGTCTTAGTTTATATGTTATATTTCAATTTTACTAAGATTTCCATACATATTTTAATTTATGTCCTTTATTAAGGTAAAGAACAGAGTCTTTTACCGGGAGATCATTGTGGACCATTGTGCAGGTTACATTGCTAAAGCAGCAATAAACTCTAGCATAAGGTATACAATTATAGGCCCTGTTTTTCCAGTAACTTAAAATAGTGTAAATCACATCAGAGTAAAACCAGAGTAAGTAGACAATCAAGCCCACAGTATTTTTGCAATATGAGTCTCCCTTTTATTATGGTTTTCAGTCATTGTGAGACAAATCAGTTGGTGTAAATCTGTATGGTTTAATGTAATTATGCTAATTTACAGCAGATGCCAGGAGATTTTTACCGGACATCTAGGAGAACACAACTTTCCTGAATGTATACACACATTTCATCTCAACCACACACACACACACACACTCGCACATGCATACACTCACTTTCTTTGGCAGAGTTTTCTTAGAGATGATGTATTTGCCCTTTTTTTAAAAAACTGATGTTTTGAGTCATTTCAGATTCATGTCTCAAAGAGAAGACCAAATAAAGCAGTAAAACTACAGACATGAAATAAATGAATGACACAAATTTCACTCCTCCCCCATAAATTGCTCCATTAATCACAAGATAAGCAAAACTAAAATATTAAAAATGTATATGTACAAAAATCTAATTAACTGACATCAATCCACGTTGCAAGTATCAGCACACAATAAACAATAACAAATCTGCATAGAAATAGGGTGTTTTTTTCCCAAACAAAATATTGTTATTATCAATTTTTCTTATGTGAGAAGCCCACTTGGTAAAAGTGGGCTTTTTAAATAGTTATTTTAATAAGGTGTGATATAGAGCTCTATTTAAGTAATAGACAAAGGGCATATTGATTTTACTACTAAAGCTGAACTAGGTTATTTTGCTCCCACAAGCCTGCTAGTACTATAAGGTTCTAAATTTCATATCTGTCAGTCTTTGTTTGAAATATTTTGCAATGTTTTCAAGATAATTAAGTCCTTTAGGATTATTTTTTTCCAAAGGTGAACATAATACAACCATATTAAATATTCCTATAAGTGAATATCTATTAGTGTACAGCAAGAGGGTAGCCAAGTCCATTCAATAGAAACATATAAACTGGGATAATAGCATCCAGGACTGCTATAAAGTGGAAATCATCAGACACTGCAACAGGCTTGTGAAATGTGGTAGTCAATCAAGGATTCTGTAGAGTTTAAAATGATATGAAGCAAAGAATTTAAAATGCAGAAGAGCATGCTACCATGCACTTCCAGAAGATATACCTTAATGGTAATACTTAATAAACATATTTTGGGCAGTTTTGCTTGATCTGTTAGTTATACTGGTGTTCCAGGCCAAGCACCGGAATGAAATAACTTATAACAGAATTAACTTTAGGAAAAGTAGTAATATATCTTATAAAGTTTTCATCTTCCCCACTAAATTGTTAAAGTGACTTAAAAATTATTAAGTTACCACGTTTGATACATGAAGTTTTATGAAGACAAACCGAAAGCTAGAAACCATGTGATTAGGCTCCTAACTTATTACCATATTCAGTGTAAATCCTGGAAAACCTTTAGTTGAGCCAAGGTTTGGGCAAGAAGCAGGAGGGGAATTTCCCAGGGAATTAAACTGACCTCCAGGGACCATTTCTGGAGTTGAGATGGGAGTTTATTCTGTGTGGTGTTTTTGCTCAGACTGCCAACAAGGATACCAGGTATGGTAGCTGTGTGAGTTAGTGGTCTGTGAAGAGCTCATTTCAGATAGGCCACCAAACAGCTGCCAAAAGGTAAAAAACATTCAATCACTATCAATTTAGCTACTTTCAAAATGGAAATCTTCAGGTGAAGGGTGAGGGGTCCTCCATCCAATTGACTAAGTGTCTACATTTCTATTAATGGTCAAACTTATATTTCCTCCTACCTTTCCTTCATATTTTCATTATATATTTGCCATCTGTGCCATTTGGCTAAGGCTAGATACCAGTCCAGTGGCAAAGAGAAGTGTCTGCAATCCTTCCTTTAAGGTGCCATGTTGGGGAAATAGATTTGCCTTGCATCTGGATGAAGCTGTACCCTAAGAAAACAAAAACAAATGATAGTATCATCCTTCTCCACACCTTCAGGTAAACACCAAATTTCTGCATGTTTATCCAAATATTTTGAAGATCTGAATGAATAACCACAGTTCATGTGCTGCCTTCTAACAGTCCTTAAACTACAAACTTATTTAGAAAATTTAGCTACAATATTTTCCTGCTATATTTTGCTTGCATTACAGAATGCATTTCCAAATTGGACAAACTGGAGAAATGGTCTGAAGTAAACTGGATGAAATTCAATAAGGACAAATGCAATGTATGCTACTTAGGAAGGAATAATCAGTTGCACATAAACACCATGGGAAATGGCCACCTAGGAAGGAGTACTGTGGAAAGGGATCTGGGGGTCAGAGTGGACCACATGCTAAATATGAGTCAACAGTGTAACACTGTTGCAAAAAAAGCAAACATCATTCTGGGATGTGTTAACAGGAGTGTTGTAAGCAAAACACAAGTAGTAATTCTTCCGCTCTTTTCTGCGCTGATTAGGCCTCAACTGGAGTATTGTGTTCAGTTCTGAGCATCACATTTCAGGGAAGATTTGCACAAATTGGAGAAAGTCCAGAAAGAGCAACAAAAATGATTAAAGGTCTAGAAAACATGATCTATGAGGGAAGGTTGAAAAAAAAATAGGTTTGTTTCATCTGGGAAAGAGAAGGCTAAGAGAGGACATGATGATAATTTTCAAGTATATAAAAGTCTGTTACAAGGAGGTGGGAGAAAAAATGTTCTTCTTAACCATTGAGGATAGGACAGAAAGGAATTATCTTGAACTGCAGCAAGGGAGGTTTAGGTTGGACATTAGGAAAAACTTCGTAACTGTCACGTGGTTAAGCAGTGGAATAAATTGCCAAGGGAGGTTGTGGAATCCCCATCACTGGAGATTTTTAAGAACAGGTTAGACAAACACCTGTCAGTGATGGTCTAGTCTTGCCATGAGTGGAGGGGACTGGACTAGATGAACTCTTGAGGTCCCTTCCAGTTCTATGATTATGGTATGAATCGGTTAAGCTTATTCATAGAAATCATTTAAAAACATATGATAGGTGTTCTTACAATAGATAAGAATGCATTGATGGCAAAGTCTCCAATGCCTTATTCTGCTAGAAAACTCAAAATAGGAGGCATTTTATTCTGAGGAGTGGTTCTTGGCTATCCTTTGAGGCAACTTGTGCCCCCCTCCTAAAACTATCTTCTGATGTTTCTATTGATTAGGTATAGCTGGTAGATTTTGCTGCATTTTTTTCCTGTGGAAGCTGCATTGATTTTAGACTTTCAGAGAGTTCTTCATCTGTTCATGATACCAAGGAGGCCTTGAGAGAAGGGGACACTAGAAGCAGACCTGTTCCAAATAAGTTGTTGTGGGTAGACAAGACTGTAAAGAGGGTGAGGGAGAGAGATAGGGGACATCAATACATTCTCCCATGGCAATTATTCTCCGATCAGTGTATTCTACTGACTGCCAACTATGTCTAGCTACAGACTGCGGTTTTCAGTGTCCCCAAGTCTCCTGCACCACAGATTACATCATTGAGAGCAGTGGAGGATAATCTTACAACAGGAGACTGAAATAAACAAACTGTAATGAACTCTTAACACACAAAGAAAGTGAGGAATACTTGTAGCACCTTAGAGACTAACCAGTTTATTTCAGCATAAGGTTTTGTGGACTATAGCTCACTTCATCGGATGCATCAAATGGAACAGAAGTAAGATGCATTTATACACACAGAAAGAAGAGGGGAGGGGAAAAAAAGAAGGTTGTACATTAGCATACCAATTCTAAGAGGCTGTTAAATCTGGATGGGCCATTATCAGCAGGAGAAAAAAATACCTTTTTAAATGGATTTCTGTGTTAGGTAAATTAACTCAGAAAATGCAATCAATTAGAGTAACTGGAATTAATTTTCAAATTGGATACAATTAACCAGGGGCTACCTAGGACTTACAAATGGTTCTCTCAGTCCACGAAACCTTATGCTGAAATAAACTGGTTAGTCTCTAAGGTGCTACAAGTATTCCTCGCTTTCTTTGTGTGTTAAGAGTTCATTACAGCACGTTGTTTCTTACTTCAGTTTAAGATTATGTAGATCCATATTTCTTTCATACTTCATATCAACAGTAGAATCCAGATATGAATGTGGACATCTCCATGCTGTCCTCTGCCAATGTAATCATAACCATTGTCTTTCATTTTTTCCCGATTAATGCATACCAGTAGAAATAATGGATGTAACAATGGCTGAACAATATGTGCTCTAAAGGATGGTTTTGAATTTTTAAGCATCAGGTTCAAAATCCTTAGCCTGTCCGAAATCACACATTTGAATTCTGGTAGGTTTGAGTCCTGGCTTGCTACTGCTATCCTTGCATTGATTTCCATTCACTTGACTCTTCTCTTTCTGAAGCAGACAAATTGATTTTGATGGTATATGAAGGCTTGTCTAATGGGACATTCAGGAAAGATCAGGTGAAGCAACTAAAGGTGTGAAGTCAATGCTGTCCCTAAACCCTAGTGAGCGCCCCCTTCCAGTCACTCATTAAGACTTCCGTGAAGGGAATCGATGTCTCTGTTACTCTGGATTCCCAGATATTTTAGGCCCCATAAACCTGAACGGAGTCCAGTGTCTCCCCCAATCCCAACGTTCCTTGGCATGCTCAGCATGCAGAACATCTATCTGGCACCCCCTTGTGAGTGCTGGAACCTAAAGCCTCTGGGTACAGCAGTGACCCCTCAAATTCTCTTGTGCTTAAATGCATCCTCTCCCAGAACTCCTCCCCAAAGGTATAAAGCTTCTGTTACTCTCTCGGGAGCATGCAGAAGTTGTGAAGCAGTTAACATAAGCACACTTTGCACAGAGCCTAATACATTAGTGCTCTTTTACACTTAGTCATGTAAACCGCAAGACTGTACAGATCATACAAAATAATAAACACTGAATACATTTTCCCTACTTCCATTTCTTCAGTGCTCCAGGGCATTCTGTCACCTGGGGTCAGAGTCCAGAGTACTTCTATTTCAGTGCATGGTTCATGACCGACCACATGCTGGGTTGCTTCTCCCTTACAGACTAGAGGAAAATGTTACACCCATCTCCTGAGCGGACCAGCTTCTGCCCTTTTAAGATCTTTAGATCCCTGTGTCAGCTAACATCCCTGTTCACTTTCTCCTAGTAAACAGATCCCTGCTAATATGGCCTCACCACTTTTTAAACCAGTTTTTCTGGACAGGAATCAGTCTTTTGTCTAAAGTAAGTAGATTTCTAATACTTGAGTACTTGATGAGCTAGTCTCTATTGTTCTTTTGCTACCAGCCTTTGGAATCTCAACCCAACATAGAGGCAAACAGACCATAAAGGCAAAACGCTGCTCATTCAAAATGGAATTTGCAGCCTGACACAAATATATATAATCTCACACCAAATTCATAAATTGTATATTCCTGTGAAGTTACAAAAAACTAAGGCTACTTTACTCCTGAATGAGCGCATCCATAGAGGGAAAGGTTTAATGCACTTTAACTTTAATGTATTAACTTTAGTTGAGTCACCTCAACTTTCCTGACTGTCACCATGTAGACATGGCCTGGGGTCATTTAGATGAGAACCTAAAAGTGTGTTTTTCTTTTCATGTGTTGACATGAAAAATCCAACATCATTCTTCATAAAAGAAAGGATTTGTCCTGAATTACATAGTAAAATGACTTCTCACTCTACTATTGTGCACTGTGTTTTTCACAGGTTGTTTGCTGCCCCAAACCACATGCCAAAAGATAGTGTCATTTCAGTTGTATTTTATGTACATCTTGTGTGGAGAACTCAGAATCCTTCATGTGAAAGACACTATAACGCAAAACATGTGGCCATTTGTTCAACACTTACAATTAGCAGCCATAACATTTCCTAGCATGAAAGTTTCCTACTAGGAATGTTTGAATGCATGCTCATCTCTAGAGCTGTGTGATTCTCTGCAGTAGATGATATCATCTGCTTTCCACATGCTCATTTTTGAGAGAAACAGGGGTCACATCTCTTATGCTTGGGACAGAATTTTTCCTCCCAAGTCAGAATGTCACAGAGGTTAAAAGCTAGCCAGCATGAGAAGAACCACTAATAAAAAATATGAATATCAGTCTTTAACCTTCTCTAAACACCACAGTCTGATCTTAAATACTTTTCTGAAAGAATACATTTAAATTCATGTTCTCTGAAAGATGGAAATTATTTGAAATGTAATTAAAAAAAAACATACCGTAAATCTAATATACCACCAAAATAGTTGATTGCTGTAAATACATATAAATATTGCTCTTCAAATAACTTAAAAACATAAGGATTTCAGAATAAATGCAAGACCTTTTAATAATATCAATGTTTAAGTGTAGTGGGTGGTACCATAATCTCAAGGAAGTTTATGGTCTATTTTATCTGTCTAAAAACCTATATGCCCTTATCTGAAATTGCAAGGGTTGTTACTAAAACATTTATGGTCTGCTACAATTGGGAAGCTAAGCATTAAGGGCTAGATTCTAATTCTTACTGTGTGCCCAAGCAAGTGAGAAAAAGGGTGTAATAGGGCCACTAAGTCCCCTATGTGGGCTACTGGACATTGGGTTAAGGCCCATAGGAGCAAGTGAGGCTAGTTTCCTGCTTGCTTCCTCCATGGAGCAGGTGGGCAGGAAGGGACAAAGGTAGGCACTGCCTCCTTGCTCATTGGCCAGAGCATCTTAGAACCAGCACAGGGAAGAGGACTAAGTGAAATGTAATAACTTACTGCTTGTAGGCCAGTAGTAAATTATTTTTCTGGATTCTCTCTAGGACAGAGACTGGGAGGATTAAGGTATTTCTAGAATCTTTTAAATAGAGCTGTCTGGAAAATGTTTTATTTTTTTGCAGAAACTTTGAACTTTACATAGATCAACAGCTGGAAACTTTCAGCTGAAAACCAAAACTTGCCCATGGGAAAATCAAATGAAAATATTTTGGTTTGCCAAACCTAATCTAACCATTTAATTTCAGGTCAGTTTTATCCTTAAATGGTGGTTGCCTGAGCTGCTGCAGTAGTAGTTCATAGGAGTTGTAGGCCGGTGTCTCATGCCTTCATTGGCTCCCTGATTAAGCTAGGACTGTTGTGATGCACCATAATCTTTCTTTTTGCTGACCCTTTACAGTACACCAAGGGAGTCATGTGGCTGTGGTGCATCATGGGATGAAGTCTGGCTGGAGAGTCTGACCACACAGCCTTCTATGCCTGCTTCCTGCCAAGTTCTTGCTCCAGCCCTAGTCTCTGCCTATCTCTGAACTCCTGATACCTAACTCCTGGCTCTGACCTCTGGCTTGGCTTTTGATCTGTCTTTTGGTCCTGTTCTGAGTCCTAGCTCTGATCATAGGCTTGCCTCCTGACCATGACTCTGGTTCTGTCCTCTGATTTTTCTCTGACCACTAGGTCACAGTACCTGCATCTTGGTGTGTGACATCTATTACCATTCACCACAGTTTCTCTCTCTTTCTTTCCACACACATACATATACACACACACTTGCATGGGTATATATGTGCAATCCTATACACATACAAAAACACACTAGGGTATATGTGTAATCCTCACTGGAAAAAGTGCAGTTTAAACAACTAAATGAGGGTAGAAACTGGGTTCTATAATACTGAGGGATAACTGGAGCTGCTGATCAGACTGGAAGAGTCTTAAAGGAGTTGAATAAATGTTAATGTTTTAGAAATAAGAGATTATTACAGTTTGGTCGCCTTAATCAGGCAGTCGGAGACTTTGCAGAGATAAAAGTTAAAATAATAATGCAGGGGAGGGGAAATGAACTGGTGCAGCAGAAATCTCTGTGTTGCCATCCAGGAGACCACAACTGTATCCCCAGAATTCACATGTACTGGGTGTGTAGTGGAGGTATTGAATATGTGCTTCACAGTGAGTAAATTGAGGAATGGAAGGCTTAACTACCTCTAGGTGTTGCACATGGTTTAATCTAGAAGTTTTCAAGCGAGAAGAGAATCTTGAACTTTCTAGAGAAACATGGGGAGCCTTCTAATAATTCAGTAATTAAAGTAGAGTAAATGGGATGGCAGAGCAAGTTCCAGGTCACAAGACACTTCCTCAAATTTAGCCCATCTGACCGTTTGTCCATCAGGGCCAAATTTGAGTGGCATTGTGACTCTGTGCCACAATCTCTCCCTGATTGATGCTGACAGCACTAATACAGATAAAAGGTGTTTTTATAGTACCATTTCATCTGCATTTTGAGAATTTTTCTGCGTATCTCCTAAACTTACTGCATTAGCATATCTGCATATCTCCTAATCATGTTACATTAGCATTGTTAATGCTAGACATTAACATTGCTAATGCAATATGTTTCTTGCTATTCTTTTTTTTAAAAAGGCATGATTCAAAAAGGTTGAGAACCCCTGATTCAATAAGAACACAAAGTACCTGTTGTCTGGGTACAGATGAAAGATGCTGGTTGCAAATAATGCTATAGTTGTACCTATGACATATGGAGCCTGAAGAGAGAACTTTTCAAGAGAATCACAAATTCCAAGGCAAGAAGGGTGATCATCTAGTCTGACTTCCTGTATAATATTGGCTATAGAATGTCCACAAAATAATTCCTAGAACTCTTTTAAAAAAACATCGTCTTTATTTAAAAATTGTCATTGATGAAGAATCCACCACAAACCTTAGTAAATTGTTCCAAAGGTTAATTAGTCTCACTATTTAAAAGTGTATGCCTCATTTCTGATCTGAATTTGTCTAGTATCAACTTCCAGCCATTGAGTCATGTTATGATTTTTTCTCTGCTAGATTGAAGAGCTTGTTATTAAAATATTTGTTCCTCATGTTGGTACTTACAGATTGTATTTGTCACCCCTTCACATTCTCTTTGTTATGCTACATAAACTGAACTCTTTGAGTGCATCACTAAAGGCATGTTTACTAAACTTTTAAAGATTCTCATGGCTCTTCTCTGAACCCTCCTCAGTTTATCAATGTCCTTCTTAAATTGTGAACATCAGATCTGAACACAGTTGTATTAGCAGCATTTGCAATGTGAAATATAGAGGTAAGTATCCTCTCTATTCCTACTCGAGATTCCTCTGTTTATGCATCCAAAGATCACATTAGTACTTTTGGCCATCAGTTCAGCTGATTAGCCACCATAAACCCCAAATCTTTTTCAGTTATTGCTTTCCACAATAGAGTCCCGCATCCTGTAAGTATGGCCTGCATTCTTTGTTCTTAGAGGGATACATTTACATTTAACCACATTAGAACACATTATCTCCTTGAATCCAGTTTACCAAGTGATCCATATCACTCTGAATGATTGACAGATCTTATTAATTATGTACCACTCTCCACCCATTTCTGTGGCATCTGCAAATTTTATCAGTGATGATTTACATGTTTGATTGTAGGGCCACACTGGAAACACAGTGATGATTTTTTATATACAATTAAATTTGAGACCTACCAGTTAGCCAGTTTTTAATCCATTTAATGTGTGCCATGCTAATTTTATATCATTCTAGCTTTTAATCAAATTGTCATGCAGTACAGGTCAAATGGGTTAGAGAAGTCTATATTACATCAACACTATTTTCTTTGCCAACCAAACTTCTGATCTAATCAAAAAAAGATATCAAGTTACTTTGACAGGTTCTGTTTTCTACAAAGCCATGTTGATTAGCATTAATTGTTACTCCTCTTTAATTCTTTATTAATTGAGTCCCATATCATGTGCTCCATTGTCTTGCTTGGGACAGATGTCAGACTGACAGGCCTATAATTACTTGGATCATCCTGTTCACTGTTTTCAAATATTGGCACAAGAGGTGCTTTTGGAACTTCCAAGACTTATTGAAAATCACCATTAACAGTCTAGAGAACTCTTTTGCAAGCTCTTTAAAAACTCTTGGATGCAAGTTATTCACACCTGCTGATTTTAAAATGTCTGACTCAAGTAACTGCTGTTTAACATCCTCCTGAGATATTGGTGTAGTGGAAAGAGTGTTATCATATCTTTTAGTTCCTAATATACCTTAGAAACTACTTCTTCTTATACTTATCTCTGCTTGCTATATATTTCTCTCTGTGTGTGCCTTTGCTTTCCTTATAACTTTTCTGAACTTCCTAACATTGATTTATATACATTACTAAAAATATCCGCATTCTTCCATTTATTTTATATTTTGTTTTGTACAGATTCCTTCTCTTCCCCTCTAAATTAGGTCATTAAAAAAAAACAACAATATGGCCTTCTTCCTCAGATGTGGGATTGTCACTTTTTGGCTTTCCAGTAAAGTGCTCTTAAACAATTCCCAATTATTATTTATGTTTTTCTTATGACATTCTTCCTTCCTTCCTTCCAGCTGATTTGGCTCATCATTATTTTAAGCTTTGTGAAACTGGCCCTTTCAAAATTCCAAGTATTTATATCACTGTTATCACATTAAAATGTGATCAAATTATGATCACTTGTACTGAAGTTACCAGTAAATTTTAGTTCTGTGATCAGTTCCTCTTTATCTGTGAAGATAAGGTTTAATATAGAATTCTCCTGAGTTGGATGCAACACTTTTTGAGTTAGGAAATTGTCATCTGTAACATTTAGAAATTCAAATGATGTTTTGGTACTGGCAGCATGAGGCCACCTCCAGCATATGTCACTCAAATTGAAATCCCCTGTGATCACACAGCTTTTGTTTCCTGTGCATTATAAATAGGTGTTGAAGGAGTCAGTCATCCTATTCCCTAGTGTGATGTGGTGGCCTGTAGCAGACTCCACTAATACCCCATCTTGTGCTTTATCTGTTAGGACATTGATCCATAAGCATTCAAGATTATTTTCTTCCAAGTTAGTGACGTGGAAACAAGTAATGCCATTTTTTACATAAAGTGCTACTTCCCCTTCCCTTTTTGCCCACTCAGTCCTTCCTAAATAGGTTATAACCATTGATTTTAACATTCCAATCAGGGAATCATCCCACCAGGTTTCAAATTTATGCTTGAAATGATCAGTTCCTCTTGTTTGTCCCAAGGCTCCTAGCACTGGTGTACAGGTAATTAAATAATTACTTCTCTTCATGTCCTTTGGTTCCTTGATGAATTTTGTTCATAACATCTAAATTTTTTGCAGAGTGCTCATATCTTCTCTCTTTTTACTCTCCTCCTTTTGTCTTTAGTTTTACATTGTCCTGACTATTCTAGTCAGCCTATCCCTGAGAAGATTGGTCCCCTTTATACTGAGGTAGAAGTCATCCAAACTATACAGCCCACTCTTCCCATAGAAGTGGACCTCTGTTCCATAAAACCAAACCCCTCCATCATACACCACTTACCTAACCAGTGGTTCGCTTCCAGAATCTTCTGTCTGTCTTTACTTTGGGAGAGGAAGGATCTCCGAGGAGGTGATTTGGACATTCTTCTTCAGCACACTTCCAAGTTCCCTGAAGTCATTAGTGCCAATCTGAACCATCAACAATGAATCCTTGTTTATTGACTTCAATAGCTTACCCAATTTTAGCATGGTATTTTGTGTCTTGGCAACACAAGGAATGCAGCACACTATCCTGTTGTCCACCTGTCCCTTGCAGAACATTCTTTTGACTTTTCTGAGTATTGACTCTCCAACAAGGATTGTTTGTCTTCCTTGATTACTTGGAGGAAATATGCAGCTGTCAAAGAGAACTGCTTCTGAGTTGGCTGGTGGTGATTTCTAGCTTGCTCATTCCATGGTGTCATTTTCTGTAAATAACACTAGGTAAACATTTTGTTAAGGATATCCCCGTGGATAACTTGCAAGTCTACAGAACACAGCAGGAAACGTTAGGTTCATGCCTGGGGTTAAGGAACATGGTCTCACATCACTCCAGAGACCCCTCTGAAGGATTATTTCACTGCAGTTAAAATACTGTCAACCCCAAGCATTCAAAAATCACGATACTGGCTTAAAATTCATGAGGTTACTAAAAAATAAATACATTTTAGGTTCATTTTATTTATCGTCTGATTTATGAGCCTTTAGGATGCACCCAGGTCACATTTTCAGCTTCTCTCTACAACCGTGAAGGCAAAAAACGTTTTTAAAAAATAAAAGCTGAGATTCTAATCTAGTAACATGAATTCAGGAGGTAGTGCTTCGTGAAAAACATCAACTATTACCAGACTTGAAATTAAACTTCTAGAGTTGGCAACTCTGAGTTAAATGATAGGATAATTTATCAGTACATCTATATAAGGAAAATGATTTTTTGATATATTTAATCCCCAGAAAGGATTCTATCACAGCGTGCCATCATTTCCTTTTTGTAACTGGTTCATAAACTTCTCTGAGCAAAAATTCATGTTTGTATTCAAAATTATCATTTTGTCTAACTTAAGAGAACCCCACATCAACATCCTCTCTGAATTCCACAGATTCAGAGCAGCAGTGTCCTTGCTGTGATTTGAAAGGTATATGCATTTATGCATTCAGAGAAAGGCAACAGTTAAAACAAGAAGCTATGTTTTGTGTTCTTCCAAACTCATCTACGCACCATGTGCTTGTTCAAATGAGTGTAGTCTTCATAGAATCACTTTGTTCTCAAGCTCCATTCTTCAAAAATAAAAAAAAGCTTATGTCAGTTATCCCTGCTCACTTCCATTAGAAAACATACCTTTCCCGCCAGTCCTCCTTTTGGCATTTAATATTGCTTTTAAATTCCCTTAAAAAAACTGAACACCTTTTTTCCTTCCTTTGTTCATGTCTCCTGAAATGACTGGTCATTTGGATAACAATTTTTTTTGAATTCAGTTGTTCCTGAATATCACTTTCAGAAGTTTTGCTTCTGTTTGGACAGCTCTTGCACAACAGGGACTGATCAAAACTCAAAGTCATCCCATAAGAAATAGCACAACAAGTAGAATTGTGTCAAATTACCCAGAAACAATTTGGATAGCTGGCAAACAGGGCTGCCTGCTGGTTTGTGAACAGTGTAGGTAATTTGCCACTCAGCTTTCTCTATTTGCTTCAATAAATTGTAGGGTACTTAGCACCCTACTAATCTGTTATCCATCTGTCTATATTTCTCTGCACTGTCAGTGTCTGACAGTAGCTCTGCCTCATCTTGTCTAAGTGTGTCTTTCACTCAGGGCTGGTTGGCAAACCTTTACAAAGACAGTTGTTTTGGGACTTCGGGTTTACAATTTACATTTCGAACAATGCATCTGCATGGTCTAATCAAAAACTGTAGGTGATAATGAATAAAACATAGTGTCAAATGCATCTAAAATATAGTTCAGTAACTTACGAAAATAAATGAATGATAAGCTCTCACAATGTGACTGCAAGAATGCTCAAATCATGTAATTTTCAATCAACAAACAGCCTCATAAACAAGGTGTTACAAAATGCCACCCAAGTCCATTAAATCCAAATAGTGCTTATTCAATGCTACTCAATTGCTCTCCTTAGACTTGAATTACAATTCCATTTAAACTGGAGTGAAGTGTGTGGACTAGGGGGAGGTGTGGGAGGATAATATAGTACAAAACCACATCGCGAACAAAATTTTAAAGTCGGTTATCATAAATGATGCTTTTTTTGAATGAGAGAGATGAGTTGGACCTTTATGGTCCAATTTATGAAGGCGGGAAGAAAACGATCACAACTCTCTTTTAATAAGGATCATTTAAGATTGTGGGGCTATGTTCTGCTCACCCAATCCCGAGCCAGTATTGCAGTTTATATTCCCCAGGTACAGCATGCACACACTTTCTATCAGGGAACTCCAATATTGCTGTTCACATGCAAGATACTTTTGGAAGTGAGAAGTATTTCTGGTAGAGATGGTTAAATAATATTAATTTTGAATTTAGCTCCTCTTTCAGTCAGTAAATCATTTTTCAAATTGACCCATCTGTTTTTAAACATTGTTATTTGTATATAGGTGAAAAATAGTTTGGACTGATAATTTTCATACTGGGCCTTATTTGGAAATTATTCACATAGGCTGTTCTCTCTCTTTGCCTGTCACCCCCCAGCTGGGGTATAGGCCACCAACTGGTGTTGGTGTTTCAGTAGCAATTGGTTCCCTTATGGGGTAGAGTTGCTAGCCCCACCCCATGTTAAGCCTACAGCACCTGGTATTTCCAGGAGGTCTCCCATCCAAATACTAGCCAGGCCCAACCCTGCTTAGCTTTCAAGATCAGACAGGATCGGGCATGTTCAGGGTGGTTTAGCCATATATACACAGGCTGTTTACTGTTTATTATTTATGCTGGGTGGATAATCAACTAAATCCCACGGTTTCATTTCTGCTTCTTGAGTGGATGACTAACATTTTAGATGGGAGAATAGTAAATAATATATAACGCATAGAAATTTTAGAACTTTATCATAATTTTATTCTAAAATTCTTCAAAGTTTTTGGATTCACAGACATGATGATGATTACTCAGTAGTTGTACAAATATCAGGAAGAAATAATTATATGACCCTATGATTCACAATGGACTGAGATAGATGGGATTTGTTTTGAAAATAGTCACAAACTGGGAATGGAAACTGGGAGTTTTTTTTGTTGTTTTTGGTTTTTAAACTAATTTGACCACTGTTTTCTAGGGCTAGATGTCAGATTCTGTTTTCCCCATCAGTGTATAATTCTTCTCTCTCTCACGGATAATGTAATCATAACATCTTGACATATTAGTGGCAACACTTTCACCATTTGAAGCTGGCACTAAAACATTTTCAACAGTTTCATCTCTAGTAAAGTAGAAATAAGATATAACTAAGATATGCTGTTTTTCCTTTGCCAGTGGCTGCTATTCTAGTCTGTATGCTGGAGTAACGGTGGCAGGGAATTTGCACTGTAGTCTCAGACTGTCTGTGAATTGGAGATGAATTCAGTCCTCTAACCACCTTGCACAATGTCTGATTTCTTGCATTTTGTGCAGAAAAGGGTGAAGTAGACCATTGACTGTCCGGTTGGTGGCGTCCCCCTGTCACTGCATCCCTCCCCATCCCAACACCCACACATCTCCACTGCATCCACCCCAATCCCAAAACCCCTGCATTCCCATCCCCCTGTCATTGCACCCCTGCTCCCATTCCCCCCTCAGTGCTTTCCTCCCATCCCACCCCCTGCATCCATTCCCCCTCACTGCATCCCTCCCTGTCCCATCCTGTCCCCCACATGTACCCATCCCAGCCCTGTACCACTTACAGCATTTCCCACCCATCCTCTCCACCTCTCAGAGCCGCCACCACCATGTCCCTCACCCCCAACAGCTTTGCACCCCATTTACCTTCATATATTGTTGAACTCCCATTATGTTCCTATACACCCCTGTGCCCTCACATCCTCATGCACCTATAAACTTCTGCCTCCCTCTGCATCCCAATCCACCGCACATACTCACCATACCCTCTCCTCTCTCCTTCACTGCCTCCTCTCTCTCCTATCCTGCTCTTATCTTTGACCCCTTTCCCTCCCAATCCTCTCTTCTCTACTCCCACATCTTTTCTCCTCCAGACCACCCTCTTCCCTTCCCAGTTGGATGATTTAGGCAGTCCCTAGAGAAGTGTATGAAATAGTGTCTCTGTGTAGTCAAGTGTGTGCATGAATATAAGAGACTGTGGGTCTTTGTTTAGGGAGGTGCGTGTAATGTTGCATGTTATCCAGATCTTCCTGTATAATATCCAGGTTCTTCTCTGTATTGGCAATACCTCCCAGCTTTGTCTCATCCACAAACTTTATTAGCATACTCCCACATTTTGTGCTGAGGTCAGTATTAAAAAGAGTAAATAAGATTGATCCCCAAACTGATCTCTGAATTACTCCACTGGTAACCTCCCTCCAGCCTGTCAGTTCACCTTTCAGTATGACCCGCTATAGTCTCTCTTTAACCAGTTCCTTATCCACCTTTCAATTTTCATATTGATCCCCAGCTTTTCTAGTTTAACTAATAATTTCCCATGTGGAACTGGATCAAATGTCTTAATGACATCAAGGTAAATTAGATCCGCTGTGTTTCCTTTGTCTAAAAAATCTGTTACTTTCTCAAAGAATGAGATCAGCTTGGTTTGGCATGATCTACCTTTTGTAAAACCATGTTGTATTTTATCCCAATTACCATTGACCTCAATGTCTTTAACTACTTTCTCCTTCAAATTTTTTTCCAAGACCTTGCATACTCCAGATGTCAAACTAACAGGCCTGTAGTTCCCAGATCACTTTTCGCCCCCCTTTCTTAAAAATAGGAACTATGTTAGAAATTCTCCAGTCATATGGTGCAACCACTGACTTTACAGATTCAGGGCTAATGGGCTTGCAGTTTCATGTGCCAGTTCTCTGAATATTCTTGGATGAAGATTACCTCTCCCCCCCCCCCCGATTTAGTCCCTCTACGCTGTTTGAGTTTGCCTTCTACCTCCATAGCCTCTTTCCCTTCTACATCTGCCTCCTTATCCTCAATCCCATTTATCATCCTACTATTATCCCTAAGCTCCTCATTAACCTCATTAAAGACTGAGGCAAAGTATTTGTTTAGCTATTGGGCCATTCCTAGATTACCCTTAACCTCCAATCCATCCTCAGTATTTAGCGGTCCCACTTCTTCTTTCCTTGTTTTCTTCTTATTTATATGGCTATAGAACCTTTTACTATCCACACCCCTGACTCCAGGACTCCCACACCTATCCAACCCCCCTGTTCCCTGATCACTCCCTCAGAACCTCTGCCCCACCCAACCACCCCCTGCTCCCTGTCCCCTGACTGCCCCCTGGGACTCCTTGCCCCTTATCCACCCTTTGGCCCTGACCCATTTACCATGTTGCTCAGAGCAGCATGCACGGCCCTGCAGGTGCATGCAGCCCTGCCTCCCCCCTCCCCCTCCCCCAGAACCCTGCCCACATGATGGTGTGGCTGCAGAGGGACAGCAGGGAGAGGGACGGGGGCTAGCTTCCCCGGCCGGGAGCTCAGGGTCTGGGCAGGATGGTCCCATGGGCCGTAGTTTGCCCACCCCTGATCTACAGTGTAGTTTCTTCTTAGCTAAAACACAGAACAAACCTGCTAAATGAACCACAAAGCCAAGAGGAAATCATACTCCCTATACCTTATCCTCCATTTTTAAAATGAGATGCTTTGCTTGTTTTATTGATTTTTATATAAATTGGTATAACAGACATCAAGGCATAGAGCAGAAGATTGTCACAGGATAATTATTTTTTTCATAGAAACATTTCTGCCATATTCCCTTTACTACAATGCTTCTGCCTCTGTATAGCATCTCTAGGAGCAAGAGACCATTACCCCTTCACAGAATTCCATTTCATGAAACTGGAATTTCTACAGGAAGCCAGGAAAATGATTGACAGGAGATTCACTGTGCAATAAGATCTCCAATTTCCATATTTCTGGCCACTTCTTCAAGGACTCTCTTGAGGACTGTGAACGTCTTTTAAATAAATATTGATATGCTAATTTGAAAAGTAATAAAGTCTCCTACCTTTCTACAGTGTGTAGCAATAAAAATGAAGTATGTGTTTTTCACTATTACTTTAATGGCTGAAACTAAAGCTAAAAACAGTAGATAGTTAGATTTTACAAGCATTTTAAATTATATTACTCAGCAATTATTGGCAACTTGGAGTCCAAGCTTGCAATTATCTAGTGCTTTAAATTATCTAAAATCAATATATAGGTACTTTAAATCTTAGAATAGTATGCATTTAATCTGGACACTACACATTTCTTTCAGTTGACACCTGATTATTATTTGTTTGGTAAAGCCAGCTATTCAGGAGATATTTACAGATGATCACATACTTTTAATGGAATTAAAAAAGTCTGAGTGTTGTTTTTTTTTAAACAAGCCTGGGTTCGAATGCTTTTGTAGAGATAAAATGAAGGCACCTTAGTATTTTGACTTCTCTGTGAATGTGACATCTAAGATGGCTGCCGTTAGTAAGGAGAGTATATGAACATTCTCCAAATACCAACTAACCAGAATCTCATGCATAATGTTTGAATGCTCTACTTATTCTAGAAAATTCAGGTCTAACCATGAGCCCCTGCACTTGGGAGCAGACTTTGGTGACTCTCTTTCCCTGTTTCTCATTTGTGTAAAGCAATTGAAAAGTGAAAGAGTGAAGTATTATGAATCTTAACTTTCCTGTTGGTTTCTTTGTATTTATTCTTGTATCTTTCTAAAGAATAACTAAAAATATCTCTTTTTATTTTGATATTGTTATCTTACTAATAGATGAGTATTGAATAGCCTTAGGCTATGTTAACATTAGCACTTTCTTTGGTAAAACTTTTATTGGTCAGGGGTGTTAAAAAAAACACCCCCTGCCCAACATAAGTTTCACTGACATAAGTGCCTGTGTGGACAGTGCTGTTTCGGTGGGAAACACTCTTCCACTGACATAGCTACCGCTGCTCTTTGGGGATAGTTTAATTATGCCTATGGGAGAGCTCTTTCCTGTCAGCATATAGCAATTACCCAGGATACCTTACAGTAGCACGGCTGTGCTGCTGTAAGGTCTGTAGTGCAGACATAGCCTGACTCTCCGCATTCCAGTGCTTGGTGTCTGTGTGAGGGAACAAAAAGCTCCAGAATTCTATACGCCATTAAAATTCTGTCTTTTGATATTTAATTTTGCTGTGGATTCTGTCTCCTCAGGGCTGTATCCAAATCCCGTTAGGGTCAGCTTTGGGTCAGACCTTTACTCCAGTTCAGTGATCCATTACTATATGTACTTTATATTGCTCCTCTAAGATTTAAAGGTGGGATAATTGGCTCAAAACACAGTCATCCATTCACTAAGTTAAATCTTCCCTTTCATAGGCATCAATTTTATGTTAAGGGTACAGTGTGCTAATTAATTTGAGGCCCCAGGGAGGAATTCACGAGGAATAACCATAATGATTAGACAGAGGCAGGACCTGTAATTGCTAGGAAGGCAAGTTGTAGCTGGGTGGCTAGAAAGGACATAGCCTCAGGAGTCGCAGTAGCTCCTCAAACCCTGCCAATATGTACTGCCTCTCCTTGTCCCTGCAGCACCAAAACTCCACTGACAGGCCAATGGAATTCCTCACAGGCAGGAGAAATAAGTGTAATAGCTTTTCTCTAAGAAATGTGATAGGACCTATGGGATGGGGGAAAGCTTGTGCCTTTCACAAAGGGGGAGCAGGTATTTCCCAGTCAGTAGTTAAAGATCAAAACGCTCGAGTGCTCTGCCATGTTGTTTACAACATGGATATGAGAAGGAGGGAGGGGTTGTCCATTCAGCAAATGTAATGTAACCCTTCTGCCCATCAGAGTTGGCAGCAACAAGGGCCGGGTTCAGTATCCAGGGGTTCCATTCTAATGACACAATACAAAACCGGCTCGAGCCCCCACCCAGTGACCTGGGACAACCATATACCACCCTTCTGGGCGCCTCTAAGAGGCAATACTTCCCCTCTCGCAAGCACAGAGTCTGAGTGTACCAAAACCCTTTTAATGACAGAGAGAAGCACTGTGGCATATTATTGGGTAAACACCACAAACAAAAGTCACAAACCAAACCACGAACCAGAATCCCTCCCCCCCGCCACACACACACACACGCAAATGGGCTGTGTCCTTTCCCTTGGGTTCTTGAGTCCCACAAGCCCCAAAGTCACCCAAGGTCCCAAAAGTCCAACAGCCCCAGCAGAGTTCAAAAGTTCATTAGCAGAGTTGTACCTCCCCACCGGGGTGGAAAGGGGGGGGCAGGTTATGGGGCACCTTACGTGGTCAGAGGCCGACTGCCCCGCCTCTCCAGTCGTGCTGCAGTCCTCACCATGGGCCGTTCCATCAGGTGCCCAGGAACTGCTCTGCTTTCTCCAGCCGCTCTGCTCTGTCAGCTGCTGTACACCGCCAGCCACTCCACTAGCGGTAACCCAAATGGCTCCGCTCTATCCACGGGCGGTGGTGGCGGCTGCTGCACATTGCCAGCCACTCTGCTAGCAGTCACTCAAACTGCTCCCGCTCGGTCTGCTGCGGTGTCTGCATCTGCTGCTCCTGCTCCTCATCACCAGCTACTCTGCTAGTGGTGATCCATCTGGCTCTACTCCATCCACTGCTCAGCAATACAATTTCAGCCCCCCTACAGGGCTTAGTGATTTCAGCTCATAGAGGGGGCCTTAGTGCAGATGCACCACCAGACCCAAAATGACTTCAGCTCAGTGGGCTGAAGTTAGACTCCTCATAGAAGCAAAAGTCAGCTCTAACATTCTACAGGGGAGAGAGGCCAGGTGCAATAGACCTGTGAGGCCCTCAGACAAGGCCCTCACCACACAGTATAGAAGCTTGTCCACAGCCTCTCTCAATTCAGTGGGTTTTGGAACCCCTGTCCCTTGTCTAGTGAGCGCTACCCAGCTGATGGCGAGTCCCTCCAGCATGCCAAAGGCCAAATACATGTCCCAACCTCTCATTCACATAAACAGGTTAATCAACACTTTATCATTCTTGCCCCAATACCAGAGAAACTGGGGGTCCCACAGTAGCCAAAGCGACCATTTGGGCTGTTAGAGTGCTGTGGGTGTGTCTATGCAAATAAGATGTTATTTTCCAAAAGTCACTGCAATTCCTGCAATTCACCACCAGATGTCACTCATCCCGACACTGCTTACAGTAAACTTGGCTGAGCACCCTAGAGTCCTGCTACTGTAGATCATCAAGTAGCAAGAATTGTCACACATGAGCGACCTCATACTCCAGTACAGGGCAGTGCTATGCTTTCAGAGCATAGATCATACTTCTACAGGGCCATGAGAATAACACAATAAACTCCTTGCTGGTATAAACAGATTTTAAAAGACCAAATTACCAAAAGATCAAAATATATCTATTTCTAAATTCAGTAGCCAGAAAAGTGCTTTCTTCAGTAATGTAGAAACTCATGCTACATAAAGGTTCATGTGTGGCTCATTGGGTATATGATAAAATCCTGTATTATGCCTGTGAATAATGGAGATGCTCAACTATTCAGACAATGTAGTCACTGAAAAACAGACTGTTACATTTTAATGCTAACTTGAAATTGAAACTGTCCTCTCAACAGTCAACCAAAATCTGCCTTGTGATTCTTAAAATATTACAAAATGAGTGGCAGGAGGGTGAGCAGTGCAGCCCCAGCCCCAGCCCAAACCGGGGCCATGCAGCAGGGGAAGTCGTAGAGCCAGAAGCTGGAGAGGGGCTGTGGGTGGAGCATGAGCGGAGGGGCCATGCCTGGCTGTTTCGGGAGGCTCAGCACCCAGGATGTGGGCACATCAATATTCAATTCATAAAGCTACTGTGTATATTGCTTTTTCATTAAATTGCATTTTTCTGCGGCGGTACAACACAGTCTATTTCACTTTAGCTTCTCTCCAAAGAGAGCATACAGTGCCTGGCATTGGGATGAGTTTATGAGCAGCATGTTGAGAGCAATTAACATTGGAATTGAAGCTACATCAAGATAATAGGCAATTTTACTATTTAACAACAGTTAAGCGGTATTAATGGTGAGGTATAGACCACAGGCCCAATAGATTATGTACATACCCATGGAATTCTGCATGCGTATAAACTGAACTGGATAATTTAGCAATTACTTACCACTGAAAATGTGTGTGTGTTGGTTTAGAATATATATACAGTGCATTAGAAAAGCATCTGATGCTATACAGTAGATGAATATCTATATTTTATCTGAACCGCTAATTATCTGAAAGACATCAGGGCCCTTAGGAGTATCTCATAAATGAGATTTCACTTATTATCTAGCTGTCTTCTGCTTGTCCATCTGATTAAGGAGCTGCAGTCTTATTTCTCAATCCTCCTACTCCTTCCTCTTATCAGACCCATCAGACTTGTAATGAGAGCTGAGTGAAAAACAATGTTTGTTCTGTGGGAAATTCTGATATTTAGAGGTTTGTTTTCATCTCAAATTGAGACAAAAAATCAAAATGGGGTTTTTTTATAAAACAAAAAGTTCAGAAATGTTTCCACATTTCCTAATTTGAAGTGGTTCATGTGCTGAACTGAACTGAAATGTTCCACACTGGGTCAGTTAAAGTTAAACAGCCCCTGTTTAAAGCACTGCAATGTCTCATGTGAGTTGTAGTTCAGGTGCCTCATGCCCGCATTGATCCCTGTGCGCCAGGTTCTTTGGCCAGACTGTATCTCTCATGATGCATTCAGTGACGCACGAGGGAAACTGCAGTGCATCACAGGAGATATGATGACCAAGGAGTCCTGACCATAGGCAAGAAGGGGGGCATGAAGCACCCAAACTAGATCTCCCAGGAGGCATTGTGGCACCTTAGAAGGTGCAGAATCATGTCTAATGGACTCAGATTGAAGCATTTCCATTATGTTAAACAAACCAAAATGTTTGGTTAGACTCATATATATATTTCAATTTTTTCTATTTCTCAAATGTAAAATTTCAGCAAAATTGAAATTTTCCCATGGAATCTGTATTCTACAATGAGCTATAAGGATGATGCAGAGACAGGGAGATTTTTGTGCCACTCTATCAACAGCTGAAGATGTCAACAATTATAAATATTCTCACCAAACTCCTGAGAGAGGTACATTGGATGTACCATATTCTTCCTGAAAGTTATCAGAATCATAACTGATGCAGAATCCTATTTGTCTTTGAGGGCTGACCAATAAAAATAGGTCCCTCAGAAGAGACATGCAGCCATCAGTGAATGGGTCTTGAATGTTGGTCCACTGTACGGTTAGGAGAGAGGCAATTCCAAACCTGCTAACCAGTGATTTACTGAGGTCTGCCAGAATACAAGATGAACTGACTACTAAGAAGCACCTTACAACCGGTGAGCATCTCTCAACAAGGTCTAGTCCTTCCAAGTATCCACTTGACCATCACAAGCTAAGGTTTGTTGTATGCCCAGCACAAAAGGGACAAGCCCTTACAACCAGTGCTCCTCCCCACCCATCCACTCAATCAGGTGCCATATCCCCATTTTATACAGTGTATAAAGTCAAGTACCACATGGAACAGAGGAAATAGGGAAGTCTTACAGACTTCCAAAAATTCTTAGATAATTCACCTCATGTTGCAATAGTGCCTGGGTTTTCCTGTGTAAATTTTTCTGAGAATGATATCAGAATTGATGAGAACCCAATTGGAAATACTGTGGAAAGCTACCAAAACTTTTCCATTTGAGCTACTTAATGTCCTTTTTTCCCTTATTGTTTCTGGTCTTCTTTTTATATTCTGTGGGTAATTAATTTTAGAACCTGTAGCCATACAATTTAAGAGCTAACTAATTTTTGTTCATTCATCCAGAGATACTGCTTCCTCCCAAGCTTCCTTCACAGTTGTGTTAAATAGGAAGTTGGCCAGAATTATGTACTTTTTAAAAAATGTTCTGCTATAGCATTCTCAACTGAATAGTTAGCTATCCATTGAGCATGGACAATATCCTAATATCCATGGACAATGTCCTCATATGAACCCAGCACTGATGGGCCATCAGTCTGGATTGGTGGCACTGAACAACAGAAAATGTGAATGATCCATTATAATTTCACTTTTTATGACAACTCTCAGACTACAGTATTTGTGTTTAGAGTTCAGGTCACACTTTCCATCTGTTAATTCTATGTTATTAAGATTTGGATTTCTCAAGAAAACAGATGGGTATTAACTTTGACAGGTGTTCACAGAGAGCATTAGTAATTTTAAATGCTGAACAGGTACAGCTTGAAGTTTGCCATGGTGCAAAGGGAATTAGTACTCTAAAAGATGTGTGGACAGAGAATAATGTTAGGTTGTGAGCAGTTCACAGAAAATTCAATTATACATTCTTGTCTATGGACCTTTGACATTTTGCAATGTAATAAGCAACTGATATAAGAAAGATCTAAAGGGACACAGTTTCTCTCCAACTACTATATTTTATAGCTGGTCAATAATATGCATACCAAGAATCTGACCCAAATAAACTACAATGGATGAAAGTGGAGCAATAGAGAAATATCTATGGTTCGGTGACTCTTTAAATTCTTCTGTATAGGTCAGCATATGTCTGTTCCTTTAATTGAAAAACATGAGAATATGGATTTCCTTTCTGTGCAATTTTACTCATGTTTTGAAAAAAGGGGCATTTATTTCAGTTAGCAATTGGGAAATTCTGTATATAACGGTTTGTTGTTGATCACTAATACTTTGAAAAGGGATGCTTATACATTTACAAAAGTGATGTCCAGTGTACTTTGATTTAAAATAACTGGATGATTTTAACTGCTTTGACTTTATATATTTGGAGAAGTACAAAGTCTATAACTTTTCAGACTGATCTTATGTTGACTGATATTAATCTAAAAATGCCAGTTAGTAATGCAATAGAATCGGACTAATTCACACACACAATATCTCTCCACTTCTCATCAAAGTTTAAAGAAGGTTGTGCTTTAGTGAGATCTGATTGCTACGACCATATCACTTTACAAAATTTCCATAGATTTACTAGTATTCAATGAAGTAACATAAATAATTAAAACTAACATACACTGAGCAAATGAACAAGCACATCTGTGACATGGGGACCATGCCTGTTTGTTCACTTACTAATCTGCAAATGTTATGTGATTATATACGAACCCAAAAATATAAGCAAGGTCACAGCTTGGCTTAGGGTATGGCTACACTACCCGCCGGATCAACAGGGATGTATCAGGGATCGATTTATTGCATCTCATCTCATCCCGGCACACCCAATGTGCATGCCTATTCTCACCAGCCAGGAGTGTGGGAACTGTTCCCAAGAAGGGACTGTTTAGCAGCACCCTGCAGCTGGGGGCTCATTCTCCTCCTTGTAGTCTGGTGCTCTGGTAAGCCAGGGCTGCAGCCTCCCTTGTGCCTGGGGATTTGGGGCCCTTTGGCCACAGAGAGCCCCATGCAGCCCCACTGTCATTGCAGGAACCTACAGTCCTGCTATCAATGTTGTCCTAATCCTAGTCCCAATCCTACCCCCATTCTCTGCATTTGTAAAAATAAAAATCATGAAAAATAAAAATTGATATTACTCATCAAAATTGTGCACACATAAAAAATTAAATTCTGCCAAACCTCAGTACCTTTTAATCAAGGAGCAGGCTGTAATATAACCATCTAGACCATAATAATAATAATTCTCTTGCTATGTCTAAAAGAATGCAACATTCTGTAAGAGAACATATAACATACCAGTGTTCATATTTATATATCTTTAAATTGAGAAATATGAATGAAAGCACATTAGCAGCAGAGTAACATACAAAACATTCTTCAAACTGGGTTGTTTGAAAGTTATATATTAGCAGTTAAAAAATTAATGATGGCTTGGTGTGGTCTGAAAGTTTCATTGTAAAGAGTTTTAGATATCTACATTTCTTATGGAAGGCAAATGCACAGCTGAGTTTTGTAGGTTATTCTTCATGGGGCACACTTTTTATATATATTAGAAGATTTTATTTCTGCTTAAAAATACAGGCTTATTAATACAATTAGTTCAAATGTACATGGCTAAAAGGCAGAGATATTACTAGCAAGTGCTGTTCACCTCATTGGAAAGACAGAAGTCTGCCCAGTTCCAATGGGGTAACTTTCCTGTTCCCAGATCTGAAGTATCATAGGCAACCTGTTGTTGATTCAGGGACTGAATATAGCCAATGTTGATCCATGTGCTTATGTAGAGGACAGTTCTATATTTGTAGGAAAGAAGGACATATTTCTGTGGCAAGTTTATATTTTTGTTTTAATAGCAGCTGTTTGAAGTGGCTTATTGAATGTTGTGTTAGAAAAGAAGGAGGGGGTTGGATTCGTGGGAAGAGGGCAGGTAGGTAAGGTGCAATTTCTCACAAGGTTCTGCAGGTTAGCACCTGTGTTTTACATTTTATTATATGAATTTTCCAATCACATAAATGATTCTTTTGGATTTGCTTGCTTGTTTGTTTTTTTTAACAGAGAGAGAGAGAGAATCACTTCAATAGAGTATTTTGCTACTTGTTGTAAGGTAACTTTAAAGCCAAAAGAAAACTAAGAGGTCTCTGAAATTACTGTGCTCTACTTATTTTCCAAGTGAGTTGTTTTCTTGCTAGGCTGCCTAAACAGTTATATAGTAGAGGAAAAGAATCACAAAAAATCTATTTCCATCTAGTCAACTGAACAATAGGATTATGTTCACAGGAGTAAATACCTTTAAATTGTTGAGCAATGCAGTTGATGTCACCTATTAGGAACAAGAGAGATTTAGTCCAAGGGACAGGAGCACTTTTCTGTAGGTCAAATAATATCTTTATATCAGACAAGGCCTGAGGTGTTCATGCTACAGCTCAAGCAGGCGAGTGCAAATATCAGAGAGTCATTTATTGCATCAGGCCTATTCCTGAAGGTACATTAAAAACTAGGGCTGTCAAGAGATTAAAAATAATAATCGTGATTAAAAAAATAATTGTGATGAATCGCGCTGTTAAATAATAGAATACAATTTTAAAAAATATTGGAGGATGCTTTTTACATTTTCAATATGTTGATTTCACTTTCAACACAGAATACAAGCTGTACAGTGCTCACTTTTTATTTATTTCTGATTACAAAATTTGCCCTGTAAAAGCAGAAGAAATAATATTTTTCAATTCACTTAATACAAGTACTGTCGTACAATCTCTTTATCATGAAAGTTCAACCTACAAACGTAGAATTATGTACAAAAAATAACCTGAATTCAAAAATGAAACAATGTAAAACTTTAGAGCCTACAAGTCCAATCGGTCGTACTTGTCCATCCAATCGCTCAGACAAACAAGTTTGTTTATATTTGCAGAAGATAATGTTACCCATCACCTGAAAGTGAGAACAGGTGTTTGCATGGCACTATTGTAGCCAGCGTCACAAGATATTTACATGCCAGATGTACTAAAGATTCATATGTCCCTAGTTGTTTCAACCAGAGGACATGCATCCATGCTGCTGATAGATTCTGCTTGATAACGATCCAGAGGAGTACAGACCAATGCACGTTGATTTTCATCATCTGAGTCAGATGCCACCAGCAGAAAGTTGATTTTCTTTTTTGGTGGGTTTGGGTTCTGTAGTTTTGCATCAGACTGTTGCTCTTTTAGGACTTTTGAAAGCATGCTCCACAGCTCAACCCTCTCAGATTTTGGAAGACACTTCAGATTCTTAAATCTTGGGTTGAGTGCTGTAGCTATCTTCAAAAATTTCACATTGATATTTTCTTTGCATTTTGTCAAATCTGTTGTGAAAGTGTTCTTAAAATGAACATGTGGCGGGTTGTCATCCGAGTTGGCTACAACATGACATATGACAGAATATGGGTAAAAGAGAGCAGGAAACATTCAATTCTCCCCCAAGGAGTTCAGTCACAAATTTAATTAATGCATTATTTTTTTAATGAGTGTCATCAATGTGGAAGCATGTACTCTGGAACGATGACTGAAGCATGAAGAGGCATATAAATCTTTAGCGTATCTGGCATGTAAATATCTTATGATGTCAGCTATAACAGTGCCATGTGAAGGCCTGTTCTCACATTCAGGTGACATTGTAATTAAGAAGTGGGCAGCATTATATTCCGTAAATGTAAACAAAAGTTGTTTCTCTTAGCAGTTGGCTGAACAAGAACTAGGACTGAGTGGACTTGTGGATTCTAAAGTTTGACATTGTTTAGTTTTGGAGTGCAGTTATGTAACAAAAAATCCTATATTTGTAGGTTGCACTTTCATGATAAAGAGATTACACTACAATACTTGTATGAGGTGAATAAAAATATATTAGTCCTTTTGTTTTTTATGGTGCAAATATTTGTAATAAAAATAATATAAAGTGAACAATATACACTTTGTATTCTGTGTTGTAATTGAAATTGATATATTTAAAAATGTAGAAAAACATTCAAAATATTTAATACATTTCAATTGATATTCTATTGTTTAACTGTGATATTAATCTTGATTCATTTTTGTAATGAATTATACACTTCAGATCAGCTCCACATTAGAAGCTGCATGTCCTGGGCAAAACTTCCACCTTGTCCCCTCCTCTCCCCGGGAGCCCTGCGGCAGCCTCCCACCTCCCCTTCACCCGGGGAGCGCTGTGGCAGCTCCCTGCCCCAGCTCATCTCTGCTGCGCCTCCTCCCCGGAGCACGCTGCTGCTGCTCCACTTCTCCCACCTCCCAGGCTTCCGGCAACAATCAGCTGTTTGGTGAGGCAAGCCTGGGACGGGAGGAGAAGCAGAGTGGAGGCGGCATGCTCAGGAGAGGAGGCAGAGCAGAGGTGAGCTGGGGCAGGAAGCAGTTCCCCTGCGCACCCCCCCACTACTTGCTGTGGGCAGCCCTCCCCGCACCCCTGATCACCTCCACTCCACCGCCTCCCTTGAGCACACTTTTTGGCTCTCCCCACCACTTGGCACTCTAGGTGGTTGCCTAGTTCGCCTAGTGGTTGCACCGGCCCTGCTGAGCAGGAATGTTTACACTACTATTTTTAGCCCCACTGTCCAAGCCCTATGAGCCTGAGTTGACTGACCCAGGCTCTGAGACTCAGTCCTATCAGTTTTTCTATTCAGTGTAGATGTACCCACAAAGAACAAATGAATACTAATTTTGCACTTTGAGAGGGTTGGCAGGCATGTCTCATGTAGTCCCTAAAAATCTATGGCTCTAGGGAAATAAAAATCAATTACAAGAGAATGTACTTTTATTTCAGCTAAAGATCATGAGAATGAAATCTGTTAGTAAGTGGGCATTTTTTTAAATTAATTTATTTATTTTAAGAACCAATACCTTAATTGCTGTTGTAAAGGTTAAATATTTTGCTGTTTTATTCTGTTCTCAGATTAACTATATTCAGACTGTTAATAATTGTGAGGCCTCATTAATATAGTTAATTAATTGATTTTACTGTTGAGATGCTCAATACAGCCTACAGCTATCATCATAAATATTTAATCAAACATTGATCTAAATCAGTGGCTCCAAACATCAGTCAGTGAAACTTGATCAATGTTGGTAATTTCTGTGCATGCTATCAGTTATTTGTTGAATTTAATTAAAGTCATTTTATCCACAAAATCTCCAACAGCACAGCTACAGCAAACTCTGCTCTTCTTCCCCATAATTGAAAGAGCTCTACTCTATCATGCCACCTACCTGTACATGCTCCTGTATGTTACCAATTCAGCTACTTCTTCAAAAAAAAGGAGTTGTGCTCTATTATTACAGAATCACACTGTCAACTCACTGCTGAATAAGAAGAAAACCAATTCTGGGCCCTGGGAATTTGGAGAGTAGAAAATCCAACAACCTTTTTGCTCCTGGAATCTAAATACAATACCACCTCTGTCCTCAAAATCCCAGTTGCAAAAGAAAAGATGCCTCCTAAAAAGACAACACCCCAATTATAGCTATCTGATCAGGCGCGCAAAGCATACTCAATATCACCTCCATATCACCAACAAACAGGGTGTCAGGGAATAACAACTTCAGACTCCTGTTAATAAATACTAGGTCAGAAAATAGGTATCCTCAATGTTCTAATTTTGAATGAGATACAGTAGTTGATCTTGCCTGCATCAACGAGATCGAGTGTAATGTATGGTAATGACTTCCTTCTAGACCAGCTAATCCCCACAGGTTGTTAAATGTAATAGAAACCAGTGAGGATCTAAGAAACAGTCAAACAACCGAGAAGAAGAGACAGAATAGCGTGTTGCTTACTTCCAGCTATGAATGCAAGGGCCATGTCACCCAAAAACTAAGCTGTTTGTGTGTATTCCTATGGTCTGTGAAGTGAAGGACTGTGGGAACCTAAAATTGTCTCTAGACCTTCTGGTGAGGATGCTGACTTTTTTTTGTTAAAGGATTCATTGGTCTGCTGTTAGGATACACATAATTTTGTGATTTTGATCGCCATCTTGATGATTTAGCTAAAAACATTTTCAGCTTAAGGGGGTTTTGCCATGGAACAAGTATCCAAGGAGAATATGTCAATCCAGTCTAACCAATTTTAGGGAAAGCTGCAAGACCCTTTTCTTTGATTAAAACTCTCCCACCATAATCAAACTAATATTTAGACTGTAGGTTGGTATAGATTTAAAAAAAACACAGTAGAGAAGAGAAAAACAAAGAAAACTCCACCCTATACACTTGGAACCTTGCTATGCAGATTGAATACCCCCGAGAAATATTTATGAATTATGGTGTTATAGAAAACACTAACAGATATATATTTTAATAAATCAAAGTACTCAAATACTAAACACTAAAATGTATTAAACAACAATATGCTTTTGGCATGATGTTAATACAAAATTGTATTTTTATTACATTGTTAATAATATAAAGATCATATGACAGGATCACCTACCTTCCCTGTGGAACAAGCCGTGAGATAGAGGAAACTTTGTGGAGTTTCTGGTCATGCTGATTGCAAGTAGGATTGTTTTGGAGGATATAGATTTGGGAGGAAGCATGGTTTCCAACTCCATGGATCTTAGAGATCAGTGGGGTAAGGAAACCCAGACATACAGAAGTTGCATTCCCTTCACTGTTTGAGCTTCAGTCTTCCACGTTGTATACCTCTGTTGCAGGTGCAGACAATCTATGGCACGGGTGCCAAAGGTAGCATGCAAGCTGATTTTCAGTGGCATTCAAACTGCCTGGGTTCTGGCCACCGGTCTGGGGAGCTTTGCATTTTAAATTCAATTTTAAATGAAGCTTCTTAAACATTTTAAAAATCTTATTTACTTTACATACAACAATAGTTTAGTTCTATATTATAGACTTATAGAAAGAGGCCTTCCAAAAACATTAAAATGTATTACTGGCACACAGAACCTTAAGTTAGAGTGACTAAATGAAGACCCGGCACACCACTTCTGAAAGGTTGCCGATCTCTGCTCTCGGGTTTCCAGCAACAGCAGTCACAGAAGGTGATCTGCAAGACTTATTGCCTCTTCAAGTAACATTAACTGCTATTGGAATATTTGTGTGACTATCTCCGGTGCCAGAAGGGGATAACACCCTCGAGTGCAGTTGTTCCCCAGTTATATACTCATCCTGTCCTTTGCTTTCTTTCCAATACTTTGCGGAACCATTTCCTTTTGGACTCCAGCTCAGATGCTTCTTCAGAGCTGAGGTGGAAGGAGAAAAAGAGCCTGAGAAGCTGGATCTGGTTGAGGAGTAACCTCATAATGTCCTGGTGAATTAAAACTCCCAGGAACAATACACCAGTTTGGTCACTTGTTTCATCACTGCAGAGATGTTGCTGAGCACCAGATTCGTAGACTCTGGTTAAATCCAGGTTTTAACTTTTGGATTTTAATGTAGTTTGTTTACCATCATATTCAGCATACATGCAAATGCCACAATCTCAAAATGTCAAAAGTCATACATCTTCAAAACAAAGCAAACAAGCAAAAATTGAAAATGATGGAATCCAAATCTTCTGGGGGAAAAATAGAGCCTATGCATATTAGTCTGCAAAGAGAGATTAATGGATTTACAAAGTTTTAATTTTCACTCACTTTTCACTCATTGCATGAGCTTTTAAATTGTATTTTAACATTAGTTCAAAATTTTGCTTTCCTCAGTGTTTACAAATTTAAACTATTACAGAAAACTCTTAAATAGTTTAGTGCGGATGCTTCAATAGTTGAAGCATGATGCTTTCTTTCTGACAGTTTTTATGCCTTTGCATTTTCCTAGTCACTCTGGGATTTAACTGCATGTGCCAACAAGAGAGAACCACGCTTCCTTCCCCCTTGCCCCAGTTCCCAAAGAAGGAACTTGTGTACCTTTCTTTCAAAAGGTCACTAATCATTGCCAGGGCACCGCATTCCTGAAAGTCGATCTATGGGGGGAGATGAAAGACCTAGGTTTGCAACAACATCCTGCCTGTTCTGCATCACTACAATGTGAAATCATTTCAGGGACACCGGTGAACTCAGTTCTAAATGGAGAGAGAGATTTCCCCGGCATCATCTTCAAAAAGTATTTAGTTTGCTCCATTTTAAAAGGGGTGAAAAATAGAAGGCTCATATGCTTGGCGTCGAAGAAAAGAAAACTATTTCCTGTACCAACCGTGCTTCTTTCTGGCTGTGTGCTGGTTGCTACTCAGGGACAGGCACAGGCTATAGTGCTACAGCCCCAAGGGAGCCCATGAATTTGAAGGGAACCTATCACATACAGTATTGCAGCAGGGGCAAACGGGCTCACAAGTACGTGGACTGATACTGGCCATGGTGGTGTGTTTAATAACCCAAGGCATAACACAAGGCAGCCTCATGGACTAAGGGAGGCAAAGGATCAAAGGAACGTGTCCATGTGTTCAGGTGAGCAGGCTGTGTGTGCATTAATGGAGTAGTCAATTAAGCTGGTGAAAACTCTGAAGAACTGATTTAAATAAGCATGGATTTGCCTGCACTGTACACTTTATCTGCCAGGTAGTCCCAGACATCTATATAATAAAGTTGCAGCCAAGTTAAAACTCATAACAAGTCTCCTGTCCTTGCGGTATACCCAGACAAATGGAGAGAGATTTCCCATGCATCATCCTCAGTAAGTATTTAGTTTGTTCCATTTTAAAGGGGGTGAAAATAGAAGACTCACATGCTTGTGTTGAAGAAATGTTTCCTAAACTGTTTCTTAACTTTATGCAGCTGAAGGTCCTTAGGTCATTCAGAGTTGAAATTTTCAGCTAAGAATAATTTAAAATTAGTTCACCTGTACTTAGAAAATTTAGAACATGTTTATCCTTCTCTTGTATTCATGGGTGAGTCTGCCCCTATAATACTACACTGATTTTGCTCCTCATTATCAGGAAAGTATATACTAGCTGAAGAGAATTTTGGAAAAGTGGAAGAACAACAACAACAACAAAAAAACCTTTCATGGACTATTTAGTGTTTTTCAGTTTTCTTTCTGATTTGAAATGAAACCAAATCTTGGAACCTTTGTGAAGCAGAATTTCCATCCTCTGTATAGCCCTAATGCTGAGGTACAGAAACACACAGTCAGGCACCCAAGCAGTCGCCATCACCTCCACTCACAAGTTTCTTCATAGAGAGGGAAGCACCCTATGCTATTAAATTAACAGTTTAGTAAAAAGCCAAATATTGGTAGCGATATCACACAATGTTGTTATTTTTATTGCATTTTAGCGATTGTCCTAGACAAAATGATTTTTTTTTTCAAGTGAACCTGAGGGAAAGGGAAAGCCTAGGAATGGACTGCAGGCGGGAAGGGATTCTAGTTACATATCTGGAATCTGTGCGTTGCAGACTGTTGGACGTTTGTTTACTATTTGTATTATTTAGATACAGGGTGTTTAAATCTTAATCCTACTCGGCAGCTTCTAGCTTCTGCATTGACCATTTGGCCACCTCTCACAATGACTTCCATACAAATACATGCATTCAAAATCAGAGCTTTAAGGTTGTATATGCATTTCATGATTTTTGAGTGCTTTATTTGTGAAACCTTAATGTATTTTTGTAGGCATAACAGTTGTTTGGTTGCTGTTACCAGACAAAAATTATTGCTAAAAGAAACAATATAGGTATTAGACCATGCAATTATTTGAAAAGCAATAGCATTTTTTCCTCAAGCTAGTAAAATACATACATCAGAGGAATATTTTTAGGGGGTTTGTTTTTGCCATAATGGTAGACCCAAATAATATTTTTAAAGCATCTTTTTATATGGTCCAAAAGTATTTTTCCAGAAAATGTGTAGTACATCTTTTTCCTTGAACAGTGTACTGCTTTGCAATTCATCTGACCTTCTTTCTGTTTTCCATCTACATACATTAAATGAATGACTCTCAGTTCTGCAGCTGAGGGAAGCACAACTTTGAATGAAAAATGTTGCCATTAAAAGAGAGGGAACAAATTGCATAAATTACAAATGATCTTCAGAAGCAGCAATGTACTAGCAAGTTACCCTGATTATACATGAATGTTTTCTTTGCCATCAATCCAAAAAAATAGCCTGGCGACATATGAAACTCATTGAAATACAGATCTCTTTGTAGAAAAATACAATTTGAAATGGACTATGAAGTTCTGGACATTACATAATACTTCAAGGGGAATTATTTGACTTAATTTCTAGGGTTATAAGGCTAATTTTTTAAAAAAAGAATTTTGGTACTTCGTTTTCTACTCTCCTAAAGTTTGTCTTTTATTATAAATTGTGTACAAAAAACAAACTGTCTTTTTCAGCCATACTCCTGCAGACACAAATGGCACGGGGTTTATATTAGCTGTACTTGTTTGAGGACTGTAGTATAAAGTTTTCAATAAAATGTCTCTGCCGCCTGGCCTTGATCCAGAAAAGCACATAAGTGTGTGCTTAACTTTAGGCACATAAGTAGTCCTGTGACTTCTTAACATGCTTGAAATTAAGCACTTGCTTAAGTACTTTACTGAGATCCAGACCACTGAGTGCTAATGCACTCATGTGTTGTGAGGAGAATATTACCCAAGGTGGTTATTAACTAGGTTTCAGTCATGAATTGAGTTAGTTCTTTTATCTTGTGTTTGTGTTCAGTGATCACTCATAAAGCCTCATTCAGAGAGTATAATTTAGTAACATTGTCATACAAAATGGTAACTTTTTGACTTTTCAGACTCAATTTTAATATGTCAAGCATACCAAATCTAACAAGTGATAAGCACTCATTATTCCAGGAGGTCTTTTAGTTTATCAAATCATTCCATATCGTCACTGAAAACTGGAGTAGTCTTTCCCCCCCACACACACAATTTTGAATTTATTTCTTTTAGAAATGATTTTTCTGAAAGAATTCTTAATTAATTTCTGAAATAATGACTTCAAAATATTATTATTCAATAAACTCCTCTTGCTCTTCTAACGTGGCAGTGCCCAGACAATGTAAACTGGGTTATTCCCCACACCCCCACTCAGCCTCTTTATCCTGAAAGTAAGTACTTCAGAGTAAATTTTGCCAGTTCTTACTTACGAAGCTGCAGCTCAGCGAAACAGGAACTCCCATTTTCAACTTGTTTACCCACATGACTTTGCAAATCGCACCTGTATGACAGCACAGGCTTTCAGCTACTAGTTATCTCTATATATAAAAGTCAAGTGGTGTATGCGTGTGTGTATGCGTGTATGTACGTTCCCTTACTCCTTCCACACCGTTTGAGCTAGAGACTTGAAATTTGGTACAGTTATAGGCTTTAGGGTCCTAATCAGGCGAAGAATCGAAAATTTTTCAAATCTCACCTCTTACACCCCCTAGAGGTGAAATTCTTTAAAGCCCATTACATCAGCTGGGCAGCAGGTTAACACCTGCTGTTCTCTGTGACATAGTTATGATGTAATAATACCCCCCTCCAACGGACCCCGCACTCGCTCCGCTCTCTCCCCCCCAATGCCCCCCCCCACTTGCTCAGTTCTCTCCCCCCTCCAACGGACCCCACACTCACTCAGCTCTCTCCCCCCTCCAATGGCCCCCACACTCGCTCAGCTCTCTCTCCCCTCCCCCCCACATCTAAATGCAAGAGAATGAAATTAATTAGACAAAATGAGACTCCTGAACAAAATTTGTATTGATAAAAAACATTGTAGTCTTTTTACATCCCAGTTTCCAATTACAAATACCCCGAGCAACGCTGGGTATTTTTGCTAGTAAAGGTATAAAACAATTTTATTGCTGCAAGTTATATTCAGCATGAGGATGGAGGGATAAATTTAAAGCCATTATTGATACTTTTTTGGCATCCTAACAATCTTGGTGGAAATGAACAAACTTGACTTCAGCGGGAATGGAAACATATGAGTACATTTGAAAACCAGGCACTGTATTAAGGTGCTTTACAGGTACAAAAGTGAAAAGAATGAAGGTACCCATGAAACACTGAGGTGTTTATGTGTGGGGGAGATTGTGGAATGGTCATTACTGAAGGTTTTTAAGAATGGGTGAGACAAACACCTGTCAGGGGTGGTCTAGACAATACTTAGTCCTGTCTCTATGCAGAAAGCTGGATTAGATGGCATATCAGGGTCTCTTCCAGTGCTACATTTCTATGATTTCTCTCTATTTTTCTCTCTCATTGTTAGCCAGGGTTGGATTACCCAATAGGCAGACTAAACACGTGTTTAGGGCACCAGCAAAGCAGGGGGCACCAAAAAAAAAGTTTTTTTTAAATTGATATTTGATATTTCAAAAAAAAGCACTGAAGTAGTTTTAAACATATTTGGGCAATGATCGTGTGTTGAAATATCTTTCTTATACTTGCTGGGAGGCACATGCAGTGGCAACAAGTGCAATTCTGGAGTCCTACTCAAAGATTGTGGATACATTAGAAAGCGTAGCTGAAGACCAATCACAAAAAGGGAGAACCTCTACAAGAGGCAGAAAACATAATATGGAGATAAACCTATCTCATAGAACTGGAAGGACCTTGAAAGGTCATCAAGTCCAGTCCCCTGCCTTCACTAGCAGGACCAAAGTACTGTCCCCTGACAGATTTTTTTTGCTCCAGATCCCTAAATGGCCCCCTCAAGGATTGAACTCACAACCTTAGGTTTAGCAGGCCAATGCTCAAACCACTGAGCCTTTCCTTCCCTCTATTGCAAAGAAGATACAAGAACTAGAGTTTGTACTCATGTTGACCAGGTGGAATGAAATTTCACAACACTTTTACCACACAAGTAAAGCTCTCCAAGAAAAAGAATTAGATTCAAAAACATGTGCAGACCTCTGTCAATCACGAGCAGACCACTTACACACTTTGAGGAATGGTTTCGAAAGATTTGAAGACATATCAAAAGATACCTTGCCTGACACTAACTACAAAGAAGCCCAGTCCCACAAGCAAATCAGGAAAAAACAAGCAAATGATAGCAGTGCAACAGAAACAGCATTGAATCCTACAGACAATTTTAGCATATCTACTTACTATGCTATAATTGATACACTTGAAGCTCATATGAAGGGGAAAGTGAAGTGTACAAAGTAGTATCAAGTAGATTTTTTTTTCTAAATGATATGGACTTATCTGACAAACAATATTCACAAGGTTCCCAAAAACTAGTTGACTCATACCTTGTTGACTTGAACATGAATCTCTATGGAAAAGTACAGCAGTTATATGTGCACAAAGTTTAATGAAACAGAAAAAATGAAATTCAGTCACATTGATCTTCATGACACAATATTGAAAGATGGAATACAGTGTGTATTTCCAAACGTAGAGATCGCACTACCTATTTTTCTAGTATTGATGATTACTAACTGCTCCACAGACCACTCTTTCTCAGCTGAATTTTTTTAAAAAAACCCTCAGAGAACAACGTGTTCTCTTTCCCTATTGTGTATGGAAGTGGACATGCTTCATCGAGTCAGCTTCAATGAACTTATCCACAATTTTGCAATCAGAAAATTTGGAGAGAAGCTATTTTAATTTCAGCATACATGTAAGTTTTGTGTCATTTCAAAAAATAAATTTTTATTTTACAGTAAAGTATTGTTTTTATTTTGAAAAACATACGGGAGAGCACCATAATCTTTTCAGTGCTTAGGGCCTCTAAAGGTCTTAATCCAGCCCTGCCAACTGGGGCATTGGGAGACATGTTTGGTTGAAGTCATGTGAATGGGACTCTCTGGCCACGAAGAAAGGACCTAGATCTTGAAGATGAAAGTGCAGAGATCTCTGCTAGAAAATATTAGGTAAGCTGTTCAGCCTCTGTGCTGACAAGAAACTCCATGTGGAATTAGAAAGTTTTCAACTAAATGACAAACTTGCCAGAAAGTTTGGAAATTAAAATACCAACCTTTTTTAAAAACACTAAGTGACATCAATTAAAATTTTATATGATTTAAAATGAAATTAAATGGAATTTTTACAACTGCTGCTACTATTTATTCTATTTTTGCACTGTGGAAATATTTTAAGATAATTGTACAAGATTAGTAACAGTATATTTATGTCAGTTTACTACTTATTTGTTGCTCTTATTTATATATTTATTGTTTTGTACTATTTATAAATAAAGCATCATTTTTTACTACATGGCAACCTATTGTGGTAGCGATTTGTATTAAATACCTATTTAACCAAATCAAAAGCAAACAAAAACAAGAGAACCAAAAAAGCCCTGTAGTTGTCCAGCCCTAAAGTCCAAACTCCTTAGAGTACAGTAAAACCTTGATATAACAGACTAACGGACACCCCTCGCCCGAATTAAAGCCGAAAGTGCGTTATATAATAAAAGTAGGTTTTCCGAATGCGTATGTTAAAAAATTGACAAATTAGTTAGTTTACTTGTTTTTACTTATGTAGACACATTTGTGTAATTAAAATTAAGTATGTATGAAAAGTTTAATTTCACAGAAAAGTTTTCTATACAGTAGACTCCCAGTTATCTGGGCGCGGGTTAACCGGGCTGCGGATTAATCGGGATGTCTAAACGGGTCAGTAGGGGAAGCCCCAAAGCGGCGGCGGGCTCAGCCTTAGCCTGCCGCTGCTTTGGGGCTTCTCCCACTGGCCCCTAATGAGCTGGGGTCTCAGCCTGTTTCCAGCCTGGGTGTAGGAAACCCAGGCTGGGAGCTGGCTGAGACCCGGGCTGGCAGGAGCCTGGGGGGAAAGCCCAAAGCGGCAGAAGGCTGAGTGCTGAGCCCGCCGCCGCTTTGGGCTCTCTCCCCAGGCTCCTGCCACTTGCCCCACTCAGCTCCCACTGACAGCCTGGGTGCAGGGAACCCAGGCTGACAGCGGGAGCAGACTGGGGCAGGAGGCAGGACCCCGGCTGGCAAGAGGCCAGTGGGGGGGAAACCCCAAAGTGGCGGCTGAGCGCTCAGCCTGCCGCTGCTTTGGGGTTTCCCCCGCTGGCCCCTTGCCAGCAGGGGTCTCAGCCTGCAGCCAGCCTGGGTGTAGGAAGCCCAGGCTGGCAGCGGGAGTTGAGACCCCAGCTAGCAGGAGCCTGGGGGGAAATTCTAAAGCAGCAGCGGGTTGAGAGCTCGGCCGCTGCCGCTTCTCAGCTCTCTGCCGCTTTAGACTTTCCCCGCAGGCTCCTGTCAGCGGGGGGTCTCAGTTTCCGCTGCCAGCCTGGGCTTTGTACGCCCAGGCTGGCAGCGGGAGCTGACTGGGGCAGGCAGCAGGACCCCGGCTGGCAGGAGACTGGGGAGAGAGCCCAAAGCAGCGGCGGGTTGAGCAGTCAGCCTGCCGCCACTTTGGGGTTTCCCCCGGTGAATCCTTGGCAGCCGGGGTCTCAACTTTCTGCCAGCTTGGGTGTAGGAAGCCCAGGCTGGCAGTGGGCTGAGACCCCGGCTGGCAGGAGCCTGGGGGGAAAGCCCAAAGCGGCGGCAGGCTGAGTGCTCAGCTGGCTGCCGCTTTGGGCTTTCCCCCCTGGCTCCTGCCAGCCCGGGTCTCAGCCCGCTGCCAGCTTGGGTTTCCTACACCCAGGCTGGAAGCAGGCTGAGACCCCAGCTCGTAAGGGGCCAGTGGGAGAAGCCCCAAAGCAGCGGTAGGCTAAGGCTGAGCCCGCCGCCACTTTGGGGCTTCCCCTACTGACCCGTTTAGCCATCTCGGTTAATCCGCAGCCCAGTTAACCCACGCCCGGATAATCGGGAGTCTACTGTAACAGTGAATTAATAACAAAAAATAACCTGTTAATCTATATATATAAAAAAGTCAAATGGTGTATGTATGCGCACTTACTCCTTCCACACCGTTTGAGCTAGAGACGTGAAATTTGGTACAGTTATAGGTCTTAGGGTCCTAATCAGGGTAAGAGTTGAAAATTTTTCAAATCTCACCTCTGACGCCCCCCAGGGGTGAAATTATTTAAAGGCCAATCACATCAGCTGGGCAGCTGCTGTTTTCTGTGACATAGTTATGATGTCATAATACCCCCTCCAACAGACCCTGCATTTGCTCAGCTCTCTGCTCCCTCCCCCCTCCAATGGACCCCGCACTCGCTCAGCTCTCTGCCCCCCTGCCCCCTCCTACGGACCCCGCACTTGCTCAGCTCTCTGCCCCCCTGCCCCCTCCTACGGACCCCGCACTTGCTCAGCTCTCTGCCCCCTCCCCACCTCCGACGGACCCGAGTTGGGTTTGGTCGGAGGGTAAGTGAGGTGGGGGTGTCGGGTTTGGTCGGGGGGGGGTAAGTGAGCCGGGGGTGTTGGGCTTGGTCTGGGGGGGGTGGGAAGGTGTCGAGGTGGGTGAGGGGTGAGGCGTGGGTGTTGGGGTTGGTCAGGGGGTGTTTGGTTTGGTGGGGGGGTAAGGTGGGGGTGTTGGGTTTGTTTGGGGGGGTGAGGAGGGGGGTCGAGGTTGGTCGAGGGGAAGTGAGGTGTGGGTGTCGGGTTTGTTTGTGGTGGTAGGTAGGGGTGTCGGGTTTGGTTGGGGGGGTAAAGTGAGGTGGGTGTGTCAGGTTTGGTCTACGGGGGGGTGAGGTGTGGGTGTTGGTCAGGGGGTGTTGGTAGGGGGGGTGACGTGGGGGTGTTGGGTTTGGGTGGGGGGGTGAAAATGTGAGTCGGGGTTGGTCGAGGGGTAAGTGAGGTGGGGGTGTCGGGTTTGGTCGGGGGCAGAGGTGGGGGTGTCAGGTATGCTCTCTGCCCCCTCCCCACTCCAACGGACCCCACACTCGCTCAGCTCTCTGCCCCCTCCCCACCTCCGACGGACCCAAGCAACACCGGGTATTTTCGCTAGTTTAATTATAAGCAAATCTTGGTTAAAAGCATTTTAAAATTAACAGGGTGTTAATTTTCACATATGACATACGGACCGGAAATTTTGTCCCTTAAATCCGAAGTCCCCTAAATCGAGGTCCGTAAAAATCGACGGTTTACTGTATTCATATTGTTGATGAAAAAAATATCATGTGACCCTCCCACCGATGTTAGTGCTTCAATTTGGGAACATACTTAAATATATTTAGGAATCAGTGTTCCCATTTACAGTACTTCCATATTAAAATAAATAGTTACTGAATCATAATTAGTCTTTCCATTTTACCAGACCACGCACCACACCTGAACTCTGACTCCTGTTCCTCTTCAACCAGATTCTTTCTTCGCTCCTCCCTCCCCCAAGCAAAATTGATAATTTGGATGTTTGGTGTAATAGACGGTTGTGTTGGAAGTTAGATTGGTACCCTCTCTCCACTAATTCCTGTGGGGAATCCCTGCTTGCACTTCTTAAAAGAGAGGAAAACTGTGTAAATATCTCCTCTGAGATTCTCCCATGGGCAGGCAGAAGGAGTGCGGGTTCGTCCACAGACGTCTTCATGGAAGTGGCTGTGGTTCCATCTCCTGACTCAGCAGATTCCGTGATTTCTACACTGATCCAAAAGGTTTCTCCAGAGACAGAGATCTGCAGCATTTGTCTCAGCTCTGGTCCCATTAGATTCCCTGCCCCCATGTCCTTTCAGTGCCAAGAACTACTATCTACTTCCACAAAACTTGGTAGAGAGGTGGATCCTCACTAGATCTGATGCCACTGACAGGTTTATTATTATAATTGTAAATGCTGAAGAATTTAGATAGTTTTTCGGAATTGCTCATTTTAATGCGGCCAGTGGAGGGCCAGCTGGCCCTGCCGCAAGGCCATCCCTCTTTCCAACAGCGGCCCCCTTTCAATCCAGGAACCAGGCCATGGGGTATCTTTTGAGTTAGCTTGTGAATTTTCCCTATGCTAAGACTGAGTTTTATTCCTGTTTTCTGTAACTTTCAATCTAATCCTGGAGGAGGATCTCCTGTGTTTAAATCTTTTATTCCCCTGTAACTTTACCTCCATCCTGAATTTATAGCTTTTATGAAGCTGATTGATTCAGTGACCCCAAAAAACCCAGGGATTTGGGGTGTGCTCACCTGTACCAGTTGCTGAGGATATTATTCTCAAGCCTCCCTAGGAAAGGGGGTGAAGGGGCTTAGGGAAATATTTAGGGGGAATAGGAACCCCAAGTGGTCCTTTCACTGAATCTTTGTCTAAGTCACTTGATGGTGGCTGCAATACAATCCCAGCACAGGGAGGGATTTGTGCCTTGGGGAAGTTTTTAACCTAAGCTGGTAGAAATAAGCTTAGAGGGTCTTTCGTGTAGGTCCCCACATCTGTACTGCAAAGTTCAGAGTGGGGAGGGAACCTGACAGACCCATATCCTCAAAAGGTGTTTGAGCCCTTCACTCCCATAATGGCTAATATAGCCCAAAAGATACAGCAAAAGCTCCTAGTGTAAATAGACATACCCTGACCAGCCATCAGAAAGGAAATGACCTGCACACTGAAATGTGCAGAGGTGCTAGCCCCACCTCAGTATATTGAGTCCTCAGGGGTCGTCTTTTCATCTGGAGAGGTTTAAATGAATCTCCTAGGCAAAGGATTTTTCAAACTTGGTTTAAGGAGAGGGGGGGGGCGGGGGAGGTTTATAGTACACAAAAATAAAGAGCCTGTCATTTTCGAATTCTAGCTACAAGAGACCAAAATGTCATCATGCAGTTGTGAGGAAATAGGGAGGATTGACCTGGGAATACTGCAGAGGAGTTTTACTGGGACTGTCTGCATGGGTAATAGTTTATCTGGGTGTGACTTCACTTGAGGGATGATACCAGAGCCTGGGAGGGGGTGGGGGCTAGGTGACAACTTTTTCCCAGGAAATTGGATAAAGGTTGGAAGGTGTGGCTGGAAGAGACTGCTGGGGAGGAAGGGGATTTCAGTTTGGAGCTGGCTGGGGAAGCAGAGAGAACCCCAGGAATGGGGCCTAAGCTCCCTGCCCCCCCTCCCCCCAAGGTGGACTTACCTGGAGGGTCCTATTGTCCATACCCACAAGCGCTGTTTTGGACTGTCTGCCTAATAAACCTTCTGTTGTACTGGAGCAGTGAGAGTCATGATGAATTACAGGAAGTGGGGGGTGAAGGGCCCTGATTCCCCCACCATTCCTGACCCCACTACCTTTAAACTTTCAAGCCTACTCGAGTTGCACAGAAATTCTGTTCTTTATTTCCCTTGAAGAAATACACTAGGTAGGAGATGTATGGGTGTTTGAATCTTCAGTGATAATAATTGCCCTAGATTGGAGAGCTGGGAATAAGTGTTTGTAGAGGACCTAAACAAATCTACATATGTAACTTTAGGGTCCTGGATGCCGACAGGGAGTTTGGGCTGAAGGTGGCTCTGGCCAAGAGGAGCGCTGCACAGGAAAAGATTTTTCTACCCTAGGGGCATCTGTTCCAACACCCCCTCCCACCTTCCTCCCCCAAGGGAATGCATGCACACACAGGGGACATATTTATTTCCACAGGGATGAAAGAAGCAGTAAAACAGGAGTGCATTCAGCAGCAGGACCAACTACCACCACCATCAGAAAGAGGGGGGGGGGGAAGGGAGGGAGAGAAGAATATAAATTTTGTAGAGGATTTTGGTATTTAAAAAAAACAAAACAGTTCATTCAGATTTGGAATCATTTTTAAAAATTGTGAAATAGAATTACTGCATTTCTTTCCAGGTATTCATGATTACTCTGGCTGAGGTATTCTAGAAAGGTACTTTGCTGAATTAGTGCCCTCATCATCATACCATCAGATTTCAGGTCTCTCATACCATGACATTCATCCTCTAATGTAGTGAGCTGGTGAAAAAGGAATATTTAATTTCAATTACACAGTGTTTGGAAGGAGTAGCTAAATCCAGGCTAATGAAACAGTCATTTAGACATACATGTGTACTTGGCTGGATAGTCTCTACACTATGGTGTTCAAGGCTTGGCATTTATACCTGGGGAAGGAGAAGAGTTCTGATTTTAGGTTGAAATAATCCTGGGAAATGGAATTCAGCAAGGAACTACAATCATTTTAAGGAGCTGAATTGCAGCATCAAGTCTGTTTCATTCTCCTGAACTACAATGTCTCAGAAGTACTCTACCATAAAAGATCCCACGTTCCTTCTGCCTTTGAAGAACATAATTAGGACACTGACAAACCTTTAGCATCAGATTTTCAAAGTCTGGCCACTTCCCTAAAGCACCCTAATGAGAACTGAGCTCTTGAAAATTTGGCAACAAGCAATCAATCCTGCTACAGCACACACACCTTTAGTATCTTATTAGTAGTTTCCCACTGAAATCAGGGGGATGACTCAAGTACTGCTCAGTGAAAATAAAAGGAAAGGTGAACCATCCATTAATGGATGGAATGTGTTTTTTCTAGTTTGGAGTTGATTTCTTGTTCCAAGGCAGCACACTACATAGAATATAAAAAAACCACAACAAAATTTGGGCTAGGCCAGGAGTTAAGTGAATTCAAATCTTAGCAGCACAATTATTTATGGACTTACTAGCAATACTTATCCCATCCAAAAAATGAAGTTTCAAGTAGACAATCTTTGATTTCATTTTGGAAGAAATTTTCATGCAAAGGACTTGTGGAATATGGAAGTAAATATTTCAAAAAAGCAAGTGCAACCAGGAGTGATTGCCTCTTCCCCCCCCCTCCCCCCTTAACCTTGTATCCAGCATGGACAAAGTAAAAATCACTCCATGTTAACTTGCTTCTGAAAGAATCCCTTCTGCAGCTAAAGGTCTGGCAGCACATGTACTCACCCAATAGAGAAGTGCCCATGGTCAGTTACTGTTTACCAGAAGTGCCATCACCTGTGGCAATAGAGACAGTGGACAAGCAAAACTACAATACAGTTGTTTTCAGAGATGCTACAGTTAAAGTAACACAAGAAAAAGCATTGCAACAGGGTTTACTCACTATACTGCACTTCCTCAGGGCATCCCAGTGTCCTTGTGGGGTAGCAGCCCTTGTCAACAGTCAGTCTGGGGCTGTGGTGGTTTCTTTCAGACAACTCATCCCTCAAGCCAGAGAACAGTCTTTAGCCCATTCCTTCCAGGGTCAGTTATCCAAACTAAAGTTCAAAACTATCTGAACAGAAATAAAAAGCTTCTGCTCTCCCCCAAGCCTTGCAGCCCCCTTGCTGGGCTCAGCTACCCCTGTACACCCCTTCCTTGGGGCTTAGAGGGGATTCCAGTCCCAGCCTCAATTCTGGGTTACAGCCCAAGGCCCAGTAAATCAAACCCTCCACCCACATTGTGCTGGTTCCTTCCTTACCTCTTAACTTTCCTTCTAGGTCTCCCAGTCTGTTCTCTGGGTGCTCACTCAAGCCCCTGCAGGCACCTTTTGACTCTCTGCATTCTCTTTCCTCTGGCTCTTCCTCAGTTGGACCCACTCAGGAGTTAAACCGGCAATCACCTAATTTCTCTCAGGTGGGGACCATTCTGTAATCAGAGCTGTCAGAGTCAGGCACTCTCTCTCGCATTATCTCAGGGCACTGGATGATCTCAGAGTGCTGATCTCTCTCTCAATGTTATTGTCAGGCTCTGGCTCTGGCCCTCTGACACCAGTCACTGTAACTGACTTCTACTCTGGGTTCTCTCGTTTCTTCTAATGATACTGGGCCAGCCAATGGTCCCATGCTGCATTCCCTGAGTGGAGGATCTGGCCCATTGTTCTCATGTTGGGCCCGATTCTGCCACCCTTATGGTAATTAGTACAATACCTCACAAGCCAGCTCCATTGAAATCAGTGTTAGTAGAGTGAGGTATTACTCCGTGTGAGTAGGGGTGGCAGAATCTTGACTGGTATGTCTAACTCTTCTTTGTACATCTAGTAATGCAAATTAAAGGCTGTTTTCTAAATACTACACTTTGAAAAGCAGATTTTCTCCCTCCCTGATGCAGCTGACATCTTGTCCTTAAGATGCAGCATGTTACAGTCACTGTGTTTTCTCTCTCTTTGAAAATTTCTATTTGTTCAGTCGTTGGGCCCAGTTCTGAGAAGTGCTGAGCACCCACTAGTTCAGTGGGAGATCAGGGTGCTCAGTACCTTGCAGGAAACGCTCAGTGCTCCTGCTTGTATTCTGGTTTGGTATATAAACAGAGGATGGGACAGCACATGTGACTTAATATAGTGGTTGATTAGTTTTTAAAATGTTTGGGAGGTTTTCTACTTTAGGAGGTGCCAGCTTTCATTCTTTTACACAGCAAAACTGAGCAAAATTGAAGGACGTTTCATCTGATCTCATGAGTTATTGCCCAAGAAAAGCAAATATGTCCTAGACCACTTCGCCTTTTCACATTGTATAGACTTTCTATAGCTTATAGCCGGTGTAGAGTATCTTATATCCTGAGATACAGGACTGAAGGAGATAAGCCCAGGAAATACTTCCATAACTGCAACACATTTCCAGTGTGTATATTTTCCTCACATCATGTGCTTGAACTGTTTTAAGGATTTTGCTAAATTTTACATAAGCTGATTACATCTTTACAAAAGGAAATAGGATCTTATGTATAATGTACATGTACAATGTAGCACCCGGAATATAAAGTGATGCTTCCCGGACAATGCAATGTTATAACAAATATATACACGGGAGACTCAGCTATGGCTCTGAGAGCGGGAGGGGGAGCTACATTGCCTGAGTGACGGAGGTACAGAACCTCATACCATGGAAATGTTACCTTTAGTCTGGGAGGATTAGGCCCTCAATAGCTGAGCGCATTGTTAGTAAACTTGTGGCCAGAGGCAGTGCCGTCCCTGGCCTTACAGCCAAGCAAGTCAGTATGTACAGCTTTCCTCTGGCTGGCTCCTAAGGGAAAGGACCCAGAATATCCCCAGCTACCTGCTGAAATAGAACCTCACCGATGGGGAATGGCTAGCGAGGGCAAGGGCTTGACCTGGTCATATTGTACCTGGGAGCTACACACACTCTTCTTCAAAGTCTAATTTCTTCATTACCCGTATAGTGCAGAAGAGAATCTCGTGACAGCCATTCCAGCACATTGTTTTTAAGCTGTGCTACCTGGAAGAATCTGTTCATCTTCTTAGGAGCCATTTGATGTTATCCATCATCTATGAATTTAGGTCTTCCTGTGGGAAAGTCAACCACAGGTAGATAAAAAGGGAGGAAAACACCACTACGGTTAGGGTTAGGGGTTAAATCGTTATATCAGCTTTGATGAACTTATCCATTATTTTGCAATCAGAAAATCTAGAAAGAAGCTATTTTAATTTCAGCATACATGTAAGTTTTGTGTCATTTCGAAAAATAAAATTTTATTTTACAGTATAGTATTGGTTTTATTTTGAATTAAATATGGGGGGGCATGATAATCTTTTCAGTGCTTAATGCCTAAGGTCTTAATCCAGCCCTGTTGTTAGCCCTGCAGTGCCAGCTCAACTACAGGAGAGTAACAGAGTGATCTGGATTCTATTTTTATTTTGCAATATCAACAAAATTGTTTACTAAGTCCCAGTCAGTTACACTAAGTTAATGAGTTAATGGAAGACACTTCCCCCATGCCTATCAGGAACAGAAAACAGCGGCTCCTGCAGCCTGGGGAGCCACGGTATAGTCGCGCTATATCCAAATTTGCATTATACCTGGGGCTCCACTGTATATGGTTTCACTTCCTGCACCATTAGTCCTAGTTCCTCCATTTTGTTACCTAGGCTTCTGGCATCGGTGGACATTAGTTGTTTCTGTTTAGATTCACCCAGATTCCTTGCCTGATTAGATACAGTCATTCTACTGCCAGTATCGCCTACTTGACTGTTAGTGTCATTGATACTGGCACTATCTTTCTTCTCGATGTCCACCCCCTACTGCTCTGTCCTCTCTTATTTGATTTTCCTCCTGGCCAATTTTAGAATCAGGCATGATGATTACATGATCATCTCCCAAATCCCTAATGTCTCCCCCTAGTAATTTGTCTACTATGTACAATATGGTAATAATACTATGCACAACTTATTTATTTAAAAAAAACACCACCAAAACTCCACCAAAACTTACAAAAGAAGAGGTTGTGTTTTCATTCACCTGTTTTTCTCCAGTAATAAAATAATGATCTCCTGGATATCAAATCTCTCCTTACATGACAGTAGCAAAAACATGGAGAATTTTGCCTTTCCACTGGTATTGCTGGATTGCAGCTAATGCTAGCCATGTCTCTGGAATGCCCTGACACACCCCATTTACTGGGGCAGAAGGGGGACTTGGAGTGGGTGATGTAGAGCCAGCTATGCTAGTTTTCACATTAACTGAGGACTCCATTACATAAGGGGAATATTTAGTGGCCCTTTAACTATTTTTGCAGCACCAAAGCAAAAGTGGGCAGGTTCCATTTCACTGTATTTGAGTTATTCACAATAATAGATGAAATGCACATTTGGGTTTATGATCAGTGTGAATACTTACATCGAACTTACCTAACTGCATTGGTGGTGCTGCAGAAATTTTCCTTCTTTTCTCTTCCTCCCTCCCTCCCCAATTTTTTCTTAAATTTGTTTGTCTGGTTGGTTCCTTGATTTCTACAATAAAAGATCGTCTTAAAAAAATCCAGTGGTAAATATTGTATGCTTTTATTAACGTAATTAATCTTTAATATATTGAGTAAAGATATCCCTCAGGAAATATAACTGAAGAGCTAAAATACTATGTTCACATAAAAGAGATATTGGAATTGCATTTCTGTCATTTAAAATTTAACGTTGCATCATTCCTCTTAAACTTTATTAAAGTGATGAATAGAAAGTAAAAGTAACATTTACAACATTTTAAATCTCAGACAGGTTCAAAGATTGTGAATTCTAATGAATCTCTTTAATTAAAGGATTCATTACTTGTGTCTTTTCACAGTAAATTAATTAAACTTTTAGTCCAGATGCATGCAAAAAGGCAATTCATAACTAAGGGATCTAGGAAACATAGGGAATATAGAATCTGGCATAGGTACTATACAGTAATCTAGCACTGATATTGTTGAATTTAAAAATGAGCTCAACAATATGAAATATTATCAAAGATAGCCTTGTGAAATAAAATATCCATTGCTATGGAACATGTAAAAACTTTTCAATCTGAATCTAGAACCACATTCTGCCTATTATGCTTGTGTCAAGGTTCTATTTCCCCACTCTGAACTCTAGGGTAAAGATGTGGAGACCCCGCATGAAAGAAAAATCACCCCCCAAGCTTATTTTACCAGCTGGTATTTTACCAGTTGGGGCTTGGAAAACGCTGCCACCACCAATATGAACCCTCGAAACCATGGGGTAGGGTAAATTGGAGCCTCGATAGTAACACCCCCCAAACCTCTCCCCCCCTTTTCCTGGGAGAGATTTGAGAACAAAGACCACAAACCCTCACTTGCTGTGAGACGTGCCTGATCCAAACCCGGATCGATCCAATGGGAATAACAGTCAAATTCTTAAAAGACAGATTTTAATAAAAGAAACAGAAGAAGTACAAATCTCTGATACAGAAATCAATAGAAAAAACCTTCAGCATCACTCAGCCTCCTGACCCCCTCCTCTGGAATTTCTCCACTGCTAAGGTGAACAACAAAGCAGCACCATGGATCAATTTCAAGTGATACAGACAAGCAACAAAACACTTACTGCTTGGCTTACTTTCGTTAGAAGATTATTGAAATGTAGAATAGAAACATAGGTGTGATTCCTCCCCATAGCCAGGGGAACACAGACAGGCTCCTTCTCCTCCTCCTCCGAGAGAGCGAGTGCGAGAGCGCGAGAGAGAGAGAGAGGAAAAAAAAGGAAAAAAAACCAACCCCAGGAACAAAGTGAAAGTAGCCCCTTTGTCTGCCAGGTATTAGCAGCTCTGATATGTCATCCCCTCTCCTGTTTCAGGTTAACCCTTCACAGGTAAAACAGTAATTCTCAGGTACTTCATACTTATGACAGCTTGTATTAGTCCATATCAGGAAATGCAATATAATTGCTTTGTGAGATGGTTGCCAAGGGTACTAATTCCTGTTAATTTTGTGATGCTTGTCCAAAGAAAAATTGGCCTAAGGCAACTTCCAATTTATTTCATACTAGCGTAAAAGCCCATGTACACAGGCCAACAGTAATGGCTCGCGCCCCCCCCCCCGCTCGCTCAGCCCCCTCTCCCCCCACTCCAAGGCCCCCCCGCTCGGTCAGCCTCCCCTCCCCCCACTCCAAGGCCCCCCGCTCACTCAGCCCCCCTCCCCCCACTCCAAGGCCCCCCCACTCGCTCAGCCCCCCTCCCCCCACTCCAAGGGCCCCCTGCCTGCGCCTCCTGCGCCTAGCCACCCTCCTGCCCACGCTGCCCATGCTCCCCAAGCCCCCTGATCCAGACCCTGCTTCCCTCTCGGCGGCACACGCACGGTGGCCATGTTGTGCTGCCGAACTACACCTCCCGGCATGCCGTTCGTCTGGGCCGTCTCTACTGCGCATGACGGCTTCACACAAACTTCCTAGCCTTTTATTATATAGGATAACTAAAATCTTCTGTGATGTGTCCTTCCCTTCCATACCTCTTACTTTGTCCCTTATGATCACTTCTTATGTTTGTCTCATTTACACTGTAAACTCTTTGGGGCAGGAACTATGACTTTTTAGTTTCTGGAAAGTGATATACATATTTATAGTATTCTCTCTATATTAAATAAAATGTTAAGTGTGATAAGTTTATATCAGCTATATATATATATATAGTATTTTCATTAGTGACACCCCATGTCTGTCTTCTTTTGAGGCCCAAACTGACACCTAAAGAATTCATTAGGAGTCTTTCAATTTACTCGAATGTATCAGGCTCTTCAAGCTAGTGTCAAAACATCAGAATCCATTTTAATGGCACATTATGCTTTCAAAACCCCATTTTGGCCAAAATCTCTCTTATTAAGGGAGGCGTTTGGATCAGAAATAAAATTCTGATCTATTGCAGGACATGATACTATTTTATGTGTTTCAAATAAGGTGACCGCCTTAAGATGCTTATCAGAGATTTCAGCAAAGTAGATTTGTAAGCTCTCTTACTATATATTAGGTTTCAAATGTCTGTTGTGGCCGTGTTGTGATAGCAGTCTCTCATGAGGTCAGATATTTGCAGAGAAATCTAAAAGTAATTTTGACCTTTATATATTTGTTAACTACATGTAGTTACTCTCAAATCAATCTCAACTACAGGGGCTAAAAGTATTGGTCAATCATCTCTAAGGAAGAATGATTGCATGAATATCCAACTTGTAAAATTTAATGGCTTTTCTTTTTATAATGTTATATCATTGGCTCTAGTAAATTAAGACAACTTTGATAATAGAATTGTTCGTGATTAAATTGTCATGTGTGAATCAAAGTGCAAAAAGATTAGAAGGCTATTTAGGAGGTGCTACTGCTGTCAGACCATATCAATAAAGCCTGTAAGATTTTGAGCAACAAAAACACTGCTTAAAATCCACTCTGTCGCATTATTGTATTAGCTATAGTGAAATGTAAAAAGAAAGGAATTACATATCTTAACAGCTCACTTAAAACCTCTGAAAACTTGAACTACTTCATTTTTTCCCTTTAAGCTGATAATGCATGTGGATCATGGTTAATGCATCTAGAAATCATCTTTGAAAGGTGTTATTACATACAGTTTACTCAAAACCGTATGAGATTAAACTTTCAAATTATAAAGAACTTTTTTTCTGTCTGTCCATATTAACCTTTGCGTGACATGAGATTTTTAAAATTCTAATTCAGTTTTACAATAATAAATGTTTTGATCTGCTGGGAGGGGCTAATTTTGAGCCCATTAGTAAAGTCCAGTGAAGTCGCTGAGAAATTTTGGCTGCACAGAAAATGCAGGTTCATTTTCATTGTGTACCTCAGAAATGCAAGCTTCTTTAGTATTAACTATAAAATCTAGAGTTATGCTTTAATAACTGTTCTACAAACACATGAGTACATGCATAAATTTACTCACATTTCTACTTTATCCATCTTTTTAATATTAACCTATTTATGGAAGGGAATTCTGAATTGAATTCATGAAAATAATGCAACAGTGGACATAATACATCTTTTCCTGAGCAACTAAGGCCCTAATCCTGCAAGTACTAATTCATGTGCGTAATTTTAATTTGTGAGTAGTTCCACTTGGGGTGCATAAAATTAAGCACACAACTAAATAATTGCAGGATTAGGGCCTTAGTTGCTCAGGAAAAGATGTATTATGTCCATTGTAGCATAATTTTCATGAATGCAATTTGCAATTTCCTTCAATTGATAGGTTAATATTAAAAAGATGGATAATTGGTATACTTACATTGTAAATATTGTATGTTTTCCCCGAAACCTTTTACTGTGTTTCCCTTTGGTTAACTGTGTTTCCCTTTGGTTAACCAATGTTGAAAGTTCAGATTTAATAGAAGTGATTTTAGAACAACTGAATCCTGATCTAAATATCTTGCAGAGCTTTTTGATAGCAAGATCAACTTTTAGAAATGCCTGTGATACTAAAACCAGTCCAAATCAGCTCTGAATGAAATTGATTTAGAAAATTCTGCTTCAAAAAAAGGGTTAGATTACTTTAGTAACACAATATTCATAATATAGTGGTTTATATTAGTAATAATTCAAACATATTTGAATAATGTGGAGCCATTCTTCAGACAGCAAATAAGCTTTTTTTTCAAAGGGCACTTGGGTATTGTGTCTGAGATGGGAAGACATAGGTTCTAATAGCTGTGAGGCAGTAAATAAAATATAGACTGGTTTGTTGTGTCATTTAATTTGTAATGATCTCAAATATTTTTGAAGTGCTGGGCAAGGCATTTGGCACAATCCAGTTGTGTCATTCTTGTAAACCTAGGAAATGAGAAAAATCACACCATAACAAAAACATAAAAAGTTTAATGTAGTTTTTCAAATATAATGAACAAACACATTGCGCTATAAGACTTTAGTGTCACAATTTTGTGTTTAACTTTTTTCTTTGACTTAGCTGAAACTTATATTGTGTCCAATATTAAATTATATATGAGTTTTTTATTACATTTTCCTTTGGTACAGTGGTATGAACTTGGTTACTGAAATGCTTATTAAGTTATAAAAGACATTTTAAAAATAGCTTGCCCATTGGTATGGTGGCCAGGTGTTTCCTTGGTGTGCAAAGGCTTGGGTTCAGGATTGCACTTGAGAATTTCATTTCCTGAATCATGAAGTCTAGTACACAAGATAGATTTAGTGCACAATCAGGCTCCCATTGAAGTCAATGGATGTTTTGTCATTTACTTCAATGGAAGTGGAATCAGACCCTTAAAGAATATTTGAATCAGAAAAGCATGATAAAAAGGAGTCAGCCATCCATGTACTCAGCTCTGCCTGAGGGAAGGTATTGCATTTTGCATGAAACAAAGTACTTGCCCATGTTTAACTTTCTGAAATGCAGAACACACATAACAAATAAGGAAGAATGAGGAAAAGAATATTTCTACTCACCTCAAGTTCAAGAGTTGTCCTGATAGAATAGCAATACAGTATTTGCATATTTCCCTTTTCCCCATTGGTGTTAGGAGAGGCACAAAAGCTAGTCCTGGCTAGTGTAACTATGGTACCATCTGTAGAATTCTAATACAAAGGAATAATAATTATAAGGGATTCTTACAAAATCATGTGACTGGGCAAGAAAATGGCAGATGAAATTCATTGTTGATAAATGCAAAGTAATGTATGTTGGAAAATATAATCCCAACCATACATACAATGTGATGGGGTCTAAATTACCACTTGAGAATAAGATCTTGGGGTCATTGTGGATAGTTATCTGAAAACATTGTGCAATGACAAAAAGGTAACAGTTAAATCATTAGGAAAGGGATAAATAATATGACAGAAAATGTCATAATGCCCATATATATGCCCATGGTATACCCACACCTTTAATATCGTGTGCAGTTCTGATCGGTCTATCTCAAAATATATATTAGATGGAAAAAGTACAGAGATGGTCAACCAAAATGACTAGGGGTATGGAACATCTTCCAGATGAGGAGAGAAGACTGGGACTGTTCATCTAAAAAAGAAATGACTAAGGGGGGATATGATAGAGATCTATACAATGATGAATGGTGTGGAGAAAGTGAATAAGGAAGTGTTGTTTATTCCTCCATACAAGAACCAGGGGCGACCCAATGAAATTAATAGGCAGCAGGTTTAAAACAAAGATAAGGAAGTACTTCTTCGTATAATGTATAGTCAACTTGTGGAACTCATTATCAGAGTCTGTTGTTATAAGTGGGCTAAAAAAGGAATTAGATAAATTCATGGAGGACAGGTCCATCAATGGCTATTAGCCAAGATGGGCAAAGATGCACCCTCATGCTCTGTGTCTCCCTAAACCTTTGTGTGCCAGAAGCTGGGCTGTACAACAGGGTATGGATAAATCAATGATTGCCCTCTTCTGCTCATTCCCTATGTATGTTTCAGCTAAGTTAAAAAAAAAGTTAAGCACAAAATTGTGAGACACTAAATTCTTATCACACAATGTGTTTCTTCATTAGTTTTGAAATGAGCTCTGAAGCATTTGGAACTGGCCACTGTCAAAAACAGGATCCTGGGCTAGATGGACCACTTGTATGACCCTGTATGACCACTCTTGTGTTCTTAAGAAACTAGGGTGACCAGATATCCCAATTTTATAGGGACAGTCCTGATTTTGGGATCTTTTTCTTATATAGGCTCCTATTACCCCTCATCCCCAGTCCCGATTTTTCACATTTGGTGTCTGGTCACCCTATAAGAAACACAAACTGAAGTTATTGTTGTTTTTTCAAATTTTCCTCAGTTTGACCATTTCATAGACATTAAATCAAATGTTATGGCTTCACATCTTATTTAGAAATGATACTAATAATCTTTAAAAGGGGGAAACAAATTTAACTAAATGAAAGCTCCATAATTATTAGTGCTAATGTATAACTGTATATAAATATATTTTATAGGGCTGTATTTTGATCTGGCATATCTAGTATTACATACAAATCATGAGAGCAAATGTGTGCAACTCCATATGCACTGGGATGGGAATAAAAACCTTTAGAGGAAGCTGGGAAGAAAGTGTACTGGACAGAAGTCTATGGTTAGTCTTGTTACTGAAGTTAAAATATGGGGCAAAATTTGAGTTCAGCTTTCAGCTCTGCTACAGTCTTCCTGCCTGACTGTGGGCAAATCACTCAAACTCTGAACTTCAGATTTTCTATCTGTCAACTAGGAATAATATCTATCCAAATTGTTGTGAGAAGGATTACTATTCATTTGCAGTGTAGCAGTGCAAAATTCCCCAAACATATTTGGGATCCCATTGTGGTAGGGGCTGTATAAATAGACAGGAAGATATTGTCTTAACTCATAAGTGACCATGTTCAAGTATCTTCAGTGTTTCCATTTGTTCAGCTTTTAGTGAAAGACTAATTGCTAATAAGTGATCAATTTTTATTTATTTGCTTTACAGCTTCTTTCCATGTTCACCTGTAGTAGGTTTCATTATGTATCATTTTGATTCTTTATGTACTAGACAGTAACTTCAGAATCTGGCATGTGTGATGTTTGTGTGATACAAAAATAAAAAGGAGCAAGACTCTAGAACTCCTGCCATAAATAACAAAAGCAAATACAATGTAACTATCAACAAGATACAAAGTTCCTCTTCCCTTTCTGAGCCAAATCTGATCCCCCTCAAAGCCTATGTCTGCAGCAGCCCTAGCAATACAACCATCCCAGGAGCACAGCAGAGAACAAATTGTGACTCAGAAAACCACAATTCCCGAACTCCCTTCTCAATCTGGAGAGAAGTAAATTACTTTAATCCCTTTTTTTGATGCAATTGAATCCTTACTATACCTACCCGTCCCCTACTCTGGACAGTGAGTGGGGGCAGGATATACATAGCCAAGACTCACCTATTCACTATCCTCTTGCTCACTGCAGGAAGCCTTCTGATTTACACCAGCCTTGCATCTGGCCCCTCACTGAAGCTCCATTTATTTTTAAAATACTTCATTCTAATACAAACTTCCTGTAATCTGAACTGATTTCTCAACCAAATTCAGAATTTTATGAGGACAAGATGGGACTGAGGGAACCTGAAATTCTACTATCCCACTCTTCCTTTAGAGATGTATCTGACACATTCCAGAATATGGCCATTTTACTCCCAGGTTCCACCTTTCTTCTAGTAGCAAGAAAATAATTCAACTTTTACCAACCTTAATACTATTGTTAAATTTGAGGTTGGTGCTAAAGAAAATTTGTTTTAGATTCAGTTTGCCTCAAAATACTAAATTCAGAAAGCGTGTAATTCATTTTTCTAACTATTTTAGTACTGTAACTCCTCACTCAAAGTCGTCCTGGTTAACATTGTTTAATTGTTACATTGCTGATCAATTAGGGAACATGCTCATTGAAAGTTGTACAGTGTTCCCTTATAATGACATTTGGCAGCCCTCTGCTTGTCCACTGCTTGAAGGAAGAGCAGCCTATTGCAGCTAGCTGGTGGGGTCTTGGAACTAGGGTGGACTGGCAGCCCCCCTATCAGCTCCCCACTTCCCTAAGTTCCCTGTGCAGCAGCTGTCCAGCAGGCTATCAGTTGCCGGAGTTCAGCTATCCCTCCCGCCAGTGCCATGGGCTGCTCCTGAACTCTGCCTTGGAGCTGCTGCCAGAGACTCCTGTTTGCTGTGAGCGAGGGAAGAGGAAGAGCTAATGTCAGGTCTCCCCCTCCCCCTGTTCCTGCACCTCACTTAACCCATCTTCTGTAGAGCAGGGGGGCACATGACAGGACACAGGATGGCAGCAGTTGTGGTCTCAGCTTGCTGATCTAATTATCAAGGCAGTGTACTTAAGAGTTGGGTCAGAATACATAAAGGGGAAATGCATCTCTCTCTCACGCACACTTGTGTGTGTCTCTGTCTGCCATGCTATCTCCCCCTCCCTCCATTCCTGCTGCCTTGTAGAGTGTTACTTTAACAACAAGTTAACCCTTGAGGGTCAGCCAATTACTAGTTCATTATTTAGCAGTGAGGCATTCCCTTGGAAATATCCCATCCTCTGACTTCACCACCTCAACCAAGCTTCACAATCATCATTGCTCTGTACCACTATTAAATTGTCTGTTTAAAACTGATTCTCTCTCTCTCTCTCTCTCTCTCTCTCTCTCTCTCTCTCTCTCTCTCTCTCTCTCTCTCTCTGTGTGTATGTGTACACACACACACATATAATATAGTCTTTTGTCTGGTGAAAAAAAAATCCCTGGAACCTAATCCCCTTCATTTACATTAATTCTTATGAGGAAATTGGATTCACCTAACATCGTTTTGCTTAAAGTCACATTTTTCAGGAACATAACTAGAATGTTAAGTGAGGAGTTCCTGTATTAGATTGCCTATGATGACAACTAAACTGTGTCAAGGAATGCCCGGGCGATGGTCTGGAACTTGCTCCCTATGAAACCAGTTAGGATTCTGGGGGAAGTGTCCCCTCTCCGTACACAACCTGTTTCCAAGGCTAGGAGCTTCACGGGTACCTGCTTCAACCTTCCTCAGTCTGACCTTGGAGCATTCAGCACCTTCTGCCCCTCCGTGTGCTTCCCCTCGTGAGCCCGCCTGGGCGGGGTCCTGGGAGAGCCTGTGGATTCTGCACCCCACTCCACAGTCAAACGTGACTCTCAGCCAGCCAGTAAAACAGAGGTTTATTAGGTGACCTGTACCTGGTCTAACATAGACCATACAGTGAGCGTGAGCCCTCAGCTGGATCCATTTTGGGGGGCAGGGAGCCAGATAGCTCCTCTGCCCTTCCCTGCCTCACTCCAGCTCGCTTCAGCCCCCAAACTCAAAAGTCACTCTCTCCAACCCCTCCTCCCCCCTGGCTCAGCCAGGTCAGGTTACCTCCGTCCCCCACTTGGAGTCAGATTACAGCTTCAGGTATGGACACCTGCAGAGAGGCTCTGCTTTGCATCAGCTACACATCCTTATCCCTTCACATAGACGCTCAAGAAATGCATAGGGGAAACTGAGGCACACACACAGTATTCCTACTCCGTCACAAACTGTCATCACTAAAGATCCAGTGAAAAGTAATTTCTATTGTAATGAAGTTTTGACTCATTACTGGGTACCTTATACAATCCGAAGAGAAAACTGAATATGTCTACCACCTCTGGGCTGAAGGGAGAAATGGAATTTAGCCAATGGAGAACACTGTTAGTTACACAGTGTGCCATCCAGCCAGGATAAGGCTCCATAATTCCCCAAGTCCAGATAAACAAAGTAATATCCTGGAGTCATAGGGGGCAGGTTCAGGACAGAGGCAGAGGCTGTGTGGAAACAGGTAAGGCAGCCTGGGATCTGTCTATGCCAGGAAGGGCTGTCCAGCTAACAAAAAATGTTTCATAAAAAATGTTGAGATTTTGACATTTGAGTTCATTCTGTATTGGGTTGAAACTGAGACCTTTTGAAAATGTTCATGAAAAAAGAGAGAGAAGGCAATAGTAGAGCGCAATGACCTGGTTCACAGCAGGGATTTGAACACAGGTTTTCCACATCTTAGGTGAATAAACCACTGAGCTATTAGTTACCCTCAGTTTTATCCATAAATTCCATTTTGGACCTGACGAACTTTCCAGATAAAAGTTTAATAGAAACTGGCAAGTCCTCCCCTCCCCCCCTCCCCCACCTGCCTGGGTTGGAAGAATTGCTATTTTCTGATTTTTAAAAAAAAGTTTTAATCAGAGCATCAGCTCTAACTGGCCACAAACACCCTGTTGCTGACAAGAGGCCAGCAGTAGCACAAAGAAGATAAAACCCAGTGGCTTGCAGGCAGGAGGACAGTGTAAAGGGGTTACAAGACTCTTGCCTTTATATATCTAGATTGGACTGCCCTTAGAGTTAGGAATTGTTCGGTTGATCTTTTTCTGTAACTCTTGTGCTTAGGATATTTGCACCTTTTCTTTTCACCAGCATTAGGAAAATAACACTCTGTTACTGTACATTGCCTCTTTCTTCATGACCATGACCTCCAATTGAGAACCCCTTTGTGGCTGCTGCTCCAGCATACCAGTTGAAATGGTGGCCAGTGGCCCTTAGCACATCCCACGCCTGATCCAAATCTTACTGAAAGTCAGTGGGAGCCTTTCCATTGACTTCAATGGGCTTTGGATCAGATCCCTTATGAAGAAAATCTTGGTAACTGGATCTTCATAAGAACGAATCCAGGGGTATTCTCCCGAGCCATTCACCAAAGCTCCATTGCTAGTACACAGGAGAAACTATTCAGCTCATCTCCTTAGATAGAAGGAATTCTCACACACCTGTCAACTTCATGCTACGTTACTAGAGCTTCTGGGCACACAGGATTTTGCAGAGGTTTTTTGGAAAGGGCTGTTTTCTGTGTTCTTTAAAACGTCACAATCAATCCAATTAACATTACAAGTAAAATTGTGTACAAACATTATATTGCATGTATATTTATTTACCTCAAATAATGGCATGAATATTTTGCCATTAATTCCCTGTGAACTTGCCTACAGTATTGTATGCTAGCTAAATATCAGCCAATTTCTTGGAAGATTCATAATTTATAATGTGGGACACTGCTGCAAGTTAAATTTAGCTACATTTTCACAGGATCTATTTAAAATATGTTAATTTGCATATATAGATTTTTTCCCCCCTGAGAGGATACAAAATCCTAGATGTTGAATTATGTTAGTCACTTAAAACCCTCAAATGGTAATCTCATAATTTTGTGGACAATAGCTGTGCATTCAATGCATTACTTCATAGGTTAGCATCCCTTTAAAGTATTCAGGTTGAATTCTTTTTTAATCCTAAAAATTGGGTTGCTCCACGTAGAATGCTCAAGTACTAAGAGAGAGCAAGCACACGCACGCTGTACAAAGACATTTGTTAGTGACACCAAATTATGGCTGACATAAAAACCACTGGATTTTTTGCTCAGTTTCTAGCACAGGATGTTTTCTTCTGTTGATCAAACCATTGTCATAATATCTATTAGATTGCCTAGTGCTCACCTTGCAATGCTCTATTAGTCAAAATATCTTTGCCCATGTATTCAAATGAACTGTAGAGGTTATTAACTTGCCCTTGGTGAAAAGATTTCGTTTTCTAGGGCAAATGCTTTTATAAATTCTGCGTGTGACAGTTTTATTACATATTGTAAATAGAATATTCTGCCAGATTTTTATGACAGCCATCACTAACTCATTCAGACCTTATTACTTTTCAACCCTTCATGTACCTTGAATATTCTTTAAAAAAAAATCTTTAACATGCCTGTTTTTGGACATTGTACTTTTTACAGATCTCTGGCCAGATGCATTCACAAACAATTCTTTAAAACATTTTATATTACAGTCAGACACTATATTTTAGAAGAAACTAGCCTGTAATATAATTTGATGTAGGCAGACATTAATTTGCACATTCTGCATTTATAGCCATAGACTCATTTACGCTTTTGCAGTCACTAGTAGCACTGAATATAATGGTTTCTGTGCTCAGCTGCATATCAATGCTGGGCTCCACTAGTTGTAACCAAATGTGTGTTCTTGTAAAGTACTGTTGTTGTTGCTTTAACTCCTATACTTCATATTTCAAAATAGTATACATGCTTTATTGCAATAAAAAGGACAAATGAATCTGGCCCGTTTGCATGTTAAGAACTATTCAGTCATATGTCACCCTTTTTCTGTATGTCAAAACCTTGTGAGGAAATTCCATATTTTTACCAATTTTCTTGGTTCACAGGCTGCTCTCAAATAAACACATAAAGTTTATTTATGTTGTTTATTTTTGTATTAGCATCCAACTGGGGGAAAAAGCCCTCATTCTGCTAGGCACTGTACACATACAAATAAAAAAAGGCAGTTCTTATCTCAGTTTTAACACACATTGAGGGATAACTGGTGAGGATTGCAAAAATGGTTTTGGGTGGGATAAGATAACAATTTTCAAAGTCATCTAAGTGATGCAGGAGTTTAAATCCCCTTGATTTTCAATGGAACTTAAACTCAGTGACTTAGACACTTTTGAAAAAATTACTTCAAATAGTAATTTTTAGTATACTAAACAACAACCACAGCACACTTACTGGCTAACCATTGTCAGGAGTTGTGTATCTATCATGGCAAAAGCAAAAACAGTTGAAGCCAATGGAACTACACTAACTACAGTTAGCACTAGCTGATAAACTTGTCTAATGAGTAGAGCTGACTAACTGTTTAGAGACAGTTCAGTGCTTGGGAACCAAGTTTGAATTCTGAATTCTCTGTTGATCTGTCAGTCCTTATGTTGGTTGTAAGGGAAAGAAAAACATTTGCTTTGACTACCAACACCTTCTGGCTGACAAAATTATTACCCTAGAATAAGCCAATTCTGGTCAGTCCCAACTTTTAAGTGCTTGATTTGCAACTGTAATATAATTTTTTGGATGTAATTAAAAAAAAACCATTATATCATGTGCAATCATATTGCCCTCCTTTCCACTGTGTGTATCATTAGAGTTGGGACATTCAGCTCCACAGCAGAGTCCTTTATCACTGGAAGATTTAGTTGTCAAACTCTAAAAAGTCTCTACTGAACATGTTCAAACAGAGATTTTGTTTTAGAGATTTATAACCCCCCACCTTGCTACTTTGCTAATATTTTCCCCAAAGGTAGCTTTTGGGTCCCATTGCACAGCCATTCTGCAAGCTGGTAAGTCTTTGAGTTCTCTGAACAACATTTTATGCATGAGTTTCTGCTGACATTTACACATTAATTCATCTGTACCTTGACAACATGAGTTAAAATTCAATGAATTAATCCTTAAAAAAGTGTAATAAAGTCTGGGATTACAAATCCAAAAATGTCTTGATCATGGTTATATGGTAATTGCTTGGGGTTGCTATAGTGACCACTTGTTTGCACAGTGATCAGTACATGTGGCGGAAAAACAGTCTTATTTTAGTATTTTATCTGATATTGATGTATGGTTAATAGTGATTATTTTAATTTTCCACCAGCCCAGTTGTATTTCCTTCAAACAGGCTCTGCTTAAGTTGCTATCACACACTTTTTTACTACAGGTGTTTTTACCTGCTGTAGTCTACATTTATATGTGTAGTATTTTCTCCCAAATACATTTAGACCATTGTACCAATAACATTCATTATCACATTTATTAATTGCTAAGTGTCATCAGTGTGCTGTATATGACACAGAAGAAAGTACAGTCGTTTTAGGGAGGAGTTTGCAGTGTATGCCAAATGAACTGCACCTTACAAACTTTCTTATAACACCTATAAGTTTATCAGTTTTATTTCACCATGTACACTTTCACCTTTATTCAGCCTGGGCCCCAAAAATCTCTCTGGACTCATCATCTATTATTCATATGTAAGTTAGAATGAATTTCTCTTTTCTCTGCTCCCAATATGTCTCGTTTACTTAGGGTTTTTTTTTTCTCTTTCCTTATTGGTCTGGTTGGTGTTATGTATTGGTTACAGATGCAACTAGTAAAGTACTATAGAAAAATTTCCTCCCACAAAGCCCAAGAAATCTTTACTACAGATGCATTGGTTTTTCTGGTAAAATGTACACTTCTGATCATGTCATACCCAAATGAAGGGCTAAATGCTACAGTCCTAATTTAAGATTAGATTGTACCATCTTGACACTTCCCTATATAAAGAGTAGTATGAATCTTTACTGCCCCAGGAATAGCACTGGAGGTTTCCTCCCTGAGGTAGGTATTACATTTTGGAGCTCTTCATTGATTGGGAGTGTACACAAACTGCTACACACCTTTTAAGGACTCCACTACCAGTGCTGGCCATCTCTATCAGCCAGTAATACACAGGAGAAAAAAATATCTCTCTGTCTACAATTTGTCCCTCCTTGTCCACTTTAAGATGTTGTGTGCCCCAGAAGGAGAGGTTGGCGGGGGGCATATGCTCCTCTGAATGCAAGGACTGGAGTTCTGTCCAGTCCTTATGAGAACAGAGCAAGAGGGTGATGAGGAGATGAAAACCCAGGAAAAATCCAATCTTGAGTGAGTAAATACTGGATATTTCTTGTTAGTGCTATTTGTCCAAGCTTTCAAGCCAGTGTGTCACGGAATCATAGAAATGTAGGAATGAAAGGGACCTTGAGAGGTCACCTAGCCCATCCCCCTGAGCCGAGGTAGAACCAGTTATACCTAGATGATCACCAACAGTGATTTCTCTAACCTGTTTTTAGAAATATCCACAGATGGGTGTCAACGTTCAGGATAACTGCTTCTGTATTTCCCCTTCATCATCCCTCTATAGCACCCACTCTAAGCTCCTGGTTCATCAGCCATTGCCTCTCTTGGGTGGAGACCCACATCTGTATTTCTCCTGACCAGTGTTTTTCCAGGATGCACAGTTCCCTGCTTATTCTGTGACATCCCCAGTAAGCCAGACTGTCTAAACCAAGGGTTCACAAACTTGTTCCGTGGCTTGGCCAGGGTAAGCACCTGGCTGGCCAGAAGATGTTTTGTTCGGCTGCTCGCAGCTCCCACTGGCTGCGGTTCGCCATTCCCGGCCAATGGGAGCTGTAGGAAGTAGCGCGGGCCAAGTCACCGCTTAAGTGCCTGAGGATGAGTATTACGAGGCCCTGCTTACTTGAATACATCCAGCTTAAATGAATATTCTTTAACCTAATATTTTCCTATTCTGCTTTATGTTCCTTCCCCCTTGATATTAATATTAATTTCTGATATGTATCTGGCCACCTTTACTAGTGAATACTGAAGCACAATAGACAGTAAGCACCTCGGCCATCTTGATATCATCTGTTATTAGCTCTTCCTTGCTAAGTAGTGGACTCACACTTTCCTTAGTATTTCTTTTGGACCTAATGTACTTACAGAACCTCTTCGTATTACTTTTTTATGTACCTTGCTAGGTGAAATTCATTTTGTGCATTAGTCATTCTGATTTTGTCCCTACATGTTCATGCTATTCTTTTGTGCTTATCCTTAGCAATTTGTCCATGTTTTATAGAATTCCTTTTTTATTTTTAGTCATTAAAGGGCTCCTGATGGCGCCATATTGGCTTCTTAATATTCTTCCTCTTTGTATTGTAATAGTTTGCAGTTGTGTCTTTAATATTGTCTCTGATAAACTACCAACTCTCCTGACCTCTTTTTTCCCTTAGATTTTTGTCCCATAAGACCTTACCTGACGATTCATTTTTTAAGTTAATTGTTCCTACCCTGCTGCTGTCTCTTCTTCATTTCCTTAAAATCATGAAATCTACCATTTCATGATCACTTTAATCAAAATTGTCTTCTACTGTAGTGAGGTACTTTGGATTTTGCGAGACAAGGCACACACACGTGGTTAAGTAAATAAAGTAGGTGAGTTTATTGGAAGGTCCCGGTCCTCAGCGCTGAGAGGGCTTATCAGATCAGCGCGACTGCAGAAGGAGTACCCGGCGCTTCGGAGCAGTAGCCGGGAAGGAGAAAAGCCCACGGACAGCCCACAGGAGTGGGCTTAAGTACACTCACACATTTGCATCTCATACATACTCATGTCTCATTTGCAAGCAACAAGCTGATTGGTTACACGCTGTCCTGCCTCAGTTTACCCATTTGGTTTCCCACGCATTCATTCTCACACAGACGGGGTAAACACTCATGCAGCTGGGAACAGTCTGGGAACTGTTCCCAAACACACAGATAACAGCAAGGTCAATCTCATAGCATCACTATGCACTCTCCTGGAGTTGACTCAGAAGCGTAACTACACTTCTTAGTGGGTGCCCGTCACAATGTCTTCCGGTCCTAACATCTACCTTCACATTTGCAACCATGTGTTTGTTACTTTTCTTCTCTGGAACACTCCTAAACTGTCATGGTCATAAATAATAACTCTGAATTTGGGATTTTCAAAGGAGCATAATGAAATTAGTCCTCCAACTCTCATCCAATTCAATTGGTGACTGGGTGCTCAACTCCCCTTGGCCTCTTTGAAAACTCCAACCTACGTTTTTATCCCACAGACTCATAACTGGCAATGAGATCAGGGCTACAAACACCAGTTCCAGGGTAAAGGGTAGTTAAGAAGCCTTACATTTAAAAACAAACAAACACAACCTTTACACATTGTTTATTTTGTTTAACTCTTGTATAAAGAAAATACTTTTCTTTTGTCTACATTTCTAGTACTGTGATATCTTGGGGCAGATTGGGTAGCTTTGTTATGTCATTTAGCGTAATGGGAGATGACATGGTACAATGTAATATATGGTGCCTGAGAATAATAAAGCACAATGTATAACAGCGGACATTTGGAAATTCCAAGCATCACAAGCAGAAAATAGCCAATTTGGAATCCAGCACATCCGCATCTTGATTTTACTCTAATTATGCTATTAAAAAAACTTAATTCACAATAGCACTTTCAAGTAGTTGGCAATTATTCTTTTTAGACTAAAACATTACCTTTAGGCAACAAGAACTTAGCTTCTTCATACATCAACATGTTATTGTGTTAATGTCTCTATTATTCTCCCATTTTGACTGACACTGCTAATTACAGCTGTTCTTGAACTTAATGTGATTTTCTGGCTGACAGTGACCATTCCAAAAGGGGCAGTTTGATAAATGTGAACAACTCAGCTAAAAGAGATATTGAGCATTTGAACACCAGCTTCATTTTCTCCAGCATAATATCCAAACATATTTTCCACCACAAAATCCTTTCTATAATACCTGTAAAACAATTTTGGAGGGTGTGGTTATCCTAAAATAATCACATTCATGGGGGATTAGAGACAACCGGCTCAGAAAAATGCATAAACAGACTACAAGGTTCACAGAGAACAAGGAGGGAAGGCATTGCTAAACCTGTAGTTCATTGGGATCTGATAATTTTAATTATAAATAAAACATTTGTAGTTTAATTGCAATAACTGATGTGAGTGGTAGATAAATTATATTTAAATGGATCTAAAGAGATCCATTTAAATATAATTTATCTACCTCTCACATCAATTATTGCAATTCAGATCCGAATAAAAGTATTAACCAGTTTATGGACAAGAAAAAAGCTATTTTTAATCCAGTGTACTTGGAACCAAAACTAATCAGTGATCACTCAAGAAATGTATGGCATATTAATATTATTGTGAAAAGGAGGCAACTATGTACACTGAGTGAATGTTAGTGTATAATTTTAACATACACACATTTCACAAAGTCAACACAACATAGAAAATGTATTGAAAGACGTGTTTACCAACTATTTTATTAATTTGAACTATGGTAGAATAAATTATTGCATTCAGCCTTTTGAGATCCTTTTTGAGAACCTGCTTCCACTAGATTTTTCCTTCCTTCATCTCACAACTCTGTAAATCCACTCAGTACTGACCACCTGTGAATAGAGACTTGAGACTCATGCATTCAGTTGGGCAGACCAGTATACCTTCTGTATTGGGCTTACAGGCATGCATATAATATAATATATTAATATAAATCTTAAAATAGTTCTCTCAGTCAGAGGAGAAAACCAAACTAATCTCTTTAAATAGAACTGTTGGACCATGTAAATATGACAAACTGTGCAGGAGGTGCTTACTGTACTCGGATGAGTTGCCATGGGTTAAATATCCTGGGGTTGATGAGCCAGGTATTAAGTCATTGCTAGGATACTTCCAGTTTTCCTTTGTTCTAAGCTATTGGTTAGTATGGCTTATATCACTATTGAACGCATATGGTATGCCTAACCATTTTAATTTACAAAGAGACTTGAGAAGTCTTCTTTTTCTTTATGCATAAAGTAGTTTCATGGATGTCAGTGGGAGTTAAATGTGCACGGGGAGAGTGGTTAAGCCTATTCCATGTATTTAATATTAGCTAAGTTCAATGTTACCAGTCTGTTAAAGACTGATCTTGGGATATGCTAAGGGCCTGCTGGGAATCTCAAGGCACCTTCAACTAGTATTGACTTCAAACAGAGTTGAAGGTGCTCAGAATTTTACGTGACTGGTTCCTTATATTCACCATAGCTTCTTCAAACTCTTATTGCTTTCTTGTCTGGCATTCCACTCATGAGTGAGTGCTCAGGTCAGCAGGTATATATTGCTCTTTCCTTGCAGTCCCAGTACTGTCATACAAGATTATAATCAGCTGTACAGTAGCCACAATTTTTTTTCTTGTATTTTACTGTATTAAAAATAAAGCACCCTGAAGCACTGTGTGTTCTTTCTTATAATTGTGATTGCAAATAACATTCAGTATAACACTATATTATCATCTTCCTTATAAAAATTATTAACTCTTACTGTAAAATGAATTCCCTTCAGCCATTTTGTATCTCTTGTGTCCACCTCCCCCCAAACATCAGACCAACCAGATTTTACTGGCAATACTGGCAGAGAGGTAATATTAAAGTTACCTGGATGGATATATACAGACACGGAGGATGAGATTCTGAATTGTATCTCTAAGGGATGGGCTACATTGGAGGGGAGGGGGGGTTTGACCTAAGACACCAATAGCGTAGCTGAAGTCGCAGTATCTTAGTATAGCCATACGGTAGTATAGCTGTACACTGAGTATAGCCGTACTCTTAGGGGAAGATGTTCAACTGAGGCAACTTTAAGTTGCTTTTGTGCCCTCCCAATCCTGGGCTGCTCTGGGGCAGTAGAGGTCCCTGTGCAACTGAGGCAGATCCCCAGGCCTGTCCAAATTATGTCAGGCTCCCCAATCTGCCTTATTGGATGCAGCACTGCCCAGAATCAGCACAGTTTATATTGTGTCTCCTCCTCCAATATGGCACTCTTTCCCTCTAGCAATCCAGCAGCCCCCATCTGGATTTTCCATGGTCTTGCAATCTAATCTCTGAAATAACATATGACCTTGCTATGCTAATGAACAGAGGTTTTACATACAGACACATGAATATATATTGTTTCACAGATTTGCTAGAGACCCAATTACCTGTTGGAAAATTGAGCATATTAATTTCTAAAATATCACTTACAATAAAAAATACTCATTTCTGACTAGCTAGCTGCACTAGTGAGCAGTAGGGTCATCCATTAGAACAGAGTTTTCCAAACTTTTCATGTTGGTGACACACTTTTTAGACATGCATCATTTCACGACACAGTAATTCAGTTTTACTAGCAAACCAGAGGTTAAACTAACCCGTTATAAGAGATACGGACACATACATAAATTGTAATAATGAAATGTATGGGGACACAACATATCTCATGAAAACCTTTCATTTATATTTTTAAAAATATATGATTTGTAAGATAATATACATTGTTGACATTTATGAGTAACAGTATGTAAATATGTGCAAGAATTAAAAAAAAGTTGTATAACACCAATAACTACTTACCATTTTAATGGGATGTATGAGGTTGATGGGATGAACACAGCTTTTCAATATTTAGTGGAATAATAGGATTCGGGTGTGGCGGGGGATAAGCTCTTGCTGGGGTGTGGGCTCTGGGGTAGGGCAGGCTGGGGATGAGTTTGGGATGGGTGTAGGCAGGCTGCTCTGGGACTGGAGCCAGAGAGGAGGACTCCCCCCAGCCCTTTCCCTGCCAGCAGCAGCAAGCTCTGAGTCAGCTTCCTCCTTTCCTGCCCCCACCCGTCAGCAGTAGCACTCTCACTCACCCCCATCACAGGCAGCAGAAGCAGGAGGGCGCTAGGACCCTGCAGCAATGGAGGAAGCATGTTGCTGCACAGAACGGAAGAGAAGGGATGCTCTGCTCCCGGGGAGGAGGTGTAAGGGGGCAACAAGGGGAGGCCGGGGGACCCTTGTTGCGGGGGGGAGGCTCTCTGGGCTCTTCCCCCTCCTCCCCTCTCGCTGCCAGCACCTGCATCCGGCCGCGGTGCAGTCCTCCTTCCCCCGACTGTCTCTGCGGGGGGAGGGAGGGAAGTGGGCTTTCGGCCCCCTCCCGCCCCCCTTCTGCTGGCTGGCACTGGCCAAGCCGGCAGCAGTAGCAGCAGCTTTCTTTCTAGCAGTTTTGGCCGGGTAGCGCTTTTAGCTGCTTTAACATTAGCTGCTTTAGGAAGTTCCAGGGGCGGGGCCAAGGGAAGCAGAGGGAGCTCCGTGCGACACACTTACACACTGCCGCCGACACACTAATGTGTCGCGGCACACAGTTTGGAAAGCTCTGCATTAGAAACTAAGGCACTGATCTGAACTTGGGCAGAGCAAGAGTCTGCCAGCACAGATCAGTTTGCATGATCTTGACCTTAAACATTTGTTATTCACTGATATCATCTAAATAACTGGGGAGTTATCAGGTAATTCAACCTACATAGTACCCAGAAGTGTTAACTGTTTGGTGTGACCTCCCAATTCAACTGCTCAAGTAGCTTGATCATTGTCTTGCTGGTATTTGATACTATTATGAATAACACGGAGAAACCTAAGGCAAAGCACCAAGTATTTAAGCTTTCTACCTGCTTATAGAAATGCATTTCTTAAGTAGTTTTTAAAGAAAAGTTCACCAGTGACGATTGATAAAATTTTCTTGGATATCACAGTATTAGTCATGGGCTCTTAGGGCAAAACCAACCCACTTTGTTATAACTCAGTTTACTCAATGGGACAAAAAGATTATCATGGCAAAATACAGAATGTGTGAATTCACCATGTTTCATAGTTGTGCTGTTGATTTCTTAAGTCCTCTTCAAAAGATTCTCTGGATCTGGAACTTCTTTCAGTAGATGAGGAAACACGATGGTGGTGTTCATGCTTTTTAAAAACTCTCTTTTCTACTTTTGTGAATTACTTAAAGTTGCAGAAGATATTTAGGGAGAAAAATCTCTACCAGCTGCAGGGAGGTCAAAATAAATATATAATTACTGCTGAACTAATTGTAGTGGATTATTAGGGCAAACCAAGTGACAGATAGAAAGCAAGTACTTGAACAGCTAGACTTTTTGCATACAATATTCTATGTTACTGAGCCTACCCTTTTATTTCTCAAATATTTAATTTCTACAGAAATGAACACTCATTTTTTATCCTTAGGAATTGGAGAAACAAAAGTAAATGTTAAAAAATAGGTAGACAAGATAAACAATTGCATATACAGACAAAAAAAACCCAATATGCAGACATAGTACTACTTTATGGTAAATTAGAGATTCATCTTTCAGTTCCAAACACGGTGGATGAAAACAACCCCATAACAAATTGTGGCAAATTACTCCCACAATATTGATGGGTCCTGCGCTTTCTCTTCTTGTGGGGGAATTCAGGGAGCCTTTTTCTTGCCTCTGAACAGGGTATTAACTGTCCCACTAGTACCCTAGAGGGAAGAAGGGGAGAGGGAGGGACCCAGGCCCACCCTCTACTCCGGGTCCCAGCCCAGGGGCCCTGAGGATAGCAATAAACCACTGGGATTAGCTACTCCTTCCCCTGGACTACTTCCCTCTCCTACTCTTCAGCTTGGTGGGGGGGGGCTTCCTGCCCTCTACACAAGCCAGGTGTTCCTTTACTTAGGGTCTGGGTCTTTCTTAGCTCACTGCAGCACTTCTCCAAATTGTTCTCTGCTCCAACGCCTCCAAACTGCTCTCTGCTCCAACGCCTCCAAACTCCTTCCAAACACCCACACCTGTCTGCCTGAGGCGGGGGCTTTTATTAAGGCCTTAATTGGCAGCAGGTGCTCCTAATTAACCTGCTGCCTGCTTCCCTAGTCTACAGGGAGCCACGCCCTAATGAATCTGGAGCTGATATATCTCCCCTCAAACACTCTGCCACAGCTCCCTGGCCTTCCTCTATCACAAAATGTATATTGCATCAAGAGAACCTACTTTCTTCAGACTTCAAATTGGGAGCATCCACTTACCTTTATAACTCCCATTTTGCTCCATCTAAGTCCATTAAAACAAAACAAATCCACTAGAATTAATTTTCTCATGTGTAGTTTTCAGAAAAAGGAGAACTTTTAAAATTTAATTGTTGTGGTCAGTTGGATAAGTTGATAGTGGGATATGACTGCTTGAAAAGCCAGGTAAGTTTATTTTTGGAAAACTTTCTTAATGTTTTGTTGTCGCCTTGTTGCGCAAGAACAGCTTATTCATTTTATTTATATATTTTAAATGTTATTGTTTTCCACTAAGAGTTGTGCCTTTTCATGTCTGGGGAGAATTAAGTAGGTTAATTTTAAAGTTAATCCAAGTCTTTTATCCAAATGCATAAGAAATCAATGGTGGTGTGTGGTGGATGTACAAATCTCAGACTTGCTGGGGAGGATTAAAGAACTGCTTGGGGCCAAATCAGCTCCATCCTGCTGCACTTGGAAGGAGTGCTGTCAGGCCCTGTGGAGGGCTTAAAAGGGGGAGAACTAGCACAGCTGGTGTTCAAGCTAGGAGGAGAGCATATCTTTAGTACTTAGCTCCAGGGAAAAATTTGGCTAAGAGCAGGGATTGCTTGAATAACTGCTGCCTTCTGAGGGAAAGTTGGGGCTGATGCAGATTGGGTACTTTGGGCCTGTTAACAGTGGACCTGCTAGAAGCCCCTTGAAGGAAAGGGAAACCTGTTGTGGCCTTGTTAATTTGTGGGGGGTTTATTCTTTTGGATTTCTGATAGCTCTGGAAGAGGTGTATGCAACTGGATGTCTGTCTCCCCTATGCCTGGACCCATGCTGTTGACTGCCTGGGTCTGAGGACCAGAGGCTGGAGTAGGAGACCAACCCTGTGACAAGGCTGTGAAGTCCACAAATTGTGTCAAATGGAATTTAAGAAGTCTGCAGCAGCAAATTGGGCATTTCTTAAAAGTTCAGAGGCCTGGTTTTTTTATTACCTTTTGTCTTGTGTAATCATTTACACCAGAACAAAGTGGATATAAAATAGTGCCATTCAGAATGTTCTTTGTACTAGTGTAAATGATTACATAAGACAGGGTTTCTCAAACTGGGGGTCGTGGCCCCCCGGGGGGTCGCCGAGCACTCCCCGCGGGGTCGTGAGCTCCTGCCGCCGCAACTCGCGGCAGCGCGGGGGGGCCGGGGCACAGCCAGCTGCCCGGCCGCTGCAGGGAGGGGGGGCCGGGGCGCAGCCGGCAGCCCGCCCCCAGCGGGGACTGGAGGGGTTGTGCTGCGCCGACGCAGCTGGAAAAAGGGTCGCGGTCTCAAAAAGTTTGAGAACCACTGACATAAGGATAATGGAAAATTAAGCTCCTTATCTATATTGATAGGATGTATATGTTGCAGATGTTCTCATGGGGAAGCACTAAGAGTGGGAACCTCAGGAACTCTTTGGGTGTTATGCATAGTGGGTGTCTTTGTGGAGGTTATAGCTACTGCAATAAATTGGATGGCATTTAAACCATCAGGGAATTCTGAAGGAATTAGAAGATGAGCAGTGACTCTAGCTAGTGATTTACAATGCATGAATACTCCACAAATACATTCAATTTGTTGAAGCTAACAATGCTTATCAAAATTTTCTTAGAGTTTAAAAAAAACCCAGGAAATTCCTAGACAATTTTATCTTCACCTTAAAAACATTTAGACTGTAAATGATGTGACAAAGTCAAACCTGACAGTTATAAGAGTGTGGAGGAAGGCAGGCATATTAGTACCAGAATGGTGAAGGCCCTTTTCCCTGTGAACTGAAAAGTCACCTCTGGTTAATTAGACACACCTGAGTCCAAGCAAGGGTTGCTAGTAACCTTTAAAAATCCCTCTTCTGGTGGGATGAGAAACAAGCTGAGAAGGATTAGTGATTTAGGGAGATAAGGCTTCTCACAGGTAGATAAGGCTTCTCATAGGGAGAAGTCTCTTGTCCTCCCTATCAGAGAAACAATAAAGTTTACTTTTGTTTGGCAAGAAGATGGCAACAAGAAGCAAGTGTAATGAGGCAATGCCTGGGGCAGGGGGCAAGAAGGTGTACAGTAGACTCTCGATTATCCAGAATTGGATTAACCAGGATGTGGATTAACCAGGATGTCAAAAAAACCAATGCGTAACTCAGCGCCACAAGCACACACACAAAAAAACCCCATCAGGGCGCAGGGCAGCCAGTGAACCAACACCCCCCCCCCCCCCGGTGTAGGATGGCTGGTGAACCAACCCCCTCTCCCCATATTTCCTATGGATGGTGATTATCCAGGATTTTATTAACCAGGATTATTATTTCCCCTATCATTCTGGATAATCGAGAGTCTACTGTATTTCTTTTGTGATAAGTTGTGGGGGGGGGGTTACGGGGGATGTTTTCTCTTTTTTCGCTTAAAAATGGCCTATCCTGAGTCTTAACTTCTAAATATTGAAAGAAATCAAGCAAAGTCAAGAATTAAAAACCTCCATAGTAGCAGTAATTTACTCCAGGCTCCTTCCTCTCTTCCCTTCCCCACCTCCACTGCCAGAGGGAGAACCGTAGAGGTTGATGAAGTGAAAGAGATGACTGGCCACCATGTATATAATTTATTAAGTAGTAAAATCCCTTTGTAAATCTTATGTAAAGAACAGCTAGGAAATTCAAAGTTAAGGTTACACTAAAATAAGGAAAAGCAGATTTAGGCTTTAATTAAATAAAGCCCTTAAGTAAATTCTTTTCTTTAAGCCTGTGAATAGTTTTCATGGAAGGGGGCCTTTATTAATGAACAACACACACAAACCACGTCCCCAAATATTGTCTTTAAAGAACACCTTTTAAAATACTTTCACAAACTTATAGGTGGCTTTCAAAGTTGATGATTTATTTTTTACTCAGTACCATGGATGTGATTTATTGCCTGCTCCACACAGAGAGTGAAACTGAAATTGCTAAAGGCAGTTGAAGGCAAAGCATAGAATGAATATCTGAGGAATTATTCCATGGACAAAGGGAAAGCCTCAAGGGCCACATAAGAAAAATCTGACTTTGCATATATAGTTCTTTGCATGGGAAAAGTTCTACATTTGCACATGCAGAGCAAGTGTGGGGACTTGTGACTGCTCAATATATGGTGAAAATATAGGTTGATTTGTGTTTTTGTTTTTGCTTAAATAAATAAATTTGGGCTTAATCTAAAGCCAATAGGAACATTTTGGTTAACTTTCAAAGGCCTGAAAGACCCTGTGGATCTGAATTTGATTTTGATTTTCATACAAGTGTAATTTCATGGGCCCAGATACACCTTAGCCAGGTATTTGAGGACTCCCATGCTGTAGAGGAGTACAGCTATGGAAGGGTCATCATAGCTGGCTCTATACAACCCTTATCCACAGTGTAGGGGGCATCACAGGAGAAAGGAAGACTTGGGCAGTGTTATGCTACTCCATTGCTAGAATGGCCCCTGGGGAGCTATTTAGTGAAGCACAAGATGCAATCAAGCACAGATTCCTTTGTATTCCCCACATGTCCTGCGCAAAGTAGAGCTCATCCAGATTGGAGAATCCAGAGCATGGACTTTAGTTGCTACTCCTCATTCAGGCCTGTGTGAATGAAATCAGAGTCAATTTCTTAGCATGAATGACTGGGCTAAATTTTAACAATCATACTCAGGCTCCTCTCAGAACTTGACATGTCAGCTCTCCGTCTGAAGCATGCCAGAGCACAAGTGTCATGTAAATAGATATGTCTGGGGTCTAAAATATTGACTTGTTTGTAATATGGATGAGACAACATGGTTATGGAACCTCACTAGGAAAATAAGTTAGAGCTTAGGACATTCCCATCCCAACTGTAAATGATAATAGTATTTTTAGAAAAACCTGCTAGACTTGTGATGTGAAGATGCCCCTAGCCTTTAGCAGGTGCACAGTTAAAGCCTTCTGTTCAGGGTTAAGAACAACATTCCTAACAATCTGAACTGTAAACACTTGTGTACTATGCTATTCACTTTTAAGGTCACACTTTACTTGAGGTACTCCTAGAAAGAAATGTAAACCAGAGCCAGAACTTTTTTCCACTTTGGGAAATTTTCAATGCTGAAGAAAAGCTTGAAGTATTCAAAATCCATCACAGAGGCCTATATCATGTTAAAAATAACATCCAGATTTTCAAAGTGCATCGTGTTTTTACTTTTAATCCAGCTGTACATCACTATTTTAGGTACCTGACTTGTGTATTCATACACGCAAATACCTGATATTTGATCACCCACATGCATGCCACATATTTGCATGAATAAATTAGGTGCACACAGTCGTGTGTGTAAACGCATGCAGACTTGTTTTAACTCCTTGGCCTTAGAGAACAGCTTTTTCTGCTTTCTTGGGTGGTTGCTGATGTGACTGGCTGTCTTGAGACTCTGTTATGTTACACTGCCATGATAAATTATAACCCTTCCTGATTATCTACCCGGGTCCTTGAAGTGAAACCACTAAATGATCACTCTTTTTCTTACTATGTCCCTGTGATGCAACCTTGCTCTGTTCTAAGCAAGTGTCTCACTATAAATTGTTTTATTCACCCAGTAATACTATGCCACCTCCACTGAGTACTCAATGCAGGAAAAAGTAGGGTTGAAAGAGGTAGCTTAACTTTTACTTTACTGATAGCATTTCTAGTCTCAAACAAAAAAATAAAAAGCATGCCTCATTGAAACCCAGTGAATTTAACTTTTATTTAGCATAGACTATTTCATACAACTTGTCTGATAGCCACTTTTTACTACAATTCTTTATGGAGTTGTGCAGTATTGTTAAGAGTCTGTTCCAAAGAGCGATACTCTCACAACCGTGCCTAGTGGTCTCTCAATGACTTCCCTAAGAAGCCTTCACAATCCATAAATAAAAAGATGATTCTAAGCATGCACTGCAGACCCAGGTTGGGATAATAAATCTAGCTACGTGTGATAGGGCAGCTGCCCCTCTCTGGTAGGTAAGGTGTTAAAGCCCCACTGGGGAGCCTTCACGGAAGGCAGCCAGTGAGGGAAAGGCTTGTAGTGCCAGCCAATCAGTGGAAGCTGGAACACAGACTACCAGCAGCACCTTGATTAAATCTAGCAGGGAAATGATTGCGATTTAATTTGCCTTTTCTATCCGTAATATCTTCCTATAAGTTCTTTTCATCAATAGATCTGATCAACAGGTTCAATTTCTATGGACCAAATTCAGAGAACTTGACTTTGACTTACTTGGGCAAATCTCCCAAGGACTCAATGGTCATTTAGTCTGTCAGAAAAGTGAGAAACTTGGAATAAGGATTGAGAATAAGGATTTGGCTTTATAATATATATGTAAAACAATGAGAATTTTCTATTAATATATTTTTCAACTACAGTCTCCAAATTGAAGTCTCCAAGTGTAAATCCAAGATTGAGAAACTCCATGCCCAAAACAAAAACCTACCAAATAGGTTTTTTTCCCTACTTTTACAGTAGAAACATCAGTTTCAGTATTATCATTGTGAGTATCAACTATATAAACCTAAGGGGCACAAACACATTGAGGGGTCAGGACCACTCTCCCGTTATGGCTGAGTTTGAGACTGTTCAAACACTTTTCTATTTAATGTAGTCATGATATGGAAAAAGTTGAGAATAACAATACATTGATGGAAACAACATTTGTTGCTGTAAAAGTGATTAAAAATTAACACAACAGTTGTCAGGAACACTAAGAGAATGATCTGACTGTGTCTCATAGCAGGCTAAAAATGGAGAAGCATATGAAGTGGGTAGCTTGCTGGCACATAGATCTGTTTTAACAGGCTATATGTCCCAACCTTTCTCATGTGGCTACCCCTCCGGAAAAAAAACAACCCAAACTAACTATGATAGACCTTCATTGTTGGGTAACAAAGAGTCCTGTGGCACCTTAAAGACTAACTAAAGTATTGAAGCATAAGCTTTTGTCGGCTAATACCCACTTCGTCAGATGCAAGCAGTGGAAGTGTCCAGGGGCAGGTATAGATAAGTAGGCAAGAACCAGTAGGAGGTAACAAGGTTAGTCCAATCAGCCTGAACCAGCTTGTTATCTCAAATCAGGGAGGATGAGGTATTCCTCTAGCAACTGAACTGGAGGTGTGAACTCCGAGAGAGGAGAAGCTGTTTTTGTAATTAGCAAGCCATTCAAGATCTTTGTTCAATCCCAGATTGATTGTGTCAAATTTACAAATGAATTGCAGCTCTGCAGTTTCTCTTTGTAGTCTGGTCTTGAAGATTTTTGCTGCAATATGGTGACTTTTAAATCTGTAATTATGTGTCCAGGCAGGTTGACGTGTTCTCCTACAGGTTTTTGTATATTGCCATTCCTGATATCTGATTTGTGTCCATTTATCCTTTTTCGTAGGGACTGTCCAGTTTGGCTGATTTACATAGCAGAGGGACGTTGGTAGCATATAATGGCATATATGACATTGGTAGATGTGCAGGTGAATGAACCAGTGATGGTGTGGCTGATCTGGTTAAGTCCTGCGATGGTGTTGCTGGTGTAGATATGTGGGCAGAGTTGGCATCGAGGTTTGTTGCGTGGATTGGTTCCTGAGTTGGAGTTATTATGGCACAGTGTGCTGTTGTTGGTGAGAATCTGTTTAAGGTTGGCGGGTGGTCTGTGTGCCAGGACTGGCCTTCCTCCCAAGGCCTGTGAAAGTGAGGGATTATTGTCCAGGATGGGTTGTAGATCACTGATAATGCATTGGAAAGGTTTTAGCTGAGGACTGTAGGTGATGGCCAGTGGTGTTCTGTTGTTTTCTTTCTTGGGCTTGTCTTGCAGCAGCAGGCTTCTGGGTACACGTCTGGCTCTGTTGATCTATGTCCTTATTTCCTTGTGCGGGTATTGTAGTTTTGAGAAAGCTTGGTGAAGATCTTGTAGGTGTTGGTCTCTGTCTGAGGGGTTGGAGCAAATACGATTGTACCTCAGTGCTTGGCTGTAGACAATGGATTGTGTGGTATGTCCGGGATGGAAGCTGGTGGCATGATGGTAGGCACAGCTGTCGGTAGGTTTTCGGTATAGGGTGGTGTTGATGTGGCCATCATTAATTTGCACCATGGTGTCTAGGAAGTGAACTTCCTGTGTGGACTGGTCCAGACTGAGGTGGATGGTGGGGTGGAAGCTGTTGAAATCATGGTGGAATTCTTCCAGTTTCTTTCCCATGAGTCCAGATGATGAAGATGTCATCAATGTAGCGTAGATAGAAAAGGGGTGTGAGTGGACAAGAGTTGAGGAAGCATTGTTCCAGGTCAGCCACAAAGATGTTGGCATACTGTGGGGCCATGCGGATGCCCATAGCAGCGCCACTGGTCTGAAGGTATATATAGTCACCAAATTTGAAATAATTGTGTGTGAGTGTCACGGGGCGGCACAGGCTTCCTTCCCCTTGTCCCTGTGCCCCGTGCTTAGGCTGGTCAAAGAAAGGCTTGTAGACACCCCTCTGGTGCTTCACCAATGCTCTTTTATTTACAGTGCCTTCAAAGTCCCCACGTCCCCAACATCGGGCCCCTCACAGACCTCTCCCCAGGTCCTCTTGACCCTCGAGGCTTGTATCCCCCAGCAGAGACAGAGCTAGCTATCCCCTGTCCTCCTGCCTGGCTAGCCTCCCTGACTGCCCCTGAGTCAGGGCTTTTCTACTCCTTCCTGCTCCCTGCCCCAGCTGTGGTCAATCTCTCCAGCCAGGGGCTGTGAGCTAGCCTTCATTAAGGCTTCCAGCTGGGCTTCTTGCAGGCTGCTCCCTGCCTCGGCCCCTGGCCCTGCTTAGCTTAGCCCTGGCTTAGCTTGCAGGGGCAGCGCATTCTCAGGGTTTTTACCCTTGCCCTGCCACAGTGAGGATAAAGTCACAGAGCTCAGCAACCACTTGTGCTGTGGCATCATTGGGGATACTATTCCAGACAGCTTGTATTCCATCTTTGTGTGGGATGTTTGTGTAGAGAGCCTCTACATCCATGGTGGCTAGGATGGTGTTTTCTGGAAGGTCACCAATGCATTGTAGTTTTCTCAGGAAGTCGGTGGTATCACGGAGATAGCTGAGAGTGCTGGTGGCATAGGGTCTGAGTAGAGAGTCCACATATCCAGACAGTCCTTCAGTGAGAGTGCCAATGCCCGAGATGATGGGGTGTCCAGGATTTCCAGGTTTGTGGATCTTGGGTAGTAGACAGAATAACCCCGGTCAGGGCTCTAAGGGTATGTTAATTGTTCCTGTGTTAGTGCAGGGAGAGTCCTGAGTAGATGGTGCAGTTTCTTAGTATATTCCTCAGTAGGATCGGAGGGAAGTGGCCTGTAGAAATTGGTATTGGAGAGTTGTCTGGTAGCCTCCTTTTGGTAGTCTGACCTTTCCATGATGACAACAGCACCTCCTTTATCAGCCTCTTTGATTATGATGTCAGGGTTGTTTCTGAGGCTGTGGGTAGCATTGCGTTCTGCACGACTTAGGTTGTGAGGCAGGCGATGTTGTTTTTCCACAATTTCTGCCTGTGCACGTTGGCGGAAGCATTCTATGTATAGGTCCAGACTGTCATTTCGACCCTCAGGAGGAGTCCATGTGGAGTTCTTCTTCTTGTGCTGCTGGTGGGATGGTGTCTGTGTATCAGTGCGCTGTTCCATGTTGTCTTGAAAGTATTCTTTGAGTCGGAGACGGCGAAAGTAGGCTTCCAAATCACCACAGAATTGTATCATGTTTTTGTGGGTGGTGGGGCAGAATGAGAGTCCTCGAGATAGGACAGACTCTTCTTCTGGGCTGAGTGTGTAGCTGGATAGATTGACGATATTGCTGGGTGAGTTAGGGGTACCACTGTTGTGGCCTCATTGTGGTAGGTAGGATTTTAGATAGTTTGCAGTCCTTTTTCTTTTGTAGAGAGGTGAAGTGTGTGATCAGCTACACCATCGCTGGTTCATTCACCTGCACATCTACCAATGTCGTATATGCCACCAATGTCCCTCTGCTATGTACATTGGCCAAACTGGACAGTCCCTACGAAAAAGGATAAATGGACACAAATCAGATATCAGGAATGGCAATATACAAAAACCTGTAGGAGAACACTTCAACCTGCCTGGACACACAATTACAGATTTAAATGTCACCATACTGCAGCAAAAAAACTTCAAGACCATACTGCAAAGAGAAACTGCAGAGCTGCAATTCATTTGTAAATTTGACACAATCAATCTGGGATTGAACAAAGATCTTGAATGGCTTGCTAATTACAAAAACAGCTTCTCCTCTCTCGGAGTTCACACCTCCAGTTCAGTTGCTAGAGGAATACCTCATCCTCCCTGATTTGAGATAACAAGCTGGTTCAGGCTGATTGGACTAACCTTGTTACCTCCTACCTGGTTCTTGCCTACTTATCTATACCTGCCCCTGGACACTTCCACTGCTTGCATCCGACGAAGTGGGTATTAGCCCACAAAAGCTTATGCTTCAATACTTTAGTTAGTCTTTAAGGTGCCACAGGACTCTTTGTTACCTCTGCTATTCCAGACTAACACGACTATCTCTCTGATTCTTGACTTCATTGTTGGGAAATGCTACATTTTTAAACCAGTTTAAGACATGGTATTCAGGACTGAATGATGAAATAAGGAGCGTTTTCAGGTAGGTGTCAGTGTAGGTGAAAGCAGAATGAACCCTGGAGATCATTAGAAACTTTATCCAGAAGGGTGGAGGAACAATGGGAAATGGGAGATATCAAAGAAGCTAATTGAGTGCTTCTAAAAAGAGGCCCTTTTGGGGAGATATGATTTTACCTGTGTATATAGTGCTCCTTGTTAAATAATATCATCTTAAGTCCTAGTTAGTGTCCTATTTTGTAGCAAGTACCATGGCTTGTTGTTAGTGATAGAACAAGTCACAGAAAAGCTCAATATTAGATTAGTGGAGTACAGACTGACTGACTCTTAGCTTGCCTGTGGACCAATCACTAGAAGGAAAGAACTTGTCACATATTTAAGCTAATGAGTTTGTTTCTTTAGCTCAACTGGGTAGGGGCTTCTGCTTTTGGCCCCTTTGAAGTAAATCACAAAACTCACATTGACTAGAGTGGAACCATATTTTCATCCACGGTGTTTGTTTATAAGTGGCATGGCTCTATCACATTTTCTTTTATGAATCCCACACTAATAAACCACTATTTCTTTGTTACTTTTTTCTACTCATCTTTGTACATGCAAAAAGGGCCTTAATGATATAATCTTTTTGTTGGCTTGATATAATATACCAAGTACTTCCCAAACATTGTAAGTAGCTTTTGTTATTCCTCTTGTCAAGGATCATTCTATTTAGAGCATTTAATTTATGCAGTACTTCTTTATAAACCATAGGCTATCTCAGGAGTGGGCAAACGTTTTGGCCTGAGGGCCACACTGGGGTTAAAAATTGTGCAGAGGGCCGGGTAGGGAAGGCTGTGCCTCTCCAAACAGCCTGACCCTGCTCCTTATGTAACCGCCCCCTGACTGCCCCCCTCAGAAGGACCCCACCCCCTATCCAAGCCCCCCCTGTTCTTTCCCCCCTGGCTACCCCCTCCCAAGAGCCCCACATGCTAACCACCACCCACCGGGAACCCACTACCTAAACCCCCCCTTCTTACCTTACTCAGTGGGGTACTCCAGCCCAAGCGCTGGGCCCTGCAGATCCCCGCCCTTGACCCGTCCCCCATCCCGGGAGCGCGGGGCCCTGCAGCATGCCATGCTGGGCCCAGCTCCCGACCAGGGAGGGCAGGGCTCCGTGGCTCCCCACGTTCGGCTGGCCCCCCGCTGGGGAGCTCTCGGCCTGGCCCCTGGGCCACTGACACCGCGCCCCTGGCCTGAGCCCGCGGGCCGTAGTTTGCCCACCCCTGGGCTATCTCCTCCCATTTGTAAATGGCAGGTTATGCTCTGCCACCATTGATACAAAATCACTTCTGTTTCATGACATTTTGCTGTTTTTTTCCTGTGAAGAAAACCAAGTGTGACACTTCCTCCCACAGCATTTCACATTTAGTTCTGGATGAGCTTTCCATATCACTGTGGTGATCTGTGTCATGCCCCACTCCATGGGTAACTGTAAAATTATCCCCACACTTCTTTCATGAACACCCAACTGAGGTTGCATTGCTTTTTTCCCTCCTAGCTAGTCAAGAATGCACATTCTGTGGTGTTGTAAAGTAATGCATGGTGGTCTTTCCCTTTCTGGTGATTTATGACCATATCTTATGGCTCCTCTTTATCAAGCCTATTCCTCAGGAAAAAAAAAAAAGAAAAATGAATATCCAGGTGCATTAAAAATTATATTACAAAGTGATAGTATAACATGTGAATGGTGCCATAAAAGTTAAATTTTTAGGCTAATTTGCTAAATTAAAATATAATAAAGTTTTAAAGACATTTTAAATATTGAGTAACATTTTGTTTAAAATGTACACACTTACTTTTAAACAAAATTATTCAATTTGAAATTGTTTGTAATGCTATAGAACTATTTAGTTGTTTACAAAAATAGAATTAATGTTCAATATCATGTATCATGCAGAACTAACAACTGTGGTTTGTAAATCAGCTTTTGTACTGAATGACTGGAGGATAGATAATGTTATGCCAATTTTTAAAAAGGGCTCCAGAGGTGATGCTGGCAATTACAGGTCAGTATGAATGACTGCAGTACCGGGCAAACTGGTTGAAATTATATTAAAGAACAGAATTGTGAGACATTTAAATGAACATAATTTGTTCGGAAAGAGTCAACATGTTTTTTGTAAAGGGAAATCATGCCTCACCAATCAACTAGAATTCTTTGAGGGGGTCAACAAGCATGTGGACAAGGGGGATCCCATGGATATAGTGTACTTATATTTTCAGAAAGCCTCTGACAAGGTCCACCACCAAAGGCTCTTAAGCAAAGTAAGATGTCATGGGACAAGAGGGAAGGTTCTCTCATGGATTGATAACTGGTTAAAAGTTGGGGGGGGGGGGGAAAGGGTAGGAATAAACTGTCAGTTTTCAGAATGGAGATAGGTAAATAGAGGTGTCTCCCAGGAGTCTATACTGTGGTCTGTATTGTTCAACATATTTATAAATGATCTGGGGAAAAGGGTAAACCGTGAGGTGGCAAAATTTGTAGCTAGTACAAAACTACTCAAGAAAGTTAAGTCCAAAGCAGACTGTGAAGAGCTACAAAGCAATCCTACAAAACTGGGTGGCTGGCCAACAAAATGGCAGATGAAATTCAGTATTGATAAATGCAAAGTAATGCACCTTGGAAAACATAATCCCAGTTCTACATATAAAATGATGGTATTTATATTAGCTATTACCACTGAGAGAGATCTTAGAGTCGTGAATAGTTCTCTGAAAACATCCACTCAATGTGTAATGGCAGTCAATAAAGTGAACAGACTGTTGGGAATCATTAAGAAAGGGATAGATAAGACAGAAAATATCTTATTGCATCTCTATAATTCTATGGTACGCCCACACTGTGAATACTGCATGCAGGTGTCGTTGCCTCATCTTGAAAAGATTTATTGGAATTGGAAAAGGTTCAGAAAAGGGCAACAAAAATGATTAGGGTATGGAACAGCTTCAGTTTGAGGAAAGATTAATAAAATTGGGACTTCTCAGCTTGGAAGAGAGATGACTAAGGTGGGGATCTGATAGAGGTCTATAGAAGCATAATGGATGTGGTGACAGTAAATGTGGTGACAGTAAATAAGGAAGTGTTTTTTACTTCTTCTCATAACACAAGACCCAGGGGTCATCAAATAAAATTAATAGGCAGTAGGTTTCAAACAAAAAAAAAAAAAAGGAAATGTTTCTTCATACAATGCACAGTCAACCTGTGGAACTCTTTGCCAGAGGATATTGTGAAGTCCAAGACTATAACAGGGTTCAAAAAAGTACTAGATAAATTCATGGAGGAGGACCATCAATGACTGCTACTCAGCATGGGCAAGTATGGTGTCCCTAGTCCCTGTTTGCCAGAAGATGAGAATAGGCAACAGGGGATGGATCACTTGATGATTACCTGTTCTGTTCATTCCCTTTGGGGCATCTGCCACTGGTCACTGTCAGCTTTGGTCTGACCCAGTATGGGCATTCTTATGTTCTTATATGTATTCTTTTTTAAACCAACACAGGTCTATTTTATTTATAGAATTAAATCTATTAAGAAATACATATATAGCAGGGATCGGCAACGTTTGGCACACAGCCCACCAGGGTAAGCCCCCAGGCAGGTTGGGCAAGGCCGGTTTGTTTACCTGCCATGTCCGTGGTTCAGCTAATCGCTGCTCCCACTGGCCACGGTTCACCATTGCAGGCCAATGGGGGCTGTGGGTAGCAGCACAGGCCTAGGGATGTGATGGCCATGGCCTCCTGCAGCCCCTACTGGCCTGCAGTGGTGAACCATAGCCAGTGAGAGCTGCGATCCGCTGAACCTGCAGCAGTTAAACTGGCCTAGCCCACCAGGGGGCTTACCCTAGCCGGCCGCGTGCCAAACATTGCTGATCCCTGGCATATAGCATGAATTGGGAGAAAACATTTAAAAGTAAACATTGGCAAAATTACAAAAGTCAAAATTAGTAACCATCATTTCTGATAAACGTAACTGCACTATTGACCTGCAATATAGAAAGAACTTAGATCTATATTTATAAACTAGAAAGTGATTTGGAATAATACTAAGCATCACTACTAACATACATGAATTAATTTATACAGATGTTTATAATTATCAATATCAAATTCCCATTTTCACACTGATAGACTATTATCCACAAGTAATAAAATATTTCCATAGATCTCACATATTAATTCTACCTTATTTAACCTGCAAAGATTCAAGAGGACTGAAGGACAGCAATGAGACAAATATTAATTTTGAAGGTCTTGAATTATAAATAGGCCACAGCAGGTCTTGTCCAAATGTAAGTAGTTACATCATCTTCTCCTCATTATGCTACCTAGCAATTATACAAACTTGTTTGTACTGTTGTTCTGTAATCAAAATACTCCTATAAAACATAGCTTACCAATTATCCATGATAGGGTGGAGATGGTCTTCTGAAATTTACTATAAACAAGAGTTAAACTATAAGTAACCCTTGTGGACTGGATTGTAATTATGACGGTCAGGGCTGTAGTTCTCTCATTGTCAATCACTGCAATGGAACAGTAATTGCTCCTCCAGGATTCTTGCAAAGGAAGATGTATCACAGACTGATGGAAAATCAACTACAGGCTGCCCAGGCACTGTACAGCTGTGGAAGATGGATGTATAGTTTGTAGTTTAAAGTGGAATGTGGAAATTTAAGAAGGCCCCATATTTATTTGCTCTGTGTGTGTGCACGCGTGTGCAAGAGAGAGACAGAGAGAGACAGCGAGAGAGAGGAATTGGGTAACAGAGAGTCTGCTCCTGTCTGAGGCTAACAAAAATTCTAAGAAAACCCTTATAGGGTTTTAGTTCAGGCCCCAAGCAGAAGTTGGACAGTACTAGGCTGGTAGCCAAAGAGAATTTCTTAAAACACAGAACCAAAGAAAAAGAATGTTTCAGTTGAAAAAAATTCTAATTTAAAATATTTCAGAGCTTTCCCAGATAATCTAGGACTCTGCAAGATATCCATGAAAGCAAACTCCTAAACCCCTGCAGTGTCCTACTGAACTCATGGGAGCTTAGTGTTGACATAGGGACCTGCTCAAAAGGTTCTCTTTGCAGGACTGGCACCTAGCTTCTTTCCACTGAAGCAACAAAACTTCTCTAGCCAGCTGCACAAAGTAGGCAGTAACATAAAGTTACCTCAACAGCTGATGATGTAGTAGAGCATTGGTGTGGTGCTCAGGGGGGTTGGATTCTATTTCCTGCTCAGCCATAGATTTCCCATGTGACTGTAGACAAATCCCTTAATCTGTGCTTCAGGTGCCTCCTCTCAAAAATGAGGGTAAGTTTTTCTTCCTCATATAGGTATTGTAAAGATAAATTAATTAAGGTTTGTAAACTGTCCTTTAAATCAACCTCCGTACCCAATGACTGGAAGATAGCTAATGTAACTCCAATATTTTAAAGAGGCTCTGTAGGTGATCCCGGCAATTACAGACCAGTAAGTCTAATGTCCATACCGGGCAAATTAGTTGGGAACAATAGTAAAGAATAAAATTTTCAGGGACATAGATGAACATAAATTGTTGGGCAAAAGTCAACATGGTTTCTGTAAAGGGAAACCATGTCTTACTAATCCATTAGAGTTATTTGAAGGGGTCAACAAACATGTGGACCAGGGGGATCCAGTGGACATAGTGGACTTAGATTTTTAGAAAGCCTTTGACAAGGTCCCTCACCAAATGCTCTTATGTAAATTAAATTCTCATGGGATAAGAGGGAAGATCCTTTCACAGATTGAGAACTGGTTAAATGACAGGGAACAAAGAGTAGGAATAAATGGTAAATTTTCAGAACGGCGAGGGGTAACTAGTGGTGTTCCCCAAGGGTCAATCCTAGGACCAATCCTATTCAATTTATTCATAAATGATTTGGAGAAAGGGGTAAACATGAGGTGTCAAAGTTTGCAGATGATATTAAACTGCTCAAGATAGTTAAGATGAAAGCAGACTATGAAGAACTTCAAAAAGATCTCACAAAACAAAGTTACTGGTCAACCAAATGGCAAATGAAATGTAATGTGGATAAATGTAAAGTAATACACATTGGAAAAAATAACCCCAAGTATACATACAACATGATGGGGGCTAATTTAGCTACAACTTATCAGGAAAAAGATCTTGGAGTCATCATGGATAGTTCTCTAAAGTCATCCATGCAGTGTGCAGCAGCAATCAAAAAAGCAAACAGGATGTTAGGAATCATTAAAAAAAGGATAGAGACTAAGATGGAGAATATCTTATTGCCCTTATATAAATCCATTGTACGTCCACATATGGAATACTGTGTATAGATATGGTCTCCTCATCTCAAAAAGGATATACTGGATTAGAAAAGGTTCAGAGAAGGGCAACTAAAATTATTAGGGATTTGAAACAGGTCCCATATGAGGAGAGATTAGAGTCTAGGACTTCTTAGCCTGGAAAAGAGGAGACTGGGGGGGGGGGGTATGATAGTGGTATATAAGTGGTGTGGAGAAAGTGAATAAGGAAAAGTTATTTACTTGTTCCCCTAATATAAGAACTAGGGGCCACCAAATGAAATTAATGGATAGCAGGTTTAAAACAAATAAAAGGAAGTTCTTCTTCACACAATGCACAGTCAACCTATGGAACTCCTTGCCTGATGAGGTTGTGAAGACTTGAACTATAATAGGATTTAAAAGATACTTGGAGAAATTCAGGGAGGTTAAGTCCATTAATGGCTATTAGCCAGGATGGGTATGGAAGGCTGACCCTGGCCTCTGTTTGTCAGAGGGGGGTGATGGATGGCAGGAGGGAGATCTCTTGATCATTTCCTGTTAGGTTCACTCCCTTCAGGGCACCTGGAATTGGCCACTGTTGGTAGACAGGATATTGGAGTGGATGGACTTTTGGTCTGACCCAGTACAGACATTCTTATGTTCTTATGTTTGTGAAAAGCTCAGGTGTTTCAGTGATTTGGGGCCATTTTGGAACCTGTCTTAACTATCCCAGGACAAGTCCCAGCCATTTATAAAAGGTAAGATGTAGTAAAGGTTGGTAAATTGAGTAGATAGATCCTCTGAGGGAGAATATTACTACAAAGGAGCAGGACAGATGAGCAGAGGAAAGACGACTGACAGCTCATAAGAGAAGGTGGTTCTGGATCTCTGGGATCAACAGTCTACTGTTTTATAACTAGCATAACTAAGTTAGCTGCATCTTCCCAACTGGAGAAACTATACAAGAGTATCAGGGTGCAGGCAATCTAAAACTGTCAAGCTGCCTGCTTATTTTCTACCATGTGCAACTGCTGGAGACGATTGGTGCTTTTGTGAAAGGCAAAAGAGGAACAGGTTAAAGAAAGCAATTTTTCATTGGTAACCGAAATAAATGTAATGAAACATCCTAGCACACGTACACATAGTTACAGGGAATAATATTTGAAAACTTCCATAATCAAACAGTTTGTTCCTGAGTCTGTATGTGCCCATCTCCACAGTTAGGAGAGTGACAGGACCCAGTCATGCCATGGTTCTCTCTTAACCTTGTTAAGATGTACTCCCCATTTGTAATTGCAGACCAGACCTTCACCAGGGTATATACCTGGCTAAAGGGTATGTAAAGCCCATCTGCCTAACATCCTAGCACCATGGTTTATTCTTTCCTGAAGAACTATCATAGTCAATGTCATTCCTGGTGAACAGTTGCATATATATATATGAGCTTCAACCCAATCACCGAGAGATAGTTGGTCCAAACTATATTACAAATGTTAATCATCTGCTAAATGAGTCTGCTGGTTTAACTGTTGCAATGGGCTCTCCTGAATTCATGATTAAACCAAGTCAAAATGTTTTAATTAAAATAAAATTTCAAAAGTTGCCCTGATGCCATTTTTACAAGAAGCGCTACCAGTGATATGTGCAGAACAGATGATTTAAGGGAAGATAGAGCTTTTGTAATTTTGTAAGCATACATGAATGGCTCCCCTTCCGTTTCAAGTTTATCATGATTATTTTGGAAAAAAAGGGGGAAAAAACATTAATGAAGTTGAATATAGAGAATTTTATTTTAATCTATGTTTATATCTGCATAAAAGCACTTTGTGGAACACATTTTATAATAGTTTTTCTTTTATGAAGTTTGTCACAGAATCCATTCAAAATCATGTGGAGCATTTAGTATATTTTCACAGCAGGTAGAGCAAAACCACAGCTCATGCCCAGACACGTTATTGTTTGGATGGGTTTTACTTTTGTAGTCTCACTCTGCTGGAATGAACTGCATATGTATGTCTTTGTACATGCTGTAGACAAATTAGGTTTGAATATCTAATTTCATTTTCTTTAATATATGGCTCTCTCTTTCAAATGGATTGATCTGAAATTAATGGAAGGATATGTAATCTGTTATAGGCAAGTGATCAGCTACTGAAATGGGGAAAAAAGTAGTATACACTCATGCATATCTTGCACATTACTCGAAGTCAAACATTCAACAAAATGGGATGAGAGGGATATCAATCACCTGCATAATCTCCCAAGAAAAAAAGTAAAAGTTCTTCCTGGGAATAACTTTATGGGGTAACTACAAATTAATTTGGCCCCAGAATAACACTAATGGAAAACTGTGTTCTTCAAGTGAGAAATGTAGGCCCAGAGTTTGATTCAAATTAAGGGAAACATACAGATGATCTGTTTCAGTCACAGTTCTGTTTCTGTGCGGGCTGAAAGTATGGAAAGTTTGTCCTAAGAAAAACTTGATTGCAGTTTGTGTATGTAGGCTTCTGTAGTGCTTCTTTCCTTTTAATTTATCCATATCTGTTCAAAACTGGTGTCCCTCTCAACAGGACTGCTCACTTGAATAAAATTAAGTATGTACGTAAATACAGGATGGGGGCTATATTCTGCTATACATCCTGTACATAAAGATAACTAGCATCATTTAATCCTACATTTAGTGTTAATTGGCTGCTCTCATGAAAAGTCAAGAGCCTATTCTTGAGTTCAGAGTTTTCTGATATCACAGAAATTGTGGCAATATCCCAATTTTAAGTTTACATGCTTTCCCTCAGTACCCACTTCCCCAGTAAAAGCCATGGATGTGAAACGTCATAGTCTAAATGGTAAATTGGTTATTAAATTGAATCTAGCATTTTTGAAAAGGAAGGCATAGTTTTGTTTGATAGGCAAAATAAGAGTTTGAGCTTTAAAGCAATTGTAACATAGTGGATTAAAGACTCTCAGTATAATTAGATAAACAAAGACTCCCTAACATCTGTTCTCAATAGTGTACTTAAAAGACAGCCACTTCTTGTTTGGGGATAGCTGAAGCTATATTGCCATCCATTATGCAAGACCATTACATGGTCCTCACTTCACTTTGACTGCACCCATCTGGCAAAGCTGCTTTGACCCATGTGTCTCTTCCTGCTGTCTTTTAAGAAAATTTGCTTCTCGTGTTCTTTATTTCTGCTTGCTGTACGGAATCTTTTGTAGAATAGGACAAGAAGAGATATACAAGGGAAAATAAAATCATGTTTGTCATCATCTTCTGTACCGTTTCTTATATGATCATTGGTCGTCTACACATGCTCATTTATATATTTCCTGTAATTCTCTTTGCTTTTAATTTGCTTTTTAAATGATTGAAGTGGAGGGGATAGAACATGGCTCTTAACCACTCTGTCTTTTTGTCTCTTGCTTCCTGACAGGTAGAATTATGTTTATATTATGGAAGCTTGTTTTGTTGTGTGGCTGAAATGAGAAGATTCTGATTATATATCCATAATTATTTTATTTCCTTATTAAAAAGAAAATAACACTCCTATATGTTCTGGAAATCTGAAGACAAATTTACAGACTAAGAGTGCAAAGGGATGCAAATTAGCAATACTAATTATACTATTTAATGCTTTTGTATGAGCTCTCCAGTTACTCTAAAACTGTGAAGATACACAACCACCCTGTGAAAGTTTATAATATACATAAACCACACAGTGCCTTTACTGTAGCGGTTTAGGATTTGAATGTGTGTTTTTGATATATACACTGGTTATTTAACAAACAGACACAAACAAGGAAAGCCAACTTCACTACTTTTAAGACATCAAGCCTTATACCTAACCTCCCCATAGTCCCCATGCAGCAGACCACTCACAGTTGCCATCCTCAGAGAGTGCACTGATCAGAGGGAACTTGTATTCAGCCTGACTTAGTTATTCAGACTTGCAAGCTTTATTGGCCAATTGTAGGTAGGATGTCTTCTCCCAGACAGCAAACAGTAGGGGAAAAATAAAAGAATTGGAGGCGCAGGATGACATAAGAGGCGGGGATCTGGGGAGAGACATCAAACACACAGCTACAGAAGTTGGAGATCTAAATCTTGTATTTCGATTAAGACTATGGCTTCAGTTTACCTTAATCCAGCTCTCTAAAGAGATCTATTTTCCCATGTCCTAAGCATTTACAAAAATAACTCTGACTTTATAATTGCAGTGTACTTCCTCTTGTCAGCGAGAGCAGAAGGAGAGAGCAAATATGCAAGAAATAGAGAGATAATGTCATTAAATAGTCTCAAAACCATGATTTAAGCAAACTCTCATACAGGCCCCCAAAGTTTTAGGATTTGTCTACACAGGGAAATTAATTTGGATTAAGGTAGGGTGTGAATTTAAAGGAGAATACATATTCCAGATTAACTCTGTGAAGGAATGGATTTATTCTAGAATGAGTGCTTTATTCTAAAGTATCTTAATCCACAACTGAAATGGATTATGCTAATTTGGATTAAGAGCATCCCAACACAGAGTTAACTCCCCTTGAAGAGAAGTCGTAAAGAAAGATTATTTTCTCTTTCTGAGGAGAATTGGCAGAGTGTGGTTGTATGTCAAAGGTCAAGAGAGGAAAAGGAAATCTATTTTATCACCCTTGGGGGTTCTTAATAAATTAGGTATAGATACATGAATAGAAGAGACTCTTTACTTGCCAATATTGCCAACCCAAAACATTCAATGATCATGATATTTTAAGAAATAATAAAGATTGGGTTCTTTTATTTGCCTTCTAATCGTTCATTCTTTCCAAGTGTTGCTTGGCAGCCATGAGACCTATAAATTGACTTAGAGCCTCTCATTTCCCCTTCCACCCCTAAATCCAAGCATATGATTTTTTTCCCTGTAATTACATGACTTCAGGACCTAGAGCTTTAAGAAAAACACCAAATATCAGAAGAGTGGGCAACACCAGGTTTCCCTTAGCTCACTACTTTCCTCTTAAGATCTGTTCCTATCTATCTCCTGTATATCCAGCGTGGAGTTAATGAGCTACCTTCTAGAGAATGAGTCAGCAAAACTTCAGCAGCTTTGTTCATTTTTAGCACCTCTGAACAGAGTGGGTTGAGTTGACACTGCAGTCTTGAAACCCTATACGCCTGGCTGTTCTAAGGTAAACATAAAGGCATGAAGAAAGAAAGAAAAATGTGAACAGCCATTGTTAAACTATAATATGATAACCATGCATGCTAGAGGTGTGTTTTCCTGAAGATGGTCATGTGCAGTGCTGTGAAGGACGCATAGGTTGGCAATAATTCCAGGGGAACTCTATTGTGAATGATCCGGCTTGCTACTGTGTGGACAATGCTTGAGATTGTCATTGTGAGTCTTGTGCTAATAAGTTTGTTTGTTTTCAAAAGAGTTTTGGGATCTCAGAGCCAATGAAATCAGCCTAGAGTGATGTTAGTAGAGGTTTCCCTTCTTCTCCTCTTCCCCCTCTCACCTCAGGAACAGAATATGAAGCAGGGGCCCTCCCCTGCCCTCATGCTAAAGAAATGGGCAACATCATGATGACCCTAGTCACCAGTGTATCTGGTAAGGCAAATAAGCTGAACGTGCTGCACTTTTTTGTCCTCCTCTTCCCTGAAAACTCTGCTGGGATAGTGGTGTTGTCTTTCTCTCTCCTAGCCCCACTGCCAAAGCAACAGATATAGCAATTAATACTTCATTAAGATGCAGTGTGGTATAGCCAATCTTACATGTTCAAATATCATGAGTCATATTTCTAAAAAAAAATAATCACAAGACTGTCTTAAAAATAGTGAGATTAAAAATGGAGTTGTCTGATTTCTGAGCCATTATGGTGCACTGGGGTCACATATTCAAACTTTTCTCCAACTCAAGGGCTGGGTACATAGATTAAAAGAAATGAAAGCTGATATTTTTCTGAAATAACATGATTCCAGGACTCAGGGCTTTCAACAACCCATCAAGATTTATGATAAGTTAGCAACCTTGCAATTCACCACTCACAGAGTCATTGTTCTGGTTGTTTTCAGCCTTGCATATAGACATCCTGGCTTCAGTTATGGGTCATGAAGGCTAGAAGACTGCTTTCACTTTTAAACAGAAGCTTAGATTCTGATGTCATCATGATTCCAGGATCTGGGGCCACAGGCCTGGGGCTATAGTGCCTGTGCCTTAATCCAGCCTTCCATGATCTCCGGTGTTCCGACAGAAATCTTGCCAACCTTTACCATTATTCATAATAGTTCAAACTTCCATTAATTTCAATAGGGCTGAAGCCACAAGCCCCCCTCAGTCAAGATGGCAACCATTCCCAACAACCTCAGCTGGCAGTAAGGCAGTCCCTAGTAGAAATGGCTGCCACTTTCCATTTTTTCTAACAGAACTGAAGATAAGCTGCCTTCACGGAAGATAGCTACCACCTGTGCTACATGTCTAGAAACTGGGCAGAAAACTGTTAAGGCCCTAAAGAGTAGGAAGGAGATTGAGCCCTGGGTCTACACTACTACAGTTACGTTCCTCTTCAACATAGACACTGATCTTATTTCTTGGCAACCAAAAGCCATAAATACCAGCCTTGATTTAACAGATCCTACCTGTCATCTGACAAAATGTCTGCAACTTGGTAATTAATGTGCAAAAGGATGAAAGACTACAGCATATCAAAGTTCATTTGTTTTCTGTTTACATGAAAATGTTACACCCTTTAGCCAGGCCATGAAAATATTTTTCCCAATCAAATTTTTCCTTTTTGAAGGTGGAAAAAAGGTTGGTAAACCCATAATATTTTCTTGTTTATGAAGCCCATGTTCATTTTTTTAAATGTTTACTTTCCTCTCTGGTTATATTAGCTGTTCATGATTGTCTCTGCTAATCAAAGCACAATTATTTATTTGAACAAATGAGCAAAACTTCCAGTTCATAGTCATATGTTGCATTGGCATTGCACCATGTTCCCATTAAAATGTGATATCTTCAGGGAAATTGTGGCTATCATTGCTTTGTCATTCTAAGGACATTGATTTTTTTATTTATATAGATCTACAGTACATGGTTTGTGGCTCACTGGCTTACTATTAAATGATCATGCAGAAATAACTAAATGCCAAGCTAGAGACAAATTTAAGCTACAGGGCATACTTAAGTAGATGCTGGACATTTCTGGACTCTGTTTATTTCAAGCAGTCAGAATGTGATAATCTTTCCCTGTGTAGTCTTTTAGGAAAATCAGAATAGTTTGGCTGAAAGATCTTGTCTTTACTGATCCAGCTTTGGCAATATATTTTGGGACAATGACATTCTTAAATATGAACAGACATCATATGTTTAGGTATGTGTATTATTTCTTTAAGAATATTAAAAAAATATTAAGTCAGAGATGGTGACTACTATATATTAGTCTGAAAGTTTGTTTTCCCATAATGCTTTAAGGTCATAAAGAAGGGAGAATAAGATTATACAATACAACAGTTTTTCTATATGAGAAACAGATTACTAATACTGCTGAGAACTTACCTTTCCTGCTGTTTACTCTTTCAAAAAAAATATCAAAGGCTTGTAGTTTTCCATCTAATAAATATTTGAGACAATGCTGTGAATAATTAGCACAGCAAAGATTAAATGGTATTTAAAAGGCACAAGTTGAACTAAAGCATTAGTGAAGTGCAGTTAAATCTTGAACATTTATACACTATAAAGCAGGAAATCAGACAATAGAGATTAATACTCTGTGTGCCTACTGTATTGTGCACAGCCCTTAACATTCTGAACTTGGACTGTGGCAGTCGTTATCTCTAGCAGGTTTCGTGGTGATTTTCAAGCCCAGCTTTACCTACCCAAGTGGCAGTGACACCAGCTTTCAGTGAAGCCTTATTACTCTTAAAAGAGCAATTTGGTTGGTTGCACGGCTATTAGGATCAGACACTCAGGCTTAAAGCTGTCAGTACAACTGATTCTCATCTTTTTTTTTCCACAATCCTGACATCTTCTTCTCTTTTCTGCTGGACACAGGCATTACTGTTTTTATCATTTTCAATCAAGCTCATGCTGAAAGCTGAGGAATATATTCCCACTGAAACCAAAGTGAGGAGCAGAAATTATTTTATAGCTACTATAGTAGCAGCAGGGCTGGCTGCATGTTGTGTGGGAGAAACTGGATCAGTGAGAAATGTGTGGCTTTCCTCAGGGCTACATCATTGAGATATTACTTCTACATTTAAGGATGGCAAAACAACTACTTGCTGTGATTTTTCAGTGATTAATGACTCCTCCTTAAGCAAACCGTGTGTGGAAAGTGGGAGAGAAAATGTAACAGATTTTATGAGAATAACTTGTGGAAATGTTATCATCAGTGAAATGGGGGGAAATTACTATGCTCGAACTTCTTTTCATTTTGATGTTGTTCTTCTCTGGACCAACTCTGAGCAAGCTAAGTAGGACCAAAAGCAAACACTGGAAGGGTGGTAAGTGATAAAAGTTTTTATAATGAATGTCAGGGTGAGATTTGAAAAGCCTGGGTTAACGTTGAGCTAAAGGAAACAAAGTTGTTTTGAATGCTTAAATTTTAGGTTGTCACTTGGATTTGAGACAGAATCTGAAAGCAAAGAAGGGAACTTAATGTGCTTGCTTGTTGGGTTGTTTATATAAAGAATTTATTTCCTAGAGGAATTATAGTTATTTACTATATAAATAGCAAAAGTTCACTTAAGGCCCTAGAATGTCAGGAATAGTTTTACATATAAAAATATATAGGTAAATTGCAGTATTTTCAAGATTGTGAGAATATTAAGATTGTTGTTTTCATTATGGAGACCTGGGGCCACATGCTTATAGCTTTTACTGTAAGTAACTGTGCTTGCTATCTGGAGGTTACATTATTTGAAAAAGCAAAAAAGAGGGGGGGAAATGAACTCAGCCTGTTTTGAGTGCAGAACTGTTAGTATATTTAGTGTAATGATTCGACAGACTTTTTTTGGAGAACATGTATGTTATAAAGTGCAGTGCCAGCATCAGTAATTGGCTGGCTGACTATATTGGTGTTGATGTGTTAATAAAGATAAATTGTATTAACTTTATTGAAAAGAAAGCTGCTGTGCTAAAAAAACACTTATGGTTTTTGAAGGCTGCAATCCATTTTCTTCAACTGATGGAAACTGCAAAGGAAATTTACCCTGTATATTTTGTGAACAGTTCACTAGATGTGCCATTTTGTGAAGTTCACTTTGTTTTGCTTCCCTTGCATGATATTTATTTATGGAAAATATAGGTTATCAAGGTCTGATAATCAAATGGCTCAGAGAGTACAAATGATGCTGCATAAATATTGGACTAAGGGACTATAGATGCTGAATAGGATGTTTTTTCCCTCCAGGTCTTTCTTGATATTGTTGATTGGATGCACCCTAGGAATTTTGTTTCTTACAAGTACTGCCACAGCATGATGTGTGTATCAGCTTTAATAGCACTTTCAGTTTTCCTCTTCTGTCAGTGTTGTGATCTGAGGTTAAAGAGTAGCATCAATATTAAAAAGAAGTTTTAATAATGTATCACAACATCTCAGTCGGAGAATTTGCCCCTCCCTCCCTCTCTCCTATAGTTCCCCTTTGTTGCATTGAAGCATTACAAATCTTCCACCTATTGTACCTTCAAGGGAAAAGTTCCAGCAGGCACTTAAGATGGGCTGCTAAGGCAAAGGTGGCCAGAACAGCATATCTGCAAATTATTTTCTGTTCCTGTAAATCCCATTATCACACTACTCGTATCTCACAGTGCTGTTACTGTCCTCTTTATTGCAAATTACAAACTGTTATTTACTCTGTGCTGCATGATCTCTTCTCAGAGGCATGTGATTAGGCAGATATGTTACTATCAACTTCTTGAACTTTCAAAAAAAAAATTTAGGGGCCAATCTCCTTTTTATTTTTATTACTTTAAATGAAACTGGCAAATGAGAAGTGCCCCAGTCCAATCTCTTAACCCTTACCCAAAGGAACCAGATCCTGAAAACTTAAATATTTACTGAAGAAGTTATGTGGCAGATTGAAAATAACCCCACACATGACTGTTGAATAATGATGTTATCTTGTTCTGTATGTTTTTATAAGAAAAAAAAACATAATGGTTTGAAGCAAAGTTGCTTAATAATTTCTTCTGAAAAGAGACAAAAACAAGGTTGTTTTGATCTCTAGCGAAAATAACAGCAAGTATGGTATATTTGCTGTATGGTGGTTTGTTTTAATTCAGAGTCTGCAGTATTGTTACTAATTAAAGAACTGTTTGTTTTGAAGGCTACATATACATTTAAGGAAAAGTTTTCAGTTTACCATCTGTTATAATGTGTGTGTTCTAGAGTATGTGTTGTTAATTCCAAAATAATGTTTAGCTTGTTAGAACAAAACCATAAAGTTGGTATCCATTTTTGTAAAGTAAGGGCAAGCAGTGAAAGTCAACCTCTGCTTATACTTTGACATCAGTATTTTGTTCAGCATTCATGTGGCACTAGAGATGCTCAGGGATTTTTCAGTGAAAAATGTTTTGTCAGAAAATGCTGCTCCCCTCCCCCCCCCCAAAAAAAAAAAAACACCCAACATTTTTCACCATAATTTATTGGTTTCCTTTAAACTTTCATTGGGAAGGTTTCTCAGGTCTATGATGGAATTATAGGGCTGTTCTTCACTGGGGGGGGGGGGGATCGGCTGTAGATACGCAATTTCAGCTACGTTAATAACTTAGCTGAAATCGGTGTATCTAGAACCGACTTACGTGCCGTCCTCATGGCGGCGGCAGTCGGCGGCGCACTCCCCCGTCAACTCCAGCTTGCGCCTTTTGGCGAGCTGGAGTTTCAGAGTCGACGGGGGCGCCGCTGGCGATCGATTTATCGTGTCTTGACGAGACGCGATAAATCAATCACCAAAAGATCGATCTCTCCCCAGCCTAGTGAAGACAAGCCCCTAGGGAGTGTCTGACTCAAGAGTAGCCTACTGGTTAGGACACTCGACTGGGCTTTGTGGACTATTTAAGTCTATGCTCTGAGAGGAAGCAGGATCTTGAACCTAGGTTCCCTGGACTACCAGTTGTTTTGGTGTGGATCACTCTCTTTTTGTTTTGTTTGTTTTTTCCACAAAAGTTTTTGAAATCTCTTGGTTTTGTTCCAGTGCGGAATGAAAACAAACTTAGAAACCTCAAAGTGTTTTTGTGGAATGGATTCTGGTTTTCTGGCCATCCGACCAGAAACTTTCATTGGTGGGGAATGGGATTTATGCACATAGACACTGTTATGCTTATAAGAAGCATGGGGGATCTTTTTCAGGGGAAAAGGCAATATGCCGCATTTATTGGAGATGCAAGAATTAGCATATGAATTCAGTCATATACACAGACACACACACAGTCCTGCCAGTCGATGTCATAGTTACCAGTGCAGAGTCTGGATCAATCTAGTGGCCAGCTCGGTTGATCATTGGTTGGTAGGAGCCGGGTTCTGTCAATCATGACATGATGCTCTGCGGAAGTCTTGGCAGGTTGAACCCAAAGTTTCAGGGCAAGGCACCCTGTTTATATAGTGATTTTCCATCATTGGGACCAATGAGTTTTGCACCCTCATGCTGCAATTAATTGTTGTTTGACAAGTGCTTGTTTTCTTAAATTGTTCTTATTTTTTATTGTTTTTTATTAAGTATCTCAGGGAGTTGTCCCATGCTGGTTTTGATCACAGCTATCTTGCCCCCATTAATAGGTACCTGTCTCATCTTTTGAGTCATTAATCTGCTCTCCTTTGACATTTCAGCAGGTGCATGTTGCAGTCTCCTGGCATCCTTACGTTTGTCCTTGGTTCCTTCCTAAAACATCTGGTCCAGTAATGGCCTTCACACTTATCTTCTAACACACACAATCCTCATTCAGGGTTGATTTACACAAAGCATTTGAACAGGAACATCAAATTGCCATGCCAAAGAAAACAATCATTGCATTCTTTTACTTATTTCAAAATGCAAAACCTATAGCAAAGTGGTGACCCTAAAGGTCTGTAACTGCCTTGAAATCAGCTCAGACACAATTCTAGTAATGCATCTTTACCAATGGCCCATTAGGCTGTTCCTTTCTGCTTTCAGAAAGGGTGGCTGGCAAAATATGGTCAAATCATACACCAATACATTTAATACATGCTACATTATTATTCTTTATCCTTCATTCTAAATTATACAAAATACAAACATAAAATACTACTACTACTACAACCTGATTAAATTTCTATTTTACCAGTGAAAGAGTGACCCTTCAACACTATTACTGGAGCTTATTGGAGAGTGGTCCTCAAAATATAAACTAGGATTTCCAAAGTACAGTATCTCAAGGGAATTAGGCACCCAGGCACCAATTCCTAACCACAGTGTCCATAAAATAAATATATATGATGCAGTATGTATACATCTGGTGAAATAAAGGGCATATCCTAAGCTAGGGTAAATCAGAAGAGCTCTGCTGAAGTTAGTGGCTACAGTGATTTTACTAGTAGAGGAACCGGCCCATACATTTGACTCTATCCTACAACTGTAATCGCAAGGTGGACTTTTGCATCCTCATGAAGCAGCATTGACTTCAATGGGGCTCTGTACACCATGGATTCATTTGTAGAAGTACATGTGACTTGAGTACTTTTGTAATAAATTGTCAGAAGTATAGTGATTAGAAAACTTTGGGGACCTTAATTAAAGTCAAATGAAAATCTCCAATAATATATTTTTTAAATTACACTTATTTTTTTTTACAGATTTTTCATATTCTCAAATAAAAAATAATATCTCCTGTTACAGGAGGATGGATAATATGGCAGTTTTCATTTTAGCTTTTCAGGCCAAGTGAAGACTATTGATTTTTGTAGAACTCACCAGCTGAGCCAAGGCTGAACTTTTCCACCAAAGTTTCAATCCCTGGTAAACCATTATTTAGAGACCTTGCTGAATAGTATTACAGAATTCTTTTTTCTCAGCAAAACATTTGTATATTTTAATCCTTTAGGGACTTACTGCTCTAAATGCTGAACACCCACAGTTCTCATTGAAATCAAAGGAGTTTTGGTGTTCAGCTTCTCTGAAAATCATTCCTATAATCAACAATGATTGAACCTAATGATGCTAAATAATAATCCAAATTTATTCCTAATTTAGTTCCTCTCAAATCAATAAACTTATGCAGGAGGTGAAATTGGCCCACTGCGTTGCTGGGAGAAATACAAGGAAAGCAAATTGTATTTTCAGCTTGGTTATATTTTGGTATCTTGGAAAACCTTTAAAAATGCATTGCAGTGTGGTATTTAAATGTGCTTCGGTCTGGAGCTCAGGGATTTAGAAGTTAGTGTTCAAGATAAACAGGAGCCTAAAAGTAAAACCTGGAGTTAAAAACCAACTGGATTTTCTTTTTCTCTCTGAGGATTTATTTTATAACTCAGGGAGAAAAAAAAAAAAAACTCTGAGAAGAAAATTAAATTTCCTTTTTCAGTTATCTTAAATCGGAAAGTAGAATTCAAGCTTGCAAGTACCTATCCCCTCCTGAATTCATTTTTTACAGTGCTTTGGAATGCCAATATGCATGATAAAGGGAAAAGTATTTAATGTCTGAAAGCACATAGATACTTCATGTGCACATGGAAGTGTTCTTAGGATGTTCATTGAAACTGTCAGGACAGTGATGGAATGTTAATAGAATGGTGTTCCCATGCCTTAGAAGTGTTGGGTAATTTGACAATAGGGTATCCCTGAATGATGAAGATTATTGTGCTGCTTGAGACAAGAACACACATTTACTGATTGATAGTGATAACAGATCTAGAAGGACATCTGTGAATTATAGAATGGTGGTGAGGAAAGTTACTTTGATAATTATTGCCAAAAGGTTCATTTCTATAGGATCTCAACTGTGTTTAGGACCTACATGGTCCAGCTCAAATACCACAAATTATTGTTCAGAGAATACTTTCCACAGTAACTACATATTACCTCACTTGAAAACAATATTATCTCTGAGGAAAATAGAATTATGCCTAATTTGTTCTCTCCCAATAATTATGAACATAACTTGCTTTTTCACTGAATAGAGGTGTCACAAATCTTTATGAAAGCAGAGACCGAGAGAAAACCAGGAGGCTAGTAAGGGAATATCATACTTATTGGCACATATTAAGAGTTTGTATTTATTAAACCCAATTTGCTATTCCAGCTGTATAAAATAATGTAACACATTTTGCCCTTTTGTGTATGTCTCCACTGCAATTAAGCACCCATGACTGGCCCATGTCAGCTCACTCCAGCTTGTTAGACTCAGGCTGTGGGGCTATAACACTGCAGGTTGATGTTCAGGCTTAGGTGAGAAGCCTGGGCTTTGGGACTCTCTTCCTCACAAAGTCCCAGATCTCAAGCTCCAGCCTGAATGTCTGCACTTCAATTTTATAGCCACAGGCCAGCCATGGGTATTTTATGGCAGCGTAGACCTACCCACTATGTCTAAGAGGGACTGAGACAGTAATCTTTCATGCCTAAATCAAGTTTTTATCATACAAGTGCAACAGAATCATATTTCAGCTGCTGTTTCAGGTCACATTATAGTTAAATTTATGGCAAAAGATACATAGAGGTTGTGAGAGTCCTAATAGCATCACTTGTGAGGAATTAATTTTAAGGAGGAGAAAAATGCCTATATTATTGTTTGAATGTAATTATAGAGTGTGACTCTTTCAGACTGTCTGCAGACTGATCAGCATATGTATTCATGTCAAATAGAGCATACTACTTATGCTAAACTCTAATATCAGTTCCATTTATATTGTATACCATACAGGCTCAGGTGCTGATCCAAAGATCAGCTGATGAAAGGAAACCTACATAAAAAGTTCTGATTTTCAGATGTGGTAAAAATCCACAAATCCCTATAAAGTTCTTGGAAGTTCAGTAACTTTGAAAAATAGGTTACTTGCATTTAGGTGCTTAAGTATGGCTCTAGGAGCCAAACTTGTTTGAAAATTTGGGCCTGCACAAAGTACATAAAGCGATAGATGTGACTCTTTCAAATACAGAGGAAGTCTGAAAAAGCCAATCTGTGTACATGTTTAAAAGAAAATATGAGTGTTTATTTGAGCATTTGAGACTGTGTAATGGTTTGGTTTTTTTAGTTTACTTTTTCTCTTTACTTTAGGGTTCAGATCCTATTGGGGTGCACACAGCAGAGCCCTGTACCCTCATAGAGTCTCATTGAACCCAAAGGCTCTCCATGGAGGTGCATGGGGTTTCCTGCAGACTTCCTGTATTTTCTCTGCAGGATCAAGGTCGTAATTGGTCACATTTCATCTTCATATAATGTACCTTGCCTGAAATGTCTGTCGGCATATTTAAAAACTCCTTAACCAAAGCTATACTTGTAAAACTGAGAAAAAATGTGGATAACCCATATTAAAATTTATCCGGCAAAAAATAGAGCTCATAATTAGGTCTACAAATAGAAAGAATGCATGAAATTGCCTGCTAAATTTGGTAAGAGCACATATCAGAAATTCAAAATGTTGAAACCTGTACACATTCCAGAGTGGCTAAGAGAGAGCCATGCTTGTTTTGGCTTTCATTCTCTAGTAATATTCAAAGACACCGATGTTGGCTGTTAAACAGCATTGATTTTAGGTGCTAACTCTTGAAAACATGCTCTCAAGAGTACTTAGAGTACATTGTCTCTTTTAAGAGCCATTATTCAACTCCTTTCCTTTCAGAAAACATCTTTGCTTAGGACCTTCAAAAAAAGCAAGAGATAGATTGAGAGGACAGGAACTTTGGACAGTTCATTTGATTTTGGAAAATGAGACTCAAAATTGCCAATAATGAAAAGCTATTGGTATTTTTACATTCCTGTTCATGAAGACTGCGTCAGCACATCCATTATAAACTAGGTTCACAACTTAATCTTATAAATTTGTTTCAGGCTGAAATCTGGCTCATGTTAGAAGAAAATTTCATGTTATCAGTTTTCAAATACAAACCTTTAACCTTCAATTAGTTGAGCATTAATACAATATTGGGATGCATGCATATGTTTAATTGAGAAATGACTTTTAATCGGGTGGAGGGAGCCACATAGTTCAGCAACAGCATCAAAATATTTTTTAAAAGCAATTTTTTTCTCCCCCAGCTTTTGCTCTTAAAGATCACAGTGAAAAAAAAACTCTTAGGTTGAGCTGAACCTCAATCATTTTATGCCCATTTTTAAGAGGTACTAAGCACCTGCAGCCTCCGTTGACTTTAGTCAGGTTTGAGAATGCGCAAAATAATTATTCTCAACACTCTTCAAAACAATGTCCTTAAAATGACTGTGTGAAGCTCTAACTCCTTTAGAGCTCCAGTTTCTTCTGAGGGTCAGGAAGCTGCGTTTGGAGAGCATCCTGTCTTTCCACGAGGCTTAGTCTATGTGAAGTTTTTGTACAGATATAACTAAGCTGGTTAACAGTGTGATTTTTTTTTTTAACTGACACATTTACACCAGTACAACCCCTATTTTGGGTGAAGTTATAGAACTATGAAGGTGCCTTACACCAGTATAGCTTATTCCCTTTTCTGTACATGCTTAAACTGTATCAAAACAAGCATATTCTACATGAAGGTTGTGCTGCTTTAACTATGCCAGTATCGTTAAAGTGGCATAATTTCCTTGTGTAATCAAGGCTAGTGTGCTTGACTGTATTTTCAGTTCCCATCCCTGTGAACCTCTGTGAACAGTGAGTAAGAACTACTCATTGGTTACTGGAGATTAAGGAAATGCTCTTCTCCTCGTCCCAGACTTCATATTTAAAAAGAAATGATGGTCCATATTAGCAGCAACTCCTGTAAATGCTGTTTTTATAAATCTAAATCCCTCTGACTTGTATATAATCCAACCTTTAGCTGAAGAAAGTTGACTTGTGTGTATGTAATTTTGCTTATCGTCTTTTGAAATCTACTAAATCAATCTTAGAAGGTTTAGAGGTCAATCGAATAAAAAAAAAGAACATGCTACCAAGGTGTATAAGGTTGTGGGTCCTGGCTCTATCAGAAGTAAAAAAATATTCATCGAGGTATGGCACAACAAGAAAACCCATGAAGAAGAAGAAAAATTATCCGTCTCTGAAATGTATAGTTAGTCAGTTACCCTCACTTATATCCCACAATAATCCATTCAAAAAATGTTTAACCCTCGTATTACAATGACTCAGAGACAATCATCTATGTGACTCTGAAGTTGAAGAAAGCAATAAGTTTGGTGGCCAACATTTGTTTGGGTAGGTAATTGAGTGGCCTGAGTTTTAAAAGTGTAAGATATTCATAAATTCCTCACTGAATTCAATGAAAGTTGCTGCACACTTAGAACTTTTGAAAATTAGGCCAATTATTTTGGTATGGAATTATAAAAGAAGAGTTACCTAAGTGTGGGTGGTTTCTCATCTATCAAAATAATTTGTATACTTGTTCAGTGTGTTTAGAAGCCACAGACCCTTTGATACTCTCTGATTTCTTGAGAAGAATCAGGCAAAGTCTTATTGGCTAATCATGTCCCTCAATGTACCTTACTTACCATACTAGGGTAAGTTATGACAAATGGATTGGTGTGTACAATCTACCATATACTACCTAAAAATCATCTGGTTATCCAAATGGAACACTCCTATATACCTCATATATCTGGTAGTCAGCCTGGACACTCAGAAAGAGAGAGATTAATCTGGAGATGGGAGCCTCCTGAAGGCACAATGTAATATTCTATAATATTTGATGAAAAAAGGAAAAAGGATTTCTAATGTATATTGAAGAAATATAGAATGTCAATGCAGAGCCCACAAGACTTAAAGATCGTCTCTTGATCATCAAATATAGATAGTATTGTTTTTTGTAATGAGACTCTCAATGTGCATGTTCAGTTGCTTACCACCTCAAATTTACCGAGGCATTTTAATGTGTGTGTTTGTAATAATAGGACCGATAGGCTAGATTAAAATGGGTTTAAGGGAGCCATTATTATCTGCTCATTCAATGATCCATAAAGATAAGGATTTACATAATAACCAGAACATTTCTAAATGAGTTATTGACTCCTACAGTGACAAAAATCCACTTAATTCAACTGTTTTCACAATGTGTGTGCATCATTTCACAAGATACCAAAGACTAAATCTATATATATAAGTCAAATGGTGTATGCGCGGATGTATGCTTACTCCTTCCACACCGTTTGAGCTAGAGACTTGAAATTTGGTACAGTTAGAGGTCTTGGGGTCCTAATGACCGTAAGAGTCGAAAATTTTTCAAATCTCACCTCTGACGTCCCCCAGGGGTGAAATTCTTTAAAGGCCAATCACATCAGCTGGGCAGCTGCTGTTCTCTGTGACATAGTTATGATGTCATAATACCCCCTCCAACAGACACCGCACTCGCTCAGCTCTCTGCCCCTCCCCCTCCAACGGACCCCGGAATCCCTCAGCTCTCTGCCCCCTTCCCCCCTCCGACGGACCCCGGAGTCCCTCAGCTCTCTGCCCTCTCCCCACCTCCGACGGACCCGAGTCGGGTTTGGTCGGAGGGTAAGTGAGGTAGGGGTGTCGGGTTTGGTCGGGGGGTGAGGTGGGGGTGTCGGGTTTGGTTGGGGGGTGAGGTGGGGGTGTCGGGTTTGGTCGGGGGGTGAGGTGGGGGTGTCGGGTTTGGTCGGGGGCATGAGGTGGGGGTGTCGGGTTTGGTCGGGGGCGTGAGGTGGGGGTGTCGGGTTTGGTCGGGGGGTAAGTGAGCCGGGGGTGTCGGGTTTGGTCTGGGGGGGTGGGAAGGTGTCTGGGTGGGTGAGGGGTGAGTTGTGGGGGTTGGGGTTGGTCAGGGGGTGTTGCGTTTGGTGTGGGGGGGTAAGGTGGGGGTGTTGGGTTTGGTTGGGGGATGAGGAGGGGGGTCAGGGTTGGTCGAGGGGTAAGTGAGGTGTGGGTGTTAGGTTTGTTTGTGGTGGTAGGTAGGGGTGTCGGGTTTGGTTGGGGGGGGAAGTGAGGTAGGTGTGTCAGGTTTGGTCTACGGGGAGTGAGGTGTGGGTGTTGGTCGGGGTGTTTTAGTTGGTAGGGGGGAGACGTGGGGTTGTTGGGTTTGGGTGGGAGGGTGAAAATGTGAGTCGGGGTTGGTTGAGGGCTAAGTGAGGTGGGGGTGTCGGGTTTGGTCGGGGGGGTGAGGTGGGTCAGGTTTGCTCTCTGCCCCCATCCAACAGACCCCGCACTCGCTCAGCTCTCTGCCCCCTCCCCACCTCCGACTGACCCGAGCAACGCCGGGTATTTTCGCTAGTATTTAAATAAATAAATCACTACACTAAAAATATTTAAAGTTACAACATAGAAAAATGGAAAAAATAATCTAGCATAAAGAGGAAATTTCTAATGTTTGAATTTTTTCATTTTTGTATTTTCCCCAATTCACTTCTTTGTCTGCCTTTTTTCCTTGTTCCCTCTGAGAGTAACAAAATGATTGATGTCCAGAGGTTGTGTGTTTTTTCTTTTTTAATCTTTCTCTGTGTGAATGTGTAACTTTTCAAAACTACTATAACTTTTCAAAAGTTAGAGTAGCAAAACAGTGGGTATCTACCATATTTATTCAAAATTAATTTATATTTTATTAAAAATCAATTAATATTAATATGTTAATGTATATGGGTGGACATTGAAAGGAGTATAGAGCCCTCTGATTTACACTTTGATCTTACAATTGGTCGTTTTGCTCCTTTTCATAGCAGCATGGCTATGGTCATAATTGAATACTCATGTTGTGTAGAATATTATTACGTAAGCGGTCATAATAACTCCAGTGAGACTTGCTGGGGTATTCAGCATGTCAGAATCTGGCCCTCAGTGAGCATCAACTTTAACTTTGAATGCCTGTTATTTCTTACTTTATGTCACAGCTTAAGTGGTGTTTGAACAATTTCTTTCCTTTGGAATTAATTATCGTCTTCTCATTTATAAAGTACATTTTACAAATTATCATCCTCATAAACTGTTCATTAGGGAGTTCTTAATCTCTTCATCAAACATCTTAAGTAAACTTACATTAATACTATCTGCATTAAAACACATGCAGTACGATATACAAATATTGTATTGGTGTATTTCATTTTTCATTCCTTTTTTCATGTAGGTTGCTGGGTAGCAATGTCTAAAAGTGATCTCTTACCTGAAATTAATCAAATAGACTCAGTATTATGGATCTCGAGGAAAATGTAATAAAATGCAGTTTTGGCAATATGATTTGCTTGGTTTATATTCCTGTGGAAAATCTGCTTTAACATTTTGCCATATTCTCTCTCTTTTTTTTTTTTTTGGTGTGCACTTTGATGGTAGAGATAAGAACTGTTTGGACTAACATACAGTAGGAGCCAACTGACCATCAGTCTCTAGTTGAACACTGATATGATAATTGATAGGTGTGCTTTTCTGTGACAGTTCCAAAGAATGTGTACATGTTATCAGATAGTCTCCAATATTTGTACCCAGTTCAAAAAGTTACTTATAACTAAATCTGAATTAACTATATTAGACAAGCACATATATGCTATATAAAAATACAGCTCATATACAGCAGGCTATATGTGCTGAGAACATAGGATAATATCATGTACTCTGCATACAAATTTGGTTGATCTATGTTGCTCATTTCAATTCTTTTTCCAAACAGTGAACATGGTAATTTCATTTTACAGATAATGTAGTCTGAGAACCTAAGTCAGTTTGCCAGAAGGCATTTTTTGATTCATGGCAACGGCAGTGGCTAGCTTCTCAATGTATTTGTTTATATCTCCAAAATGAGAAGTACTACAATGAATGGAACGTTACATGATACAGTTTTTTTAAATAGGCCAAATCTACATGCACAGAAAAAGAGCCATGAACACAGGATGAACTTTTTATGCCTTGAGTATGTATTTGGAGGGGAGTAGTGGAGGGCTGCTTTATAAACACCCCATGGGCTTGTCTTCACTATCAGGAGATTGATGTTGTCGCAAGTGATGCAGCGGGTGTTGATTTAGCAGGTCTAGTAAAGTCTTGCTAAATCTATGGCAGAGAGCTCTCTGATCGATTTGGTATTCCAGCTCATTCAGAAGAGTAAAATAAGTCGACTGGAGTGCACAATGCAATGAAGACACTGGGATAAGTCTACCTAAGTTACACTACTCCGGCTATGTGAAACTTAGGTCAATTTATCCCAGTAGTGAAGACACACCCATTGCTGCTGTACAGAAATGTTGCAGTACAGCGCTAACAAGTAGGTGGACATAGTTCATATTTCAGGATGAACCTGCAGTTGAACCTAATCACGTCTCATACTCCACAAAGATTACTCCAACACCTGAGAGGAGTAATCTTGTACGAGGATATTGTGCATGGGACAATGGCCTGCCAGAATATGGGTGATTGCTACTGTTGTTTTTACAGGATTAATTTGCAATGTTTATTGGTGGAAATCTGCAAATGTGCTATCCTTAAACAACCAGTAATTATTTTACTTAATCTTCCTTTGAGTTAGCTTTAAGATGAATACAGATATTGTAACTATATTAAATTTCCACAAGGAACAGACAGTTATGAAATTACATAAAATATGCCTCTTTGCATTGATTAGATTATAGCAGGGATCGTCAACGTTGGCACGCGGGACCGCAGGGTAAGCACCCTTAGCGGGCCCCGCCACTTTGTTTACCTGGCATTCCGCCTGGCATTCCAGTCGGTGAAATGGCAGGTAAACAAAGGAGGGGGCCCCGCTAAGGATGCTTACCTTGCGGTCCTGTGTGACAACGTTGCTGATCCCTGGATTAGAGAAAATTGAATTTTTTTATATAGTCCTTTGGGATTTATATTTTTGTAAAATACGCAGTGAGAAATATTAAAAAGAAATGATGAGCAGACATAACTTCAGTTGCTTGGGAGGTCTTTTTTACTCCCGTGTAGCATATAAAAGTTTAAATTCAGAAATAACTTAAAACTTTAAATTTCTTATGCATGTCATTGCCTTCATGGTTTCTAGTGCATCTAATCATGCCTGTCTTGTTGCCAGGACAATGACACTAAAATGGACTGAAAACAGAATCCTTTCACGTTGCATTAACGCATACTGAGCAGCACTCCACTTTGTGCATTTTGAACTCTCTGCAATAAAAGTTTTAAGAGATAAGAAGCTTTTTCTATTTCAGGGTCGCCATTAGTCTGAATAATGCATAAACATGGGAAAAGGTTTGGAGTTCTACTGAGGATCACAGTATAGCGTCAATTAAATTATACATTATTATCACAGCTGCCAACCCTGGTGTGGGATTTTAGCCCCTGATCTCACTAAATGTTCTATGTAGCTGTCTTGTCCAATCCTTTTTTTCAAAGCAACAACAGTGCTCTTTCACAAAGGTAGTTTAAAGAAGAAATTGGAGGGTGAGGTTTGGTTGATCAAGAAAGAACTTTGAAGTGTCAACAGTCAAGCACCAGGGGAGGAGGGAAAAAGCCAATTCTCTAGCCTTATAAAACACAAGGGAAAAATCAAACACTATTAAGTCATGACATTATTATGTTATCTTTTAAGTAGGCTGTATGCACTACCTCTGTCAGCAGAGTGGTTTGCACTGTTGTTCCTATCTTGAGTTAATAATGAAATCTTTTGTTAAAGCAGAAATGTAATGACTATTTTAACCGATCATCTCAATATATATATATATAGAGAGAGAGAGAGAGAGAGAGAGAGAGAGAGAGAGAGAGAGAGAGAGAGAGAGAGAGAGAGAGAGAGAGAGAGAGAGTTGTAATTAAAAAAACAATTCTACTACATTACCAGTCTTCTTCTTCTTTCATATGGCTTCGGTAGGTTGCAACAACTACAAATTAATATCTAAGTTAATAGCCAGCACATTGCCGCAGCAGTGAGCTGGTGAACGTCCTTCAGGTCCTCAGCCAAATAATGAAGGGGACACTCAGATATGATGTGCTCTGTCATTTGTGCCTGGTGACCACAGTTGCATATAGCTGTTTGCCTCACTTTCTATTTAAAGAGGGTTTGTCTACATCATCCATGAGATGTCCTGATGCAATTCATTTCTTTCCAACATTAACCAAAACCCGGTGGTTCCTCAACTAAATCAATGGTGAATTGTTTTGAGCAGTCAAAGTACTCCATGTGATTCTCCATTGAGCCTCAGCATCAAAGTTGGATGTAAGGATCTTGTTAGGGTTCCATAGATGCTTGTGATATTTTCATCTCATCTTTGGCAGGTTCAGCAGGTCTTGGTGTAATGGGATTCTTGTATTTGCATTGCATGATCAAGAAAGTGAGATGTCTGAGCAGCTCTTCTAATCTGTGGAGGCTGGATGTGCAATAGGGACTAGGAGCCAGTCAGTTGGAATAGATCTGATCATCCGTGAAACTATGCGCAAAGCGTTATTGAGTTGAGTGTCAAGGAGTTTTGTGTGACTTCTATGAGACCACAATATTAAACTGCAGAATATACCAGGGCAATTGTTGCAGTTCATAAGGTTTGTGGACTGGAGCCCCATAATGTTTCAGACCATTTTCTGATAAGCATGACATGAGACTTGACTTTATCATGGGTGTTCTCAAGGTGTTGCCGAAAGGTCAAACTCCAGTCCAGTGTAATGCCAAGATACTTTGGATTAGCTTTGTGGCTGACACTCTCACCACAGAACTGCATGTCAAGTTTCGTATTAGCCATTTTGTTGTTCAGGTGGGATTTCATTAATTAGGCCTAAATTTCCAGTGTAACCCTTCTGCCCATCAGAGTTGGCAGCAACAAGGGCCGGGTTCAGTATCCAGGGGTTCCATTCTAAGGACACAATACAAAACCGGCTTGAGCCCCCACCCAGTGACCTGGGACAACAATATACCACCCTTCTGGGCGCCTCTAAGAGGCAATACTTCCCCTCTCGCAAGCACAGAGTCTGAGTGTACCAAAACCCTTTTAATGACAGAGAGAAACACTGTGGCATATTATTGGGTAAATACCACAAACAAAAGTCACTAACCAAACCATGAACCAGAATCCCCCCCCCACACACACACACACACACAAACACGCCAATGGGCAGTGTCCTTTCCCTTGGGTTCTTGAGTCCCACAAGCCCCAAAGTCCCCCAAAGTCCCAAAAGTCCAACAGCCCCAGCAGAGTTAAAAAGTTCATAGCAGAGTTGCACCTCCCCACCGGGGTGGGGGGGGGGCAGGTTCTGGGGCACCTTACGTGGTCAGAGGCCGACTGCCCCGCCTCTCCAGTCGTGCTGCAGTCCTCACCATGGGCCGTTGGTCAGAGGCCGACTGCCCCACCTCTCCAGTCATGCTGCTCGCTCCGCTAGCCGCCCTGCTAGCCGACACAGGAACTGCTCTGTCAGCGGCTCGACTCTGCTCTGCGGGCTGCCTCAGGAACTGCTCCACTAGCCGACACAGGAACTGCTCTGCTTAGGGGCCCCCACTTAAGATAAAGCTCAGTGATTTTTCAGCTCTTAAGTGATTTCAGCTCATAGTGGGGGGCCTTAGTGCAGAGGCACCACCAGACCCAAAGCAACTTCAGCTCAGTGAGCTGAAGTTAGACTCCTAATGGAAGCAAAAGTCAGCTCTAACATTCCACAGGGGAGAGAGGCCAGGTACAATAGGCCTGTAAGGCCCTCACCACAAGGTATAGAAGCCTGCCCATAGCCTCTCTCAATTTAGTGGGTTTTGGAACCCCTGTTCCTTGTCTAGTGAGCGCTACCCAGCTGAGGGCGAGTCCCTCCAGCATGCCAAAGGCCAAATACATGTCCCAACCCCTCATTCACATAAACAGGTTAATCAACACCTTATCATTCTTGCCCCAATACTACAGAAACTGGGGGTCCCACAGTAGCCAAAGTGACCCTCTGGGCTGTTAGAGTGCAGGCTAGGTGCGGTGGGTGTGTCTAAGCAAATAAGGTGTTATTTTCCAAAAGTCACTGCAATTCCTGCAACTCACCACCGGATGTCACCCATCCCGACACTGCTTACATCAGCATTGGAAATAATCAGCCATTGTGCTAAGATCTTGGGTTAGGATGCAGCTGATGGTATGGAGCTTTATCTGCTGAACGAATAGGGCCATATCATCCACATACATGAATTTTCTTGACTCCGTTGCTGGTATATCTGCTGTTTATACATTAAAAAGTATTGGGGCCAGGACAGATCCCTGAGGGATGCCCAAGTCCATCTTGAAGGATGGACTACTGATCTGGTCATTTAGATTTACCTTAAAGCTGCAGTCCCCAGACATTGCCGCCAAGAGGTGGATCGTTTGCTGACTGTGTATTATGCCAGAGACCTTGAGGAGGAGGCAGATACTGTAATATGCCAAGGACAGATCAACAAGAGTGATTCCTGTCTTCATCTTACATTGGAATCCTGCCTTAAGATGGCTGGTAAGTGAAGCTACATAGTGACATCAGTTCCTCTTAGGGCAAAATCCTGTCTGCTCCACTGGGAGGATCTCTTTGATGATATCAGATAGATGGTGGAGCAACACCCATTCCATCAGCTTCCTGGTGATTGAGAGGACAGAGATTGGGTGGTAGTTGGTTGCGTTCTCTTTACATATTCCCTAAGGAGAGACTCAGGTTCTTTTGTCTGACCAGGGATGAAAGCCTTGTGGTGACCATGTGGGATGCACTTCTTAGCAGTAGATTTCAGGATGTTTGTAAAACGATCAAAATTTCTAGGTATTGGTTCGAGCCCAGGGATCCAAGATTCTGTTTCTGAAGTGTAGGTGGTCCAGTCAGCCCTGCAAAAATTCCAACGTGGCTTTGGCACAGACTGCAGAAGAGGCACTTCCAGAGTGAGTGGAGAATGATTGGGTGATGTTGGCTATGCAGGAAGTGACTCAGGATGGTTCTTTTTGTGGCCAGAGGGGCACCTGTGCTATTATGTATCACAAAATACAGGTCAGGATTGTAATTGGTTGTCCACCCTGAAGACCAAAAAAGATCCAGATTGCTTCGGATCATCGAGTAGGTGGAGCTCTACAAGGGAGGCCCATTCTGTGATCTGCTCCCCAGCTGTGTCATTTGAGTAGTATCCCCAATCTTTTTGATGGGTGTTAATGTCACCTATGCAGATGGCCTGATGAGGAAGGGAAGGGAAGATGGGATCAGGCCACATGATGTTAGGTGGTTTGTATATGTTTACTATAATGATGACCCTAATTCTAACCATGTTGATCTCTCTTCGACTGGTTGATGATTCATCCAAAAGGTCCACATCCATTTTGCATGTACACTGCTAGCCCATGTTTTGGATGGTTGATAGCAGCAATTTTGGTATAGCCATAGATTTTATGTCTGGCAGCTTTTATCTTCATTTTTTTACATTTGGAGAACCATAATGTCAATGTGATGGTCTTTGGGGGTCCTTGAAAGGTAATCTGATTTTTTCCTTGGACATCCCTTCTACATTAAGGTAGTATATTTGGAGGACTGGCTGAACTGTTCTTTTTTGGTCCTGGAAAGGGCAGTTTTAGGAAGTATTATCATTGCTACGTTTACTGGGAGATCGATAAAATGACGTGCAGTGGCCAATTGATGACATTAGTATGTTGGTGGATTTGCACAGAAAACACCAGCACTTAGCAGAAGCACCACACGAAGGTTGTCGTCTTGCTCCCACATTACCAATCAATTACTCCCAAACCCTCTTTACTGAAATGTTATGGCTACCTAATATAGGGTGATATCTAGAAATGTCCCTATAAATAACACTGATTTTCCAGGTCAGTGTGGACAGACAGACTGTCTGTTTTGTTCATCTGTGCTTCAGGTTTCATCATTTAAACTTTTCACAATGGCTTACTATACTGGAGAAATGACTTTTCAGTGGGATAGAGTATGAAACAGTGTTGTCTAGCCATCATTGTACAAGTCAGCTAGTTATTACTTCAATAGTGGCTTTGGCATAAATCTGAAATATAAAGAACTATTAACTAATACTTAGAAAAATCATTATCCTGTTTCTTTGTATTATTTTAATAACATCTACAAGGTGATTAGAAATGTTTTGATTCATTAATTATATTATTCAGACTTGCACTGCCACTTAATTTGCTAACAGTGTTGTTAGTTTGCTGGCTTTCTAAATAGTCCTTTTGAATAGCCACACGTAGAAGAGGGAAGTCAAGGTGTACTACTTAACAATTTTTGTGTGTAGAATGCTTAGAATTATATTCTCCCATTGAATTTTTTTACACAGGACATGCCATTGATTTCAATGTGGACGTTAGAACATAGATTAATGACATGTTATATCATTTAAAGGATAGTAATTACTTGATATGTGAAACCAAATAGATAGGATGTTGTAGCTAGGCGGTGTAGTGCCCCACAGCCCCGCTAGGGAACGAGCCTCCCCAGACACCAAAGTGGGCGGAGCTAGAGAGGCTGGCGCCTGCCCCCCAGAGGTCACAGCGGCGACCCGGAAGTATAAAAGCCCGGAGCCAAAGCTCACTCGGCAGGCAGACACCGGAGGAGCCAGACGCTCCCGGTGGAGCTCCTGACCGGGGATCCACCACAAGCCAGCCTGAGCCTGCAGTCTGGCCGAGTCTACCCTGTGGCTGCTACCCTGAGGAGGACTGGCCGAGCTTGCCGAGAGGCCGCTACCCTGAGGAGCCGCCCAGCCTACCCCAAGCCGTCTACCCCGAGGAGGCCTCGCCGAGCTTGCCAAGCGGCCGCTACCCGAAGAAGCTGCCCAACCTGCCCCAAGCCACCTGCCCGGAGGAGGGCTGGCCGAGCCCACCGAGTGACCGCCACGCGGAGTGGCCACCCAGCCTACCCCACACTGTCTACCCGGAGGCCAAGCCATACGTACCGCTGGCCGGGTACCCAGAGGAGTTGCCAGACCTGCCCCCCGACAGCGACCCGGAGGAGCCCATGACCCTGGGGCACCCTGATCCAGGACCGACCCAGGTACCGTTTGAAGGGGAGTCTGGAAGCAGCCCGGGGGGAGACCCCGAACCGATGTCAGTGTGTTGCGGTCAGGATCCCCACTGACTGGTGTGGGTTGTTTCCCGCTGCTAGGGCCCCGGGCTGGGACGCAGTGGAGTGGGTGGGCCTGCGTCCCGCCTGCCACCCTTATATGTGGGTGGCAGTCTCCCCCTCTACCGGACACCAGGGCCTGGGCTACTAACTATTGCTGCTCAGCCCCTGCCTGAGGGTCTGAGCCCCGACTCTTGTGTTTGTTGCTGCCCCGCCCTGCCTCAGGGCCTGGGCTACTGACTATTGCTGCTCAGCCCCTGCCTGAGGGTCTGAGCCCCAACGCTTGTGTTCGTTGCTAGCCGCCCGGCCCCAGGGCCGGGGACTCTTGAACTCCGCACAGGGTTTTCCCCAACCCGACAGGAGGTGGTAACGAGGTGGTGTGGTGCCCCACCGCCCCGCTAGGGGGCGAGCCCTAGGGGTGCCTTCATACAGATGTACTGCAGGGTTTTTATATAAAGCTAGAAAAATCAACATTTTACAATTTACTCTTTTATTTAGGCTATTTATAATAGAAATTACTACAGAAAGTAGCATGAAGAGGAAATGTAAAAGATTGTGCAGTGAGTGCATAGATGAGAGATTCATGGGGAAAATTTTTCTAGCTTGTGTGCGCTGCCTTTTATATAAGGTAAAACTGATCCCGTGCTCCCTCAAACCACAGGGGAAGTCTGGATACTGACTAGCCAGGCAGTACCACAAGAATCACTCCTCTTTATATTCCTATCAGGCTGTATAACTAACCAGTCAAAAACCCAGCTCATGGTTGCATTTTTCATTAACTCTCCAGCAGCAGTGTCTCAAAATGTTCAGAATTGGAGTTAGTTTGGATAAGAATCAAACTATAAAGTATATCAAAATCTTCTGAGCTTGCAAGCTTGGGCTGGAAATCTCACAAGACCATGTGTTTACATGAGATTTCTCTCTGACTCTTTCGGTGCTGGTCAAGGATGAAAAAACTTCACAGACAGTATTTTATTATGTAATTTCTTCTTCTTTTTTTTTTCAAATATGAGAAACAGTTTGAGACTCAGATTTCTTAATTTCCTGAAAGCAAAGCAGGATACAGTACAGTCTCTAAGTTCCAGTTCCCAGCTTCTTAACAGTTGCCTCATCTGCTTTATATTCTCACTCTGCCTGAATTTTTAGTATTCAAGTTAGAACTTTGCTCCTTCACCAGTACTCTCAAGACAAGTTCATGACATTTTGTACCATCTGTGTGGAAATTCGTCTGACTATTATGATTTTGAACCATTCTCTTATTGTTCCTCCTCATATTTCACTCTCTAATTGCACAAAAATGCTCCCTAGATCATGCTTTGTGCTTTAAATATACAAATATAAAAATGGATTATAGAGACAAATAAACCCCAAGCCTTGTAGTTTACTATACTAACTTGGTATAATATGTCACCTACACAAAACCCTTGAACCCATATAAAAAGTTAATTTTTCACTGATCAGAATTACTATGCATATTCATCTATTGATATGGAAAAGGGAGCAGTAGAAACCATTTTACACATCTTTTATACCAGCTCCTTTCCAAATACACTGGAAAAACTGTGTGTTTTCCAATACATATGGCCTCTGAATCTGCCAGTATACTACTGTGTACTTATATCATTGTGGGCCATAAATGTTGAGTAGATAGGGAACTGTGGTTTGAGCATTTGAAATAGTCAATGGGATATTGCTGAACTACACAAAGCTCTCTTTTTGTGTACAGTGGTAAATAACCTAGGGAATTTTGTGGATGTGAATCATGACTAAGTTCCATGTGTGCTGAGTTGCTTAAGCCTGAGGAGCACCCCAGGCTAGCACTCAGAGAAACCTAATTTTGGTTGAATAGAGTCCTTAGATTCCTTGTGATACTGTAGACTATCAAGTGCCTTTGACTTGTCAGTGAAAAAGGAGCTTGGGCTTCATAACAAATGGAACAGTGATGTATATTTGGAAGCTTCATGACATATTAAAGTAGTTTATGAGGCACAATTTGTTTTGGTGGTCTGCACTGATTGATGGCATGCTATCTGCCACTGATTCATCTGTTGTGGTATTTCTGTAATAAATGTTCATTGCTAGACAGTGCTAAATGCGTTCCATCTAAATCATTCGTTACTTATAACAAGTTTCAGTGTATATGAATCAAAAGTTGTTTATACTTGCTTTCAAAAGAATTTATCATTTTGAAGCAGCTCTATCACTTCAAATGGGATAACGGAGTGAATAAGTGTTTTAAACCTCTAGGTAAGATGTACTGGAAATTGTAGAAAGAAGTTAAGGAGTGTGCAATCTTACTTAAAAAGTTAGATTATTTTTAATCTATATTTTTAATCATTTTATATCATCTGATCTGACTCATCTATGTGAATAAACTATTTTGAATAATACCTAAAACAATTGTAGTTTAAAAGATGTCGAAAAAGTTGTGAAGGACAAGAAAACTATGGTGCTTTGGAGAAACCGCGTCACTATCATTTTTTTGGTGTGTGAAATTTTCACTTAGATTTATATAATCATTGAATAACTAGTTGATCAGAAAACAATACAAAATGTATGTTCTACCTTTTGTGGGATTTTCACAGAGTTCGAAAGTACAGAATATATTTTTTCCCCCTGAGCAGACTCTGCACTTCAAACTTTCTTTTGCTTGTTATAATATGAGACACAAATAAAAAGAAGACTGAGTCACAGAGGAAAGGGGGAAATCGATACATTTTTTCTGAGTAAACAGGCCCTTTGAGGGCAACTGGGGGGTCAGTAATACTGGGTTACTTTTTATTTTATATGAACTGAGGTTCCCTTCTATAAGCATTTGAAAATGGCAGGAGGCAGGGGAAGGATTTTTAAATAAATATTTATTTAGGAGTTGAGGGGTCTAGCAAAATTTAGCTAGAATGCTTCTTTACCACTTATGACCTTTTGGATCTTGGGCTTTTGCCAGAACTAGAATTTGAATGCTTTTTTCCTGTTGTTTTCTAGGTGTCTTGAGTTTTATATCTAATTTTAAAGTTTATCTGATGGATCTGGATTACTCCTGTACTGCTATTTATAATTTAATTTTCTTTTGTGTAAAGTAGTTGGTGTACATTAGAAGCAAAGTTTTGAAATTTTATTCATAGTAGTAATATGCATTAAAATAGCACCTAGGTTACCCACACTGCAATAACACACCTGTGATTGGCCCATGTTAGCTGATTGAGGCTTGGATTGGGGGGGCCCATAAAATTGCATTGTAGACATTTGAGTGTAGGCTGGAGTCTGGGCTCTTGGACCCGCCCCACTCACAAGGTCCCAGGGCCAAGGTTCCAGCCCAAGTCCCATGAACTGAACTAACATGGGCTAGTCCGCGGGTGTTTCACTGCCATGTAGAGACATACCTTTAGAGGCCCCAAGTGAGATTGGATCCCCATTATACTGAGTTCCATAGTGAGAAAAAGTCCCTGCTCCAAAGAAGTTACAGTCTACTTAGGTGAGGCAGACAAAGGGTAGAAGAGAAAACACAGGCACTGAGAGGTGAAGTGGCTTGCCCAAGCACACAGAGTAGGCCAGAGTCAGTGCCAGAAGTATAACCTGGGTTTTCTGACTCTCAATTCAGTGCTCTGTCGAGTAGACCACCCACTTACAAACATATACAGTACACATTGGTACACTTGGTATCTGTTTACAATCTTTGGAAGTGGCAAACACGTTGTCTTAATCATCAAGGAAGAGTGAGAGCATTAAGTCCTCTTACCCTTAAGTTTGCCCAGGTGGGGTAGTCCTCTCTCTCTGCTTCCATGAGTGTTCTGTCTCTCTTATCCTAAGCTCAAAACACATCAGTAGAACTCAAAGGAACACACTGCAGGGAACTTAACAAAATGTGAAATTTATTTTGATTAGTAGCTGGGGAATAATCAGTGACTAACACATAAATCTTCAGAGACATCATTTGACAAGAGAAAACAGCTCAAGATCTTCTACTGCTTAAAGCTCACAAACATAAGATTATATGGTGATAGATGGGAGTTAAGTTTTTGCTCTGTCTTTCCACAACCTTTCAGATATAAATCCTTCCCATTCTCCCCCCCCCCTTTCAAATAGCTGTGGTAATGCATACACATATAATTAGCCTGAATTTCCCCACACCACTACCACTTCTCAAAAACTTGGTTGCTGCTAGCTGAATTTTGTAAAAATACAGGATACTCTTGATGGACAAATATATTCTCTTTGGTATATCTCTTTTTAGAACTGATTATTCCATCAAGTTCATGGAAGCTCTACATTTATGAATAAAAAATGTTTCACATCCACTGCCAAAAATGTGTTTTACTTCTGTACCCAGAAAAATAATGTAGGGTTAGAATATGTCATGCAGCTGCTGTAAAAAACAAACAGTAGTTGTTTGGGGTGGGTTGTTTTTTGTTTTTTTGGTATCATCTGACCTGAGTTTTACTTAATTTTTTTAGCTCAGAATACTTTTAACCATATTGCTAACTGTTATTCCTGGCGATAGAGCCCTGTAGTTACCTCACTAACTAGCTGGAGATGTGAACCTTTATCTGATGTAGTAAGTATTCATATTACAGTAATCTCATTATGTTAGGCACTGTACAAACACATAATGAGAAGGCCCTTCCCCAGAAAGCTTACAATCTAAATAGACAAAACAGCAATGGCAAAAGGGAAACAGAAGCAGAAGTGAATTGATTTGTGTTACAGTCACACAGCAAGTCAGTGTCAAAACCAGCCACAGAATGCAGGCCTTCTGAGACCTAATCCAGTGGCCTTTCCACTAGGCACCTCTCTACATGCTTCCATTTCTATGCCTGTCTTCCCTCTCCTTTCCTCTATTGCTCAGTGATTGCATCTGTTGCTTTGCTCAGATGCTGCTCCCATGCCTGGTTATTTTTCAAATGGGTTAATAGAGTTGATGCTCCTGGGTAACTAGTCATTTTTCTTTTACCTTCCAACTTTCCTAGGCAAGTATTACTGCTGTCGATAGAATTCAGTCAGGGGAGAAAGAAAAACATACTAAGCATCCAAAGTCTCTATTTTAGGCTTCCTGAAAATGACAAATAATATTCAAGGTGTCTATGAGAAAGCAACAACCTCTTCTTTCTACCCACCTCTATGATCATTACTACAGAGATTACCACCACATAGAAAACCCATCATATTGGCAGTCAGGCCTTTCTTTTTGACCACTGCTATTTCCAGATGGAATCTTTTCTGAGACTGGGTTTTATGAACTTAGGTTCATTAAAAAACTGGCATGTAACCTCAGTGTCTACAAGTTTCTACTTTTATATCCACTCTTTTTACCTTGAATGCCTATGACATCTTCCATTTTTTTCCTACCCTCAAAGCTTACTGATTATTATGATTTTTTTAAAATCCAAAAATTGAAGAAACTTAATTGTACTGTCAGGTAGTCATTTTACCCAATGTACAAATGAGGAAACTGAGGCATTGAGAGGTTACATGATTTGCCAGGTAGATTTGTGAATAGAGAAAAATAATCTTCTCTCTCTTTCTAGTTGCAAGATCACACGTCTTTGTATAACAGTAATGTTTTTGTATAACAGCCTTATCTTTCTATAACAGTAATGTCAAACTGACCTTTATTATGATGGCTTTGCACCACCGCAAGTACCATTGTTTCTCCTTATTACTGAATGGGCTTCTGATATATAGGAAATTAGAGATTGATCCACTGAAGACAGAGGACAGGAAGAGTGGCACATATGAAGGAGAAGAAATAGATGAAATATCTGCAGCCAGCTTAGGCCCTGATCATTCCCTTTCCATTTTCCATGTTCTAAGCTTTTCTTTTCTCACTTCTTGATTTGTCTCTTTCGTCCTTGATTCTTCTCCATTATCATTTTTCATTGTTTGTGTATCTTAAGTGGTGAGGGAGCAGTGTTCGTTATGTCTTTTGTTTACTATCTGAACCCCACGTCATGTTTTAACACAAGAACTAGCTACAGGCCAAGCTGGGTGAAATTTTTTGACTAAAATATTTTAGGGGACAAAAAAGGCACATTTGGCCACACTCAAGCATTTCACAATTCTGCCAAATTATTTCAGTAGGGAAGAGTGTGGGAGGAATTAATTGGAAATGTAGATGTGTTTTTTAATTACAACTCTTAAAATATATATATGAAAGAGGAAAAAAAGCTTATTGAAATTTTCTAAGTATATAAGAACTCTAAAATGTGTGTAAAACAATTTTAAAGAGTTTTTGCAATCTATCAATTTAGTAATTTGCATTCTAGAACTCCCCCTTCCATTAAATGTATGTCTACATTCCAGAGCCATTGGATTTTACAAAAATCAGATCTTGCATTAGAATCATAGAAATGTAGGACTGGAAAGGACCTTGATAGGCCATCCAATTCCCTGCACTGAGGCAGGACTAAGTATTGTCTAGACCATCCCTGACAGGTGTTTGTCTAGCCTGTTATTAAAAACCTCCAATGACAGAGATTCCACAGCTTTTGTAAGTAGTTTGTCTCAGTTGCAGTTAGGAAGCTTAAAATCTAATCTAAATCTTTCTTACTACAGTGTAGGCCCATTTTTCCTTGTCATGATCTCAGTGGCAAAGAAGAACAATTTATCACCCTTCTCTTTATAATAACCGTATACATACTTGAAGACTATCATCATGTTCCCTTCAGTCTTCTCTTCTCCAAGCTAACCAAATTAATTTTTTCCATCTTTTCTTGTAAGTCATGTTTTCTAGATCTAGAAGCCTATCCATGACACCTCTTCTTCCTGTTTAGGTGGTGTGATATACCAGGTCCTTTGAGGCCCCACTGCTGGAGCCCCACCCCAGGAAAGGAGCAGTGAAGGTGGGTCCTCCAGGCCTGCCAGAAAAAGCTGCAGGGAAGCAGCCAATCCAAACTCAGCAGACTCCGTTAAAAGTAGCTGTTGGGCCTGAGACCAGAACAGTGAAGAAGGAGAAGAAGGTTGTGAAACTTCACAGGTAAAGAGGCTCAGGAGAGATCTTGACCAAATGTTTGTAGGACTATGAGGCTATCAAGGAAAAGAGGACTCTGAGAAAACAGGGAATACTGTGAGACTCCCCAGGCCAGGAGGCCAGGGAGAAACCCGGCTCAAGCAGGAAAAGAAAGCGAAGCTCTCCAGCTACAGAGGCTTGGGAGAAGAAACCAGACTAAAAGGGAGCCAAGACTGATAAAAACTCTCCAGGAAAAGAGGCTTGAAGGAAGAGTCTGAGAGATCAGACAGAGACTGAGAAACTCTCTGGGCAAGGAGGCCTAGCAGAAACCTTTTCAAACAGGCAACAGAATCCAAAAAGGTGATGGGAAAGGGTCGGAAGCAGCCCAGGGAATGTAGCAGCAGCAGCAACTGTTAAAGAAAGCAGCACATGGCTGCTATATGTAAGGTCCCTGGGTTGGGACCTGGCGAAGTGGATGGGCCCAAGTCTCCCCACTTCTCACTGAGGAAGTGGCCTAATCCCTAAGAAGGGGATAAGATCAGTACTAAAAGCCAGAGAAGAGACTAGAATTTAAACAGACTCAGAGTTGGGACTGAAGACACCAAAAAGAGGCAGTCATTTGTTGACTTTGGTACCCCATGTGATGGTGTACCCCGTAAGTTTTTTATGGGGGGGGTGCCTATAAATATATGTATGATATTAGCGGAATATGGTTTTGCTACATATGCCATGTAACATATCTATGTGAAGGTAATGATCCCCTGGATCTGTTCATCCTATTTGTATGTATGTGTCTGATTTGTATTCAAAGTTATGAATATTGGCTATGTGCTTGGTTAGTTATATGTAGACTTTGGAAAGCAGCTGAACAGCTCTCTGAGAAAAAACTATTCTCAGTTAAGCCCAATTGAGAACCAAACAAGCTAACAATGAACTTTGTAGACACCCGTCCACACCCGAGCTTCCTCAGGAACGCAGCCTGACTGGTAATGAGAGGAGTCTGGTTCAAACCTGGGAGTGGACCATGTGCTCTGAGAGTCCACATGGACACTGCAGAAGAAGGATGGGCTCTCCACCCACAAGAGGAAGTCTATATAAACCCGGGAGAGACCTCTCCATTTTGTTCTCAGCTGGCTCAAAGAACAGCCCTCCAGCCCCCAAGGATACCTGGAAGAAACTGGAACAGAGGACTGTGGCTGCAGGAGGGGGTGCGAGTGATAGCTGGACCCAGGCTAACAGAATTTAGCCTGAAAGAAGGAATTCAGAGGGTGAGGCTTTTTACTGTATTAGAGTTAGATCTGTGTGTTCTATTTTATTTTGTTTGGTAATTCACTTTATTCTGTCTGTTACTACTTGGAACCACTTAAATACTACCTCCTGTCTTTATTAAAATCACTTTTTACTTATTAATTAACCTGGAGTACGTGTTGGTACCCGGGGGGGGGGGGAGGGGCAAACAGCTGTGCATATCTCTCTAACATTGTTATAGAGGGCGAACAATCTATGAGTTTGCCCTGTATAAACTTTATACAGGGCAAAACAAATTTTATTCAGGGTTTGACCCCATTGGGAGTTGAGCATCTGAGTGCCAGAGGTAAGAATACCTCCTGCCTGTTTCCAGGAAAGCCCACAGCTGTTAGGGGACATGGCTCAGACCTGGCAGGGTACTGGGGTCCTAAGCTGTTGGGGCAGGAAAACTGAGGCAGGCGTAACCTTGGCACATCGGGTGGCAGCTCCTAAGGGGGTTTCTGTGATCCCAACCCGTCACACCCCAGAAGGGGTTTATTCGTGCACTGAAGGCCAACCTCTGATGATGGCAATGCCAACAGGGGGTTCCAGAAAAAAGGAAAGAGTGCAGGTTTGCACCTGGATGACAAGAGGCACAGGTCTACAGTAGAGCCCTACCATGACATCACTCTTGTTTTTACCCCTTTTATTTTTAACCAGAGACTTTCAACATGTCTGCCTCCCACTTCTATCTCAACCTCAGCACAAGTGTATACATCTTTGATACACAAGGCAACACCTTCTCTTTTTCTCCCTACTTGTCCTTCCTGAACAATCGACATATTTTTGTACCATATTGCAGTCATTTGAATTGTCCCACCAATGCCAATGTGGTGCCAATTATGTCGTAATTGTTCACTAGTATTTCTAATTCTTCCTTTCTATTCCCCATACTAATTGTATTAGTATACAGACATGTAAGATGTTGAATAGATAGCCCCTCTTTATTCCCTCACATCTCCTTTGTCTCTGCTATGATTGCCCATGTTCCCCCAAGATGCCAACCATTCACACAGTCCTCTGTTTTGGATTTACCTGTGGCCTTTTGTCTCCTGCCCCCTTCAAACATAGTTTAAAGTCTGCCTCATTAGGTTAGCCAGACTGTATTTGAAAATACTTTTTACCAGCCTTGATTGGTGAACCCCATCTCTGCTCAGAAGTTATCCTCAGAACAGGATGCCATGGTTGAGAAAGCTGAAGCTTTCCTAGTGACACTGTCCACATAACTATGCATTCATTTTCAGAATATACCCAACTATGTGTTAATATAATTCACTAGGTAAAAAGTCCCTAAATAAGCATTTACTCAATCCTGTAATGCCTCAAAGGCAGTCATTAGGCTTTCAATGTGAACTCTCATACACTTCAGTGAAGGTTTCATTTCTTTTTTTGACACATACACATACAAAATCCATATCTGAATATCTTAAGATATCTTACCAACAGCAAGGAAATATGAAGTTACAGTTGGCATTTTATCCAGTATGACTACTTTGTGCTCAGGTGTTAAACAGGCCTAACTTCAGAACCTGAGGATATATATTTAAAAATATTTGCTTTAATACTCAAGTGCAAGTGTTAGAGGAGCACATATCTGTCTCCAACAAAATGGAGTTAGTATGGATTTATATCACTGTACGTGAAAGTAGCATTTGATCTGAAAGTCAGTTTGATTTTAAATTTCTATGCTCTATGTAAATGCATTATGCATCACTTTCATTAAACATACAGAAGATAATCAGACTAAAAACACTGAGCCAAATTCTCATCTGGTGAAAATCAGCATCAGCTAATATCTCTTTATATTAGCTGAGTATCTATCCATTCTCTTTAAAAATTAAAATAATCAACCTCAGTAATTAACTAAGATTTGTGGGTTTCATTTCTTTCATTTTATATCTCATTGTATAAAATAGTGTCATGCATATTCACCCAACATTATTAAAATTATTGTTCACCTAGTGCTACCCAATCTGCAATACAGACTATGTACTGTTATAAACCATTTGTTTCAGGTTCTATTAGAAATTCATCCAATTAGAAAAATAATAATAATTAAAAGGAGCAGGGATGTGTGTCAAAATATAATTGCAAATTCAAGAGAAAGGAAATTATATAGTAAGGTTGGCAGTCATTCTTATTAGGTAGGGAAGGGACAGAGGGTGAAAAATTCAAAGATGAGTGAAATGTGAGAGAATATCATTCTAATAACAGTGTTCATACCGGCCTGCTGTGCTTTTGGTCTCCCACAGTGTTTCAGCCAAGTTTCTTCCTCTTTTCTTCAAACTTGCTGTGTAACCTTGTGAGAAAGTTTAGCTTATCTCTTTGGACACTTCTCAGAAGTTATTAATTTATCCAGCAAGTTTGGCTAATAGTGTCTATGACTCTTTTTTAAAAACTGAAATAAAATGATAGTTGTGAATCGGATAGATGTAAAATAAAATCACATTGGAGGACTTCAATTATTCTTATATCACCTTATGCTATAATTCATATAATTTAAACAATGCCAGGCCACACCAACACACATTACAGAAGAAGAAGTCAACCCATAGTAAGACAAAGAACAGGGAGGACTGAAGGGGGAGCAGAGGCTCATGTCTACAATCATATAAATCTGACTGTAGACACAGCCTTACAGAGAGATTTCTCTTTCCTCCTACACTTACAAAAAGGAAGACACCATTCCGGTATTCCACAAAGGAAATCATTATGGTGATTTCTACCATACAAGTGAGAGAGCTCACAACAGCAATTCTTTTCATTCCCCATGTGGGATGGGAAAAGACCTTCTTGTGGTGCACTACTGAGTAAAAATGTTGTGGGCCTCATTTACTCAGGAAGGATGGAACCCTGTTTTTTTTGTTGTTGTTTTTTGGCTTATATGATGCTCCACAAATGCATACTACAAGTACAATGTCTTGTACAGTTCTCACTATGACCTCTCTGGGTGACTAAACAATGTAGGAGGCCAGGTGCTTGAGACAAAATTCACAACCATCAGGAAAATCATGAGAGAAAAGTACAGTAAAACCTCCATTTAACGGACTAATTCGGGCGAGGGGGTGTCCGTTAAATTAAAAAGTCCGTTATTTAATAATAATAAAAAAACCGAGCTGTTGGAGCAGCAGCCCGACCGCCACAGGGTTGGGGCGGCAGCTCCGCAGCCCGCCTGCTGCCGGGACCCGGGTGCTGGGACATGGGCGGCAGCCGGGAGCCGTCAGCCAGCCCGTCTGGGTCCCACCTGCTGGGATGCGGGCGGCAGATGGGAACCGTCAGCCAGCCCGGGTCTGACCCAGGCGGCAGCCGGGAGCCGGCAGCTAGCCCGCCCACAGGCGGGAGCCGGCAGCCAGCCTGCCCGCTTCTGGGATTCGGGCGGGAGCCGGGAGCCGGCAGCCCGCCCACAGGCGGGAGCCAGGTGGGAGCCGGCAGCCAGCCCGCCCGCTGGCGGGATTCGAGCGGGAGCCGGCAGCCAGCCCGCCCGCTGCTGTGACCCGGGCGGCAGTGGGGAGCCGGCAGCCATCCCGCCCGCTGCCTGGACCCAGGCGGCAGCCAGGAGCCGGCAGCCAGCCCGCCACAAATGGATTTCGGATGCATCAGAGTTGCTTAGAAATTTTGTCCGTTGCATCCGAAGTCCGTTAAATCGAGGTCCGTTAAATTGAGGTTACTGTAAAATATTTAGAGATGGAATTTAAAAAAAAATAGACTCAAAAGTGTCTATTTTCAGAACAACTTGAAAATAAGGTTTTAAGCAACAGTTAGTTTTTCTGATTTTATTTTATTTATTTTACATCCCACAGGAGGAATAAAGGATGTAACTGCTTTTTAAAATATGCAGTCAACATTACATTTTGAGGAACTACCAAGAAAAAATTACCTTCCTCTGATCCTAAGGAATCTGAGCTGTAGACATTCTGGTTCCTCCAGAGTAGTACCACAACCACAGAAAACGTACTTTTGGAAGAAACATTCCGGTCTAAGCATGCAATCCTTATAGCATCTGTCTCAACTCTACTTGAGACAGACATCTGCTGGAGAAAAGGGACCTGCTGCTTCACTTCGTTTCACAAGTGTAGTGCCAGTGGGAAAACTGGGGTTGCAAAGTAGGCAATCGGTCCCTAACTGTCCCATCAAAAATTCATTTCAGGAGTGCAAATTAGCTCAGCTACTGATGTCATAACTCACTCTGACTGCCTTCTCTAATGGGTAGTTAATAGGAAGCTGACTGGCAGCATGTTTTTGCATATGCCATACGTTTGAAAAAGTTAATGGGCCTAATGCAGATGTTAGCAGTTAAGGATGTTATCTAGATTTGGGACAAACCCTGAAGGTTTTTGGTCCCATAAATAAAAATTGGACCATAAATAGATTTTGGCAGCCTGTGGCATATATAATCCTGCATCCATAAATTAAATGTGATTTGAAGGGAGACTCTATCCAGATTCTTCAATCATTCTGAAATTCCAAAGGGAACATATTGTCATGAATAAGTACAGAAATATGAGATACTTTGTAATGATCCCAGTCCCCTAGTCAAATTAAAATGTGGATAATTACATTCAGCCGATATAACATTGTTGTTTCAACTGCATATGGTCTTTGTCACTTTACTTCCAGAACCTTGTTATTATATAGTATTCCTTGAAATGAATGGCAGCTGTTTTCCATTGCTGATGTTTGTGTTTCAGTGATGGAAAAGTGATCTTTTTCTGAATTATTTGTAACCTCAGACAACGAATAAGGGGACGGTTAGTTGCAAACTCTGTTGGATTAAACTTTGATGTTGTTTTCTGGCTGCTGTGCCTTCGTATATGGATTTTTCCCCAAGAGGGGTTGACTGAGCCCATAGTAGTCTTGTTGATAATTACTAAACATAGCCTTCTACTGCCCTTTACAAGTATATCCCATCCTGTACTCACTCTGCTGCAGAAGATTAGAGGGCAAGCTTTTAAATGGATACAGGAGCAAGCTTTTTTTTATTGGTGCCAGGGTTCAGTTTTGAAAATCAAGGTCACAACATGAAGCATAAGATATTCATGAAACACTGAAGAGTATATAGTGCCCTGAACTGCTAGCCAGTTTCATAAATAATAGATTTTGTGGATGCAAAATTGTTAATTGCAGCACTCCAGAGTTGCTAGTGACAGTCTTGTATTGTGAATTCACATTGTCTCCCTCAAAGCCCAAACGAGAGGGTGAATCTGGAGCTGCTGACCAGCTGTGTGCACATGAAAGGGGATCTTCTCTTTCCTACTTATAGGACTAGGTGTGTGAGAGAGAGCTGGTACTTGCGACTCTGTGTGTTCCCTTTCTCCCCTTGCCTGAGGCTCTAATGTAGTAGAAGAAATCCAGTTATGTCCTCCATCAAGCCTAGAGTCAGCAAACATAGAACAGGAAGCTGAAGGAGGATCTTTGTTTATTCCCAGTAGGCATAGAGGAAAATGTCCTAGAATTAGCCCCTGGGAGAGAGATTTCCCCAATTTTGTGAAGACCTGTGGGAAAGGTCTGAAGCTGGTAAGTGGAGAGGTTTTCTTTCCTGACCCAGGTCCAGGGAGAGCTCTGATAAGAGGAAAAGAGAAATGATGCAGTGCCTGGAATGGTGGTCTTTCCTGCGTTTCAGCTGGCCTGATAACTAGACTTTGAACATTTTGTCTGTTGAAATGTATTTTGGTTTCAGATGAGGTAGAGGGAAAATTCTTCAAGTCATAAAGTGATCCCTGCTTGGAAAGCCAGCAGGACGCATCTGACTCCCCTGAAGCCTCTGGAATACTGCAGTGCCAAGAGAGTTGTCTGCTTGATGCTGGAATCAGGGGAAAGACTTTGTCAATCAGTCAAATCTCCCAGCATGACTACCAATATCGGAAGAGGGAATGTTTTGCTCAGAGCCAATTGGGAAGTGATCTTGCCTCTTTCATTGCTCTTTTGTTTTTGGCACCACCCTTTAACATCAGTGACTTCCTTTCCCAGCAATCATAAAACTTCCTTAGATACACATTCAAGCCAACATATATTCCTGTGAGTATGGGGCAAGCTTATTGTATTTCCATCTTTGAACATCTGGGAAACATTGTCAAAAGTGAGATCTGTTAGGCTGCAAAGGGAAGTGGTAAAAGTCCATCACCTGGGTCATAATACTAGACTGGACAAAGCACTAGGACATGGATAGCATTTCTGATTTCTTCAGTCAGAGGAATGGTCCAGTTCATATTTGAGGGGCCCAACATTATGGAATGTTCTGTCTTTATTCTCATTTGGTAATAGGAAACAATTACATGAACTGTTGGCTGCTTAAACTCGCAGTTTCACATAGTATTGGTTAACTATGTCATGTTCTGCAGTGCTAGTGAAAAGAGTCGATCTTAAAAGTCTCATTCCTATATTCAGTTTGTGCTTTGTGTAAAGCAAATGTTTACATTTTTACATGAGTTCGGTTGTATGCCCATCTCAGTGATAGTGTACACATTCTTGAAACAATAACTGCTGTTTTAGGGGATGAGTTCTTATCAGAACAAAATATACACGTGACATCTATTTTCACACAGTGTAAATCTTCAAAAATTGCACTTCCTTTAGATAATTAACACTTAATTGCATTTTTATAAATACCAGTTAAAATGCTGTAATACAGTGGTTTTCACCATATTCCTGAATGACTAGTTCCTTAATGCATAAGTGTTCCCACTGATTCCAATGATTATTTGCAAAGTGAGACTGCTCAATGTGGGGGTCTACAGACTGTGTAAGATTTCCAAGATTTGCTATATCAACAACAAAGGGAAACTTTCTTTTTAATAAATATTATTTTTAATACTTAATGGACATACGAAGTGCTATAGGGTTCTTGCACTAAATCTGATGAAGACACATTCAGTATTAAAAAACAAAAATACATGTAAACAGCACCTTTTATCAGAGAATCTCCAAAAGCTTTACGAACTTGTGGAAATGTTTTCCCCATCTTACACATGAGGTAACTGTAGTAAAGAGTCCCAGGGCCTGATGTTCAACGGTGCTGAGCATCCACAGCTCTTTGCTAGACTCACAGTTCTGTTTACATTCCAGTCATTTCAATTTCTGCTGAATGCCAATTTAGCCCCTATTTAAATCCACAGGAATTCTGCCATTGACTTCAAAGGGAGCAGGTTCAGACCCTCACTCATCTAGAAAAGACCGACACCTATTTTTTAATGTAAATCAATTCCCTGAGTTTCCTCTTGAACTGCCTGACACCCAGAAACGGTATTCAGCTGTTGTATAAATTGCCATAACTTTGATCAAAGTGAAATAATTAACTGAACTGGAACATGCTCAGAAATTGCAAGGGGAAAATACATTGTGTAATGATGGAATTATATTTATTTAATTCAATAGGTTGTGAGATTAATAATTTGCAATTTCTTAAAGCTTGTGTAAATATTGTTTCACTATTTGTTACATGGATATAGACACACTAGAACCCTTCAAATACAGTGAAACCTCGATATAATGGACTAATTCGGGCGAGGGGGTGTCCGTTAAAGCCGAAAGTCCGTTATTTAATAATTTTTTAAAATCATTAAATAACAGGACTTTTGGCTTTAACGGACACCCCCCTCACCCGAATTAGTCCGTTATATAGAGGTTTTACTGATCACGGCCGGGAGCCGTGAGTCAGCCCACCCAGCGGCAGCCAGCAGCCCGCCCACCCGGGACCCCGGCTGCGGGGAGCCGGGCGGGAGCTGTCAACTCGCCTGCCCGGACTCCCGCTGCGGGGAGCCGGGCCGGAGCTGTCACCCCCCCACCCCCCCCGCCCGGCTCCCCGCAGCAGGGAGCCGGGCGGGAGCTGTCAACTCGCCCACCCGGACTCCCGCTGCGGGGAGCCGGGTGGGAGCTGTCAACCCCCCCGCCCGGCTCCCCGCTGTGGGGAGCCGGGCAGGAGCTGTCAGCCTGCCCGCCCGGACTCCCGCTGCGGGGAGCCGGGCGGGAACTGTCAACCCGCCCGCCCGCAGGCGGAAGCCGGCAGCCGGCAGCCAGCCAGCCAGCCCGCCCGCAGGCGGGAGCCAGCACCCAGCCAGCCCACCCGCATGCGGGAGCCAGCAGCCAGCCAACCCGCCCGCAGGTGGGACCCGGGCGGGAGCCGGCAGCCCCCGAATAACGGATTTCGGATGCATCGGAAATTTTGTCCGTTGCATCCGAAGTCCGTTAAATCGGGGTCCGTTAAATCGAGGGTTTACTGTACTTCTAGATTATCTTGAGGAGTCCAGAACTCTTAATGAAGGGCCTACCATTGGACCAGTTTTTGATTCCCACCTCAGGTTGGCATCAGTGGGAATAATAAAAATAATCATTGGCATCAGTGGGAATACTTGTGCATTAAGACACTACTCAACCTAAATAAAGGGAATAGAATCCGTCCCTTAATGACTTAAGTTGTTTTGACTTAATATTATAATAAAATGGATGATTAAATATTGGAAAAGGCCTGATATGGAATAAGAAGTACATTTTGCAGTTTACAATAAACTGGATGTTTCTGCAATTTAATGTACTATATATATATATAAGCTTTTGTGACCGGCAATACTAGGGTTTATGTTAACATGTAAAATGAGACCTAAAATTACATATTTTTTAAAAATTTCCCATATATCTGTGGTTTTGCTTACTTACTTTCTATCTGCCTCTTCAATGCTGTTTTATATAGTCATCTTTGTTCATTTTATATAGTCCTCTTTGTTCAAGTATTATTATTATTAGGTTCTTTTTCAGCTCTCCTTTCCTTTCTGTTACCTTTTCTTTCTGTTAGGATTTGCTCTAGAGATCGGTCTTCCATTCACTATTTATTCTCCACACTTGTACCTTTCTCCAAGTATATTTCCTTATTTTTTCTTTCTCTGTGCTCTCTTTACTCTCATATCATTTCCTGTTGCTTTACTGCCCTTCCTGTCTTTATTTCCTGCCTCATCACATTTTTGCTTTTGTGTTTTTCTCTTCTCACAGATTTTTTTTAGGATTTTTTTTAAAGTATTCTAAAAGGCAATGCTGTGGTAACTTTTCTTTTTCAGCTTAGTTCTCTAAATTGCCATTTCTCTGCTGTTAGATCTCATTCAGAATTGTTAAGAGTGTTAAAGCAAAGTTGGGAAAGAAATGATTCAGAAACTAGGTGGAGAAAATCACTGTTATTTAAGAAAGAAATGACTTGCTGACATGTCTGCATCTCCAGATTCCTCTAAACTAGTACAGCCATTGGTGAGTTATATGATTGCTCATACATTCCATGGCATGTGTCTGGAACATTAAATATTCCTTCTTTTTACCTCTTGACTCACCGTGTATTTCCAGTTTTTATTCTTTTATTATAAGTGTAAAATATTAAGGGAGCAAATTTGCCATTGCATTCATGAAGTCAATAGGAATCTTCTGTGTATGTGATTGCAAAATTTGAAGTTTTGCTTGTGCAGGGTGTGCTTTTATGATGGATAGAAGATTTGAGTGAAGGAGTGCACAGCAAATTGTATTTACCATTTGTAGGGGCCTGATTTTCAAATAGTGACATTGAGTGCTCAGCTGATCTCAGTGTCAAGGCCCATATGTTTCAGATATTGGTGTATATAGCTTGCAGGCCATTTTACAACTGACTAAAACTGCAACCTGTTTACTTTTATGAAAGCTGTCACTTGGCTAAATCCAGAGATGAAAACTGACAACCATATGGACCGAATTCATTCTGAATATAACTTCTTCAAGGTTCATGGCATTGCATATATGATGAATTTGGCCCTGTGTAACTGGGAAAAACCTGAACATGAGCACAGTAGCTGGTTGATTCTTGGATGTATTTCAAGCAGCATAAATTCCAGATCTAAGTGCAAACCAGCCCACATTTACAAAGTGATATAAAATAAAATATCTTTATCCAGTCTTTGAACTCTGGAACTCCTGCATTCACTAGACTGACTGGGCTTTATCCATTTTTGTCTTTTACAGTTCTGCTGAGGCACAGGGGCATGGCCTATTTCCTCCCTATGACTGGGGAGCAAATGTTGCTCTTAATTTAAAGCATGTAAATTGTAGCCAGATACTATGACTATGGATTGCTTATAAATGCTTATCATTATAAAAATAGCTGTATATAACACATGTACAATTCCGCTGGATGAATAGAGTATCTATTGGTTGCATAGGCTAGTCTCTGAGATAAACCACTTACTCTGAAAGATTTCAGAGTGCCTCTAGGGTGTTCTACTTGTTCTGCCAAGTTTAATGATTTTACAGTGTATCACATAGATTCAGTAGGAAACTGATGTGGCCTATGACTAAATCTGTTATTTATCTCAGTTTCTGGTTTTGGTAATCTGTCTATATATGGCATTTTTAGTTTCTTTGTGGAATAGAACTTAAAGTTCAAAAATCAAGGTTACAAGTGCTGCTAAAATAAAAGACAAGAATTTTCAAGTATCCCTATTTATTCCGAAGATTAATTAGCAATTATAGTGGGAGACCATCTGTCCCTTGTCCTTCCCTCCCATCACAGGGCAAAATAAGTCAACCAAGTGAGTAAAAGTCATACAAGCAAGATACTGGGAAAATATTCTTCACCGTCTTCTCATCATTTTATTCTACCTTGGAGATGGAAATGTAAAATATGTGCACTAGCTTTGATCAAGCTAGGATGCTAAAAATAACAATGTATTTGGGGTGAGCTAACTACCCTGAGTACCATATATATGTACCCAAGGTAGCTAACCAATCCTGCTGCAGTGGCTACACTATTAATCTTTAGTGTCCTAGTTCAATCAGAGCTAGTGTGAATAGATGTAGTCGAGCTAGAAATTACACCTCCTGCTTCAGGGTAGACAAAAGGTATAATCTCTATTCTAAGAAATCTTAAGCCTAAACAGTTTTGACTCATAAAACAGTGGTTCTCAACATCTGATATACTGCAACCCCTCTTTTTATACCAACAACATTGGAACACCCCTCCCATCTAGCTGGGACAGCCTTCTCATTTAGCAGTATGGGAAAACCATGGGGACTGGACCTCCCTGGGGTTGGAAATTCCTTTGTAATAATTAAATTTGAAGCCACAATTGTTGAATAACTAGTTGGTATTGGTACTGGTGAAGGTCAAAAGAACAGACCATTTTAAAATGTCTTCCTATGTTTCCTAATCCATGGTTCAATTGAAATTTTGTGTGAAGTTAAATGATTCAACTATTGCTTAACCAAGGCTTCTCTCTTCTTCAAGAACAGTCATTGTCTTTAAACTGACATCTGAAGTGTAATCCTCCATTTTTTCTGAGTGACATCTCATCTGATCCCAGAACCAGTGAACTTTATGGAGACTACAAGTGTTTTTCACCTACCAGACCCTATATTCCCTTAGTGTCTCTGGCTCGTATTGTCTGTGATTTTCCTCAAGGTACATATAAAGAGAGGAAAACAAGAGATTAGTAAAAGGGAATGTGTTCCAGCTTCTCTGTGATGCTCAGAACCTGGTTAGTGCTACCCTGATGGGAATTCTCCCAGTAGGGGAAACTCTGTGCCAGCTGACCCCAACACTACCACAGTATGTGGTGCATGTTGGAGGACAAAAGAGGCAAATTTGTGCTGTGGTGGAACAGCTCTATTTTGCCATTTCTCCAGAGTTATGTGGCCCTACAAGGATCATGGTCAGGTCTGGAAGAGCTGTGGCTTGAGAATTAGGAAGCTGTATGCCACCTGTCTCCTCTCTCTCTTTCTCAAGCATTAAGTGGGCCTCGTCACAAGAGAGAACCTGGCCAGAAGTGTATTCTCTGAGCGTAAAAAGCATTGGAGGGGTATTGTACTTTGGGGAAATTCTTTGTTTCCATAGTTTAGGCATCCTTTCTCTTAAGCTTCAAATTTTTTCAGTAATTTTTTCACTATTTTATCTTGATATGAAACTGCAGTTTTCCAGTACCTAATGGATAGGATAGGAGTTGCCAGTGCAGAACATGCTTCATTAATAAATTACTGACATGTGCATTAGCAAGGTAATGCACATGTTAGAAAAGCAGTATCAGTACAGTACCTATACCATGATGTCTTAAAATTACTGAGACCTTTGAAATGTGTAATGAAATCGTACTGCTAAATAGTACAAAAATTACCTTTTTATCCCTTGCAATCTGCTCTATACAGAGTTTGAAATGAAATCCTGAATCTCTTCTTTAACATATAATTTTGATATCTAAAAACAGCACTTGGGATTAGCAGGCTTGTCAGAAAAACAAGGCTCTAGATGTTCAACAAAAACCAACAATCCACCCCCCACCTTTTCAGCTGTGTCAGGCATTATTTGAATTTACACAGCTGCTGCCAGATAAAGGAATAGGAAATGCAATGAAAGGGAAAGGTATTATTTTTGGGAGTTGAGCTGAAAATAAAGTGATCACCCAACCTGTTTTACATAAAATAATATACATGCTCTGAATATGTATCATTGTACACTTAGAACTAGCACTTAAGTTTTTGCTAATTGTGTACTCTTATTAGTCAAGAAGATGTTAACAAGGTTCCTTGGAACCTATTCCTTTCTTCTGATTTATGTATATTATAAAAAGATGACATGCACCTACACACACACACACACATATAAATAAAACTTTTATCCAAAAAAAAATCCTAAAAATGCTTTATTGTTTAGGACGGGAAGGGAAGTGTACATTATCCAATTGATACTACAGGGAGGGAGAGTTTTATGGAGGTAAAATATAACTATCCAAATTGAAATGTGGCCAGGGGATGCTGAAGTTATAATAATCTTCTTAATAGCAAGTCCTCACCTCTGAGATCCACTCCCACCGTATGTAAGTCCGGTCAAACTTGGAATCAATATATGATGCACCTTTCTGGCTAACCCCCTGCTCTCTACCTCTGTTTTCCAGATACCTGCAAGGTGTTTTGTCCCTTAAAGTTAGTGTTGGAGGTGAAGAGAGTGAATTAAAATTAAATGTTTGTTTCACTTGGAGTGTTTTTATATGACTCTAAGTCATGTCAAGTGCATCAAAATACTATGATTTATTAATTAATACTATTTATTAAGAATTAATTCTCTTTCTTTTTTATTGCCATTGGGTGCCACTGGATCTTTTAGTGTCCACAAAGGATCAGGAGGTTGGCTTAAAAATCTCTTTCAAAAGATGCCTTCTTCAACATCAAATGGCAATAATTCATACACCACATGGGTTTTCTTTGGTTTCCCTTCCATGTTTAGAGCCAGGTCAGCTTTACCTAGGGCTTGTCTATATGGGATATTACTGCAGGTCAAGGTGTGAATATACAGCTTACTAGTTTGCCACACAGTAATGTCCTGTGTGAACATTGCTATAGTAGTGCACTAAAAGTTTTGTAGTGTGCTTTGACTTATTCCCATATCAAACAACAGTAAGTCAAAGTGCACTACAGATCTTTTAGTTTGAAGCAGTAGTGCCCACAAGGGATGTTACTGTGTGGCAAGCTAGTGCACTATAGATTGACATCCTGGCCTGAGGCTAGTAAAAGTCTCTGTTGGCGTTTTTGAAATCACAGATTGAGGTGTTATTGCTTCAGGCTTCCAAACAATGATAAATGGGGAAGCACAACTATGTAAAAATTTGAAACAAGGGGGAGAATATCAGCTTGGTATCAACATTAATGTGGCTCATTTATCCATGGTCTAAAATGTCACTAACTTCCAGCTTTTACTTGGCCTCTTGTCACAATATAGTAACCTTCTCACTACTGAGGTCACAGGTAAGGCCCCCATCATCTGTTCCTGGCCCAACAGCTACTATCATGTTAATCTCTCTCCACTCATGAGAGAGGTCCCCTACTGGGGAAATGACATAATAAAGCTTTTTACATTAGGGTTTTAAGTCTTTGGAGTGGTGGTAACACAATACATTTTTGCAAATACAAAACCTAGTCTTGCTGATACTGGTTACAATCATGTTTTTAAAAGGATTAATCATTTAATTACATATGCCAGTTGTTGAGACTTTGGCTATGGTACTAAACTGCAGACTTCAGTCGTGAGCTCTTTATAAGTCTTTGAGTGCCCCTCAAAATAGGCACTAACATAAAACCTGCTAATACATTCAGCTTTCTAGCTGCCACAAATGCTGACAGAAGTTCCTTTACAATTAGTCATTTGTGTAGCTAATTCTTGAAGACATAGTTAAGCAGATAATGATAAACAATACAGTCAGTTATGTTTCTTCTGTAGCTAGCTAAAATTGATTTCCAAGTAAACTAAAAAGGACTCCCCTTTTGGATGTAATTATATTACGAACAATGGGGCTGTTAGCCTTATTCAGTATTACTTTTTTCCTCTTACCTATCTTCTTCTTCTTCTCTTCTATTTCCATCTCATTTGGGTCTTTATAGCTTTCAAACATGATATTATAAAGAGTTTCCTTTCCTAGGAAATGTACTGGGAATGTATGCATTAAAATATATGAGTACCTCTCTGTATATAACTAGTCCTTGAAATATTTGTCAGGCTGTTTCTCTATCTATATATATAAAAGTCAAGTGGTGTATGTATGAGTGTATGTATGTATATATGTATGTATGTACGTATGACAGCGAACTCCTCCCGCACCGTTTGAGCCAGAGACTTGAAATTTGGTACAGTGAGGGGTCTTGGGGTCTAGATCTTGGTAAGGGTCGAAAAATTTTCGGATCTCACCTCTGACGCCCCCCAGGGGTGAAAGTCTTTCAGGGCCAATCACATCAGCTGGGCAGTTAGGTGCTGATGATGTCATAATACCCCCTCCAACAGACACCGCACTCGCTCAGCTCGCCCCTCCCTCCTCCAACGGAACCCCGGAGATCCCTCAGCTCACTGCCCCTCCCCCCTCCCAACGGAACCACGGAGATCCCTCAGCTCACTGCCCCTCCCTCCTCCAACGGAACGCCGGAGATCACTCAGCTCACTGCTCCTCCCCCCTCCCAATGGAACCCCGGAGATCACTCAGCTCACTGCCCCTCCCCCCTCCCAACGGAACCCCGGAGATCCCTCAGCTCACTGCCCCTCACCCCTCCAACGGAACCCCGGAGATCACTCAGCTCACTGCCCCTCCCTCCTCCAACGGAACCCCGGAGATCCCTCAGTTCTCTGCCCCTCCCCCCTCCCAACGGAACCCCGGAGATCACTCAGCTCACTGCCCCTCCCCCCTCCCAACGGAACCCCGGAGATCACTCAGCTCACTGCCCCTCCCTCCTCCCAACGGAACCCCGGAGATCCCTCAGCTCACTGCCCCTCCCTCCTCCAACAGAACCCCGGAGATCACTCAGCTCACTGCCCCTCCCTCCTCCAACGGAACCCCGGAGATCCCTCAGTTCTCTGCCCCTCCCCCCTCCCAATGGAACCCCGGAGATCACTCAGCTCACAGCCCCTCCCCCCTCCCAACGGAACCCCGGAGATCACTCAGCTCACTGCCCCTCCCTCCTCCAACGGAACCCCGGAGATCACTCAGCTCACTGCCCCTCCCCCTCCCAACGGAACCCCGGAGATCACTCAGCTCACTGCCCCTCCCCCCTCCCAACGGAACCCCGGAGATCACTCAGCTCACTGCCCCTCCCCCCTCCCAACGGAACCCCGGAGATCACTCAGCTCACTGCCCCTCCCTCCTCCAACGGAACCCTGGAGATCACTCAGCTCACTGCCCCTCCCCCCTCCAAACGGAACCCCGGAGATCACTCAGCTCACTGCCCCTCCCCCCTCCCAACGGAACCCCGGAGATCACTCAGCTCACTGCCCCTCCCTCCTCCAACGGAACCCCAGAGATCCCTCAGTTCTCTGCCCCTCCCCCCTCCCAACGGAACCCCGGACTACATCAGCTCACTGCCCCCCCCCCCCACCTGCGAAGGTCCCCGGAATCCCTCGGCTCTGGGCCCCCTCCCCCCCTGCGACGGATCTGAGTTGGGTTTGGTGGGACGGTAAGTGAGGTGGGGGTGTCGGATTCGGTCGGGGGGTGAGGTGGGGGTGTCCGGTTTGCTTGGGGGGGTGGGAAGGTGTTGGGGTGGGTGAGGGGTGGGTGTTGGGGTTGGTCAGGGGGTGTCAGCTGTCTGCCACCTCCCCACCTCCGACTGACCCGAGCAGCGCCGGGCACTTATGCTAGTGTTTAATAATTAAAAGGCAGAGAAAATGATTTATAAAGAAGAATTCTCTCTAGCCTACCCGGTCTTTGTACCTAGAGTTGATCTAATGTTTTTTTTAAAGGTTCAACAGTATTTTTGTAAATAGAAGCACTGACTTTGGTCCGCACGGATTCCTGGCATGTTGTTTGTTATTCACAAATACTGTATTAGAATAGTTGGCTTGTATATAATGTGAACAAAAATTGTCTATTCTTGTTTCCTTTTTCTTCACCTCTCTTTGTACTTTTATTGTGAGTTCCTTGGAGGAGGGACCATCATTTTCTCAGTGTCTGGAAAGTCTCTCTCACATACTGAGTGCTATCGTAAATCAATAATCATAATCATTCTTGAAAATATTAATGAAATTTATATATTTTCACAAAATTTAGTACAAATGCTTATCTGAAAACTTGTCTCACAAGTTAATTATTCATTAATCATTATCTTTCTATTTCAAATGTGCAGTTATTCCACCAAGCAGCAGAAACTATACCATGTGATTTAAGGGACCAATCCTATCATTTAATGAATACTAAATAGTTGTTCATGAATAGCATATATATTTAAAATTATTCATCAAGATTGTGCGGCAAGTACTTACAAATAATGAATACATTAAAAGAAAAATCAGGACTTTTTGTTAACAGTTTGCTTAACAAGAAAAGGGCTAATTTCATAAATATGTTTCATAGCAAATATATATTTCATAGCTCTCTTAATACTGTTCCAAAAAGTAAAATGAAAAAAAGGAAAATGATCACAATTTGAGCATTTTGGAGAAATGATCTTTTCAGTAAGTAAAGCTAAACGAATACATTTTTTTCAATTTTCACTGTATGAGTAAACAGTGAAACAGGGTGTTGACTGCAAACATCATATATCTAATCATGTACCAGTTGATATGGGTTCCATTTATTTCCCAGAACTTTTATCCTTATTATTGACCACATGACCTTTCTGTCTTTGTTTTCTATTAATTTCTAATGTATGTATTTTCAAGAATGGACTGAATGCATTTTATAAGCAAATTGAAAAGCATTTTTAGTCTGACCCTTCCATTTGTACTTAGAGAACAGGGCTCCTATTCAATGAGAAATCCATAGGAATAAAATCAGAAACTAATTACTTTACCTCTGTTTCTGTATGACCTTACCATTATGGGATTTCATCTCTCAGTGTAAAAGAAAACCGCCTTCAGGAGCTATACAAGTCTCACAGTGAAAGAAACGGTAGCTAAATCTTTTTAAATTTTTGGTTTTGGGCAGGTGGTTGAAATGCAATGTGAGTTATAATATATTTTACATTTCTCTGGAATCTTCCATCCAAAGATCTGAGCATGTTACACATGCTACCAAAGTAGGCTTCATAACAAGTAGAGTTGGGTAAATAATGGATTTGCTGACAATTCTGAAAAATCAAGAATGTTTCATTTGGTGCTACATAATAAATATTGTTTTTATTTTATTTGATAAATTGAAAGGTAAAAACTTGCAAGTCGGGTTGACATGAAACTTTTTATTTTAATCTATCGAATTTTTTTGTTTCCATTTTAACAAAAGCAAAGGGGACGACTAGATTTTCAACACATCTGAGAGAAGAGTGATGAAGATGACCCACTCCCTTGTCATTCAGCTTGGAAATTCATAGACATTCATAATGACAAGTGACATAGTCATTTGTTCAGGGAAGGTGAATAAGAATGACCCTACAACCTTTTGAATATGGCATTCATCCAAGATGTGGGAGACCCAAGGTTGAGCCATGCTCCACTATCTATTTAGTTATGTATACATACAGTGGAACAACTGCAACAGAATAAATTGAGAAAGACCCATACTACAATATCCCAGTGGCCAGGTTGCTCTTCTCCTGCACTGTAGAAGACCTAAGGTCACATCCTTTCTCCTCAGGCAGTGCGAGGGGAATTGAACTGGGGTTTTCTGCATCCTCAGTCAGTTCCCTAACTGCTGCGCTAAAAGTTATAAAGGAGGAGATGTTCTGCTCCTCTAATAGCCATTTTGTGAATCTAGTCCTCCTTGGCACATACTGTCTTACATTTCAGCATTTTTTAAAAATTTGTATTCAGCGAGCTCAACACAAGTTTGCAAATAGTTTCAGATCAACTGAAAATGAATTTTTGGTGAATGAATATTCACCAAAATAATTTCACCCAGCCCTAATAACTGTTTAATGTAGGTATTATTAAGATCCTCATTTCATAGATGGAGAAACTAAGTCAGAGAGAAACTAGGTTACTTGCCAAAAGTACATAGCACATCAGTCACAAAAACAAGAAAACAAATCCAGATTCAATGGCCCATGCTTTAATACCTGGATTGTGTTTCTTTTGAGATATACATTCTCTCATCAGAAAGTGTTGACATTATTTAAGATTAGCAAACCATTGGTGTATATTCTGTATATATATTGTAATATTTCAGGAATAGATAAAGCTCACTTCTATTGCAGGGGAGAAATTCTTACACTGCTCCTTTTGTCATTTTCATAACTGTTTTATAGGAATATATTCTGAGTTTGATCAGGTTCTTGGTCATGTCATGCTTCAGAGGACCTGCTCTGAGGACATAAATGGAGTTCATATAAGTTACTTTCAATAACCATGGAGTGAATACTGAGGAAATATAATTGCATGGTTCCATTTAATATGTGCATTAAGCCATCTTAATATATTCTCCTTTTCAAGTACCTCAGTCATTCTGCAAACTAAAGACCCGATTTTTCTCTCTCATACCAGTGTAAATTATGAGTAATTATAATTATCAACAGAAATATGCTCATCTAAATTTAGTGTAAATTAGAGTAGAATGAAACATTGTGTCCATATACTTATTAAGATGTTATACCAACAGGGAATTTGGTCCATCATATATATTTATTTTTTAAACTGCGTATGTGCGTGTGTGTGTGTATTATAGGTAGAACTGGTAACAATGGCTATAGATATGGTTGCCTCTAAAACAATCCTTTCCACCCATGGCAGAGCTGGGCATACATCCCAAGTGCTCAGTAGGACATAGGTGTATCTTATCCTCTTAGCTCTGCTGCTATTCAGACTCATAGTGCCAAATCTCTGTGCTGGTTGTGCTATCTGTAGATTACACTCATTTCCAGAGCCAGGAATATAAACCAGAAATCTAGATTCCTTACATTTTTGTCTTTGCTGGCAAACAACTACTGCTGTAAGCCAATACAAAGAAAGTATATGTTGCAACCCCTTTAGTGAGTGGTCTACATATAGGATAACTGATACTTCTAGGTTTCAGAGTAGCAGCCAACTCTGTCCACATATCTATTCAAGTGACACCGTCATAGGACCTAATCAAATTAGCCGTGCCATCAGGGGCTCATTTACCTGCATATCTACCAATGTGATATATGCCATTATGTGCCAGCAATGCCCCTCTGTCATGTACATTGGCCAAACCAGACTGTCTCTATGCAAAAGAATAAATGGACACAAATCTGACATCAGGAATCATAACATTCAAAAACCAGTAGGAGACCACTTCAACCTCTCTGGTCACTCAGAAACAGACTTAAAGTTGGCAATTTTTCAACAGAAAAACTTCAAAAACAGACTCCAATGAGAAACCACTGAACTGGAAGTAAATTGCAAACTGGATACCATCAATTTGGGCTTGAATAGAGATTGGGAGTGGCTGGGTCATTACACAAATTGAATCTATTTCTCCATGTTAGGTATCCTCACACCTTCTTGTCAGTTGTCTGATATGGCTATCTTGATTTTCTCTACAAAAGGTTTTTTTTCTCCTGCCGATAATAGCTCATTTTAATTAATTAGTCTCTTAGAGTTGGTATGGCAACTTCCACCTTTTCATGTTCTCTATGTGTGTGTATATATATCTATATCTATATCTATCTTCCTACTATATTTTCTATTCTATGCATCTGATAAAGTAGGCTGTGGTCCACAAAAGCTTATGCTCAAATACAGTTGTTAGTTTCTAAGGTGCCACTAGTATATCTAATACTTCCAGTTACTCTTTCAATTCAAATGCCAGAGGTCTATCCACTGATCCCTGAAAGTAACCAGTTCAGGGGGTAAGCATGGTTCTGTATGGTGGACTTCTGTTTGGTTATTTTATTTGTAGGTAGCTTTAAAAAAAAAAAGGATTTTTGGTGTAGGGGGAAGAATTGGTTTAATGAGAATATTACTCAAACACTGAAAAGATAAGAAATGATTAAATTAAAGTTGCCCGTGAAACCTTATTCTGTCTCCTAGTGCAAAGGGATTATAATGTAGGCTTTAATTACATGATCACATACTGTTCTTAGTGGAATGAGGATAGTGTGTCCATCTTTCCACACAAGCAGATTTTTTCACCACTGGGGACAGACCAGTGGAACCCAAGCAGTGAATCTGTTTCTCCCCGCCTCTCCCCTCATCCCCACTTTAAACATGCTTATAAGACATTTATATCCACAAAAGCGACAACGAGTCTTGTAGCACCTTATAGACTAACAGATGTTTTTGGAGCATGTGGTCATCCAAGCAAAGGATTTCTAACACTTTATGTATTAATATAAACAACCTACATTTTAAGAATTTTAAGGTGACTAAGTCAAGCACTCAAAGGTCAGAAAATGCCAGAATTAAGGTTGCCTGAGTAACTTTAATTAGGCCTCCTTTTGACTATGCATTATGAGACAGTGTTTAAGTACACAATCTACATTCTCCATCTTGCTCTGGAGATGAATTGGGATTGGATGACTGTTGTCTGTGGCATAAAGTGACTGAGGCAGGGGAATTGCAGGAACAGAGAGGGAAGTCTCATGGTTAAGGCAATTGAATGTCACCCTGGAGAATTGGATTCTGTCCCTGACTCTGTCATAGAGTTCCTGTGTGATGATGGGCAAGTCACTTAGACCAAACGTGTCTCAGGTGGTTGCTAATTGTGTGTACCTCAATTTGTGGTTGCTCAATTTGAAATGTGGGGTCTGATTTGCAGACAAACTGAGTGGTCACAGTTGCAACTGAAGTTGGTGGAAGCTTTGCTTTAAACATATCAAATACTATACACTGGTAAGTAGTCCGGGGGGAAAAAACAGGTCTTGGGTATCTCAAATTGGGCACCCTAAATTGGATACAGACTTTAAGATCAAAAGTATTTCCTCAGTGCTCCATCTGGAAAATGGGGATAATACAAACCCCTCATTTCCTAAATATGGTGTGAAAAATAAAGTCATTCACATTTGTGTAATACTCAGATCCTGTAGTGATGAGCATCACAGAAAAGTCTGTGAGGCGATGAATAGTTCTGTCTTCAAGGTAGGGTTTGAATAATGTGCATTAAGTAAGGCCTAGGGCCACACAATGAACAACAGGGAGAAAACAAAATATTGAATACATGCTCATTAAGTGAGCATCATTCATTCTGTGCACTGAATGAAGCAGGATTCCTGCAGAAAAAAATAGAATGTAACCATGTTATAAGAATGTATCATAATGTATACTCATAAAGGGGGATAAATTAAGGCTGAAGAGGCAGCCTTAATTCTAGCAGGTCCTAACTTTCGAAAGATTGATTGTGAGACAAGATCCCCGAGTACAACCTGGAACTGTGGGACTTCTGTGCCCCCTTAACTCTCTAGCTTGGGCTATCTCTCAGAATGCTTTGCCAGTGCCAAATAGCAACACCCCCCCCAACCCCCCCGGGTGCTGTGATCACTCATCTATCAGCATGTGGAGGCCCATACCCAGTAAAATTGCATGAATGCTCCCTTCATCACTCATGAATTAGAGAGAGGAACCTGCCAAATACCCCAGTCCCCAGCCTGGCACCCCTTAAATATACCATCTTTTACTGCCCAAGACTCCCTGGACAGTGCAAGTTCCTTAATTAGTTCGCCACATTGACAAAGAGAAGTGGATGTGCAACAGCCCTTGTCAACCTGCGCTGAGACCCCAAGTACTTTAACCAAAACCATACTGGTTTATGTAAAATATAAAACAGATTTATTAACTACAGAAAGATAGATTTTAGTGAGTATAAGTATCAGGCATAGAGATCAAAGTTGGTTACATAAGAAATAAAAATAAGATTCTAGTCTAAATTCTAACTTTAATAAGCTACGCAAGATTTGAATCAAACCTCTTTTCTCACCTTAATAGATCTTACAGGCAGCTCACAGTCCTTAATACACATGCTGTATTCCCTTTCTGCTTGGGACCAATCTCCCCAGTTCAAAATTTTTGTCTTCCAGATAATCTTGAAATGGGGAGGAGAGAAGCCAAGTGATGATGTCACTGTCCCTCTTTTATACTTTCTTCCAGCTGCTAGAAAGGTCCTTGATATGACCTGCTGTCTAGGTAACCCTCATTGGAAACCTGCCCTCTGGGATGGCCATTGGGAGAGTGGATTCCCCTTAATATCCCATCAATTCATGTCTGGCTGATTCTAATGTAAATTTGTCTTACTAGGTGCTCCTTTGTTACCTCTGAAATGCTGGCTGTGGGTGTTTTGGAACCTCACAACATATTTCAGTAACACACACAGCAATACTTCATAACTTCACATATAGTGCAAATAATCCAACAGGATATTAAATGTTCAACAGCTCATGACTTCTCAAATACCACCTCTCAAGGCATACTTTGTACAAAACGTATAATCATATCACAGTGGTGAATATGGGGGTTCCAGGGCGTTATTTTGAGGTACAGAGTGTCAGACTGCCACCTTAATAATGTTGTTTAAGATAGATTTTTGTGTGTACATGTACAATAGCAAAATCTGATATTTGATATCCAGACTTCCAAAAACTTTGGAAACATCATTGGAGCAATGTTAAAATTCATAAGGAGATTAGTAGTGGATTACACTGAAATTTATTGCCTTACATTTTACACACAAAATGATCATCCTTGCATGACCACAGTCCTTTTTCAGTAGTTTAATACTCCTGGGCCTCAGAGATTCATGAGGGGTGCAGGGCTTGTGAAAATAAGATTCACGTATTGTTCAGCAGCAGCTGTTAAAAGAAGTCGTGAATTGTATTAAAAAATATAGAATAGAAAAAGCATTTTGTCTCTTCCCTTCATATAACACAAATAAATAGATGTTAGTGATTTTGCTTTGTGACCACGAAGTCTGTGGAGAATCTTCATGTAACCCAATGAAACAATGAGATTTGATATGTCAATTTTCTGAGGGAAAATGAGAAGTGCATTGAAAATCTGCCTTTATCTGTTATGAATTTGCCTTTCTGACTGTCTATTTCTTCTGTTTGTTATAAGAGTTGTCAGATTGGAGAGAAGATCCTAAGTTATTGACTGTAATGAATTTTTGATTAGTTATAGACTTTTCTACATTTGAATATTTCTAACCTTGCTGAAGTAACTGAATTATTGCCAGATAGTCCCTGCCCTAAAAAGCTTATATATATTTTTCAGTACTGCATTTACATAAGAAATAAATGATTGGTAAACCAAAGAGCTATGTTTAGCTTGGAAATGCCATGGTTTTAGCCATCTTTGTTTCATAACATTTATGTGTATCAAATGGATAGGTTACGTAAGAGACTCAGAGGTAAGCCACAAATGAAAAATGAAAATTTAAAATTATGCAAATTGCTTCAACTGGAGCAACACAAGCACATGTCAGAATGGGGTGGGGAAAGTGAGCATTCTCATCTTTAACTCTACCCACAATCCCAGAATGGTGGCTATTTCTGCTTTTTTTAAAAAATCAGTGGTGAAATATTTATTTTGTATAAGTACTTTCCCAAGGAGAAATACCTGGTACTAAAGGTCTCTTTAATCTTGCAGAAAAAGGTATAACAAGAACCAATGTCTGGAAGTAAAAGACAGACAAATTCAAATTAGTAAAAAGCCACACATTTTTCAAGAGTGGGATTGGAACAAACTACAAAGGAAAATGGTCTCCATTTCTTGAAATCTTCAAATCAAAACTGGAAGGCTTTCTGGAAGATATTGGTCTCAATACATGGGTAACAAGATGCAATTACATGTCCTGGTTTAGGGTTCATATTCAGAATGCATTGTTCATAACTGAATGTGTGAGTGCATATCTATATCTATATATTTATATACATATATATAATATTACCTACTTAAAGGATCAGATTGTTGCATATCACAAATGCAAACAAGGGAGGAGATTTGCAAATGTGAAATGGCAGTTAATTGCACAATTTTCATTGAAAGTCAACAGGCATTGTCTTATCCCATTTACACTATTTTAAAAAAATCCTGAAAATAAATATATCTAAAGGCTATAAACATTAAACTGTATTTTGAAATAAAAGGTTAAATTCTGCAGAGAAATTCTAGAGCCACTGGAGATGAGCTGTTGCTCAGCACCCACACACTAAATACCCCTCCATCTAACCACTTGGCATGTCTGTATATTTGGAAGGTGTCTTGTACTTTTTGGGCACTACCTCAATCTCAGTGAATAATAATACTTAGTAGACTTCATGCATACTACAGAATGCTTGATAGAGAGTGTCTCATTTGTAAGCTTAAGGAGAAAAGGAAAGTTTTAAGATTCATAGGTTTTAGGGCTAGAAAAGGCCATTCAAGTCCTTCAGTTTGATCCAATTTCCTTCTTTTGGCAGGACTACTCCTTATATCATTCCATGACTGTTTTACATAATCTGCTTTTGAATTAGTGGGCATGATATAGGGAGTTGTTTTGCCAAAAGGAAGTCAGATCAATCTATAGGATTTCAGTGGCCTTTTCTAGACCTACCATCTATAATCTTTAAAATTTCCTTTTTAGGTTTTGATTGATTCATCTCTCTTCCATATCAAGGATTCTGTACACTGCATTAGCATTTTGTATATGGTGTGTTGTAGCAACAATTTGATATGCACCTGTACATTTTTCTGTCTGAGATATCAATTTGTTTTCTTTCGTGTGTCAATGGACTATTCTGTGGACATAATAAAGGTAAATATTTCAGAATGCTTGCAGCTAAAGGTATACCAAGCTTTCCCTAATATTTCAGTTTTCTAACGTCAGACCTGTTACATAGGTTTGTTTATGCTAGGGTGATTGTGCTTAAAGGAGCTGGCTCCAGCAGAAGCCGCGATTGGCCGAACCTGCGGATGCAGCAAGTAAAGAAACCATCTCATCCCTCCAGGGGGCTTACCCTGGCGGGCCATGTGCCAAAGGTTGCCAATCCCTGGCCTAGAGACTTAGTATGGAGACGTCCTGCTCCAGTGTTGGAAGACAGAGGGGGACTAAACTTGCCTTGGGAGCATGGGTCTGTTCCAGCCTTGGAAAACTGTCTTGATCCAGGAGGCCTGGCAGAGGCTGTCAGCTTGGAAATACTTTTCTTCAGCCTGTTGAAAAGCCTGTCCTAACTCGGGGGGATTTTCAGCTGGGAGCTACATTTGTATAAGGTAGCTGTGGGAATTTTAAAATTATTCTAGGTTCCACCGGACGTAAAATTACAAGTATATTTTTAATGTTCCTGAGTCTTTCCTGATTTTTTCCCCCCATTTCACAACAATTGCATCTACAATCTATAGTTCACATGGTAGATAGCTATGTGACAATAAGCAAAGTGGTTACTTTTCTATATAGCTATATAAATCCCAGTTGCTGATAAGACTAAAAAAGGAGTGATAGGAGTGCTTCAGCACCCCCTGCTTGAAGTGGTTTCCATCATGTACAGGGTTTACAGTTTTGTTCAATGGCTTTCAGCACCCCCACTTTACAAAATGTTCCAACACTGCTGGCAAAAAAGACAATTTTTCTATATGAGATGATTACGGATAATCTGTTATTAGACAATGATGGAAGAGGGGAAGAGGTGCTTGAAAAAAGACTAATTGCAGATCAAGGATATATTTAAATTCAGGAATGATCACAATTATGCCTTCCTCCACGCCTAGAGTCATAGAAATTCTTAAAAGAAAGGATGTCCTATAGGTGTATGGGGGAATGGCATTGAAAGAATAAAACTGCACGTGAGTGCTAAGTCTCATTAGGTCATTATGACATTAGATAGAGTGTGAGTGTTTTTTATATTGGTGTGCATGTTTGAGAGGAGAGCTGAAGCCTGAGCAGTGCTCTCTATAGGGGTGTGGTTACTTTAGCAGTGTGGCATAGGGGAATTGGAAAGGGAGGGTAGCTCCTAGAGGAGACCATGATATATCAGTCTCTTTTTGGACAATGGGTGAACATTGTGGCTACCAGGCTGATATCGTTGTACTTCTTTCAAGAGAGTAATGTTTAGATTCTTTTCACTATACAAGAGCTTCTCGGTGGAAAAGACAATTCTTAAGGCAGGTTGCTGCTATGTGTGTGTTTCCTTCAGCCAGCTCTTCTTTAAAGTAGATAAGAAAATAACATACTTGATATGTCCACAGAGGAGATTTTCAGTAACTTCACAGTATTAATCAAATAGTCAGATGAGCGATACTTAGTTGTCTTGTTGCGGGCAAACTTGCCTCTTACAATGGTGCCGTGACAATTCTTTCACAAGTGTTTCACTTTCAGAACTACAGTTCTGCAAGTACTAAGGTATGGAGGATCTAGAAGTGTGAAATTGTTACTGAATGTTACCTGCAGAAACTTGATGGGATCTAAGAGGAATACTGAGATGAAGGGATTCCCCTAATAATGTACTGTTCTTCCTAATGATCTGCTTTCCCATCTTACTGGTTGCTGAGCATTCTCTTGAGGTTATTTTTATTTTCCTTCTTTTACTCTAAAGCGGGTTCTCTCCCTGGTCATGAGCCAGAGGCAACTGGAGTCAATATACATCTTTCTATTGACTTCAGTGGGCTTTCAATCAGGTCTCCTGAGAAACTAAAGTTCACAATGGCTTTACTATCCTATTCTCTAATACTTACATGACATAGTCACCAATAACATCCTGAAGGTGCTATAAACTTGTGCATGTCATAATGTAAATGGTCGAACTCAACATGTTAATGGAATCTCTGCTAATATGTCAGGTGACTGACTTCAAGAATGGTTACATCAGTCAGGAAATCCTTGAGTATGGCACTCTATACTGGTATCAGTTTGAATAGTACTAGCAGCACACAATTTCTAATGGCTTTCTAAAAGTCTGCAAGTCTGAGTAAGTAGACTTTTTGTGAATCACTGTTCATTCAGAGCTGTTCTTTTGGCTCTTGTAACTCTACTGTACCTAGAAAAGTGTCACATAGGTGGTAGTAGATGGAAGACTGGCATATGACTTATGCAAAAAAAAAAAAAGTTTAAAACAAGAGAAACTAAATTCCTCACATGGTCTGCTTAATATGTCTATAGTGTTTCCAAGTGCAGGTAATTTGAGACATACATTTAAAAATACAATAAAACACACATATTTTAAAGATGGGTTCAGACACAGAAGAGAGCATTAAAGTTAGAGCTATTCTCCCATAACAGATATTTACACTTGAATGAGTAAATTAGTTTAATTAATTGGTGGTGGGAGCTCTGAAGTCATGAGTATAGAGAGCAACCTTGTTGTTTATTTACTCAGGTATTTATTAAATGTATAACAAACAACCGTAACAACTTAAAGACCTGATTCTGTAAGATGCCAAGTGCCCTGAATTCCTACTGAACTTGGCAAAAGTTGAAGATATTAAAAGAAATCTGGCCCTGAGTGCACTGTGTTCCCTTATGTTTCTCTTTTGCCTCTCAGCGTTTCTCAGATGAAGTTACGTATTAAAAATTAGACTACTGTGGTTCACAGCAAGTTTTTCTGTTGTAACCTTGTGAAAATTGTACAGGCAGGAAGTTTTGGTTTGATTAGATGAACAAATGGCACAAACTCTGTAAATATCTTGAGCACCTGGAAGGTATTCATTGCACAACATTTCCCTGTGGTCTTTCTGCTCTGTCAAAACTTGTGGTGCTTGGGTGCCTAAGTTTGGTTATGTGAATAGAGATGTCCTGATTCTCAGAGAGTGCTGATCAATGGGAAGTCCTTGAGAGCTTCAAGTTCACAGCAGCTCTGAAAATCAGATGCTTAACAATAGATTTAGGATCTGATTTAAAAATCATCTCAGTGACTCAGGAGAACAAGTTCCTTTAAAAATCAATAGGAAATGTGCTTTGAAGTGACTTAAACAATCAACATTGAATTTTTCAAAAGTGTCTAACTTTGGATGCCAAGGTCTGTACATTTGAAAATTTAGCCTTGGATTTTAAAAAGAGATTTTTATGAATTATGAACCTTATCTAAACATTTTATATTGTATTCCATAACATTATATAAATCATAATCATAGTCAAACAAAATGTAACCTTATTGAAATGGAGTGTTCTGATAACGTGCTCTTGAAAATGTCATTAAAATTTATACATTTGCACAAATCATTTTTTATTTTGTTGCATCAACATATCTGGTAGAAAATTGTTCCCTTTGAAATTTTTCAACCAGCTCTAATCTTTCCCTTTCAAAATACTGTTCCTTACCATTTGAAAAACTACCCTTTTCTTTTTACTGAAAGTGCTTAGGGTAGAGTTTCAAAGGCACAAATGTCACTTAAGCACTTAATTCTGTTCACAAGTCAGTGATATTTGACTGTACGGACAATTAGGTAGATTTTGAAAGTAACAGGCTCACTGCTGGAACATATTTAATTTGAAATCTGACGGATACAAAAGTATGAAGTATTCATGTATTTCACCATATAGTACATATACTATTTACAAAAAATAAAACAAAAATATCTACTTTTCAATGTAATTATAAGAATAAGAATCATGTATTAATACTGTTTCTTCATACGAGTTTACTTAGGGTTACTTAGCAATTTCTTTTCCATTAAAGATGAATAAATGGCAGTCTAGTGAATTTCCAGTAATCCAACATTAATAGCCCCTGGGAAATGTTATTTCTAACATTGCTGGCTGTATTTGATTCTTGCTAATTCTGGAGTGCTTATCAGCATAATAAAGCATCATATGACTTTAATTCTTAATACATTTTTGCTTTAGGTTTTTAAATGGTGAGATATTACCTTGGATTCTTCAATTTAGTGTTCCTGATAGAAGGGAGAGTCCATCATTCATTTGAATTTTATGTGTCTGATCGAGCAAAGTGCTGAGTGCCTCCTGCACTGTACTGAACTCTAAGGATCAGACCTTAAAATAGCTTTGCCCTTAATCAGTATTCCAGTTTGTAATTATTTTTTCTCCATAAATAAGCCTGCATGGAGAGGCCTTGATTACTGCTTACTTCTGTAGGAGATTTTTCATTCTACCATGCTTGACTATTTCTTTTGTTTCCATTTCCTTTAGAGTTTTAGGCTAAAATTTTCAAATTTTGAGTGTCTAAAGTTAGGTCTAAATCCATATTTGGGCACCTAAATACAAGTGGACTGATTTTTCAGCTAAGTTCTTGCAGATGTAGCTGCATGCAATGAGAAATGTGGGTGCTGATCATCTCTGAAAATCAGCTCACTTGTATTTAGATGCTTACAAATGGATTTCAGTTTCTAAGTGTCGGCACATGTTGGAAAATATTATTCTTAATTTTTCTGCTTTTATGGAACAACTTCCTAATAATGTACATGAAGCCTCTAAAACTCTGTATATTCCAACTATTCCATACACTCCACTTATTATGGTTACCCACACATGCATAATCAAAACCAAAGATATTGTTCCATATTGAACCAACTTTTGTTCTTGTTGAAGCACCATCCAAAACTGTCAAAACATTTCACTTCAACATTTTCTAAATGAAACATTTTGACTTTTTGATTTGAAATTTCCTTCCATTTTTATGAATTTTATTTAAAATACATTTTAAAATATTAAATGTTTGAAACTGAAAGAAACCATTTTCTTTGACCTGAAATAACAATTTCCAACTTTTTGAGCTGCTGAAAAGTTCAAAAATATTCATTTTTGAGTTGATTCAAAACAATTTTATTAATTGCAAGCGAACCAAAAAAAAAAAAAAGACATCTCTTGCCCAGATCTACTCCTTCCCACAAGATTTATCATGAAGCTTTATCATGTTTTTAAGGGAGACCCACATTAAAATACTGGCACCACATCACCTTCCATCTTCTGTTCAGTGAATTTGACACTTTTACCAAGTCATAAATACAACTTTTTTTAAAAATGCACACTATGCAGTATAAATTATTTTAATTTATAGAGACTAATTCACTGGAATTTTCAAGGCCATATAGATATTATGATCTCATAAACATCACATATTTGGCTGAGAAGTCTGGGTGTCTTGTCTTGAATGGCAAATGTTTGTCAGTTGCCAGTATCCTAATTCTAGCAAATCTCAACAATTGAAATTTAAGTTGCTGTTGGAGGAAGTGAGTGAGAAGAATTTGAGTAGGATGGGTAAGTCGATGCATTTGGTATATCCCAGTATATCTCTTACTTCTGGGAGCATGATCCTGGGCATAAGTCACAAGGAAAGCAAAGTACGCAGCACACAGAAATATTGCTAAAATAAAAGACTGCGTACCTGCACTAAATAAGAATAACTGACCCGAAAACCCAAGACCGAATAGTGCACTTTGTGTACTGTGTATAAATTTTCACTAGACAATATGAGTTTTCAAACTGTCAGAGAAATTTCTGTTCAGGATATTCCCAAAGGAGCCAGTGGTGTAAACTTAGACTTCATGATGGCACTGACTACAGCTGAACTGGCAGATGTCAGAGCATGTGACAAGGGAGAGCAGGAAGAACTGCAGGAGAGCATCACTTATAAGGCACAGAAAGAGACTAGATAATCTGTTTAAAAAAATAGAATAGAAAGAGATCCGTGAATCAAAGTTCTGTACATGCTTTCTGTATTAAACATCATTTGATGTATTGTATTAAACTACTCTCAAGAAGGACTGTTTCCAGGTATAAAATGCTTCTTTTCCCTGGTGATTTATAAAACTGGCTCTGAATAAATAATTTGTACAGAGTAAAGAAAAAGAAGTTTAAACAAATTTGCCAGATACTTCCTTACTTTGCTTACTAGTGTGCTACTTGAGCCACATTGCACACTGCTTTGTTTGCTACTGGATAGAGTCAGAGCTGCTAATTGGTTTATAGGGAGTGTGTAAGAGAAAAAACCAAATGAGCAAATCCTTAGAGAGCATCATGATGACACAACATACATCTAGACTGAAAGGACTGAAAATGCAAGCAAGTTTAAAATGTATGATATATAATTCATGACTAAGAAATCTGTAAAGTTTAAGAGGTATGACTGAATCATTAAGTACTCTCGTGTGTTCATCACATTGAAATTAAGGGTACAGAGTTAGACTGAAGGACTCAACATGACCATTCTAGTTCTCATTCCACCATCTTCTCATTTTAAAATAGTAAACATAAACCTCTTAATTCAAGATTTAGAGCCAGCTCATCCAACCCTTATTTGTGTGATTAGACCCGGAGTATTAAATGGGACTATTCACATGAATAAAGATTGCTGGATTGAGGTTTTTTATAAAAATATTTTATCTGCAATGGAAAAATTGATATATTCTGAAATTCAGAATTATAAATTTACAATTAGTGATGAAGAATTCGATGCCAGGAAACTTGCATCAATGGGGAAAATAAATAAGGGAACAGTAGCAATTTATGTAGCAAATGGCCTTTTTGAGACCTAAAGGCCATTGCAGCCATAACTCATGACCAAAATGATTTTTTTATACATATAACAGATGAAAAGGTAGTATAACTGTATATTGTATGTGGTCTAGCTAAATAATGGAAATTGTTTCTGTTGTGTAGTTTGTTCACTGTGTAACTTTCCTTTGCATATCATGTCCTGAAGGCTCATATCAGGGTTTTGTAAACATAGGTCTAGAATTTGTAATGTTCAGTTTTCTTAATTAGATACCACATCCTACAAGATACTGGGTATCCTTTCCTGATGCCGAGAGCCTTCAATAAACCAGGATAGCATACTAGAGACATTTATAGATTGTTTATTGTCATACTTCTCCAAGTATGTAATTCTTGGTAACATGTTATAATAATCCACAAAAATCATCATGAATTTCTAATACTGCAACCATTTTGGTTGATCTGAAATAGAAAAATAAACACTGTTGCTTATCATGGGACCAGTTCAACCTAAGAACAGCCATAGTGCATCAGACCAAAGGTCTGTCTCGCCCACTATCTTCTCTTCCAACACTGGCCAATGCTAGGTGCCCCAGAGGGAATAAACAGAACAAATGATCATCAAATGATCCGTCTCCTGTTGCCCATTCCCAGATTCTGGAAAACAGAGGCCAGGGACACCATCCCTGCCTTTCTTAGGCAATAGCTATTCGTAGACCTATCCTCCATGAATGTATCTAGTTCTTTTTTTGAACCCTGTTATAGTCTTGGCCTTCACAATATCCTCTGGCAAAGAGTTCCACAGGTTGGCCTTGTGTTGTGTTAAGAAATATTTCCTTTTGTTTGTTTTAAACCTGCTGCCTATTAATTTCATTTGGTGATCCCTAGTTCTTGTGTTATGAGAAGGAGTAAATAACACTTCCTTATTTACATTTTGCACACCAGTCATGATTGTATAGATCTCTATCATATTCCCTCTATAGTTGTCTCTTTTCCAAGCTGAAAAGTCCTATTCTTATTAATCTGTCTTGATATGGAAACTCTTCCATACTCCTAATAATTTTTGTTGTTCTTTTCTGTACAGATAGAAACTCTCTTAAATGTATGTTTTAAGCATTTTTCAAAGCCTCAATTCCTTTGTTCCTAAAATATCACATCAAGACAGTAAATATGCAGCATTGAAGTGAGCGAGAGCTTTGCCCTCCTCTAGGGAGTAGATTGCTACTTGGTTATTCTTCACATTATTTGTGGTATGAAAAATCAGAGAGTAGGTTGCTGCTATAGAGTGGTGTGTGCAGGAAGATGCAAACTTGAATCTTGCAGGTATCATATATGGGCTTTCAGATCTCCCTCTCCAGTTGCCAAAAGAGGAATCTAAACATAACCACAAAAATAGGCAAATAACTCCAGAATTTTTAATAATTCTATTTACTGAATTTGTCCAACCACAACCATACCTTAGGGCATATATTAATGTAACAACAGCTGTTATAATAAAAACTTCTAAGGCGCCTTTCCTTGTAAAAGCGACAAAGAGTCTTGTAGCACCTTATAGATTAACAGATATTAGGGATCATGAACTTTCGTGGGCTAAGACCCACTTCATCAGATGAATGTTGTGGAAATCCCCACGAAAGCTCATGATTCCTAAAATCTGTTAGTCTATGAGGTGCTACAAGATTCTTTGTCGTTTTTGCAGATTTAGACTAACATGGCTACCCCTCTGATACTTTCCTTGTAAAGCAATAAATTCCCACTAAAAAGTTATTGAAAGAAAAATAGCAAGAGTCGGCATTTAAAAACAAAATCTCTCTCTTTCTGAGTCACCAGTGGTTCTGATTGATTAGCAGAAATTTGCATTTTCACACAACTCTGACAAAGTCCATCCTAGTCTACGTTGGTCCTGGTAGTCTGGCCCTTTTTTTCTTAGTTTCTCTAAAACTCTTCCTTTAAAAAAAGAAAGGGGGAAGGGGGATGATTCAGACCAGGGCAGAAATTGGCCAGCTTTTTTACTTCATAGAAAATAGTGTGAAACAACTACAAAAGTTTAATCGTTTAAATAACTTCCCTCGTCAATATTTGGATGCTTTATCACACACTTATCTAAACCTTCTGAAGTCTTCATCTCCCTCTCCATTTTTCTAATTTCATCTACTGTCTCTCTTCTCCAGACCAAAGTAAATCATTTATCTTTCCTCAGGCTGTGCTTTCCTCAGATCCTCCACATTGATTCTACTTCCTAGTACAGTCAGCAATAGGCACACAGCAAATAACAGAGACAATCTTAATATGGAACTCTCTGGTTTGTGTGTTACACCTGGCATATCTAATTTAATTACATGTATAATACCTACTTCAGAGAAAAGTGTCACCATCCTATATAGGTGCAAGAAATGCACGAACAGCTGGCAGATCTACAGAACTGGAAGGAAAGGATTCTACTAACTAAAGAGGTCAGATGGTCAGACATCACTTCAGATACCCCTGTTTACAAAACAGCACTGGGTGATTTGGAGACACAGGCCAGTGGATCTGCAATTATGCATATATACCGTGGTGGGGCTTCTCCACAAGATTTCTCATATATATATGAGAAATCTTGTGGAGAAGCCCCACCACGGTATATATGCATAATTGCAGATCCACAAGATTTCTCATATATATATATATATATCTATATATATATATCTATATATATATATATATATATATATATATATATATATATATATATATATATATATATATATATATATATATATAGATATAGATATAGATATATATATATATATATATATAGATATATATAGATATATATATATAGATATATATATATGAGAAATCTTGTGGAGAAGCCCCACCACGGTCTCAACCCTACAATAGGAAGTGAGATTTTATAATGGCTCTATCCACTGGCTGTTGGGCATGGATTTGAAACCCTTGTCTCTTGATATACCTCCATGCAAGGGCCATTTAGTCAAGCTTTGTCTCTGTGTGTTCAATATTTCACAATAAGCTATAACAGTACATACAGTTTATTAATGTAGCAGCAATAATGTAACTATAATTTCTGAGCTTTTCAAATTATAGACAAAGTCTGTAGGACTGAAAACAGTCACATTGACCCAGTTACAAGCAATAAGGAGACTTCAGTAGAAAAAAACAGTGAAATATGCTAAAAGTTGTATGGTGAAGTACATAAATACTTAATACCTTGGGGTAAAGGCTTCTGTTTTCCCAGAGAAAGCAAAAGCTTCTGGTTTTAGGCATGAAGTTTCCAATGTTGTTTTCCAAGGTTTGCTCAAATTACCAGATACGAAGATGAACTGGGCATGTACTGTATAGCGTAAGCTAGTACTCAGTTTTCTTTTAGAGAGGCCATGTGATTATTTAATACTGCTTTCTTCCAGCAATTATAAAGTGGTAGAGACCCACTGGTTGAGATTTAGGATAATAATAAACTATGAAAAATGTTATATCATGGACATTGACTACCCATTTATTAAGAATCATTTTCTCCCACAATGCCACTTACTCTGTGTACCATGCATTTAATGTTTGCTTTTGAATCTTACGTTTGTATTATTTTAGATAAAGTATAGTCTACTATGCCTTTTTCTTTCTATTTATCTTACTTATAAAAGTAATACATTATTTTTTAAGACAGGGATACTTTCTGTTGTGATGGTTCAGAAGACATGTACAAATAGGAATGGTAGAGGAACCTTTTAAAGGAGAGCCTTGCCATTAATCTCTTTTTCCTTTCCCTTCTGTCACTATGTATAAAATAAAAATATAGATATATTAAAATAGATGTACTTAGACAGTATCAGGAGACTAAGACCCTGCATGCAAAATTTAGTTTAATTTTTCATGGGTTCAAAGGTTAAGAGAAAATGCCTTCTATGGTTTGGAATATTTCTTGTCTTTTAAAGAGTGCTGTACTGCTTGCAGTCTAATTTATATACACCTTTTGTTCCCTTGACAATTGCATGAATCTATACAATCCAGGTCAATAATGGCCAGGGAATCTTCATATGGGTTCTGCTAAATCCTTCCATTGTAGAAAGTGAGGCTTATCTTTATGAAAGAAAAAAATGATCCAGCCCACAGACCTTGAAGATACATTAGGGCAGACACTCCCTGGGTCACAGAGTCTGTAACCACTGCAGCAGTTCTTCTTGTCCTGAAGTTCTATCCTGCATCCAGGGCCTCCTCAGCCAACACCTGCCCTGGAAACCTCTCTTCAAGCCAGTCCTAGACTAGAAGACAGGGAGACCTCCAAACAAAAAAGTAATACAGACACCTGTTATTTGTGATGGGAAAAATGGGGGAACAATGCATGCTCTTCTCTGGCCCTCTTCTGCCCTACACACTTTTACATCCCCAGACATACATGGAGCACTCCACAGTGTCAGGTATAGATATGAGTGTAGTTTTGGAGGTGCCAATGTTCCTTCCATGTGGATAAAAGGATGTCCGAGTACAGCAATGGAGACCTCTGTGTCTATGTGAAACATGATGGAGCCCTTAATTTATTGTCTTGGGAGAGTTACTTAAGACCAGATCCAAAGCCCCTTGAAATCAATGGCTTTTGTGTCAGGACCTTAATCGTCAATCTGGAGGGTAATGGAAGAGTCAGAGGTTCAGAAGGATGGTCCAGTGTTTAGGGAGCCTGCCTCATTCTCCTTTGTGACCTTCGGCAAGTCACTTAGACCAAGATCCTCAAAGTTATTTAGGCATGTAGCTCCCACTGAACTGAGTGGAAAACTAGTTCTCACTTAAATCAGTGGGAGACTGGTGACTTTTGAGCATCTGGATCTTGGTCTCACTGGGTCTCAGTTGGCCATCTGCAAAATGGGTATAGTAGCATTTCCCCACCTCACTAGGTCCACAGATGTTCTGAAGGTAACTGCATTAAAAAACAGAGATGCTCATAAACTATGGTTATGAGGGCAATAGGATACATAGATAATTACCTTGCATTATATTTTGACTTCATAGAAACTTTAATGAAAATGTAAAATACATTAAACATTTCTGAATATATTAATATTCCTTTGTTTTTCAGCCATCATTTTGAATGGCGAATAAAGCATTACAAAGAGATTAACAGATTTTAATGCTAGAAGCACCCACTATGATAATCTTTCCTGTCCTCCTGTATAAGACAGGCAATAGAATTATACCCAGTGATTCCTCCATCAAGCCCAATAACTAGTTGAACTAGAGCATATCTTTTAGAGAAGTATTTAATCATGATATAAAGACTTCAAGTATTCTTTTCAGCATTTCAACATGGAAACTCATCACTTCAGTATAGGACAATAGATTTCCTTTAAGTAAGTAAATAAATCGGATTACATGCTTAAATAGTCACGCACACAACCTCACTTCACTTACTTTTTTTGCTTCATCATTTTGGGGCAGACAGTAAACATTGCACTACTAAATGACACTGCTTTGGGATGCTGCACAATGTATTTAACAGCAGTTAGTCTTCAAGCAGGTGAACAACTATTTTTTGTGTGAACAACCTGTGGGCTTCATTTTTAAAAGTTAGTCTTTTAAAAGAGTCAATCCTATAAATTGGTGGAACACACCTTTAACAGTTACTAAGCATGTTGGAAAGACGTATAATTTCCTGTACAGATTTTTCTGATTTATCAGCTTTTCTTTTACCTAAAACACTGATATTTTCCTTCATGTTATTGTCTCTTCCAATATCTTGGACAGATGTAATTGAAGAAAAACAATATCATGAAGCTGATGGCTGCTTTCATGAAAAGACAAAAACAGACCTCATTTCTATACGCCCTAGGTTGTCTGTGTTCCAAAGGAATCACTATATGGAGAAAGTAGAAGTTTCTCCCTATGTCTTACATAATAATCAAGAACCATATTCAGATATTCGGTTAAAATCTAAATGTTAATAATTTGAATTTATGATTTTAGATAGTCACTAAGTTTCAGGTTTTCTACATAATTTTGTTAGGAAGATTTAAAACAAAAATGATGGCATACTCATTAAATATGTTTTCATTTCTGCATAGGTTTATACATAATTAGCATGAGTATCCATTGCATTAATAATGCAAATCTTAATTATATGTTAGAAGATTGTTGTTACCTCCTCTAAGCTACATTATTGCATAGGCTTTCTCCAGAGCAAGATTAGTTGGATAGCAATCTCTTGAGAATCTCAGATTTTGTGTTGTAGGTTTCCAAAGCTATGTGGTTTATTAACTCTTTTTTTTTGTGCAAGGGTGAATAATAAACTTGACTGGCTTATTAATAATACTGTATAGACACCTGTACAAATCTTTTTGTTTGGAAGGGCGATGAAGCTTATGTTTATTAATAACACTAGACATACATTTCTTAACCATTATACACAAACAAACATTTCAATCTCCTTTTCCTTTTCTTACTAGAAAAATGAGAAATATACACGTGTACAAATTAAGGTGAGAGTAAAACGTGTGAAAATGCTATTAATAATTCCTAATTTTAGGCTATTTGAATTGTAGACTTTTCTTATTAAACATTCCATCCAACATGTAAGAACCTGTTCAACAATATTAGAAATAACCTATTTTCTTGCCTTATTAATCATTATTGCACATGCTTTGAAGTGCCTTTCAATGTACTACCTGAGAGTTTTCATTATTTTTTCTACAACTATTTTCAAACCAAACTGTTTGCTGTCTGGAAGGGGGAAAAAGAGTTCTGGCTTATGTACCTGATTTTTGTCCTCAGGACTATCAACCTAGAATCTTCATTACAAGTACTACTTCATTTTGAAAAACAGACCAAAGTAAAGTGTTAAAGAAAAATAATATTTCTACCTTCCTCACTTTTACCTAGTTGCCAAAGAATGACTAAGATATTACATTCTTCTTCTTTATTAAGCGCTTAAAGAATTATTGATAAAATTCCTATATAAGAGCTAGTAGTACTATTTTTGTTATTAGAGAGAACAATTAGAATGTGAAACCTCTATGAATAAAAGTTTTGTTGGGGAATTTCATTAAAATGAATTCTAAATGGGACAATGTCAAGTTTTGTCCATCATGTGTTTTGATAGGGAAGTGGTATTTGTGGCATGGGTGGATGGCTTTGCAGATAGCTGTGTACAGCATACAACCCTTTGTGACAAGTAGAAGCAAATTTACTCTGAAATAAGATTTTGCTAAGCACTTGAGGACCTAGCAAATAATTCACAATGTTTAGTTTATTTGATGAATTTCTGAAACGACTAGCACCAGTATATAATCCTCTCTAATTAATTTGTTCAAAATTATGTGCTAACTTTATGGAAATAAAAATCTTGCTATCATGCTTGAATGCAGCTCATTGTAAGACTTTAGTATTTGAATTGTGAGCTGTGTGTGTGTTAGTTCTCACAGGACACGGGTTGTACGGCACCATTATGTTTCTTGACTGCACGTGGGCAACTCCTAAGAATATTGGTTCTTCTGTGAAGACTCATGATTTTCAAATTGAAAATTCACTTTCCGCTAATATTTTCCAGTATTTGTGAAATTAATGGGAGTTAGGCACCTAACCTATTCAGGTGCTTTTCTGAATCCCACTATGCACCTATCTGCATCCTTAAGTATCTAAATACCTTTGAAATCTGGCCTCCTGCTCTTTTTGGTGCTGTGTTCTTAAGTAGTTGGTGCCCTGATGCTGTTGTGAAAATGCTTATCTGGGCAAAAAACAAAGTTAACAGAGAATCTTAACTGTAGTAGATCATTGAAACAATGGAATTAAGCACTTCTCTGGACTAAATGAATCCACAGTGAGTCTGAGAATATGAGAAGTTGCTTGTTGTGCTCCCAAAACTGAGTTATTTGAACTTTTGAAAGCACATAGCTAGTGGCAGTTATGTTTCTCCACAGAGATGTGTGATGAGAACTGGTGAAGATGGTTCCAGTACCATCTCTAATAGCAGGAGCAAACCATGTAGATTTTCAGTAGTGAATTTTTTCAGGCATTTAGGGTATGATTTTGAAGAAACTCTCAGTGCTGACCTAATTCTGCTCTCGTTGTTGTCAGCAGGAGCAGAGTCAGGCCAATACTGAGCAATTTTGAAAATTATGCCCTTACATTTTTTATTTTTTTCTAATGTACAAACACGTTTCAATGTAGTAAGAAGAGAGAAGGTAAAAAGTTTTTTTTTTAAAGCAATTAAACCAGCTTAAATAAATGAAGTTGACTTGCTATGCAGTGGTAGAGTGTTCTCAAACTGAGCTTCTCTCTCATATTGAAGGATACCAAACATATGTTATATAATTGCACTGAGGCAATATGAAGTAATCCTGATTTTTCTACTTGTGATTTAATGAAACGTTCACTGGCAAAATGTCAAATCTCCATTTAAAATGAACAACTGAAATATGTAAAGCTTAAAGAAATTTAAAACTACAGAGATTTCTCATTAAAAGCTTATTGATTTAACTTAATTTAGTTTAATTACTATGTAATACTTTTAAAACTTAAAACTGATGAGTTTGGAAGAATGCAATATATTGCACAGTGGTTAAATGTCTTTTTTTTTAAATAGGAGACTTTCTAATTCACTGGCTGTTTCATGACCCTCTACAGGCTTGCGTCAGTATATTGTGTATAGGGCTTATAAAACAGTATACTATAACAGAACAGCAGCAGGTTGTAGCAGACTTTAGTTTAATCCAGGTAATAAAAGAAATCCACCATGGTGCACAGCAGTTTCACTTGTACTTAGATACAGCTTGGTAAGCAACATCACTGTAGTAATGTTATTAATAGTAATAGAAATGCTGGGTGAGTGGATGGATGAACTGGTTTAAATAAAATGTCACTATTTCTAAGCAGTTATGCAGAAGATTTGGATTCTGATCTCAGGAATTTTAACCTTGGCTTCAATGAAGTTTACACCACTTTAAAATCAGGATTAAGTGAGGTAAGAATCAGGCCTCAAGCCTGGGTGATCCCATAGATAGTTAGGAGAGAAGTTAGTGAACACAGCCTGATTAATACAGCTGGGATGATTTAGTTGGGGATTGGTCCTGCTTTAAGCAGAGGGAAGGATTAGATGACCTCCTAAGGTCCCTTCCAACCCTGATATTCTATGATTCTATGATTCTATGTCTACATGAATACAGAATGGCATACTTATCTATTTTATTTAAAATCTTTGAACTGATACTGAATATCAAAAATATAAAAAATCACAGATATTCAAGTGCAAATCACAAAGGAGTCTGGAAACCTGATGTGTTCAGATTAGAAATGGGCAAAGCCAAGACTGTGGTTTGGTTCTGCAAAACTAATACCTTGTTTGTATGTTTTATACTTAGAATATGCCATAGGGTGTTGTATTACAACAATTCTGCTGAGTAGGCAGAGGTACAAAGCTAATTGAACAGCTGTACAGGTGATTTTTTGTAATGGTAACAGGTCATTTGTTTCCCAACGAAAGTGTCTCACAGAGACCCTTTGTCTTGCTTGCATTTACTGTTGTATTTATTCATCACCCGCACCCCATGCCTCAAATTTGAAGATTTTGCTATTTTGGATTTCCCTACTATTTTGGAAATTGAACAGTTACTGAGGTAGGATTGGTCTGAAAGACATGATGAGTTGGAGTTCAGTACCCAGTTGGGAATTTCCATTAGTAATGGAACATAAAATATCTTCAATTTTAGGACTCAGGGCATACGTATAAAGATTGTGATTTTTCAAAACTAGCTCAGAGATTTGGATGCCCAGTTATGGAAATCGGCACTCAACTGTGAGTATGGTGATGCATCAGGGCCATTGTTGGGACCTCAGAGGATCAGTACTACCTTTCACAAGCTGTCTTTTAGGTTTGCTTGAGGTAATATATAAACTGGAGAGCAGGGGTTTACATTTGAAAGAAATCTATAGATAAACACCAGACAGTGAAAACTAATAGATGCAGTAAGAAGGAATAAATGCTTTTTTTTTTTTTTTTACTATTGAGGCTCAAATCTTGGTCCTGTTGAGGACAATGGCAAAGGCTTCATTGATTTTCTTGGGAGCAGATTTGGTCCAAACAGAATAAATTATTTTTTATTCTATTCTATGGGACAAATTTTGTTCTCCATAGAAAACTGGTGGGCAGAGAATTATCTACAAAAAATTCTGTGATGTCAGAGTACAAGAATTAGTGCTGCATTCTCTGAAATGAGGGACGGTTTATGAATTCCTATTGAGAACTTGGCCAAGAGCCTGAGGACTGTAGGTAAATCCAGTGCCATGGGTTATGTTCACAGCATACACAGAAAGAAGTTAAATAAAAACAAATACTTCTGCTTGAAGATTGCAAGGTAACACTACTTTATTTTTTTAGAAATCACTATGATAATGCACAAGAACCCAAACTCAGACCAAAACAAAGCAGGCTGCTCCCTAAAGATGAGAGGCACAACTTACTACACCTTACTATAGGCTGGTTGGTTGCTGACCCAGTTCAGAGGTTTCCCCTTGAAATGTCAAGTGTCAGTCTAAAATTTTTGCACAGTTTTATAATACACCATACTAAAGAGCTCCTTGTGCTGCTGCTCTGGCAGGTTGTAGTGAGGCCTGCCATGTTTAGAAATTAACGTTTTATTTTCTAATACCAGTCAAATGACCAGAATGGGTAGTACCTTTGTCATGTATCATGCCAATAGCTATTCTTCTAATATAGCTCCTGCATAAGTGGCTCACAAACTGGCCTTCTTTCCTGTGTGCAGGCAAGTGTCCTTCTCTTAGGGCTGTTGCAGGGCTGGAGAGGCAGTTGCTTTTTTGGAGCAGCATTACCTCCTGGATGGATATTCAGTAGAATAAGCCCAAGTGTCCAGAAGACACATTACAAAGATTGTGGCAACTCCCCCAGCCTTGCACCTTACAAAGCAGCAAAGCAATGGGTTAGGTCCGAGACAAACAGGAACATGCAACAGAACTACTGCACTGCACCTTCCAGGATCTCTGTCCATGTATATACTCATCTGGTCTATTCTGCTAGCCATACTGGAGAAGGACATTTATGATAAAGATATAGATGTAAACAGTGTACACAATTTATACAAATAAATTATTCAAACGAAATACTCTGGGTCATCACATTAAGCCAAAGTTTACATTAGAGAAATTAAGTGTGGTCAGCAGTTGAAATGTATTTTACACAATTAACATTTCTATTTATAAGTCCCACATGGAAGTGGTGAACACAATCTAATAAATTAAGTGCTGCATGTGGTTAATTTATTGCATTTTCTTCTCAAAAGACTGAGTGCCAACTCCTCAAATATAGATTGTCCAGTGGTTTTAATTAGATTTCCACCTGTTTATGCCAGGGCTGCATTTGGCCCTCAATGCTGACTTTCCATTTATTTTCTTTCATCTTGCAATAGATAGCTTACATTCAAAAATAGATTAAATGAAGCTCAATTCAGTGGCTCAAAATTAATCCTTGTATGCACTGTTCAGAGGGGATAGAAATCTCAGTGCCATTCTATAGGGTGCCAGATTCAAGATTTCTAGGCTTCATCCTGTAAACTGAAATAGACGTGGGTTACAGAGTGCAAATGATGCAGTGTTTTGAAGAAAGCGCTCTCTTTATGCAAGGCACATATAGGTGATTGTCTGGAACTGCCGAGTCACTATCAATGTTACACTTCACCATGTAATGTCTAATACATCCAGTTGTGAGCACTTTGCTTTACATTCTCTTGTGCAGCCTTCATTTGTGGGCAAGTGATTTTTGATTCTTCCCTTCATCCCTGGTGATTGTCTTTTGAACTAGGCAGCAATCTTTTTTCCTTCCCTAATACAGAATTTGGTAGCCAAGTGTCCCTAGAGCAGGTTTTTTTCCACTTTAATCTTTATGATAAGGGGTTTGGGGAAAGAAAGCTTGATCACTAAAAAATGTTCCTTGGAAGATTGTTAGAGATTTGCTGCATTTAAAGGGAAGGTTAAACAGAGGAGTTCTTTTCTTTTCTTTTCTTTTCTTTTCTTTTCTTTTCTTTTCTTTTCTTTTCTGGCAGCCTGTACTGCATTCGTATTATGCTATGAATGTAGAAGCAGGTAGCATGATTTTCTTAGTCCAAATTTCTAAAAGACTCTGAATTGTGATTCTATTTTCTCCGGTACTATCTCAGCAAAATTAGAGCATCTTGCCTCCAGCCTCACCCCCACACAAGAACACCTCCCTGAACCCCAGAATGGGGAGCATTCTATCCAGGACCAGCAACATATTTGCTGTGCATAAAAAAGATAGCATATTTAATCTCAGAAGTGACAAAGAGTCCTGTGGCACCTTAAAGACTAACTAAAGTATTGAAGCATAAGCTAAACTTATGCATCCGACGAAGTGGGTATTAGCCCACGAAAGCTTATGCTTCAATACTCTAGTTAGTCTTTAAGGTGCCACAGGACTCTTTGTCACTTCTGCAATTCCAGACTAACACGGCTACCTCTCTGATTCTTGACATATTTAATCTCGTAGCCCTAGAAATAGGAATTTTCTACCAATGGAAATGGGAAGCTTCACAGATTTTGCAGAGTTTTATTCTAGCCCCTGTAGAAGTCTTGGGATTTAAAGTAGTGATGTTTAAGAAAAATGCTATTTAAGTTATTTTTACCTTATTTTATGGCTCTGCCTGAGTCCTGTTCAGTTGGATGCATGCTAACAAAGGCATCTGCCCTTACATGTGAAAATAGCAATATGTGATATATAGAATACATGATAGTATGGTGTGGTAGAAAGGTATTATAAACCAGTGTTTCAGCTGACTTGTATAATTCACGCCTGGAATTGTATATCTTAGTAGTAACTGGCATCGTGGGGGTGCCCAAAATAAAGAGAGGCTAAATAAATAAGCCTTCCCTTTTATACTGTCCAGGGGCAGTGCAAGTAGGCTGACCAGATGTCCCAATTTTATAGGGACAGTCCTGATTTTTCAGTCTTTCTCTTATATAGGCTCTTATTACTCCCCACTCCCCGACCCCCACCCCGATTTTTCACATTTGCTGTCTGGTCACCCTCGGTGCAAGAACTGTATGCAGTTAGAGTCACTAACTGTGCTTGCCTGCCCAAACAGGCAGGGAAGGGCAAAAGCAGGGAATACCATATTTTTCTCTTCAGTGCAGGGAGGTGTACAAACTGTTTATTTTTAAAGGGTATACTGGGGGAATCCTCACACTCACTTTGCCCAGTGTGCCCACAGGCTTTTGCCTGACCTCCAAAAGCTCCCCCCCAATGTCTTTATATGCACCCTACCATGACAGTGGCTTAAGTTACAGAATCTTGGACATAAAGTATGTGTAATTTATATATAATACTAGCGAAAATACCCGGCGTTGCTCAGGTCCGTCGGAGGTGGGGAGGGGGCAGAGAGCTAAGCGAGTGTGGGGTCCGTTGGAGGGGGCAGAGAGCAAACCTGACACCCCCACCTCACCCCCCCGACCAAACCCGACACCCCCACCTCACTTACCCCTCGACCAACCCTGACTCACATTTTCACCCCCCCCACCCAAACCCAACACCCCCACGTCTCCCCCCTACCAACCCCAACACCCCCTGACCAACACCCACACCTCACCCCCCATAGACCAAACCTGACACACCCACCTCACTTCCCCCCCCAACCAAACCCGACACCCCTACCTACCATCACAAACAAACCCGACACCCACACCTCACTTACCCCTCGACCAACCCCAACCCCCCTCCTCAACCCCCCACCAAACCCAACACCCCCTGACCAACCCCAACCCCCACAGCTCACCCCTCACCCACCGACACCTTCCCACCCCCCAGACCAAACCCAACACCCCCAGCTCACTTACCCCCTGACCAAACCCGACACCCCCACCTCACCCCCCGACCAAACCCGACACCCCTACCTCACTTACCCTCCGACCAAACCCAACTCGGGTCCATCGGAGGTGGGGAGGGGGCAGAGAGCTGAGGGATTCAGGTTCCGTCGGAGGTGGGGAGAGGGCAGAGAGCTGAGGGATTCCGGGGTCCGTCGAAGGTGGGGAGGGGGCAGAGAGCTGAGGGATTCCGGGGTCTGTTGGAGAGGGGAGGGGGCAGGGAGCTGAGCGAGTGCGGTGTCTGTTGGAGGGGGTATTATGACATCATAACTATGTCACAGAGAACAGCAGCTGCCCAGCTGATGTGATTGGTCTTTAAATAATTTCACCCCTGGGGGGGCGTCAGAGGTGAGATTTGAAATTTTTTTGACTCTTACCCTGATTAGGACCCCAAGACCTCTAACTGTACCAAATTTCAAGTCTCTAGCTCAAACGGTGTGGAAGGAGTAAGCGTTCATACATACACGCATACATACACGGATACATACACGCACACACGCATACACCATTTGACTTTTATATATATAGATATGGATATAAATTATGCATATGTACACTTTTTGTGTTCATGGAAGGATTGATATAGGTGTATGTGCACACTATGATTCCATATCCGGAAAACCTTTTACTCTACATTTTATAATATATTCATAAAGTAGCTAACTGATAGCAGAATTTACATAGTTGTCAGCTCTCACAATTTTATCTCAACTCTTGTGATATCTGATGGGGTTTGTTTTTTGGGATGGGGGTATTACGAAGGAGTTGGTATTTTTTAAGCCTCAGTACCTGGAATCAAGAGATTACATGAGAATCTCAGCTTTCTTTTCCTTTCTTTTTTTAAGGGGTTTTCTAGCCCTTCTGATTATGGAGAAAATCTTGAAAACTTGCACACATGTTCCTCAATACTTTAAATGACTATTTCTTGGAGCAGCTGATAGAGGAACCCACAAGGGGAGAGGCAACTCTTGATTTAGTCCTGTGTGGTGCGCAGGAGCTGGCCCAAGAGGTAACTATAACAGGACCGCTTGGAAATAGTGATCATAATATAATAACATTTAACATTCCTGTGGGTGGAACAGCACCTCAGCAGCCCAACACTGTGGCATTTAATTTCAGAAAGGGGAACTATGCAAAAATGAGGGAATTAGTTAAAAGGAGATTAATAGGTAAAGTGACTAAAGTGAAATCCCTGCAAGCTGCATGGACACTTTTCAAAGACACCATAATAAAGGCCCAATTTAAATGTATACCCCAAATTAAAAAAACAAAGTCAAAGAACTAAAGAAGAGCCACTAAAGAAGAGCCACACCATAATAAAGGCCCAATTTAAATGTATACCCCAAATTAAAAAACAAAGTCAAAGAACTAAAGAAGAGCCACTAAAGAAGAGCCACTAAAGAAGAGCCATTTAAAAAATGGAAGTCAAATCCTAGTGAGGTAACTAGAAAGGCGCATAAACACTGCCAAATTAAGTGTAAAAATGTAATAAGAAAAGCCAAAATGGAGTTTGAAGAACAGCTAGCCAAAAACTCAAAGGGTAATAATAAAATGTTTTTTAAATACGTCAGAAGCAGGAAGCCTGCTAAACAACCAGTGGGGCCCCTGGACGATAGAGATACAAAAGTAGCACTTAAAGACGATAAAGTCATTGCGGAGAAACTAAATGAATTTTTTGCTTCAGTCTTCATGGCTGAGGACGTTAGGGAGATTCTCAAACCAGAGCCATCTTTTGTAGGTGACAAATCTGAGGAATTGTCACAGATTGAAGTGTCACGAGAGGAGGTTTTGGAACTAATTGATAAACTTAACTGTAACAAGTCACCAGGACCAGACGGCATTCACCCAAGAGTTCTGAAAGAAAAATGTGAAATTGCGGAACTATTAACTAGGGTTTGTAACCTGTCTTTTAAATCAGCTTCTGTACCCAGTGATTGGAAGATAGCTAATGTAATGCCAATATTTAAAAAGGGCTCTAGAAGTGATTCCGGCAATTACAGACCGGTAAGTCTAACGTCTGTGCCAGGCAAATTAGTTGAAACAATAGTAAAGAATAAAATTGTCAGGCACATAGAAGAATATAAATTGTTGGGCAAAAGTCAACATGTAAAGGGAAATCATGTCTTACTAATTTATTAGAGTTCTTTGAAGGAGTCAACAAACATGTGGACAAGGGGGATCCAGTGGACATAGTGGACTTAGATTTCCAGAAAGCCTTTGACAAGGTCCCTCACCAAAGTCTCTTACGTAAATTAAGTTGCCATGGGATAAGAGGGAAGATCCTTTCATGGATTGAGAACTGGTTAAAAGACAGGAAACAAAGAGTAGGAATAAATGGTAAATTTTCTGAGTGGAGAGGGGTAACTAGTGGTGTTCCCCATGGGTCAGTCCTAGGACCAATCCTATTCAACTTATTCATAAATGATTTGGAGGAAGGGGTAAACAGTGAGGTGTCAAAGTTTCCAGATGATACTAAACTTCAAAATAGTTAAGACCTAAGCAGACGGTGAAGAACTTCAAAAAGATCTCACAAAACTAAGTGATTGAGCAACAAAATGGCAAATGAAATTTAATGTGGATAAATGTAAAGTAATGCACATTGGAAAAAATAACCCCAACTATATATACAATATCATGGGGGCTAATTTAGCTACAACTAATCAGGAAAAAGATCTTGGAGTCATCATGGATAGTTCTCTAAAGACATCCATGCAGTGTGCAGCGGCAGTCAAAAAAGCAAACAGGATATTAGGAATCATTAATTAAGGGATAGAGAATAAGACGGAGAATATCTTATTGCCCTTATACAAATCCATGGTGCGCCCACATCTTGAATACTGTGTACAAATGTGGTCTCCTCATCTCAAAAAGGATATATTGGCATTAGAAAAGGTTCAGAGAAGGACAACTAAAATGATTAGGGGTTTGGAATGGGTCCCATATGAGGAGAGATTAAAGAGGCTAGGACTTTTTAGCTTGGAAAAGAGGAGACCAAGGGGGGATATGATGGAGGTATATAAAATTATGAGTGGTAAGGAGAAAATGAATAAGGAAAAGTTATTTACTTGTTCCAATAATATAAGAACTAGGGGCCACTCAATGAAATTAGTGGGCAGCAGGTTTAAAACAAATAAAAGGAAGTTCTTCCTCACACAGCGCACAGTCCACCTGTGGAACTCCTTGCCTTAAGAGGCTGTGAAGGCTAGGACTATAACAGGGTTTAAAAGAGAACAGGATAAATTCATGGAGGTTAAGTCCATTAATGGCTATTAGCCAGGATGGGTAAGAAATGGTGTCCCTAGCCTCTGTTTGTCAGAGGGGGGTGATGGACGGCAGGAGAGAGATCACTTGATCATTACCTGTTAGGTTCACTCACTCCGGGGCACCTGGCATTGGCTACTGTCGGTAGACAGGATACTGGGCTAGATGAACCGTTGGTCTGACCCAGTACGGCCTTTCTTATGTTCTTATGTACTGATAAGGGTCAGGAATCAGAAGGCGAATAAAACTAATCCAAAATTCATTATTTAAAAAAAAAAACATGATTTTTTGTTACCGGATTCATGATTTTTGTGACCTTGGGATTGGCCTTCTTGGATCTACCATGAGTGCTTTGCACCTTCCCATTATTACCTGACTTAGTTGACATTTAATGGTTTATGTCAACACAAGGCAGCTTATATCGATCTATATAAAGATGTGTCTATACTTAAATTTTGTTCCCACCAACGATAACTGCCCCACTCTGCTGACTTAATAACACCATCTCCACGAGTGGTGTAAAGTCATGGTCAATATAGTTAGGTAAACACAGTGTCACTGTAGACTCTGTGTAACTTATGTTGACTGTTACAGGTCTCCAGGAGACATCTCCACAGTTCCTGATACTAACGTCTGCACTGATACGAGTGATCCTAGTGAGCACAGGCACAAGCGATGTAACAACTGCAGCAGCCATATGCCAATATAACTTAGTTTGACATAATTTTATAGTCTAGACGTGGCCTAATATCCTTTGTTCATGTTCTGCAATATTCCAGCTATGGTATTGGGGAATTTGGGACTTTGCTGATTGTAGGAGTGATATAATTTCTCAAAGTTTCATATTGGAAAGGTTTCAGTTCTGTAAAATGTGTCTCAACAATCTGTTGGATTACACACCTGCAGTCAGATGGGTAGTTGGGGCTACCTGTGAGTGACAGCAGGAGACAGAATTTTCTAACTTGTACATTTTCAGCAAGTGAAGTATGAACTCAGCATTAAGCTTGATGACAAGTACTCAGTACATTTGAGCAAATGTCTATAATGTTTGCAATTCACCCAAACCATGACTCCTTGTCTACTTATTTTTGGAAGTGTGCTGTCCCACTGCCTCCCCATTGAAGTAGCCCTTCTCTGCCACAATGAAAGAGTCAAGAGCGGGAAAAATCTCTAGCTACTTCCTAATGCTGAAGTTTTCCCCCATGGTGGTGAAAGAATCTAGTAGTGGAGAAAGTCTCTGGTGGGGGACAGGTAATGGCTGAGACTTTCCCTGCTGCTTCCCCTCTGCCAAAGACTCTCACTGATACATTTAGTTACATTCAGCAGTGTGCACACAGCCTGCTTTTTACTACAGCATATAGATAGCATACGTACACTACACACTATTGTCAGTGGCAGTGTTTAGCCAATTTTTGATCCATGACATACAATTTTTGATGACGTACAGTTTTTGATCCATCACATACAGTTTGCCTCTTACATCATTACAACCTATCTTATGTGCCTAAGGCTTGGTCTACACTAGGGGGAGGGATCAACTTAAGGTACCCAAATTCAGCTACGTGAATAACGTAGCTGAAGTCAGCGTATTTTAGGCCGATTTACCTGCTGTCCTCATGGCCACTGTGGTCACTCCTTTTGGCGAGCTGCAGTTCCGGAGTCGACAGGAGTGCGTTTGGTGATAGATTTATTGCGTCTTGACAATATGCAATAAATCAATTGCCAATAGATCGATCACTACCCGCCGATCCAGGGGATAGTGAAGAGATACCCCAAAACTCTTGTGAGGGACTTTGTGAAGGGTCTTTTGGAAGTCTAGGTAAATTATGTCAACCAGTTCTCCTTTATCCACCATCAGATATTTGCAATTTGACCTACTTGGGAAGATGTATCAGACAGGAAAGAGTTACACCCAGTGCTATTAATAAAGACCAACCACTGTCTGAGTGTATCTTCAAGCACCATAACTGAAAGTGGAACTTTCCAGATCACTTTAAATTAAATTGATTAATAATACATCATGTTAAAATGAATTTTTCATGGTTTGGGAGCTAATGTTCTCAATTATTTAGCAATGCAAAATGTAGAAAACTCGCATACAAACATCATGCAGGAATTGATCCGTGAAACCTTCCTTTGCAAACAAAATGATAAATAGGTTGTTTTTATTTTTTGTAGTATTTTTTGGAGTCCTTTACCATGCTGAAACGTTGTTTGTTTCTGTTCTAAAAACATTTGATTGCCAAAACAAAAACACCCAAAACAGGCCAAACACAAAGAATGAAAAAAAAACCCCTTACTACTTACCAACAACATATATAAATTAACTAGAAAATATTCTTAATTTTCTCACAATTGAAGTGTGTTTTATGCTTGTATAAATCTGCTCCTTCAGTTGTAAATTTCATAATTTTCCAATATCACTCTAGGTTGAGAAGTTGAACTGATACATAAGGTGGTATCCTTTGAAAATCTTTGGGTGCTTAACTTCCAGTATTGATTCTGTACCTTTTAGTGTATTCTCTGAAGCATTAGTTACCATAGGAAGTAATAACTAAACATATTATTATATAATAGCATATAGAATTTAATGCAATGTATCATTTGGACTGTGTGTCATGTTTTGGAAACTAAATGATCCTTGATCCTCAGCATATGTGGCAAAAATATATACTTTTAAAAAATCACATAAACTCAATTCATATTTTAAAAATGTCACGCTACTTCAAATGTGAACAATTAGTGGACTTGATTCTGATCTCACTTGCATTGAGGAACTGTGAAAAAAGAAAAGAACTAAATCCATTGTGTTTTTTACTTTACTTTACTGATTGTCATTTTTCATAGGTTCATCAGACCAGATGCTAAGAGGTGCTGAACACCTATAAATCTCATTTACTACAAGTGCTCAGCAGGTGTACAGTAATTTTCAGGATTGGTCCACTGAAATCCAGACATCGGAAAGACCTAAAGCATTTTCCTGCTAATGCACAGTAGTTCCTTCCAGTATATTTTGTAAGGTCTGACCTTGCATTATTTTATGTACAGAACTCCCATTGATTTCAATGGGAGTTGTGAATATTGAGTGCTAGAAAGTGTGCTCCTCCACTCCCAATATGGCACTCAGTGAAGTTTTTAATGTCTCAGGAGCTCAGGAGAAGGCGCTTCCACTTATTCTATTGACAGACTATTGTGGTGGCTTAAAGTCAGTGGATTTACATGGGAGTTCAGGGGTCCACTCGTGGAACTAGATGCAACTCCAGGGCCAAGGTGTGGCAGAACTGGGCACTGGATACTGTGTATGTAAAATAATTGCTTCTCATAATAAAATAAGCTGATTCTCCATTTTTTTTCATTTTCCCCCTTTCCTAAAATAATGAAGGAATCATATTCAGGACAATTCACTGCATCTGAGCTACTTAATGTATTTGCTGTATATCTCTGTGTTGTTTTGCCATCCAGAAGTTGCCGTGTTCACAACCATATATCTCTATATGTGGATTTTGTTTGTTAGTTTTCTGAGAACGATGAAATTGTTTGGGAGGTGGGCAACTGTGGCAAAATTTACCTAAATTCCAAAAGGTATATTTATGTATGGGTTTTTGCATGCAAATTTAGCGAGGGTTATATTGGTTAGAGAAAGTGTGATTTTCTCTGAAAGGGGGAAGACAGATAGACCCCTGGTGCAATAATTTATCCTATGTGACCCTTATGCAGCACAAACGGTTAATGGAGAAATTATTAATATTGGTATCCTCTTTACTTTAGCAAATGAATTAATTTGCCTCAGAAGTGTTTGATGGCAAATTAGTAGCCATGGCCTTGTATCTGAAGAACAGGAATAACACTTAGGAGGTCTGGGTTCTTTTACTGGCTCTGTTTCTGGTTTCCTGAATGGCCAAATGAAAATGACTATATCCTTTTTCACTTCAATTTCCTTTTGTAAAATGGGGCAAACTAAGATGATGATCATCCTCCAAGGTGTGTTTTAAGGCCCTGCTGGTAGAGTCCATACTGGCAGAGCCACCGGTGGGGAAGGGAAGTGACGTTAAAGAATTAAAGCCTTCTTGGAGAAGGGCATGGAGTCAGAACAAAGAAACCAGGGGCATTACTGAACATTACCAAAAGTTATGTGACCTTTTCCTGGGGCCCTGACAGGCATGCACCTTAAAACAAAGCCAGAGAATGTAAGAACTGCAGTATGGTGATTCAAGGGTGAATTGGTCATCTCCATGACCTTTAATCAAGGGTGCATGGATGGAGTCATGGGAAATCTTTATTACAAGGTGTCCTCTCCATGTTTCAAAGCCAGGTGACCTTTAAGCAAAATCCTAGTTAAGCAAAGTGATTAATGTACTATGTTCATGGTATAACCAAATGAATTATTTATTATAAAGTGGGATTAAAAATAAATAAATTTAAAAGGTAATGCAGCCTTTTAAAATAGACAAAAAATGATTCTGTTATATTCATAGGTCTACTTGTTAGGCTTAGGATAATCAATGTCTACCACATAACCCTTGAGAATATACCTGGGGAAAGGAAAGAGCTGGGAACCCTGTACGAAGGAAGATTATATTAAATTACTCAGAAATACAATAATATGTATTATCTTTCTGTAGAAACAATGGTTTGTTGCAACACAAAGTATAAACCATTAACTCTTAAGGTGTAACTATTCACTGTGATTCAGCCACACAAATCCTATTGAAGAAAATGGGCATCACACAGCTAAGTTCCTGTAAATTGCAATGAACAGTTACCACTTGTGTCCTGTGACGATCTTAATAACGGGGCAGTCATTTCATAGTCATTGTAGTACCACTGATCACAATGGACTCATTCATTATGAATGTGGTTGTAATGCAGTATTAAAAGACCTGTTGCAGAATGAGCAAGAAAAGGACTTTGCAGTGGAAATACTTCAGTTAGTAGGAGATCAATAGTTTACCTGCTGTGCTCTGCAATATTATTATAGAAGATGTTAAAGGATACATCTTCAATAAACACACAGGAAAATAGATATTGTGAGCAGATGGCATTGAAACCATTTTTGGATCCTTAATCTTCCACATGAAAACATTACAATCATAATAAATTACTATAGATCATTATCTATCATCATTACTGTTACTGGGGCCAAATTCCAGCTTTGGTAGTAGGCATAAGGCTCCAAGTGACTAGAATGGAAGCTGTGTATGGGCAGTGAAAGGCAGAGTTTGACCTTTGGAATATATCTATTTACACTGTTGTCATCCATCTTGATGCAACCCAACATCATATTAGTCTTTCGTGCTGCTATATAAATTTAAGGTCTGTCTGTGTATTCCAGATGATTTTCCTTTGCCCTATTAACTAGTTCATTGCACTTTTAATATTTGCCCTTTCTAGTTAGCTTGGCAATTATTCCAACCTAACTGCATCAGTTTTAATTAATTCCTAGTGAAACTCCTTTTACTTCAAGTAACTTCAAAAGGATGACACATTAAAGAGGTCAATTACATTTTATATCCCACCTCAAGACTGTGTACCCAGATGCTTGGGATGGTTTTTTTCTTTTTTTTGTTTTTTCTTTCTAGTGTTACTATCATTCCCCTCATTCCCTAATATGCAGGGTAATTTTGCACTTCTGTCTACTCAGGCCTGGATCTAGAGACCCATCATGCTTCTTGTGCACCAAAGATACAATAGCTCTAAAGAAAGTTCCAAGCAACACTATCTCAGATGCTGCCAATTCACTAATTAAAACCATTATCTTTATCCCTACTCTACTTAGTTGGTCTTTTTCAGATTTTTTTATTTTGAGAGTCTCAGTAAATATCCTTCTGGGCACAGAGGTTATTGTCCAGAGCTTTCTGCAGAAGGCTCTCCTTTGAGCTTTCACATTTAGTTAGTCCCTTTAGGCATTGACCTGTATATGCTTTTTTCAGTCATTTGGATGAGTTGGTAGAACATTAGTTAAATTTACTACAACATAGCCTATGCTGGTATCAGTAGAACTACTACTAGATGAGGATCTGGTCCTTTTGGCTGATCTTATAGCAGAAACAATCCACGGAAGGCACATCAGAGACACCCTGAGCACATTTCACCCATGAAGAACCCTGTTGTTTCTGTTTTCATTGTTCATTTGCAGGCTGTCGACTATGATCATACTGATCATCTGGCTTTAAGACTAACTTATTGATGAAGTTGTTCTGTGGACCCAATGAAAAAAAAGTTCTTTTCCTTGATCCTAAGAAAGAAAGGGACAGAATTTATTTCTCCTTTATCTCTTTTCTTCACTTTTTCCCAGTAATGCTTGACAGAAAAAGCTGGCTGTTTCAGAATAGCAAACTTTTCAGTTTTACTACATCAGGATAAGATGGATGAAGATCCACTATTACCATTTTCTTAACTCTGAGCTCCAATACACAACTTAGTACATCCTTCTATGAAATCAGTGTACCTGTATTGAAAAAATACAATATCGTATTCATCTAAATTATTTGGGCCAGATCCTTTTCTACTTTAATTCCATGTAGCAGCCTAGAAGTCAGCCCTGCAACAACTACAGCCCCCATTCTTCAAGATGCTGAACACCACTGAAGTCAATGACTATGGTTGCTAGACAAGTGGACGAATGGGTCACAGAAGTAGCATTGTTAAAGTGTGAAAGGTGGTGGAGAAGGGAACCATAATAAGACACAATGTTAGCTAAGCAAAGAGGAGCAGAACTGTGCAGTGCCTTGAAGATGAAGAACATACATGATGTTCTGGAGAAGGTTCAGGGAGTGAATGGATCTAAAAGGAGGTTAGGGGTGAAGTGACCCAGGGAGATGCTTTTTAGCAGATGCCTTTTTCTATGGAATGAAGAGCAACTGACCTAACAAGGAGTTGTTTCTGCACTGATAACTTGAGACTATTCCAGATAAATGTTGTACTGTGAAAGGTTATACCTGGCTTCTGCACACTCAACTGTGTGGCAGAAACTTAGCTGATCCTCAGAAAGCATTGCAACTGAAGAGCATGGGTCCCACTTGCAGAGAGCCAAAACATTTATAGACATATTTATAACAGATTTTTCCTTCCTTTCTTGAATAGTCAGAGACAAAAACCTGCCTTAGATTGCTGCAATACTTTTTAAAGCAAGCATTCCTTTTATGACCAATGAGGGTCCTGGTGAGTGAACAGTGAATCTTGGTCAGATTATAAAGAAATCTCTCATATAGCACATTTCAGTGATGGGCACTAATTTTTTCGTCTTTCAGCTCAGGTAGTTTTTGTATTTGAGCAGCAAAATGGACTGACCAGCACCACCTAACCAAAGGCAGCAGTTGCAGACAGCAGCAGCCGCCTGAAGAAGATTGAGGGGCATGAGGCAGAAAGTTTACACATACCCCGACATGGAAACTTATGGCTTGGATATAGGGAACAAAGTAATGTACTCCAGCCTAAAGTAATCTGTGAACTGGAATGGGAAAGTATCATCTGGACTTGGACATGGGTTGGTTGACAGATGCTGAAGCCAGCTGCCGTTGAGTTCCTTCAGGTTTCCCTGAAGAGTACAGCAACAGTTTAGAGCACAGGACAGACAGATAAAAGTATATATATACATATATATAGAGAGAGTAATGTTCAGATCCTCACTGTATGTAATTCAGCATAATTCCACTGAAGTCAACGAAGCTTCATTGATTTACATCAGCTGATGTTGTAGGGCATATATGTAAGGAAAGATTTTTCAAAAATCTGTATTTCAAAATATTCCATAACAATTCATTGAATATGAAACCATTTTTATCTGTCATTGGATCTAGGTGCTGCTACGGTAATCCTGTAAGTGTCCACCATAGTAACTAAAAATTTACATAACACTCCATTTTAAATTCAGGAAATTTGAGCAAGTATAACAATGTTATATCCCTATAACCTGAAAAGTTAAACATTCTTCAAAAGCTGCTCTTTCAACATTCCTGGACAGAAAACATGCCCAAACATTGTTTCACATCCTTGTTCTATTGCATGTCTACTTATTCAATCTGTTAGAGTAGCATTTTGGTCACTTAGAAAGTATTATTTAATTGTCAATGGAGTCAGGGGTATCAATTTATTTTCTAGAGTCATCCTGAAAAATACAACAATTATTTATGCCCCCGCTTCCAGATGAGCCTCCTCTTTTCAAGCAATATCAGTTTGGAATCATAATGCTTCTTCAATCTTATGCTAGCTAATATTGGCATTATGTGGTTTATAATCTCTTTTTTATTATATATATATATATATATACAGTGGTGCATGGCGGGTCATAAAAATGTCAGTTCAGAATCAGGAAGAGTGAAGTTGGCCAGCATGTCTGGGTGGGGCTTTCTGAGTTGGTGGTCAGTGCTCAGCTTAATTACTGTATCTGATGGGCAGCCCCACCTGTGAAAATTAAAGCTGTTTTACCCTCATGGAGGTCTCAGTGGAGGGATACTTGCTCTCTCCTGGGGCTAAATTGTTGTTTTGGAATTACAGCTCTGATTAATACTTGTATTATGGCATTGCCTAGAGACCTCAAGATTAGGGATCTATTGTGCTAAACATTGTACCCACACAAAATAAGATAATCTCTGCCTCAAAAATCTTAGTAGATAAGACAAACAAAGGAAGGAGGGGGGGAGAAAAGAGCTACATTGGAGCTAGAAGGTATAATTTCCAGCTTGAATAGACATACCTGTGCTAGCTCTGAGTGTGCTAGCACACTATAAATAGAAGTATAACTACTGTAAATACCTGAAACTGCAGATACATACTCCACCAGAATGGCTTCACTTTTGTTTTTAGCATCTAGCTTGTTTACCACTAGCACATCTTTATCTGTTTACACCTTCAAGCTCTGGAACAGACATACTCATAGAGACGTGTGGTTTAGTGGTGGTAGAGAACACAAGTCCCAGATCCTTGACTTACTTGCTAGTAAGCGTTGTTCTGTGTTTTTAGGTGCTTACTATTTCTGATAGATTCCCTTGCATTAAATACTATTGGTCAAGAAGGAAGCATTTTTATTTTATACTAGCATAAGTGCCCGGCGTTGCTCGGGTCAGTCGGAGGTGGGGAGGGGGCAGACAGTTGACACCCCCTGACCAACCCCAACACCCACCCTTCACCCACCCTGACACCTTCCCACCCCCCCGACCAACCCCAACACCCCCCGGCTCATTTACCCCCCGACCAAACCCGACACCCCCACCTCACCCCCTGAGCAAACCCGACACCCCCACCTCACCCCCCGACCGAACAGTGTATTTAATAATCTGTGTGCTACACAGTGCACCGTGAGCCGGGGGGGGTGGTGGTGTCGGGTTTGGTCGGGGGGTAAGTGAGCCGGGGGGTGTAGGGTTTGGTCTGGGGGGGTGGGAAGGTGTTGGGGTGGGTGAGGGGTGAGTGTTGCGGTTGGTCAGGGGGTGTTCCGGTTGGTGGGGGGTTGAGGTGGGGGTGTCAGGTTTGCTTGGGGGGATGAGGTAGGGGTGTCGGGTTCGGTCGGGGGTAAGTGAGCCGGGGGGGTGTCGGGTTTGGTCTGGGGGGTGGGAAGGTGTCGTGGTGGGTGAGGGGTGAGGGGTGGGTGTTGGGGTTGGTCAGGGGGTGTTGCGGTTGGTGGGGGGGTGAGGTGGGGTTGTCGGGTTTGCTTGGGGGGGTGAGGTGGGAGTGTCGGGTTCGGTCGGGGGGTAAGTGAGCCAGGGGGTGTCAGGTTTGGTCTGGGGGTGTTGCGATTGGTGTGTGGGGGGGGTGAGGTGGGGGTGTCAGGTTCGGTCGGGGGGTAAGTGAGCCAGGGGGTGTTGGGTTTGGTCTGGGGGGGTGGGAAGGTGTTGGGGTGGGTGAGGGGTGAGGGGTGGGTGTTGGGGTTGGTCAGGGGGTGTTGCGGTTGGTGGGGGGGTGAGGTGGCGGTGTCGGGTTTGGTCGGGGGGTAAGTGAGCCGGGGGGGGTGTCGGGTTTGGTCTGGGCATCCACCCCAACACCTACCCCCCCCCAGACCAAACCCAACACCCACACCACACCCCTCACCCCCCGACACCTTCCCACCCCCCCAGACCAACCCCGACACCCCCCCGGCTCACTTACCCCCCGACCAAACCCGACACCCCCACCTCACCCCCCCAAGCAAACCCAACACCCCCACCTCACCCCCCCACCAACCGCAACACCCCCTGACCAACCCCAACACCCCCACCTCACCCCCCGACCGAACCCGACACCCCCACCTCACTTACCGTCCCACCAAACCCAACTCAGATCCGTCGCTGGGGGGGGAGGGTGCCCAGAGCCGAGGGATTCCGGGTACCTTCGCAGGTGGGGGGGGGGGGGCACAGAGCTGATGGAGTCCGGGGTTGAGGTGGGAGGGGCAGAGAACTGAGGGCTCTCCGGGGTTCCGTTGGGAGGGGGGAGGGGTAGAGAACTGAGGGATCTCCGGGGTTCCGTTGGGAGGGGGGAGGAGTAGAGAACTGAGGGGTCTCCGGGGTTCCGTTGGGAGGGGGGAGGGGCAGAGAACTGAGGGATCTCCGGGGTTCCGTTGGGAGGGGGGAGGGGCAGAGAACTGAGGGATCTCCGGGGTTCCGTTGGGAGGGGGGAGGGGCAGAGAACTGAGGGATCTCCGGGGTTCCGTTGGGAGGGGGGAGGGGCAGAGAACTGAGGGATCTCCGGGGTTCCGTTGGAGGAGGGAGGGGTGAGCTGAGCGAGTGAGGGGTCTGTTGGAGGGGGGTATTATGACATCATCACCACCTAACCGCCCAGCCGATGTGATTGGCCCTGAAAGACTTTCACCCCTGGGGGGCGTCAGAGGTGAGATCCGAAAATTTTTCGACCCTTACCAGCACCAAATTTCAAGTCTCTGGCTCAAACGGTGCGGGAGGAGTTCGCAGTCATACGTACATACATACATACATACATACACACATACATACACCACTTGACTTTTATATAGATAGATAGATGTTAATCAATGTGCTGGAAATCGGTATGATTCTAAAATAAGGGTGAAATATGTCTTTGATGTGTAATTGTCTGCACCTCTTAATCCAGGGATTGGCAACCTTTGGCACGCGGCCCCTCAGGGAGACCCTCTGGTGGACCAGGACTGTTTGTTTACCTGCAGCATCCTCAGGTTCAGCCAACTGCAGTTTCCACTGGCTGCAGTTCACCATTCCAGGCCAATGGGGGCTGCAGGAAGCAGTAGCCAGCACATCCCTTAGCCTCTGCCGTTTCCTGCAGCCCCCATTGGCCTGGAACGGCAAACTCCGGGCAGTGGGAACTGCGATTGGCTGAACCTGTAAAACTGTCCTGGCTTGCCAGTGGATTTCCCTGATGGGCTGCATGCCAAAGGTTGTCAGTCCTTGTCTCAATCTATCAAAGATCAGCTCTATGAATCTTGGTTGTCTACACAGCTGAAATAGAGAAAGGCAATGTAGGAAATTGGAGTGGATAATGGTATCATAGAATCAGAGGGAACTCAGGAGGTCATCTAGTCCAACGCCCTGCTCAAAGCAGGACCAATCCTCAACTAAATTAAACCAATCCCCAACTAAGATGAGCTAAAGTAAGACATGCAGGAGGTAGGAAACCCCACCCCCCAGGAAAAGGTTAGGGTTCCAGGTGGTAGTCTCCTTAGACCAGAGTTTGGGTTCCAAGAGTTAGGCCTCCCTTGGATAGAGGAGGAAGGAATCCCAGGGTTAGGGTTTCAGGAGGTTGGTGAGTTTGATATTGCCTATGGTAATATTGGCTACGGTTACGTTCTAGGAAATAGGTGACTCCACATATAGGGTTAGGGTTAGTAATGGAGGATGTATAAACCAATGTATTGGGATTAGGACTCTGGGAGGTATACATTACCAGAGTAGGGTTAAGTTTGTAAATTGTACACCCAGTTGGATTAAGGTAGGGTTGTAAGAAGTAGGGTTGTTTAGATCATGTTTGTAAGAGGTAGGCTTCTTCAGTCTAGGGATAGGGTTGCAGAAGGTAAGCCTCCCATGGCTAGAGTAAGAGCTATAGGAAGTAGGTGTCCGTATGCTAGGATTAGAGATATTGGAGATAGGACTCATAGAGCTAAAGTTAGTAATGGTCAGATAAACCTTCCTAGGGAAGAGTTAGTTTTCTAGAAGGTAGAACTCCCTGATCTAGGTTATAGTTCTAGGAGATAATTGTCTCCAGGTTACGGTTAAGGTTCTTGGAAGTACGTGTCCCTGTGCCAGGATTAGGGTTATAGGAAGTAGGCCTTCCCAGGCTGTGATTAGGGTTAGAATAATGGAATATCAGGGTTGGAAGGGACCTCAGGAGATCATCTAGTCCAACCCCCAGTTTAAAGCAGGACTAACCTCAACTAAATCATCCCATCCAGGGCTTTGTCAAGCCTGACCTTAAAAGCCTCTAAGGAAGGTTATAGGAGGTAGGACACACTCTGGGCCAGGGTTAGGGTTCCAGAAGGTAGGAATTCCTTGGCTAGTGTTAGGATCTAGGAGGTTGATAACCTCACATTAGATTTAGTGTTTTAAGAGGCTGATATTGCCAGACTACAGTCAAGAAGAGGTAGAAATTCATGGACGTAGGTTAGGGTGGTAGGACACAGACGTTCCTGAAGAAGGGTTAGGTTAGTAGATAGTAGACCAACTTCAGTTAGTTGTAGGGTTGTGAGATGTAGATTTCTTTGGATTAGGTTTGTAACATGTAGGAAATGTCATGCTAGGGTTAGAGTTATAGGAAGGAGCCTTTCCTAAGACTTAAATAGTGTTCCAGGGCATAGGCATCACTATTCTAGGGTTAGTGTTCCAGAGGTTATGGGTCTATTACAGGAGTGGATGGTTGATGTTCTGTGGCCTGCAGAATGCAGGAGATCAGCCTTAGATGATCATGATGTCTCTTCTGGACTTAAAGTCTATGAGGCCTTCCATTTACCCCAAATACTATTTTTAAAAAGTACTTATACGTAAAGATTGACATTAAAAATATTTTACGGCAAGGAAACTAATGAGCATATAAATGATCGGTAGGCACTGAATTTTGTGTCACCAAAGTGCCTGGTGAAATAATAAGTTCATGCCTTTGTTGCTATTTTTATACAGCATACTGGTTGTCTCAAATGACTGGCAAGGACTGAATGAAAGCATAGTCTGAGCTACTTGCTTTTTTGAGTGCTGCTCAGATACAGTGGTGGTGGGTGTTATACAAAATTCAATGAGGGTGAACAGATTTGGTGCCCAATTCTTCTCTTGGTTACATTAGTGTAGCACCTCTGACTTCAATGAAATTGCACTGGAATAAATGAAAGGAGAACTTGGCTCTTTGAAATCAAGCACAGTCCACAAAACAATTGTACAGTGTCTTAAAGCTCCTCAGTAGTGCTTGTTCTTCTTGGTAATTGAAAGCTTTTCCCGAGAGGAGGGGAAATGTACTACCTGTAGTTATAAGTGCTAAGACTTTTCAGAACAGAATGTTTATGTGCAGCTAACTTGAGCAGAAGCTAGGATCTCAGTCTGAAGAAGAAATTTTAATCAATCCATCATATAAACTATTATAGTTTCTTTTCTGGTGGCATTTTTTTTCTCTCCAGAAGAGCAAGCTAATAGGGCAACTACATTCTTTGAGTTTTTCATTTGTTTGCAAGTTGTACTTTAACATTTGTAATATCATGGTACAAAGTTTTGTTTTCACATCTATGTGATTCTTATGTTAGTCAACAGCAATAAGCAAACTGCAATTAAGATGAAAAGCATACTGAATAATGTATAGTTCAACCCATGTGCAGAGGTATACAGCAGTTATCAAGAAAATATATAGATGGATGTTTCTAATTTTAATGGCGTCTTTGAGCAAGTAACATTTCTACTGTTCATCAGATTGAGGGGCCATCATTTTAATATAGTCTTCTTTATGCTATCACAGTCTTTCCAATCCATTTCACAGGGAAATTGTCCATTGTTAGAAAGATATTGTTTGCATGGTTTGGTACATCACTGTCACACTATTAACCTTCAAATGTTATGCATATAATTGACATACAGGGAAAGAATCAAATCAAGACACTTTCACTTACTTTTGTTGTCTAGAAGACATACATTAAATAAAATGTTTTAATTTGGCTGAAGACAGATAGATGACCTGATTCTCATGTATTACAGAAATATCATTTGCAGGGAATTTTAAAAGATGCCTGTGTTGGAAAGGATTTTTCCTTTGGTCTGATTTTCTCAAGTACACTAACAAATGTATGCTATACTCATGCACTAACTAACCGGTGTATTAGCCTTAGGTGGAAAAAAATGATACTCAGATATGCTGGCTGTAATACTAATCACTTCAATCAAGATCGTTACTTGCCTTGGTGAATCTGCACAGGCTAGGTGCTGTCATTTCCATCACATTCTTTCATAAATTAAATTAAATATTAATTTAAGCACTAGTAATATCCCCATTCTTTATAGCAAAAGTGGCTGCTATTGTTATTGGGATAAAGCATGTTTAATTTAAGGTGTATGTAGGCTTTCTAAAAAATAGGTCTCTGTTCAGATAAAAACTGTATAATCCCAATCCATTGTAAGAATTGATTTTATTGTTTTATTTTGTAGGAATCAGTCTTTCTAAGATCCTTAAGGAGGAAATTGTGCATTGTGGTGATTAGAGAAACTAGCTTTAAAACTGAACTACCCTCTCCCCATATATTTATTCTTAATGGTTTTCCATGTTTTTAGTATAATACTAGAGTGAAATATTTTTTTTCTTTCATTTTCTTGGTTTAATTTTTTAGTGAATTTCAGTTTTTCTAGTCTTCTAGTCTGCTACCTGATCTGCACAGGCATATCTCTCAATGGGGACTTTGCTCATTACGCACTGGTTAGTGAGGATGATTTTCCTCTTCTGAGGTTCCTCACCTTCTTTCTTCCCCCCACAACAAAAAAGACCCTTCCATAAATTTACTGCTGTTGGTTATCTCCCTACCTCCCCGCTCTCTGTAATAAGGACACCCAGCTACCCGGTGGTCACTGGGAAGACATTTCTCCCCCAGCATCTTATGGCTGGAGAGTCTCCCTTTCTCCTCCTGCCTGCCACTAGCCATTGGGTAGCCTAGGCTCCATGCCAGTAGCTCTCCTCCCAAGGCTCATCTCCTGATGTGTGCTACATTCAAGCCTGAATGTGGGCATGTGAACAAACAGCTGGGGGAGGTGAAGCTGTTCAGAAGCCAGGCCAGAAAAGAAGAGGAGTTTTTATCAGGTAGGGCAAGGTAGAATATGAATCCAATCCTGAAATGCTAGAGATCCTCCATTCTCAAAATAGTGCTTTTCTAGTGGCTCCCCCATTCGTTGAAACTAACCATCAAGTGATCCCAGCCCGGGGATTAATTAGATTCAAAATTGTTACAGAAGGTCTGTGGTGCCCTGAAGCACTTACATTATAGGTTTTTCCTCATCTAAGTACATAATGAGAGCTTTTTGGGGCGGAGGGAGGAGGTTAATGAGTAACACAGAGAGAAGTTTTCAATACTACATAACTATTGTAACTGTCAACATTTTTAAATGGGGTGTGGGGCTGTGGCATGAAGCATATGAAGGGTACCTCAACCCAGGTGGTGTGTGACCATAGTGTTGATTTTTACAGTTGTTTGATCCGAGTTATTTATATACTTCCAAAGGAAACTCTTTTAAAAAATTTATATTTCTAGCTCTCCATTAAATATTTATATAAGTTTGTAAAACTATTTCAGCTGGTAAGCAAGCTACCTGTTATAACAAAGCGAGAACAAAGAACCTTGAAAGGCATCAAATTAAGGTCACAGGTCAGCATTGAGGCAAAATAGAGCTGAGCTACCAAATGATTTCCTGTTATTAAGCCAATAAATCAGGGAGATGTTGATAGATGCAAGCACTGGGGCAGTGTGTCAGCCTCATGAAAAAATTGTTTAACAGATTCAGGTGATCAGTGCTGTCAGAGTTTTGTATGTGAAAAATATGATGACAGATAAAGCTGTGAGAAGATGACACTGGAGATTATTACATGCATCAAAGACACCCCACTGCCACAAAATTTTAGATCTATCCCAAGAGGAAAGGAGTAACAAATGAATAAATAAAATGATATGTCTATCCACTTGAGTCCCTTGAAAAAGAGCACGAGTGAGAGAGGAGGCTAATGGATTTTCAAAGTGAAGGCAACCTGCTGCATAAGCTCTGATTGAAGAGCTCTGATGGGGAAGAAAATAGATAATGGGCTTATTGAATTATTAATGGACTTTATTAAAGTGGTCTAATTAGATCTGAAAAGGTGTCACTTTTTACTAATAGGATGATGAAAACAAAGATAATCCATCACAAATTATCATGAGAGAAATACTGTTAAGGACCATTCATGGATAAATATTACTTGACTTACCTTCTGGAAGCATTGTCTTTTGAACATACTATACACAGTAACAAAACCTAAAGGAGTTTTTTGTTTGTTTTTTATTAAATGACGTAAGCAGAGAGGGACTTTCAGGCCTGTGAAGGCTGTGACTATGGGTTTCCCCAGTTTGAAGAGACCTAGAAATGTGAGGGAGAATCTTCATCTCCATTTCTTAAAATGTAAATGTCTAACCAGTTTCTCTGTTAACATAAGTCAATGGAAACTGAAATTCAGGTTCAAAGCCTGTTCAATTTTTCACACAGATCACAGGTTATTCATAATATCAACCAGGAATGTCCTTTGGGTCCATGAAAGCCATGGCCAAGGAACCTTTGATCTGATTTGATTGGAAGACCTCCAAATCAGCTTCTAGTTAAGGGCAATACCACTCCAGCTACTACTGGTAGCCCTAGGTTCACTGCAATCTCAATACCAGCTGACTGACCTGCAGCTGTGATTTCTGTTCTGCTGTTCATCTTCTGTGATTTCTGACCACTAGGAGGAGCAACTGAAGCAGGGTGTACTCACAGTGGATTAAGCAAGGGATTTAGAATCAGGTATTCTATCATTTTCATCCCAGCTCTAGCACTGATTCCTTCATGACGTTGATCAAGGTATATAATCTTTTTGTTGTAGTTACCCTCTATGAAATATTGGGGTTAATAGTATTTACCTACCTCACTGTCAAGGTTCGTGCCCCCAGGCGGGGCTGTGAGGCCTAGTGGCCGGAGTCCCTGACGAGTCCCCTCAGCTGGGGTAGTGTGGCCCAGTGGCCGGAGTCCCTGACGAGTCCCCTCAGCTGGGGTAGTATGGCCCAATGGCCAGAGTCAATACCAGCCCCCTCGGCTGGGGCAGTGTGGCCCAATGGCCAGAGTCAATACCCGCCCCCTCGGCTGGGGCAGTGTGGCCCAAGGGCCAGAGTCAATACCAGCCCCCTCAGCTGGGGCAGTGTGGCTCAAGGGCCAGAGTCTATAACACCTCCCCTTTATTGGGGCAGTGTGGCCTAGCGGCCAGTGTCTATATCAATCCCCCTTCCCTGGGGCAGTGTGGCCTAGCGGCCAGTGTCTATATGAATCCCCCTTCCCCGGGCAGTGTGGCTTAACGGCCACTGTCTATATCACTCCCCCTTCCTCGGGGCAGTGTGGCCTAGCGGCCTGAGTCTATAACAGTCCCCCTTCACTGGGGCAGTGTGGCCTAGCGGCCCTGCGCCTGACCCCCACTCAGCGGGGAGATCCAACCGCAACACGCTGAGTGTCTTCGGGTGGGCAATACCACTCCCTCACTATCCTGGGGACAGTTCCTACCTGCTCCAGCGGCGGGGTTCCGTGGCCTGTTGCTGGTCCCCCGTATGTGGCTGGGTCCGTCGCCCCCCACGTCAGGTAGTGGTCTATGGCTCCTGGCTGGCTGTAGTCGGCGTCAGGCTCTAAGGCAGGGTCCTGCCACGGCTCCAGCTCCGGCTCCTGGTGTGGCTGGGGCTGGTCCTCCGCGGGAGCTCTCCAGGCACGTCCTCCTCCCACGGCCGTCAGCCCAGACTGAGCTGTGCTCCCTTCCTTTATACTGCCTGAGCATTTGGAGCATGCCCAGTGCAGCGGGGGCGGGACTTCCGCTGCTAGAACTTCCGGCCAGGGGCAGCCCTGGCCCGTGCGGGGCCGGTCCACCCCGTCACACTCACACAGGATGGATTGAAAAGTGCTATGCATGTGCTACAATTCACCAGAAAACAAAGGTATCCTTCCCCCCGGTGACTCCGCAAGCCCTAGTTTATTGAAAAAGTATCCCTTGCAAAAGTTCTTGGAAATGTTACCAATTATGTCCTGGTCCAGCACACCCATCTGGGCTTCATTTGTACTGATGGAGTACAGAGAGGGATGAGAGGTAATTAAAGATTATACCCACCCACGTTCTTCAAAATAAAATAATGTAGTTAGGTTTAATATGCGTGCATGCCAAAGAATCATCTCACTGTTACTGTTCATAGTGAGCAAGGTGAATAAGCAGAAAAAAATTGTTTTCTTCTGAAGTTTCCAAGAACAACGGTGTACATAAGCTTTATAGACAAAAAGAAAAAAGAGTTGTTGAGGCCAATAGAATGGATGTGCTTAAAAGATTTCGTCTCTTCTGACATATTCTACTGATTTTAGAGATTCTTTATACCTTTAGTCCATAATTTTCCAAAGTAGCTGCTGATTTTGAGTGTCTCAGTTGGGCTCCCAAAAACGGAGATAACCCAAAATCAGTGACTACTTTGGAAAATGTTGGCTGGATTGGGGAATGCCACTGTAATCAGCAGAAATGATCATAAAGGATGGAGCATATGAATTGAATGCACCTTGCTCAGGTAAGCCTTGCCTTCTCTTTTAAATTCAGAGTGGGCTAGATTTAACAGACTTTATATAGTCAATTTACCTATCCTATGTGCAGCAAGTGGAATTTCTGCAGGCATTATTCACACAATTACCACTGTTAGGGTGCTAATACTGTCTGCAGAGGACTCCTGGAATGGCATTTTGTGGTGCATATGCATAAGCTGTTCCATCACACATCTGTCATCCAGCTGTGTCTTCTATCTACTGCACAATGCTGTTGGGCTATTTAAGGCACAGTCCTATTTTCTTTTCATTTTGTTAAAAAAATAAGAATGGGTAGATAGAATCAATGTGTTAATATTATACATACTCATAAAATATTGCTTCCCTTGCAACCTTGTATAAATGTACAAGCAACATAGAACTGCCTGCGCAGTTAATAATTTCAAGAAATGTTGTGTGTCAGGAAACTGCGTAAATACTTCATGACAGTGCCATTTGCCAAAATAATTTGTTTTTATGAGTTCTAGAGTTATACCATGAGGTGTTATTTGTTTTATTAACCCCCATGATCTTTGAAGCAGAAATGTGCAAACCTGGGGCCATGGAAATTAGGATAAACCTATAGCTCCATGGCTGGTTTCTCCTAGTCCTACAGAAGCTCCTCTGCTCTAGATCTGTGACATTGTGTTTCCACAGGTTGGGAGGCAGCATGTCAGGGCAGAATGGAGCATATCTGATTCTTTTTCTCTAGTTTCTTGATGATATTTATTGGCTTTTTAAAACCATGACACATTTTGGTTTATATTTTAATCTCTACTCAAAAGTGTATAAAATTAATAGAAAATAAGTGTAATATACTGTGGTTAATTGCATAGCACTCCACCATATTATATTAAGAATCTCTCTGACCAGTGCTTCCTACTTCCAGCACTGAGTTCTCTTACAAAATGGTTGAGTCACGAATTATCTGTTTTCTGGGACATACCAAATCATATAATTATCATCCCAGAGTCACCTTGAATTTACACATAATATGATCCTAGCCTAGGCCAACATTAATTAAAGGACAGCTACAATGGAGCTTTCACTATTACCTTAAGCCACCTTTATGGCACACTGGCAGCATAAAGTGGTTGGAAATTGCCTCTTGGTCAGGGTGCGGAGGCGCTGCACTGCTTGTGCTGAGGTTGTGTAAAGGTTCTATCCACAACCTCTGGTGTAGGTGGGGGAAGGATCAGAAGCATATAGTGGGTGTGGCCATGGTACACTGCAATACAGCAATTCCACACTTCCCATAAAGGATTCTGGAAAGAGGAGCATATTTACATTGGGGGCTGGCCAGGGACCCTACACGGCTCCAGAATGAAGGGAGCATGAAAGCTACTTAAAGCCAGCCATCCCTGCCCAAAGAGCAGGAACAGAGCAACTGAGGCCCAGGCCCAATGTGCTGAAACATCAGGGTCATGAAACATAATGCAAAAGGATTAGAATTGAGCTAGAATTAGAATTCTGTAACCTTTAGGGAGCAGTTCAGAATTCTAACTGGGATTTGGATCCTCATTTTGCAAAAGGCAAAATAACACTATGGACCAAACCAAATAATTATAATGAACCAAACCCTGGATGAAATCTTCGAGGTATTCAAAATTTATGTCCAGATTTTATGACTTGTACATTTATTTGATGTTCCACAATGGATCATCCCCCAAAAAGGTTTTCTGGAAATGACACCCATCACAAAAGTGTCATGTAATTCTTCTGCCAGGCCATCTGTCAAGTCATGTCTACTGTCACAGAGAGGTAAGGTTTTAAAAGACCACTATGCTTTGTGCATTCTATGGCATATGGTATTGGATATGCATGTCAATAAACTAAAAGGCATTTCGCACACCTGCTTTTCAGCTGTAATATGCTATTTGTCATGAAAAGCAGTGATTGGGGTTTTTTATAAACAATTTCCATCCTTTCACATGTAGGGTTGAAAGCAGATAGGAAACTTTTATTCATTCTAGAATTTATGCAGTTTCAAAATATGATGCTTAATAGATTATTATAAACATGTTGAGCCTGATTCTTATTTTACACCAAGGCCTCTTTATACTTCCCAAGAAATGAAGAGGCCTTAACAAAAGGTGTAAATCAGGGATCGGCAACCTTGGGCACGTGGCCCACCAGTGTAAGCCCCCAGCGGGCCGGGGGGGTTTGTTTACCTGAAGGTTCAGCAGATGGCAGCTTCCACTGGCTGCGGTTTACTGCTCCAGTCCAATGGGGGCTGCGGGAAGCAGTGGTCGGCACATTCCTCGGTTTATGCCACTTCCCGCAGCCCCCATTGGACTGGAGCAGTGAACCACAGACAGTGGGAGCTGCCATCTGCTGAATCTGCGGATTCAGCAGGTAAACAAACTGGCCCGGCCTGCTGGGGGGCTTCCCCTGGCGGGCTCCATGCCAAAGGTTGCTGATCCCTGGTGTAAATTATCCATATCTTTTAAAGAGCATGAAATATTGAGAGTAGAATAATATCTGGAACTAAATAATCCAGACACTGTTTCAAATTTATGCAATGGACTTGAATGCTAACATTTGGCTTGGGGATGTGTGCTAAAATGTGCCTAGATACCATGGTGCACTAGAAATGTATAGCTAGCTGGATATATGTATTTTCTATCTAATCTCATCTATCTCCTTTGTGGCTCCACATGCAAGGAGCTGCTGCAAGTCAATTATGCCACCTAAAGGCTGAAATTGCTTGGTTATTGTTCCAGTTTTAAACTAGTGCCAGCAAGGGTGAATTTGACCTAATCCCCGCCTTCATGTACTTCCGCGGTGCACAGCAGAGTACACAAGTTGTTCCCGCCCCAGCAAGTATGTGTGGGCCAGTGCAAGGTTAAGGGCTAAGCATGCTTCTCCATACAGAATGGAATAAAGTTGCGAACACTTTGAGTTCACACTCCCTAACTCGCAAGCGTCTGGGGGTAAATAAGAAATAGTTGGAGTATGAACAGAGTTTGGGTGCAGCTGAGACATTGATTTATGTATATTCAAGACAGGCATAAGGCTAACAAAACACTCCCCTTGTTAGACCTAACCCCTGCTATTAGACAGGAGTGGCTGTATAACAGAACTCCTAAATGCAGAATGGAGTTCCACTATGCTCTCTTCCCTGCTGCTTGCTTTTTGCCTTGAGCTCATATGTGCAACACTACAAACCTGCACTGTGCAGGATTAACACCTCAGTGCAATGGACTAAAAGGCACCATGGAACTGATCCTCTGCTGGTACAAATCAGAATAGCTCCATTGACTTGATTATGGACCCTGTAACAGGGTGCTGGCCAGAAACTGCTGAGCCAGCCCCTGTTCCCTCTTAGCTCAGCTAGAAAAGCCTCTGCTAGCAGCTCCCCCAGCTAGGGGAGGTAATTAGCTGGCAGGGTGTGGCCCCGGAGTGAGTGGGGCTTAATGTGAACCACCTGGCAGCCTCCCAGGCAGGGTGTAAAGCCTGGCAGGCAGGAAGTTGAGGGGGGGACGACAAAGCAGTAGTGTGAGGGTTGTAGAAAGCAAATAATGATAAATGTTGATGCAGATATGTAAAGATCAAAATATAAGATCTTCATTAGGAAAATGATAGACAGTCATAGTTATTGTTTAATGTTAAGGTGTATTTTAAAAAGGTTATGAAAATGTTTTGAATCAATCATGTAACAAATGGTTTTTGCACATTTATACAATCACTACCTCATCAAAAGTAATATGCTGCTATTGCATGTTCTGTGCACAAGCAATGCAACAATCCTGCAAAAAGGGCGCGAAATTCTGTCCAATCACGCTGTTCCTACCACGTGCCTGCTACACGTGCGTAGTCTAAATCTGCCTAGCAATATGGGATAGCCAATCATGTAACACATAAAGAAACTGCGTAGTTAACTAAGACTATAAAAACTGTAAGTTAAGCGTGGTTGGTGTGGCAGTTTCTTCACGCTTTTGGGCGGCTGCCACCTCGGCCGAATAAACACGTTTTGTTTTGAGTCTCATTGGTCTCCTTGAACTTATTACTGGTCTCCCTCAATAGCCTAGCGAACATCCCGCTACATCTTCTGGGGGCTCGTCCGGGATGTCGAGGGACGATCGGGAGCAGGTTCAGGGATAAGTCCGTTGGGGACTTGCAGGGGTGAGTCTGTTTCGGGGGCCGGCACAGAAGCGGTGCATCGAGAGGGGCCCCGTTTTTGACCGGTGGCCGCTCGTGGACCGGTTCACCGTTCAGATTGCCTTTTTGCACCAACGGAGAGGCTCTGAAAACAACCGTGGGGAAAGGGAGGGAAACATCAGCCAGTCTACGGAGAGGCAAGTATAAGGGTCTCTGGGAGGGATCTCCTTGTTGGAGTGACTGATTGTGTGTGTGACTGAGTGAATGGCCATTACGGTTCCTGTTGTCAGCCGTTGGAACGTCCGGTGACTCAGGCTAGTGGCGATTGAGAGTAAACCTTAACCCTCCCACCAACCGACTCCCCCATCCTCTATAGTCGGTTGGGAACCCGTCTTCCCTATTGTGTCTGTTTTATCTGTTCTATCTGGGTGGAGAGGTAAATGGGAAGAGTAAAGACAGCTGTAAAGTCAGGTTAGTGAGGGTGCCCCAAGACCTAGTCTGCAGAATGGAAGGAAGCGGATCTAAGGAAGACCGCAAAACACCTCTAACTTGCATGTTAGAGCATTTTGGAGAATTTAAGAAGCACATCTCCACCGGCAGTCGTGAGGCCGGTTTATTAAAAGGGTTCTGTGAAAAGGATTGGCCGGCATTTCCCATCCAGCCCTCGTGGCCGGCCATAGGAACTTTGGACATGAACATTATTAGAGATGTCCTCAGATACGCAGGACAAAAACACTCCGATCAGTATCCTTACATAGCTGCATGGTTTGATATAGTAGAGGAGAATCCATCTTGGTTACAAAAATACACTAAACGCCCAGCCCTGCGTGCGCGTCCGAAAAAAAGGTCCGAAAGAACTAGGGAGGAATTAAAACCTATAGTTACAAGCCCTCCAGACAACAAGCCACAAGCCCCACCCCCTTACATGCCGCTACCCGTAGTCCCGGCCGCCCCGCTCGAGCCTATGCCTATACCGCAAGCACCAACAGCCCCGCCGCCAAGCGTAGCAGGCATGTCCGTCTCAAACTCACCAACTAACTCCGGTCGGTTAAGCTTACAGCAGCTTAAAGAAAGTGTGGTGAAACTTCAGCCACTTTTAACTCCCGAAAGAAAAACTAAGGATCATGATTCTAATCAAGATAATAGAAAAACGCACTTAAAACCCTGTGAAACAAAAAATAGTTCTAAGAAAAGAATTGAGTTATCTGAAATTGCAAAGAAAGAAAAGGGTGGTTTTGATTCAGAAAGTGTAGAAGAAGGCCGCTCAAATACTTCAAAAAGTCCAGAAGTCATTACTTTGGTGAACAATATTTCTAATTATCATAATGATTATAGCTGCCAGAAGAGAAAGAGGATAGAGTCAGATGAAGAACTAATAAGTAATGTTCAGAAATTACAGCTATACAGCTGTCAAAGAATAATACCAATGTCTGGTAAAAATGTTTGGCATTATAAATCATGTGCTAGAACCTCTGAATGGTGTCATAAAAATCATGTGTCTGCCCTAGAAGACAAGACCTCAACTTCTGGTTTTCAAGAATGCTCATATGAAGACAATACTGAAGCTGTAAGAGAGATGGTTTCACCTCCTAACACCAGGCAATTAGATCTAAAAATGTTGGAGGCAGAAAATATCAAAGAACCAGTATGTAAAATAATAGTAAATTCTAATACTAAATATCTGATTTCTATTAGAATGCTGGAGTCTTCATCATTGGATATTCGTGGGTCTTTAACAGTCACCTGTAATAATAATCCAAAGTCACTGATGGATAATAGTCCCATTGGTTCTCAGTCTGAAGGTATTCCTGAAGCTCAGGTAACCTTAGATGTAGTAATAGAACAAAAACCAAAATTAGGCTTCCCCGACTTGAACCAATCTTCTACACTGTATGTAGGAGTAGGAGAAGGTGTTGCAGTTGGTGTCTTAACCCAGACCATCGGTAGCTGGCCGCGACCAGTAGCATACCTCTCTAAGCAACTAGACACTGTAATACAAGGATGGCCACCCTGCCTACGTGCCGTAGCTGCAGCTGCCCTTCTTGCTGAAGAGGCAAGTAAACTCACCCTAGGACAACCAATCTCCTTAAAGTGCCCACATGCTGTGGTCACCCTAATGGAACATAGGGGCCATTATTGGATAACAAAAACAAAGCTCTCCAAGTACAAAAGTATACTGGTAGATAATCCCTATGTTACTATCTCTGTCTGTTCCACTCTCAATCCTACAACTCTGCTACCTATAGAAGAAGATCCCACTGAGAAACATGATTGCCTTCAAGTCATGGAAGAAGTTTATTCTAGCCGACCTGACTTACTGGATACACCTTTAGCCACACCTAACTCTGTCCTTTTCACCAATGGTAGTAGTTTTATTGACCAGGGTCAACGATTGGCAGGATATGCCATAATTGATGGTCAAGGTACTGTCTGTGAAGCAAAGGCACTTCCTCCTGGCACCTCCGCTCAAAAGGCTGAACTGGTCGCCCTCCGTCGGGCACTTGAGCTAGCAACAGAACAAAAGGTTAACATTTACACTAACTCAAAATATGCCTTCCTAACACTCCATGCCCATGGTGCCATATACAGGGAAAGAGGACTTCTGACTTCAAACGAACAGAAAATAAAGCATGCAGATGAAATTCTGGCTCTTCTTGATGCTGTTTGGATGCCCAAACAAGTTGCTGTAATGCACTGCAAAGAACACCAACATGGTGAGGATCCTGTCGTAAAAGGAAACCGACAAGCAGATGAAGAAGCAAGGAATGCAGCGCGTCAGCAATCTCCAGCTATTCATATCCAGCACCTCAACGTGGCTGAAATAATTCCTGCTGAAGTACACTACACTGCACAAGAACAACTTTGGGCTGAACAAGGGAAAGGAATAAAGCAATCAGGTTTATACATTTTGCCAAATAAAAAGATCTTCCTGCCCATAACAATAGCTTGGGAATTAATCCAAGAGTTACATCAACAAACTCATCTGGGAGGTACTAGCTTAGCCAAACTCCTAGACCAGGAACTGTATATAAAAGGTTTGCATTCACTCACCAGACGTGTTGCTCTACGTTGTCAGAACTGCGCAACACATAATCCTCGTGTAGGGCCTCTTCAGCCACCCGAAGTCCAATATGAGGGACATATTCCAATGGAATCACTAGTTGTGGACTTTACTGAAATGCCAAAGTCTGGAAAATTCAAGTATCTGCTTGTAGCAGTTTGCACATATTCCGGTTGGGTTGAGGCATGGCCCACTACTAATGAAAAGGCTGAACAAGTCACCAAAGCCCTGCTTCGAGATGTAATCCCTTGGTTTGGACTCCCATTACATATTGGAAGTGATAATGGTCCCGCTTTTGTTCATAAAATCATCCGCTCCTTGTCAACACTTTTGGGCATCACTTGGAAACTCCACTGTGCATATTACCCACAAGCATCAGGAAAAATTAAAAGAGTAAATAGAACTCTAAAAATTATTGTGGGGAAAATCTGTCAGGAAACCGGCTTATCATGGATTGTAGCTTTGCCTATGGCATTGCGCAAAATTCGATGCACACCTACACGATCTTCAAAGTTCTCACCCTATGAACTTGTGTTTGGCCAACCACCGCTGGGGGCCCATCACCTAAAAGGGGACACTTACCTCCTGGGAAAGCAAGATCTTATCAAGGAAGTTCAGCTTCTAAGCAATGTGGTAAATCAATTATCTACCTATGTTAGTAAACTTAAGTTCCCACTCCCTGTCACTGCTTCGCACCCTTTTTCCCCGGGTGATACTGTATGGCTCAAGGATTGGAAAATTAATCCTTTGGGACCTAAATGGAAGGGTCCCTATATTATACTCCCACTGCTGTTAAATTAGCCAGTGTTAAGCCTTGGATTCATTATACCCGTGTCAAGTCTGATCACACATCGCCTCCACCTAACTGGCAAGTCTCCGTAAAGAGCTCCAACCCTCTGCAAATCGTCTTCCGCAAACCAGCCCAACCACCTAGTCAGCAAGATGCTCAACCTACCTCTTGTGAGTCAGGTGACCAAGCACCACTCTGAAAACCTGCACTACTGTATGAACATTTGTTATAATGTATTCCTTAGAATATCTTAATCGCCTGTTGCCCCAAAACATTACTGTAATGTTTCTCAGGGAAAGGGGCAGAGGTGGGTTTGTTTAATGTTGTGCGAAGTATACTATTTTTGATATTTTTGTTTATAATAAGTTCTCCTATTCAATCTTATCTTAATGTGTTATATATTCTGTATGTCTGAAAAGTAGTTTAGATCCTGTAATCTGTTATGGTCCAACAGAATAATGTTAATGTTCAAAAATTCATCAATAACTGGTAATAATGATGTTTAGAGTGTTGCTAGTTTGCAATAACTAGCAACAAGAAAAAGGAGGGAATGTGAGGGTTGTAGAAAGCAAATAATGATAAATGTTGATGCAGATATGTAAAGATCAAAATATAAGATCTTCATTAGGAAAATGATAGACAGTCATAGTTATTGTTTAATGTTAAGGTGTATTTTAAAAAGGTTATGAAAATGTTTTGAATCAATCATGTAACAAATGGTTTTTGCACATTTATACAATCACTACCTCATCAAAAGTAATATGCTGCTATTGCATGTTCTGTGCACAAGCAATGCAACAATCCTGCAAAAAGGGCGCGAAATTCTGTCCAATCACGCTGTTCCTACCACGTGCCTGCTACACGTGCGTAGTCTAAATCTGCCTAGCAATATGGGATAGCCAATCATGTAACACATAAAGAAACTGCGTAGTTAACTAAGACTATAAAAACTGTAAGTTAAGCGTGGTTGGTGTGGCAGTTTCTTCACGCTTTTGGGCGGCTGCCACCTCGGCCGAATAAACACGTTTTGTTTTGAGTCTCATTGGTCTCCTTGAACTTATTACTGGTCTCCCTCAATAGCCTAGCGAACATCCCGCTACAGTAGAAGGTGGCTGTGCCGGGCTAGCTGTTCCCCCAAGGCAGCCAAGCCAGGAGGCTTGTATATAGTATTGTAAATACGTGGTGGGTTTGCACTGAAGGGTAAATAAAGGACACGGTTGTTGGCACCAGAGGGCTCCTGCCTCATTTCTGAAGAGGGCGAGCAGCGGCCCGCTTACAGACGCATGTTGTAAATAGTTAGTTTTGTCTATTGGAAAACAGTTTTTAGGATGTGGGGGAAATCTAGGTTATTCAGCTGTATGGTACAGTTACAAGGTGTAATTGTGTGCTGTGCCTCTTGGAGTCCGTGCAGCCCAGGAAGAGAAGGAGGCTAACGTTGCTGTAAGACAGTGGTGGGCAACCTGCAGCCTGTTAGGGTAATCTGCTGGTGGGCCACCAGACAGTGTTTGCAGTTGCACTGCCACCTGCAGCTCCCAGTGGCTATGGTTGGCTGTTTCTGTCCAGTGGGAGCTGCGGGAAGTGGCACAGGCTGCAAGGATGTGCTGACCTGCAGGCCACAAGTTGCCCACCACTGCCTTGAGACAAGTGTTACCCCTGGTGCAACTTAACCAGTCTTGGAGGGCTGTCCCAATTACAGCAAACTGCCCCAGAATCTCCTCAGTGTAGTGTGCTATGACCTCACTACAGCCCATTGCTGATATGTCCCTCCAACCCCTGGACTTGCCCCCCCCCATGTTTCCCCTGTGCCTGAGCTCGTAAGGGGTCCAATGTAAGGCCACTATCTGTGGCAGGAGAATTCTGGTCTTTTTACAATGCTGCAGCAGTATACAGGGGGCTGGACAAGCCAGAGAATCTCTCCCATACTTCAGTGAAGTCCTTCATATGAAATCTACCTTAAATATCCCCCTACGTGAGGTTGTTACAGTGATCAGATCTATAAGATGATCTAGCTAAAAATGAAAATAACATGATTTCTTTACCTAACAAATGCAGAATCTACTACTCTTTAAAAAAAGAAGAAACAAACAGGTTTTTTATTTCACTGGTTCTTTCAAACTGCCGAGATCTTCCAAAGTGAAGTGCTGGAAATGGCAAATCCCAAAGAATTATAAATTCCTTGAGAAACCTTTAAATCTCTTTACTTTGTTAAATCTAGACCCACCCTTTATTTAATTCTTTCACTTTTTTAATCTGAAAAACTGCCACCTTCAGTGAAAACTTTTCCAGGGTTTTGGTTAAAGTACAGTACACTCAGGAGTATCTAAAAAGGCGAAGAAAAAAAAAAGGGACAATCTCTTGGATTTGTGCTCAGTTAATGTCAACAGAATAGTTTTTGTTCATTTTTTTTTTCTTAGAGGTTTATGATCCCAAATCATTAACAGAGGATGGGCTTGATTCTCCACTGCTTCACAACCAGCGTGGTCATTTCCATATGTAGGTTTCCTGATTCAATATTATTTTACATAAAAACGACCATATGAGCAGAACTGAGAGAATAATTGATTTTTCAGTTTGGTCCCTGAACCTAAAATTAAAAAAAAAAAACAATTTGGTTTGGGCTGAACTAACTAAAGACATCATATGAATTTTAGAATACCTTGCAAGGTTTAGAGTCCTTTTGCAGATCAATGCCCCAAACTTTAGACATTAGCATACCCACAAAATCCTTAGTTATAATTATACTTACCCACTTGGATATAAAGAATTTTTAGTTTAGCATTTTAAGGTGCTTTTCACATGCCAAAATTGGTGATTTTTGTTTTGTTTTAAGTTTGGAGGATCTGCTCCAAAGTACACTGTCTTTAAGGTGCCACAAGATTTTGTTTCCTTGACATCAACATGTCTATTTTTCAGATGACTTTTTTAATGGAAATTTGGATTTTCAGTTAACCAAGCATTTTTTTGTGGAAAGTGCCTGCTTTTTTCTCTCTTTTTTAAAAGAAAACTGAAAAGCAAACATTTTAAAGCCAAAAACTGGAAAACATTTTTTCTTTTTGGATTTTTTTTTTTTTTTTACAAACATTGAAAATGTCAGCTGAAAATTCTAATAAAAATATTCCCCCCATTTTCATTTAAAAACTGACCAGTGTTGACCCAATATAAGATTCCAACAACAGTTTTGTAATAATATGAAGGGCCACAAGTGAATAAGATTTTGGGTTGTTTTTTGTTCAATCGGGAAAGGAGTGGGTGAAAGAGGGATTGGCAATGAGGGGGATTTGAATTTTGGGCACCCATCACTAAGTGTGCAGAATGATATACACTGAAGAGCTTGTTGCTATGAGAAGAGGTTTAAGGGCACTGTGGAGGGTTAAGTATAAAGAGCGGGTAGGAGGGTCAAGTTAAATTGGGTGTTTGGAAAAAAAATTGGCAGCTAACAATAGGCTGGTTGGTAATTTGGGTTATCATTGTGTGGGCCAAATCCTGAGGTTCTTGTTCAGTGTTAAATTAGACCTGCCTCAGGGACACACAAAAAACCATTGACGTTGCAAATTTAGTGGGAGCTGCGAGTACATAACAATCAGGTGCCAAACAATGCATTTAAGTACCCAATTCTGTGTTGATATTGTCTTTGCTCTGTATGTGATATGCATATATTTGGCCCTGATGCTTCCATGTATAAATATTTATAAATTTATAAATATTTCTACAATAATAATTTGGAATTTTTTCATGGTAAAAATATGCATGTTTTGAAAAATGCAATGTAAAAGATTTTTAACAAAAATAAATTGAAGATCCATATTATAATTGCATTAAGACATGCCAGGTTGTGTTTTATTGGTCAGTTAGGTGGCTGAAGGCACTCAGACTCCATCTGAATATTATAGTAATTGACCATTTAAATATTCTTTGCTATGACTTTAATGCTGTTAAATCATTTTATATTCAATAAATGAGAGCCGAGTAAAATGTGTTTTACCACTAAAGAATACCGATTCTGTTATCAACTTGCTCTTAGTGAACAGGACTCAGTGAAAATATCTAGGGTCAATTGATCTCATAAATTATATATCTGATATTTCATATATTATTTCTCATTAATAATCCATATCCTACAATCTTCTCCTTGTTCTCTCTTACATATTTTACAGTGGGTAAAATTTAGCCTTGACATAACTCCAGTGCCAATATGCCCTCATGTATTTTCAGAGATATGAAAGAAACAGAGTGAACAATTAATGTCAGTCTTTTCTGACTGTGTTCTATGGAGTTCTATGGGTAGTCCATGTAGGACTGTTTGGTGTCAGCTGGTTATTTTCAGCTGATAAATCAAAATAAAGCTAAAATGAATAAAATGCTTCTCTAATATAACTTTTTCAGCTATACAGTTGTTGTGGTTGCCATTAAGATCCTAGTCAATCACCAATGGGAGGAGAGGAGGTCCAAGTGATTGTGAATGGGGGAGAGTAGGTGGGTCGATAATGCAAGCTGTTCAGATGTGAAACCATACTGTGAAAAAGTCTGAGAAACTTTTTTAGGTCCTATAATTTCTTAATTTCCCTTCGAACAGGGGTTCCCAAACTTGTTCTGTGGCTTGCGCAGGGTAAGCCCCTGCCTGGCCGCAAGATGCTTTGTTTACCAGAGTGTCCGTAGGTTCAGCCACTCGCAGCTTCCACTGGCCGTGGTTCGCCATGTCCAGCCAATGGGCGCTGCAGGAAGCACCGCAGGCCAGGCCACCATTTCTAGCTAACGTTTGAAAGGTGGTATGTATTTAGAGCAGCTATACAATAGATTTTCAAATTTTCTGGATTAATCCAAATGACTTTAAGCCTTAAGGCAACCTTAAAACCATGTCATTTTCTCCTTTGGTTCCAAACTGGGGTATCTCGTCAGTTTACAAGCATCTTCTACTCTTCCTCACTCCATAAATACAATGGATCACCAATGGCTGTGCTTCCACTTGTCACTAGCAATATTTCCAGGGCAGATAGTCTTGTTAAAATTAATTTCTTTTCTGCTAATATTCGCTAATATTTGCTTAAAATTTTGCTGTTTGGGCAAACATTCCTGACATTAACATATGAGAAGAACAAACAAAAAAGAGATGTAAAGCCAAACAAACCCATATTTTTTAATTACTTAAGCTAATATTTCAAGAAGATTTTCTGCAATTATTCACCCAGCTCTGCCTGTGTGTGTGTAGCAGAGTACCAGTATGAGCAGTTTGAATACAGGAAATAGCAATCCATAATATTAACAGAGGCGTGGATTTCTGATTTTCTTTTATTAAGTTCAGTGTTCTGGGTCTACAGCTGGACTAAATGATTTCTTGCATTATCAGAGAGTCAGTTGATCTCTTGGTCAGCAACTCCTGGGATCTTTGGTTAGTAGAACATACAGCTGGGATCGGCAACCTTGGCACACAGCTCTACAGGGTAAGCACCCTTGGTGGGCCCGGCTGGTTTGTTCACAGGTTCAGATGATCGCAGCTCCCATTGGCCAAGGTTCACCATTCTGGTCTACTGGGGCGGTGGGAATTGGCAGCCAGCACCTGCGGACGCGGCAGGTAAACAAACCTGCTGGGCCTGCCATGGTTGCTTACCCTGCGGGGCCGTGTGCCAAGGTTGCTGATCCCTGACATACAGAATGGTTCCTAACTGGTTTGTGAAAGGTTGCCACTTGGTTATGCAGATCATGAGATGGCTAACCAGATTCTTATTTGCTATCCTATTAGATTTTATTTGCAATGCGAGGTAGTGTTGTGTGGTGGATAGCCACTGGACTGCTGGGAACCTTGGACAAGTCACTTAATCTTTTCTCTGCCTTGGTTTCCCTATCTGTAAATGGAAGATAATGAAACTGACCTCCTTTGTAAAGTACTTTGAGATCCACCGATGATAAGTGCTAGGATTATAATAATTATTATTATTCAACAGAAAACTAGTTAGTATTGCAACAGGAAAATTCAAAGCAATGGGCCTGGAGCATCTTAGTTATTAACCCACAAAGCCTCGCACACTGTAGTTAATAAGGAAGTATTCATGTCTGAAATTTGCAACCCTTCTAAATGCAACCCTTGTTGGGGATTTTACCATTACAGTTTCATTGTGAGTAATATTTTTAACACACTCCCTCAATTGCACTTGCAGTGTTAGGCTTTGGTCCAAACTACTTTGAAAAAATACTTTTCTATTTCAAAACAAACCTATGCCCATTTAGTTTGTTTTTCACTGTACCCCAGAGTAATCAATCTGTAGATGAAGTAGTGTGTTTCTAAAGGAGATCAAGGAACTCGGCAAATATGTTGACTGGGTATTCTATTTGGATATATTACAGGACATCACACATATTTATGTGCTGTACCTTCTGTTCCTGAGGGGTTGAGCAAGTGATATAACCGTCAAATAGGCTTCTGATATTTTAGTCAGTGGAAGCAAAATATCTGCAAACATGCTACTAAATTTATGGTTCATTGAAAGTGACGGATGAAAGAGTGGATAAAAATGATGTAGAATATGCATCATTACAGGAATTTATAGCATTTCATCTTGTGTACGCAAATGCGAGTAAAGCTTCTGTACTGTAGATGATCCAGTTGCTAATCGTCAATCATAAAGTATTATTCTTAAGGCATGCCCATAGATGGGAACAGATAAAATTCTAGTTAGTGTAACAAGGTCCTCATTTTTTTAACTAAGTTTTTAAATGCCTTTATGTAAAACATGATGCTTTATTGGTGCTTTTCATCTTTTAAGTTCAATAATGTACAGGATTTTTTAAATTATTTTTTTTAATTTACTTTTCATACTGCCTAGGAGAAAGGAGGAGGAGGAAGAAGCTGACAGTACTGTGAAACTGACTTGAAAGTTAAAGTCTTTCAAATGACTGGTCTTGTCATTGATAAATCTTTTTTTCTTTTCCACTCTCTGGTGCATTTCATGGTAATTTGGAACAAGTTTCAGAAGTTTTACAATAATAAATACAGCTCTGCTAAAAGCATACATTATAGAAGCAATAGTTTAAAACTACTCATGATATCAATTATATTTTGTCATGATGAAATATATAACACATTATACTTGATCAGCACAATGAAGAGAGACATTCCAGAATCATAAAGGTGGAAATCAAAATGGTTTTTCCTCTGCCTAATGGCTTTAATTGCAGGATACAATAGAATAAGTTTGCTCCTTTGTTCAAAAATTCATTTTATCAACTGTCTATAACCTATCACATGATGCTCAGTGCATGACAGTTATATCATCCCATCCGGTTCCACCTCAACAGATTTGTGACAATATACTGTCTGACTAGGTTTTTTTTAACTTCTCACTCCAGAAATGTATATGTTTTGCATATTGTAGCTTTCCTGAATGCTCTGTAAACTCCATAATGAACAAGAATCGGTCATCTCTATAGATATTGTGCTGTGATTTATAAACAATTATACAGCTATGACCTCGTGGTGAAAACACAGCTATTCAAATATAAGCATTATAATAATGCATTAGGTATTAGCATATTGAATGTCTGTATATATGTGTAACATTGACAGACCCTGGTTGTCAGCAGTTGAGATTGAACCTGAAGCTTCTGAAGCTTCGTGCATGAGCCTTTACTGTATGAGCTAAAAGCCACCTGGCTGTTAACTAAGGCTGTAGCAGACACATTAATCTCTAAGTGGTCTTAGTGCCACTACATGAGAGAGAGCACCACACACAGAAAGAGTGTGGCTTACATATGAACATGCATTATGTTCATATTTTGGAAAGTGCCAGGCTCTACTTCCTGCGCACACCTGAGGAATTTTCACAATATGTATGCATACAACTAAAATAGGTGTGCACACACATGTCTGAAAATGTATATGACATATGTATACTGTGTATCCTATACTATAATGCAGAAATCTAACTTAATAAAACACTACGGGCCAAGTTACCGAGCTTGGGAATACCGTAACCCGTGGACAGAAAGGTGGACGCAGTAACCCTTTCTATCTTTTTCTCTTCTAGAAGCTGAGTGAGCAAAGCTTCAATAAGGGGAAGCCCTTCGGATTTTGTGGGGATAGGGGAAAATTTCCATGGCTGGGAGTTAACTACTTCGGGGGTATAGGGGAAATGATTACCTACGGTTATAGGGAGGGCTTCCAGGATTTGATTATGCAGTTTAATTTTTTTAATATCTGAGACACCTAGCAGATTTTTTGATCCTAACAAGTCTTTTATTTTTCTTACATATTTTCCGTGGGCAATTTTAACCCAAACCATGGGTTTTTCTTGTACTGCATTGAGGCCTTGAACAAACATAAAGGAGCCAGTAGGACAGTGGGGAACGTTGGGCTCAATAATACTAACTTGAGCTCCAGTATCTAATAAAAAGGAAGTGGGGGTGTCACTGTTAACCAACAGGGTGGCGTATGGGCGTTCATCGGTGGGATCTTTCATTTGGGCCAGGCAGCATCCAGCCCCTATTCGTTTTTTGACTTAACATAGTCCTCCCAATTTTTCCAGCCTAGCTGCTCAGCTATATTTTGCTGCTCTTGGTCTGACATTTTACGCAATTGGCCTTTTTGGCTAAGATGCCAGCCTCCTCATGGTCTACCAATTCTGCTCCGTGTTCTAAGGCTAGCCGCCCGACCCAAACCATGGGTGCCTCGTCGGCTTTTCGTTGCGTTTCTTTTAAACACTCTTTAAGTTCGGCCTTAGTACGTGTTCGCAGTTCAGTAACCTGCGTGGTGTTGCCTGTTTGTGCATCTATTTTAGTTTTAGTTATCGAAATAGGCAAAGCTTCTGTTGCAGTCTCAGGTTCAGTAAATTCTGGGGCTGTTGGCAGAGCTGGATACAGAGGAGTTTTAGGAGCTTCATATGGGGGGTGGCAAAATTTTCTGAGAAGGTCTTGGGGAGGAGGAGTTAGTGATGGGCTCTCCTTTTTCTGTTTTCTCCTCATTATCATCTTTTGGGGAACCTGGGGCTGCTTGTTTAGCTGCAAACATTGTGCCCCAGTGGAGGACAGAGCACAGATCGAGGGCCTTGCCTATCATGCTAAACAGGACGGTGGAAACATCCTCAGATTTATATTCATCGGGTCACAATTTTTTGGTTTTCTTAATTAAATCTAATTCTTTTATCATTTGGCATAATAATTTGTGTGCCGGATCAGCAGGTATTACCCAAGGTGGGGGAATCAATTTGGAAACGGTACCTCCGGATTTTCTAACAATGTGGCTACACTCTCTCCAAAGCTGAGAGGGATCTGCAGCACCCACGTTCTCTCCAGCCTCCGTGCACTGAGGCTGTAGAGAGCAATCGGCTGGCTGACACCTAAAGCTGGAGTGGCACTGGAGGAGTCATCCCGTATCTGCCAAGGTTAATGGTATGGTATAGCCTTTTAGAGTTTTACCCGAGCCGAGGGAACAAATCCATTCTAATTTTAGATCAGTCGAATTTTGGCTAGTTAAAAGGTGAAACTGAAAATGTTGGAACTGTTCAGCTTCATCATCTGCGTGGTCTGCAGCGTGCCACGGGCATGGCCCAACTTCCTTGCATCCTGTTCGTGACGCCATGTGGATTGCCACGGACTCACAGGGGTGAAAAATTGCAGGCCTGTTATTTACCAGGCTGCATGTAGCAATAGACTATATGGTAAGGGATGTAAGGAGAGTATGGGTCACTACGTGAACTGCAGACACACACACACACAACTAAAATTAATCAATTTAAAGTTTAAATGGGGATAATTACAAGGGGTAAGGGAGCAGCGTTTGATTAGCTAATAGACTTAATGAAACTTAAAACACACAATGACTAAAATATCTACTAACAATATTTATAAACAAAGATGCATCATTTAGTAATAACTGATACTTACAAATACAAACCAATGCATAATGACCGGCAAACGTAGAAGCTCTGTTTGAAAACACGTGAGCAGAGAGAGAGGCTTCGAGGTGATCAGGCTCGGTTACGGGGGTACACAGGATACACAGGATTCGGTTTTCTTTCTCCTCTCCATGTCTGCAAATGGCAGACAGACCCATAAGTACCAACTATGACATCACAGAAGTGTCATAGGGGACGGGGCCCAAAACCTATTTGTGTTTGTTTCTGATTGGCACGGGCAATGTTTACACCAAGAAAGGGAGCAGGTGACTCAAAGTCTGGCTTCGCCCCCAAAGGTGAGGGTATGAACATTGTTTTAGAATGCGTGCAAAACTGAATGACAAAAGAAAAGGCCAGGGCAATACTGGTATGGGCAAGTTTTAATGAAATACTGGTATGGGCAAATTTTAATGCATTCAACTGGGTAATATTTTCGAAAGCTTCTGAGTAACTTAGGAATTTAAAATCCATTTTCAAAAGTGCCTAAAATTACTTTGGCGTCTAAGTTGCATTGATTTTGAAAGTAAGGTGGACTCAGGCTCATCAAGTGTCTTAGGCACTTTTAATAATGTTAGCCACTGGCTATACAGGTCATCCCTAGGGACGGGATACTTGGGCAGCAACAAAGCCGGGCCTCCTCTCTATCAAATTTGGGTAGCTCCGCTGAAAGAAGTTCTGGCTTTTGCAAATACTAATCTATCATTCTCTGCAACATCTGTGGAGGAAGAGTATTTTTCAATGCCACAATGCCTCCAGGTGCTGGCATGCAGGAAGTGCACCATCCCCTTTTTTCCAGCTATGCTCTGGCTACCATGATCCATAAATGAGCCTCAGACGAACACATTAAAAACACAGAAAATGGTATAACAAACACTGACAAATACAGTTACACAGTTGGATCAATTGCTCTCCAAGCTGAGGGCTATTAGAGCACTTTCATCAGTGTTATAGTGCTGTGGCTAGGAAGGAGTGGGGACCAGCATGGCAAGTGATATACTATATAACGTGATAAGATAGAAATAATGTCAAACAGAGCAGGATGAAATCAGTTCCCTAGCAGAATACATGGTAGGAATAAACAAGGCGATAAACTTCCTGTCAATGTGGTTATGAAAGAGTAAACAAGATAGTGCCATAAATGTGTTATCTATGACTCTGGTCTTAATCAAATGATACAGATATTAGTTCTGTAATAAGGTTACAGGCACGACAAAAGATATTCTTGGAGACCAGTTACCCCGAGGACAGAGAGAGATTTTTCTAATGTGATGAAGAAATATACAATGTAAAGTGATGTTAAATAGAAGAAATGCAATTAGTTTGGCATCTACAAAACAGGGATATTATACAAGGCAATAATCTTGAGACGTGTATGGCCTTTGATCTTTGTCAGGACCTATGTTGCCTATATTTCCCTTGTAGGAGTGGAAATAATCAAAAGCAATGGGAAGCCATAGTGACTCTGGAAAATACATTTTTCCCAGGTATATTAAAAATAAATAATCATCAGTTCTCAGGATGTTTAATTACTTTTTTGAGTGGGAGATAGCAAAAGGTTCATCTAACAAGTTTGCAGAGAACAGCTTAATTATGGCTTTTCCTTCAGAGAAACAGCCAAAATGGCGTTAATTGACCCCAGTGATTTAACTGATTACATACGTTTAGCCAGTCAGGGAATGTGGAATGCTGGAATGAAGCTTGACCAATCCCAAGTAACCCAGAATGAAACTTAACTCTATACACACAAACATCTATAATATTTTTCATGAGCATTCAGAGAGAGGAAAAGTACCATGATCAACTTCAGCAATGTGTTGACTAACATAAAAACTTGATTTACCCAGAGTGAAGCTCGCCTATTGCATTGGTGAATCAAGTCTTACATTTTTGAAGTATCCCTACAGATTTGAAAAGGTGGACATTTTAATTTTCTTTTTGGATTCACTAGAAATATTTTTCCATAATTCTAATATATAACCAAAAGCCATCTCTGTGAACATAATGGTATAGGTCACATTAAATCTAATTCTTTTATCATTTGGCATAATAATTTGTGTGCCGGATCAGCAGGTATTACCCAAGGTGGGGGAATCAATTTGGAAACGGGACCTCCGGATTTTCTAACAATGTGGCTACACTCTCTCCAAAGCTGAGAGGGATCTGCAGCACCCACGTTCTCTCCAGCCTCTCTATGTATTTATACGTCTAACCTGAGATGTCTTTGCTTGAAAATGTCCTTGTGTAAAATGTTGACAGGATTTTTTTCTGCATTTTGCTGCGCTTTCAAAACTCTCAAATAGTGTGTAGCGTTACTGGCAATTTATCTAAACGTTTTGTTTTTCACAATGACTATGAAAGCTACACTACTCCCTGGAGTGTCTTTCTCTGACCTTCTTGTTTTCATCTCTTACTACCTTACATGCATTATTTTACTGTGGCCTGTCACACACACAAACACACACTGTACAAATTGCATTACTACTGTCCTTGAAGCCTTGAGAGAAACAATTCACAAACTACCACTTGGGGGGGGGGGGGGGAGAATGATAACTGTGTACAAGTATTTGAAAGGAGTACAGACCAAGGAGGGAGAAAAATTGTTTAGAGTGCTATAAAAAATTCTGACAAAGAGTGATGGGATAAAACTGAGCATAGGAGAATAGAGTCTGAACATAGGAAACTTTTTCTATCAGTGAGTTCCACTAGACTGTGGAGCTGTTGCCCAAGGGACATGATGTCAACACCATTGCTTGAATAATTTGAAATTAGAGAAATGTCCAAACCCCAAATTTGGATCTAGACTCAAAATGGGGAGGATTTGGATCTAGGGTACTGGTTTACAAACATATCTCTGATTAACAGTGGAATGTACAAGCACTAGAATATATATTGTAAGGAAGAGTACTGAACTGGCTCCTGAAAGATGGATGAATTGGTGTCCTAGCCCTTCCCATCAGTAACTGCTGTGATGTTTTTTTCCCTACACTGCTTATGATGATGCTCATAGATATATACTTTCCTCTCCTCTTTACCTCTAAAATAATTTGATACATTTTCACTGGGTTTTTAATTCCCTTTTGTGACATTCATTATCCCTAACACTTTAAAAACATTTATACTTTTAATATGAAAGTTTCCTTTCAGTTAATGGACAAAATTCGGTGTTGAAGTAAATACATACCTACAACCACATTAGCTCCAATGGGATTGCATGCAGTACAAGTAAGCACATAACCAACTTCTGTCTCCAATGTTTGTGTTAGCATTCTCTTGCCGCACTGGTTCGAGTACTGAGCCAATATTCTGGCCTTTCCAAGTTGTTCCTGTTAGAATTAAAAAATGGATCATATGAGTCAGATATATTCTTAAGTGCACCCCCTGCTTATTCACAATGTACACAAAATCTTGTTTCCCTGAACAAAGTAGAAACAACGGCAGGCAATTTCCTTGTTCATGATTGAAACACTTTTTTGGAGTCATCGTGTTATGCCCCCTGCTTCAGTGAGAGGGAGTCTTCCTTGTGGTAGGTGGGTGTCTCTCCCTTGCACAGCTTGCCTTTGAGCCATTCAAGCATTTTCCACAGGACTCTGCCAGTCCTACTTTGCCTTGCAGGTAAATAGTTGAGGTACCCCAATCCCTGAATGTGTCAAAAGCGTTCCCCTGTAGTGTTCAATCCCTGTTACAGCTTGGTTGATTCAACTGAGCATCAGCTCGACTATAATAACACAGCTCTGTAATCTATTTATAATGAAAACAAATGTAAGTTTATTACCAAAGGTAAAAAATTAAGAGATCGTCAGCAAGGATAATGAGAACAGGTTACAAATAAAAGAAAATGTGTAGTACACTTCTACTAGATTAAGCCTTTACTTTAACAGGCTAACCTTATCTAAAGCAATTTCTCACCTAAATGTTTTCTTGCAGCATTTCAAGCTAGGATGGTTGAGATCCTGTTTTCCTGGCTATATCCACATTGGCCAGTTACCATCTCAGGATAAAAGAGGTGCCCTTGTGTCTCCCTCTTATACCCAGTCAATTGTTTTTGTCACCAAAGTCAGGTGACTCCCTGTAGTTTTGTGCCTAGGGTGCTGGCTCCAAGGTGTCTTCAAGTTCCCCTATTCCTGTTTGTTTCACATCCCCTTGGATCCTTTTTTCTTGTGGAATTTCGCATGTAAATGGGGCCTCCTTGGTGTTGGCTTTACAATGTTTAATTTACATATCAACTGAGGCGGGTGATTCCACATCCCTTTGTTTGGCAAAACCAATTTGTTTGCCTGTCTGGGACCCAGATTCTACAACATATTTTCAATACATATAACGTCTTAATTATCACCAGTACTTACATCACCAAATGGTTATGAGAATCAGTAAGACGTAAACTTCCATTAGACAGCTCACACAACCCTTTTTGGGTAAATACTACGGAAGCAGTGTGTTAAGGGTAGTGAGTTTTAGTCTTGATAGGAGCTGCCGTTACAGAAAAGTGAACCCGGTGCCAGTTGGCATTGAGGGATTCTTAGGGTCACAAAAGTTTCCAAGCCTGTCTCTCCAGTGAATTCTGTGCCCCAAGGAGCTCTGTCTCTCTGCTTTTTCTGAGTTATGCTGATGGTTTCTCTTACTTTCAGCTGGCTTTCTTGGCTTCTCTACCTCTCGCAACTTGCCAAAGAAACCCTGATCTCTGCATTTGTAATTAGGGAAGCACTCAGCCCACATGCTTACCTTCTGTTCAGGCCATTGCCTGGGGAGGTCCCTTCTACTATTCCCAGCTAGCACCATATAAAATGGGCTTGCTCCCTCCACTTAGCGTGAAATGAGGGTACTTAACATACCCATTGGCTTTAACCAGCTCTGTGATTATCTTTAGATCAGAGTCCAAACTGATAGCAATAATTAACATCTTCCAGCATAACAGAACCCTCAGATTCTCTTAGGGCATGTTCCAAAGTTGCTATTAAAGTCAATAGGAGCTATTCCTTGTACTTCAGCAGCCAAGTGCTCCGCCTCAACACTTCACCCTTGAGCAAACCTTTCCTTAGCTTCACAAAGATGATGCAATGTACAACATGTGACTATCATGGGAATATTATCCTCATTCAAGTCTAACCTGCCATAAAGGCATCACCTGCACACCTTTAATCTTCCAAAGGCACATTCCACTGTCATCGGGAACCTACACAGTTTGTTGTTGAACTGCTCCTTATTGATGTCCAGGTTTCCTGGGCAAGGTTTCATGAGCCACGGTTTTAAGGGGTACACCGGGTCTCCCGGGATCATTATGTGCATTTCAACATCCCACACTGTAATCTTCTGTCTGGAAAGAGAGTCCCCGCTTGTCATTTCTATGTAGGCTGGTGTTCCTGAAGGTGCGTGTATCAGGCACCTTCTCGGACCACCCTGCATTGATGTCAGTGAAATACCCACAATGATCCAGAGGTCTGGTGCCAAAACTAGAATATGTGTGTCATCTAGTGCCCCTCCACATTTAGGGAAACCCATTTCTGCAAAGCAGTCCACTATTTCAGATACATTTCCCAAGATCACGGTCCTTCATAGAAGGATTTGATTAATTGCCCTGCACACATGCATTAAAACAGCCTGAATCGCCAACTTTCCAAGTCCAAATTTATTCACAACCAACCAGTAGCAGTCTGCAGTTACCAGTTTCCACACACAGCGATTACCACACTCTTCTCTATGGAGAGGGCAACTCTCATTCTGGTTTCCTTGCACCACAGTGCTAGGGTGAGCTCTGCACACAGAAAGCTGGAAGCCGATGGAATGATGAGACAGAAAGCAATGCATCATGGGATATTGTGCCTGGTCCCAAGATGTGCCGCAATCCACCCACAGGACTTAGCATCAGACAATGTTGAGCTAAACGGTGGGAATAGGTACCCACAGTGCACTGCTCACACTGTCAATGCTAGTGCCTCTGCTGATAGAGGGATTGAGTATAAACATGCAATACCAATTTTTATTATAGCACTTTTTGAGTGTCAACAAATCTGGAGTGTAGACAAGCCTTAATGTAGTGGTTACTGTTGACTGATGTAAGACGAGAGTGATGACTTTGTGATGGCTAAGATGAGTACAGTTAAGAAATGAGAGCAGCTTCAATAGCTGTGTTTGCTATGTTCTCTTTTAAGCCTGTATTTGAAACAATTCAGCACCTGTTTAACTTCAGGCACGTGTTTATGCCCTGTTGATGTCATGCTTAAATTTAAACATGTGCTTAAGTGCTTTGCTGTAAAGAGATTGACCTAAGTATGGATTTTAAATGCTTTCCTGTATTGGGGCCTTACAGAGGAAACTGAAGGACTTGGCAAAAAAATTTTTCTCCTTTATATTTAACTAGCTCACCAGTGTTTTCACCACTATCTCTCTCTCTCATTTCCTCTCCATCGTATACTTCCTTTCCATTAGTTTCTCACCAACTTTTTCTTCTTCAACAGCATTATGTAGTTTTTACACTTAATGTGTTCCAGTGATGGAAATAGGGCAGGAACATGAATTTCCTTGGTATTTTTAAGGGATGTAAAGAAATAATATTTAAATATTGGGGGCTTTACATGGAATAATGTAAAAGTGGTAATTGAGCCACTGGCTTTTGTTTCCTATGCCACTTGGGGTTTCCTCTATCTTTTATGTTGCCAGGAAGGATGCTGTCTCCTTTGAATGAAATGATGTGCAACATTTAAAATACAGATCAGCTGGCACTGTGGCTTTTACACAGTACTCATGAGTGACAAGACCATGCTGATATCTGGAGTGTTTCCCAGGTAGGAGGCTCTGTGGCTCCCTGCAGGTAATTTGCCGGCTGTCTCGTTTCTGAATCTTTGTCAAATCCAGATTTTGTATTACTGCTTGCAAAATATAATGGTGCTGTAAGAGTTGAATGGTTTCTAATATACACAAAAGAGCAAGGTGGCAGGGATAGCTTTATGTGCTAATTATTCTCTATATTGAGCATTCTGTGATGGGACTACAGCGTTCACTCTTTATCGAAGCCTGATTGATACTGATCCCATTTAAACAGGGAAGTGTGTATATACATTTGAGGGAGGGGACCTGTGTCCTATATGTTTGTAATAATACAGTCAGGTAACCCTTGGCAGATACCTATCTAAACCCTCGTTATATTCAGAGGTACAAGTAAGCCAGTGTGCCCCGGTATGGTGTACTGGCGAGAGCCAGTGCACCGGACCGGGGCGGACAAGCTTCCCCAGGCAGCAATTTAGAGGGCCTGGGGCTCCCAACAGCAGCTGGTGACCCAGGCCCTTTAAATTGCCTCCAGACCCCACTGCCAGAGCCCTGGGGTAGCGGCAGCAGGGCTAGGGCAGCAATTTAAAGGGCTCGGGGCAGTAGCAGCAGCCGGAGCCCTGGACCATTTAATTCAGAGGTGGGCAAATTACAGCCTGGGGGGCTACATCCGGCCCTCCTGCCCAGCCCCTGAGCTCCTGTAAGAGAGTACCCTCCCCCACTCTAAACTCTAGGGTAAAAAGTAGCTTAGAGTTAAGTGGTCATGCTTAAGACCACTTAGAGTTAAATCTTTTCCCCTAGGTTAAATCTTTTCCCCCAAAACCCAACTACTCCAGCTGGGGCTTGGAAATTCGCTGCCACCATCAATGTGAATATTCCAAAACCTGGATTGGGGCACATTGAACCCCCCCCCCCTCCTTTCTTGTGAGCTGAGAGAGAAAAGAACACAGACTCCGAGCACCAGCCCCTCCCCCCTGTTACCTAGGAGAGATTCAAGCACACAGATCCTCACTAACCATGAGCTGCCCGATCCAAAGCTAGGATCCCTTTACTAGAATTATCAGACAATTCTTATAACAAAAAAAAAGGTTTATTAAAGAAAAGAGAAAAGCTTACAACTTACGCAGACTTCACGGGTACTTAATTTTCTAGCCCTAACCCCTCCCTTGAGATTTCTTCTCCTGATGAGGTTAGAGACACCACAGATCAGTTACAAAACTTATACAATCACAATTTTACTTACTGTTAGTCTAAATTAGAAACTTATGAAAGGAAAGGTAGGAAAATCCATACCCCCAAGTCGGGGAAGATGGAGGCAGACCGAAAGCCCCGGTAGAAGTGAGACTAACTTCCTTGTTTGTCTCTAGGTAGGCTAGCTCTGACGTCACCCCCCTCTCCTGTTCCCTCCATACAATTTTGGAAACCTGATGTGGCCCTCAGGCCAAAAAGTGTGCCTGTCCCTGCTTTAAATCATTCCCGGAGCCCTGCTGCCAGAGCCCTGGGGTAGTGGTGGCAGGGCTCTGGCAGCAAGATAAGGGCTCTGGGGATGAATTAAAGGGCCCGGGGCAGTAGTGACAGCTGGAGCCACGGCCCTTTAAATTGTCCCAAAGTCCAGGGCTCCCAGCCGCCTCTGCAGCTGGGAGCTCCAGGGCTGATTTAAAGGGCCTGGAGCTCCCAGCTGCTGCTACCACTGCCCGAGCCCCGGGTCCTTTAAATCCTGATTTAAAGGGCCCAGGGATATAAAGGCCCTGCCTCTTCCAGTAGAAGCCACACATATTCCAGTTGAGGCCCTGCCCTCTCCTCTAGACTCCAGAGTACCAGTAAGTCCTTTTAGTTACTTTCACCCATGGTTATATTACACAAAAAATAGAAATGGTAAAACAGTAAACCATTGATAAATTCCATGCCAAGAAAAAATTGCAGAAATAGTTCTAGATGCAGTACAAAATATCTGGATTTTGACATCCTTTCAAAATGTTGTTGAATCAAAAACTTTTATGGTCAAAGCATCTGCACCATTTCCTTTTCGTCTAGAATAGCCCAAGCAAATGAAAAAAACATTTATGGGGAAAATAACTAGTTTTACAGTAATGTCCAAATGAAAAAAATGCAATTGAAAAATAGTTCTGTAAAGATGCCACAGGGAGAAAATCCGTTACAATTCTGCAGTTTATAAAAGACATTTTGGACTCTAAGGATGCTCCAAAGAACTTTTTTCCCCCCATCAATGCTCAGTATGAATTTCAAAAGTGGCAAGCTCTAAAACAGATGTATTGTTTTTCTGGCTTACATCAAGGTTAATGCAATACAGCTTATGTTTCCCCTTTTATTTAAAATAACATTTTGTAGCACTGTTGTCTTCAAAATGCTTTACAAGCCTTAACTGATTAATACTCAGGGTACCTAAATTTCTGCCTTCACTATACTGAAGTACGGAAGTGAAGTGACTTGGCAAAGTAAAGGGAATGTGGGATGGAGTTGGGAGGGAAATGAAATCAGAGCAGGCAGTCTGTTTTTCCTACAAATACCTTTACACATTCTCCCTTAGTTCTGCCAACACACGTGGAAAAAATTTGTAAGACCATCACCTCATCCTCTGTTGAATTCTTCCTTAAAACAACATAAGCGAGGCTTATGGCCACCTGCAATTAATAGTAATAATAATAAGTAGAATGCTTAGCTCTTTTCTACTATAGCTCTCAAGATACACTCCTAGCTTTACTGTTTCTTTGTCCCTCAACACCCCCACTAGCCTGTTTATCCATCTGTTGTATCTAGAGGGTGAGTATTCTGGACAGGGACTGTCTTTGAGTTTTGTACCTGTACGAATAGGGGCCCCAATTCCTAACTGGGACCTCCAAGTCCTATCACAGGATAGATGCTGGTTCACTTATGCACTGCCTACCCTGCATCACTTTGTCTGTACTAGACTTTTCCCTTAAAATTTCTCACTGTTCCAATTACTAGTGTAGGTCCTCCTGTTGTAGCAATGGGGGGAGCACTGCACTGATGTAAACATGTGCTGTAGCCAGTGACCTCCTGATGGTGATGTGTAAATGCCAGCAGCTGTTGGTGTGTTTTTACCCTGGCATTTCCACGGTTCCTTCCACCAGTGCTAGCAAATGTTGGAGATTTTTAGAAAAAAGCTAACACTGATAAGTCCTAGATAAAGCACTGTACTCAGATTGTAACAGTCTCAACTCATCAACAGCTTGTACCAAAAAACAAAGTTGAGTTACTTCCACACTAAAGGGATTTTTTCTTTGTCATTTCCCAGTCGTGGTCCTAGTTCATCATGTAGACTAAACTGCTGCTTGCCTCGGAGAGGCTGTTGCAAAAGTAATGAGATTAAGTGGCTGTTCCCAAAGGCAGAATTGAAAACCTAGTTATGGAAATAGCAAACAAGAGACAGGCCAAGCAAGGATCTGATGCAGAAAGAGATCTTATAAAAAAAATATTTGAATGATAATGTAACAGAACTAGTTGCTTCCTGCTAATGTGCCAGTCATAGTAATTAAGCAATATGCAATTCAGTGGACAATTAGTTCATTTGTTAACTGATGGGACTAGGAAAAGAGCTTAGGTGCTGTTCAGAGTGCTTTTCTCTAAGGAGACTGGCATGTTTTCATAGGAACTTTGTGTTCTTGCCACTTAAATGATAATTACTTAAGTTTTTGAGTCCCAGATAGACTGACATCTTGAAACTTTGGCTTTAGGGAAAAATAAATAATAAAGGGAAGTGTATTTTTAAATGGCAGTTTTACCAGACACCTTTATTTCATTGTGTGTTTCAGTAGTTGTTTCATATATTCAAGGTTTTCTAAAAAGGGTCACTTTGAAATTTATGCATGAAGGCTAAATCATTTGTTCTTAAATCTCCGTGTAGGCTATTACAGACTCAGCCATCCCTGTTGGAAATGTTTTTTATGTATTTCTGCCAATAATGGCATATGCTTTTTTTTGCCTTGGATTTAAATTGCTTTATATCTGTCTATAATTGTTAGCTCAGGATTTAATCATAATTGGGTTGGCTTCATTTATTGCTTTACATTTGCTGTGATTACTTATCGTGTGAGCTTAGCTAGTTTGTGATTTGTTGAAATAAGTCCCGGGCCAGGGCCCAACACCTTATGCAAACTAGGTAATGTGGCACACTTAAAAAAAATATCAAAAACTAAATGTTTCAAGTATCTAAGTGTAATGCTACCAAACAGCCTTTATACTCTTACTTTACAATTTCAGTAATAAAGATTGAGAATCCTGCCTCCTGTTATCTACTCCAGTTTAGCTAGCTGTTACTTTATCATTCCATTTGCATACAGATGTTTAGGATTGACCTTATACTGAGACGTTGCAAAGTTGACAATATGACATAAGCCTCTAGACTGGAGATTCATGCAGCCATTATGTTTTCATCACAATAGGTGAGAGTCTGGGACTGAGTGGGAGTAAGAGAGACGCAGGGAGATGGTTAGAAGCTGTCATCTGGAGCAAAGAGAGAGAAACAATCAAATTAGGAGACCAGTCAGAGGACATTGTGCAACCACTGGGAGGTGGGGGAAGGGAAAAACTAGCAATTCAGTGAGGGTATGAAAAAGAAACAGAGGCAGAAAGAGAGAGCAGGGAAATGATATGCCTTGAAACAGAGAATGTTTCCTTCACTGATGCCGCAAAAGCAGAAGAGAGAGAGAACCAAGGGCAAGCAGCACCCCCCAAGAATGATAAAGTATCATCTAGCTAAACTGGAGTAGATAAGTAACATTTAAGCTGGAAGCACCAGTGAGAGATATTCAGGTAAAGGGGTGCTAAGAACATCTGTGACCAGTTCTGCCATGCCCACCTGGTTCTTGCACTTGTCGTAGTTCGCACACACCACCCCATAAAAATGACTTTGCCTTTATTGTTTAGGAGAAAAGGGTTGAACACTGCTTATTATTGACAGCTCCGGCCTTCCCTCTCCTACGCCCCAAAATGCAGAGCAATACATTAACCTCACAACCCTACTAAGGCTCAATCCTTCAAGTGAGCCAAAATCTGTTGTCCATACAGAACCCCATTGGCTTCAATGGGGGCATCACAAGGGCCCAACTTCGCAGAGCTCATTGCAGGATCAAGACCTAAGTTCCATGTTCCACATACACTAACATGTGCAAGTAGTCCCATTGTAGCAAATGGGATTACTCACGTGAGTAAGGATTTATGAGGATCAAATTCGATATTAAAAGATGCTTCCAGTGGTTTTCCAACAGGCTTGCCCATCCATTCTCTGCTATTTTAATAACATTCTCTAGAAGGGGCACTTGGTTATGTTATCTCTTCCAAACAGACTATAATTAGGATTCACAGAAGTGTTTTACTTAATTTTACAGTAGTTCTTGTGTACAGCACTCATATCTTAAATATAATTAACACTGTATAGCTCCCATTAGTGTTTTTAAGCACTTGAAATGTACCATAATGGCCATAGCTAAAGTTGTCATTAAAGGACCATGGATATTTATTATGCTCATAAAGTAGATACTTTGCTACAGAAAAATATATAGTTGGGTTCCGTTTAGAAAGCAGTAACAGACAGCAGCATTAGTTATGGCACCCTTGGGATTAAAGGATTGCTTTAAATTGATCCCATTCTTATTCCATTCAGAAGTCAATAGGGAAGTCTAAAAGCAGGTGACAAATCACTTGCATTGCACAGCATAATTCTGATTAGCTGAATTACATTTTTTTAAAACCACTAGTTGTTTCTTTAGGTGCTCAACATTATATCATGTTGTCTGTAATTTGACTTAATTGCTGTGTATTTCACAGGTTAGTTTTATATTTCATCTTACTTGCTATGTTGTTTTCATGCCATTATAAAATGAAGATTATAATCATTTTATAACCTCTTCTTCATTATACTTTGGGAAAGAGTGCAGATGTATCATTAATACACGGATGTCACAAAATTATTTTGCTTCCACTTTTGTGAGGTGTCTTTTCTCATGGCCACTGCTTCTCTTTTTCCCTCTCAGTGATTGCATTATACAAGAGACTGCATCTGTCACATTTTTACATACAGTATACAATAATATGCAGCTCCCTCACTTTCATTGCTCCTTTCCTACATAAGAAGTGAATCTTTCTTGCCAACCTCAGGTCGGGGATACATTTTAATCACAGTCCAACTGTTGGAACAAAACATGAACCAATTATATCAGTAAACAATTATCACTGAAATGAGATAACAATTTAATGGTCTTGCATGATTAATGTCCTACATAAATTCTTTATTACATAGAATTGAAAGATAATGTTATGAATGTATAATGGGAAGTCAACAGAATGTCTCACCTTTTGATTTGTTTCTAAGGAAACAGGCCTTGCAATCAGGGTTTTCATAATGATCAGGGACTCATAAAAGTACCATATACTGTCCTTCATAAATTAAAATTCCAAAGGTACATTCATATGTATTTTTGGCTTTAAGGCCAATTATGCATGCAAGAGGTTAGTACAGTTAATAGCATGAATTTTCATTTTTGGAATGCAACGCCAGCATTTCCAGATGTGGGTTCCTAAATTCAGGTACCGCCATCTACAGCATCTTCAGGCAATAGCTCAGACACATTTGTTTACATTTACAGGAGATAATGCTGCCCACTTCTTGTTTACAGTGTCACCTGAAAGTGAGACCAGGCATCTGCATGGCACTGTTGTAGTTTTCCTCGCAAGGTATTTACATGCCAGATGCACTAAAGATTCATGTTTCTCTTCATGGTTCAACCACCATTTCAGAGGACATGCTGAAATCAATATATCTGAAAAAGTAAAAAAACCACCAAAAATATTTTAAAAATTTCAATCAGTATCCTATTGTTTAACAGTGTGATTAAAACTGTGATTAACCATATTTCATTTTTTGAGTTAATCACCTGTGTTAACTCTGATTAATCGACAGGCCTACTATAAACAATTTTTTTTTCATATAGCATCATTGTGTACTGTGCTGCACTTTACAAGTACAGTAGTGCCTGTGTGGCCATGTGCCTGTTCCTTAACATTGTATTCAATGGAAATCACCTCATTGACTTCAGTGAGCTTTGGAGCAAGCTCCAGGAGTTTGTTCTTTCACAGTGCTCAGGCTGCTTTATGCCTTGCCATTAAAGTGCCCTGCACTGCCTGGTGCATGTGTATTACTCAGAAGTCCAGGTGCTGACAAGGAAGGGCTGCTGATGTAGATACTCTGCACAAAGGCTTGATGAAATGTTCATAGCAAAGCATTTCTTTTTTGACATTTGCTAGATTTCAGGTTTGTAAAATGTCCACAGAATCAGATTGATGTTTAAGAATTTTGAATAATAGGGCTTGCTTTGTATCGGTGTCACTGAACATTTTCACGTGACAGTTTTCAGTGTTGATGGGGTGGATTATTTATGACTGGTCAAATTGCATTGGTTCTAGTTCTGTCATTAGCTGAGCTGAACCCTCTGAGATTAGACGTAGTCATTGGGCCTTCTCAGACAACACAACTGCATTTTATGACCCCTCTCTGAGACATTTAGGAGCAAAAGCTGGAGAAGAAATGACACTGCATGCCGTATTACTTATTTGTGTTGCAGTGCAGGACAAGTTACCCAGGGTTCAATCTGGACTGTTGAACAGCTGTCATCCCTTAATTCTGTAGCCTGGGGAGGCTTTTATAGTGCTTTGCTGTCAGAGCATCTACTCCTGGCCTGTTCACACAGCCTTCAGGAAGCAAAATCAATCCTGACTTTGTCACATGAATGCTCTGACCTGTCACTCATATACAGGGCAAAAGCCACAAATTCCTAATCCCAGCCTTGTCCCCAAAAATATGCATCTTGTGCTGCTTGGTACCCTCCTGAACAATACAAGTTCATAGAAAGACTGTCATTTCATCAAAGGAAAATGATATACACCTTGTTATCCTAAATGGAGTTTCCCCACACATTTTAACCCAAACACACTGGTTAAAGTAAAACAATAAGATAAATTTATTATCTACAGACAGATTGTAAATGATTGCAAGTAATGGCGCATAAAATCAGGATTGATTACGAAAGAAATAAAAGATAAAACAAGCTAGTATCTAACTTAATAAGTATCAGAGGGGTAGCTGTGTTAGTCTGTATCCACAGAAACAATGAGGAGTCTGGTGACACCTTAAAGACTAACCGATTTATTAAGGGTAAAAAACCCACTCTTTCAGATGCATGGAGTGAAAATCACAGAAACAGGCATAAATATATATTGGCACATGAAGGAAAGTGAGTTACCTTATAAGTAAAGAACCAGTGTTGAAGGCCATTTTAGTCAGGGTGGATGTGGTCCACTCCCAATAATTGATGAGGCGGTGTCAATACCAAGACAGGGAAAATTGCTTTTGTAATGAGCTAACCACTCCCAGTCCCTGCTCAAGCCCAAATTGATGGTGTTAACTTTGCAAATGAATTGTAGTTCAGCAGTTTTTCCTTGAAGTCTATTTTTGAAGGGTTTTTTTGTTGAAGAATGGCTACTTTTAAATCTATTATTGAGTGTTCAGGTAGATTGAAATGTTCTCCTACTCGCTTTTGTATGTTTCCATTCCTGATGTCCGATTTGTTTCCATTTATCCTTCTATGTAGAGACTTTCTGGTTATCCAATGTGCATGGCAGAGGGGTATTCTGGCACATGATGGCAAATATCACATTAGTAGATGTGCAGGTGAATGAGCCTCTGATGTGGCTAGTGTGGTTGGGTCCTACAATGGTGTCAGTAGAGTAGATATGGGAACAGAGAAGGCAATGGGGTTTGTTACTGGGATTGGTTCCTGGGTTAGTGTTTCTGTGGTGTGGTGTGTAGTTGCTGGTGGGTATTTGCTTCAGGTTGGGGGGCTATCTGTAAGTGAGGATTGGCCTGCCTCCTAAGGCCTGTGAGAGTGGGGGAGGGGGTCATTTTCCAGCATAGGTTGTAGATTATTGATGATGTGCTAGAGGTTTTAGCTGGGGGCTTTGTTTTCCTTGTTAGGCCTGCCCTGTAGTGTGTCACTTTTGGGTATCTATCTCGCCCTATCAATCTGTTTCCTCACTTCCCCAGGTGAGTACTGTAGTTTTAAGAATGCTTGACAGAGATCTTGTGGGTGTTTGTCTCTGTCTGAGGAATTGGAGCAAATGGGGTTGTATTTTAGGGCTTGACTATAGGCAATGGATTGTGTGGTGTGTCCCGGAGGGAAACTGGAGGCATGTAGCACCTGGATGGAGTTTGAGTGTGTCTTTGTCTCTGAAAACATGTTTGACTTACTTTTCTTAACCTTGGGGCATATTATAACAGTGTTATACAATAGTCTGGTAATTTAACATATAAAATGTTAAATATTTATGTGTTTTATTTCCTAATAGTAGGCTATAAATAGAGTTATAGGTATTCCTATTTTTCTCTTTAAAGATGGAAGACTTAAATGGTTATAGTTATAAATGATCCATTAACTTTTTTCTTTATTGGTCTCTATTTTACTTCTGAGAAATCATTAAGAAATGCCCAAGCACAAACGGCAAAAAAAAAAGACAACCCAGAGAATTACAGACCAGTCAGCTAAATTTGGTACCCAGATAGATAATGGAGCAAATAAACAATAAGCACCTAGAAGAAAATAAGATAATAACTAACAGTCAACATGGACTCATCAAAAACAAATCATGTCAAACCAACCTAATATCCGTCTTTGAAAGGATAACAAGCATTGTGGATAGAGGGGAGGCAGTAGAGATAACGTGATATCTCTACATTAGTAAGGTTTTTGATACTATCTCACATGACCTTGTCATAAGCAAATCTAGAGAAATATAGCCTAGACAAACGTCCTATAAGATGGAGGAAACTTGCAGGAAAATCATACTCGGACAATAGTTATCAATGGCTCAGAATTTGAGCTGGAAGAGAATATCCAGTGGGGTGCCACAAGTGTCTGTCTTGGGTCTGGTTCTATTCAGTATCTTCATTAAATTATTTGGATAATGGCATAGATAGTACATGTCTAAAGTTTGTGGATGATACCAAGTAGGAGGGGGTTGCATATGTGCTGCATGAAAGTGTCACAAATGAAAATATACTCATAGTCTCCATTAGGAAGTTTAATCTACCCATTTGCCCACTATTTCAAATGACACAGATCGTGCCCTGTGTCACAATCCCAGCAAGGGCTGTCAGGAACAAGAGTCAGAGCAGGGGAAAACCTGAGGCTGGAGGTAGCAGAGGAGTTTGTAGTCAGATTCCAAGCCAGGACTGATATCAAGGGCCAGAGTCAGGTTTCAGGGTCCAAGTCAGGAAGTGAAGTTCAGATCAAGCCAAGGTCAAGGCTACAAATTCAGGTAAAAGGAATAGTCATGGCAGCTATGGGCTGCTTACTAGATGCTTGGGTTTATATAGGGCAGGGAGCCAATCAGGAGCCGTGATGTTGCAGCCTATAAAACCCTTGAGGAAGAACTTCCCATGATCTGTGTCCACTGCAAGTTGTGGGAAGTGGAGGATAAACTGGTGAAAGCTTGATAATCTCAGCTGCCTGGTAACTCTGTAGGTTTGTGTTCTAGACCTTACAGTTTGTACTGTATGATTAATATTTTCTGCATAGTTTTCACAAGCAAAGAATAAACAGTTCTTGCTAGATGAAGTATCACTTTTTTACAATTATAAAACATTAGACAAGTTTTTCTAATGCATTAGAGCAGCTTTGCACTGCTCTGCCAGTAGACATCTGCACTAAAGCTGGCTATCTGTCCAAAAGATTATCCTTGGGTAGCGCAAAGTGATTTAGTAAGAAGGTGTAAGATAAAGTGATTTCACAGTAAGCAGTATGGTATAAATAAATAAGTAGATAATTATATAGACAGAGATAGCAAGTGTGTCTGGTTAAGGCAGTTCCTTTATCTTAGGCTCGCCTATTATTGCCTTTTCTTGTTGTAACCCCGAGCTTTTGCTCTCTCAAGGTAAATTTACATTGCAGCCGGAAGTATGTGTTTGTTTATTGAGATTTATACAAGCTACAGAAAAAAAGTCCACCCTAGGGCCTGTGCACCCTTGACAAACTCTTAAACGTCCAGTTCAAACATAAGACTCAACAACTGATAAGCTGAGAACATTACCCTGTCACAGTGTGTATGACACTGTTATCTCTTGCTAGGGCTTTTCAGTAAATGCTTGTGCTTCTTAAGAACTGGATTATGACTTGATGTCTGGCCAATTCTGGGATCAGAGCAAACATCCATTTTGATATCAGGGACCCTCAGATTCTATGTACAAATAAGAAATCTCAAATCTGGAATTAGGTTACTTTTATGTCTGTTGGTAACCTTTTTTTCCTTTGGACTTTCCATAGGTAGATGTTTAGGGCACAGGCAGATTTAGCATGATCCATACAACTACAGGATTGAGCTGTCATTGAAACTGCAGAGCACTGTTGTATACAGCAGACACCCAGTGTGCAGGAGAGGCTGCCGCAGCCAAAGTAAACATACATTCATGTTCTTGCCACAGAATTTATTTACTGTGTCAATCATGGCAAATCTTTCATTCCTGTCAAATTAGACTGTCCCTCCGGCAGGTCACAATAGCTTTGGCAGACATTATCAATATTTTTAAAAGGTCATCCATCAGCCAGTGCACGTTGTGGGTAATGAGTGAGGAGGGAAAGAAGACTGTTTTGTACGCTGAGAGAAGCAAAAATGCAATAAAGGGCTGACATACCCTAAATACAAGAGCTTGATTTACCACATTCTGCACTCATCACCATCTGCACAATTTTAATCTCGCAAAATAACACTATCATTCTGTAATTCAAATCAATGGGAGTTTTGTCACAGACTTCAATGGGACCAGGGTTAGTCTCTTATTCAGGAAGAAGGAATTCCAAAATTTGGAGCCTTTATATATTATAAAATTCAGAATATATATATTAATTTAGACGTGATTATTCAAACGTGTAGCTGTTAGTTGAAAGAATACACATTTATTTATCTGGAAGAGATCCAGTTATTTTAGCTTTTGTTTGCTTTAAACTGTGCTGGTGGAAAAATCTGTATTGTACATCTGCTGGAAGATCACATACTTTTATTGTTTATAGAGCAGAAACATATGCATGGTGTTTTATAGACTAATGATGCCAGGTACAGGTCCGAAGGAGCTTACAATTTAAATGTGAGAGTTTGACTTTACATAATAAATATCAACTCTTTTAATTTACCCTATTTTTAAATGTAACAATTAAACCACTCTTTTGAAGCATATGTAATCAATAATCAAATATAAAAAAGAATCACTTCTTTATTTTCCATTTAAAGATTATAATTCGCTGAATGTAGAAAGTGGCTATTTTTAATTTCCTTTCCTGGAAAACGGCACACAACTCTGACCTGAACTAAAGGTTCTCTTGTTTTGGTTTACTGCAGACATTATCGACTTAAAGGAAATTCATAAATTCTGTGGTGTATGAGAAAGTGGAAGCCCTGTTTAGGTCTTCCTTTCTAAAAGTTTTAAGAAAGACATGTCTTTTCTATTCTGGTGCTGAGCAAACTATATCTGAAATTGGTAACACTGTGAGCAAGGACAAGGTGGGTCCTAGGGTTTGTGAGGATCTAAGAAAAGTATGGAAGACCCTGTCTGGCTAACTTCCAATTTACTAACTGAATGCCCACCAAAACTCCACCTCCACATACCCAAGATACTCTGACGTATAGGCTTGATAGTCCCACTTGATTGAAAATGTCTAAGATGTAGTGACCCCTGCTTGTGTTTAGGAGAATCCATGTTCCCTAGTGACCCTTGATATGAACCAGAGAGCCTGGGGATGCAGACAAAGTAAGGTTTTAAAAGTAGGGAGGAAAAGGATATTGTGGAAATTTAATCTCTGCCAAGGTCATTAGTGCAAGAGGCAGAATGTGTCACTCACAGCAGGTCTGACCTAATATTCTGGCTGGCAGATCAGGGTATGAACAGACATTGGAAGAGTGGGCAGACCCATGTGCCAGTCCTAAGGCTATTATTGATCAAGTATTTTAATGTATAAGTTTGTTTTAACCTACAGCGATGGCATTCATTAACAAAGGATAGTCCCCATGGCAGCATGCTGATTGCTCTCATAATAATGGGAACAAAGGGCCTTAGCACAATTTGATTATGCTTAGATTCTTTACTAACATCCAAAATTCTGTTCTCCCCATTTCCTTTGGTTTTGGCACTGTTTCATACCTGGGGCCTGATCTAAAGGCCCTTGAATATTTCCGTTGAATTCATTAGGCTTTGGATCAACCTTTATCAGGGAAGCGAGGACAAACATTGTATCATCATATGCTAACATACAGAAAACCAATTTTAATTCCAAAAAGATGAAATTACTGGAGCAGAAAGTGAGCATCATTAAATAGCACTAGTTGCTCCAAGGCACTAGAATGCTGAAGAGGAATTTAAAAGACCCATTCAGATTTGGGATTGAAGCAATACCGTATTGATCATTCTTCTGGATTTACCATCTGTGAATGGACTCTGCCATTAATGGAGAGTGAAATTCAGCTAGCACTGATCACTGTATAAGTCTTTGTTCATGAAGAGAGACTAGATGGTGTTAGTGTTACATATTAGAGATAATGCTACCATCAATCTCTCATGAAAATAAGCTACAATACCACAAGGCTAGATAAGGGACAGAAAACAATGAGCAGGAGTAAACTATCTGTTTTCAACAAGGCAAAACATTGGCTATGGTGTAATATTAGGATTAGTGTTATTCACATTAATGATCAGAAGAAGGGGGTGAACAGTGAAATGCAGATGACACAAAATCTTAAGGTTTGTCAAGAATAGAGAACCCTGTGAGGAACTTCAGTGGGACAGACTAAAGCTAGGTGAACAGGCACCATGATGAAGTGTAAAACTCACTGTTAACAAATGTAAGATAATGCACATTGGAAGGAACAACCTAAACAATACACACATGCATTTTACTTGGTTTTAAATTGACTGTAATTGGTCAGGAAAAATGACCTGGGTGATGTACTGGAAGAAAGATGGATGTAATAAAGCATTCCAATGGTAAATCTCATAAATATCAGACTTTTCAATGAAAGTTCACAATCAATCATGCATTATAATAAGCATATTCAAAAGTAACTCTCTGTTAGTTCTGTGTATCAGGTGGCAGCATGTTTTCTTCAACATTAAAATGTTTTCCTTCAAGCGATAGCATGGTCACTATCTTCAGTCTTTCAGTGTTTAATAGTATCATCCAGTTAGTCATTCTAAACATATATTTAATTTCCCCTTTTCATAAAGTTCTGAAGCAGTGCTGTGTCAACTGTGTTTTATCCCAGAACTTGCTGCATGTCAGTTGACTAATAGGCATGGAGCAGTTCCTGTCTTTGAAACTAAATGTTCCCTAAATGCACTCTCTTTTGAACACTCCTCAATTGACTGCTTGCAGCTTTTACTACAACCACTGTATTCTGCTGCCACAGATGATAATTTCTGAAGAACTTTTGTTTAACTATTAAGTCAACTTGCTCAAATGTAAGCCCTGTCACAGTTCTGTCACAAATGTGGCTGAAGCTGCAGATGCTATCTAATTAGAATTGTTCAGGGTATCTTAATTTAATTATTTGAATTCTGCATCCAAGGAGGCTTCTTATATTCTTGTTATTAATATGATTTTCAGTTATATAGAAGAATCGGATTCCTGAGTAAATCTTACAGCTGATCATTTCATAACATTCCCAGTGTGTTTACGTTTCACTTATACATATATTTCTCTGAAAAGTGTTTAATGTATTTATTCATAGGGAGATCATTGTATATTACATTTTGAACAGCTTTTCCATTCAGTGCTGTGTCTTCTTTTAAGACTGCTTAAGGCCAAACATTTCTCATGTTAAAGATGGAAGCCTATAATAACTTCCATAATACTGTACTTCAAGATCAAGAACATAGGAATTTCATCAGAGGAAACTACCACACATTTTTGATCTGTGTATACTATAATTTAATCTGGTTTCAAATGGGAAATTTAAATTAATAAAATGAAAAATACGTTTTTGGAAGCAGTATCAGCTTTATATATTTGGAACTGCTCATTTTGTATATAATGCTGTAAATTAACCACAGTGGATAGTAAAAGGGCTGCAATCAATAAGGCAGCTCATTATCCATGATACTTATAATTACCCTGATGCTTTTACTAACGCTTTGGTTTAACCAGTGCATATTAACAAAATGTGCTAACAGGACATCTCATTATCATCCTAATTTCTGCTGTGGAGTTTTATTGGAAAATCATGCTACTCATCTGAACTGCCACAACAGCAGCATTATCCCTAGGGCATTTTTTTTCATATCAAGGTTAATTTAAAGTGATTAGCATAAGCACTACAGATGTTGCTATGGGGATAGGAACCTCACATCTACTATGATGGACATCATATGATTGCTGTTACAGCTCTGGTATGATTGGATTATTTGTTTTAATGTCATGTGAAACAAGTCACGTGGTAAAGATCAAAATCTTCCTAATAGCATTTCATATTCCTGAAATCAATCACCTTTTCTGTTTCTTGGTGATAAAAATGCCTGAACAGTGCACAGGCAGATGTACTTGGTTTTTATTGTTGTTTGTATCTGATTATCTCTTTCTTGGTAAACTCTTCTGTTATGCGAGTTCGAAAGCCATACCTATTTCAAAATCATGAAACCAAATTAAAAAAAATACTGGACGATTAAGATTAAGATAAAATTTGAATTCAGAGCAAAATGTTGGAATAAATTAAATGATAGTGGATTTCAGGGAAATAGATTTGAATGAATGTGTACTTATGCACTAAACCCATTGGGTGGAAAGTCTGCTGTTGAGCTGAATAGGTTTGGATCAAGTCCTTAATGCTACTGCCATTGAGTTCCCCATTCTAAGTCTGAAACAAAAGACTATTTCCTAATCTGGGGGTACTAATAGATAGAAAGGGGAAAGCTCTTCCTGTAGGGACAGTGATTTAAAATATAGAAATATGCCCTAGTTTGTAAGCCATGTATATTTTAATTTACTTCTTAATGACTTCTTACAACCATAACTGTGATTGAGACTGTTATTAATATTGGCATTAGCAATGTCACATTGGTGGTGCTTTTAGTGATTATTTTTTTAATGGACTTTTGTGTGTCTGTCTGTCTGTCTCCCCCACTTAAATTTTTCATGTTGAGCCACAAACATTTCATTGTGAAAACAACTATGACTTCTCATTGTATTTTCTGGATGATAATTTTATTTCATTGATGTATGACTTAATTTTGTGCAAATCAATATAATTGCCAGAGAGTTTTTTAAGTTTATAAGGTTGTTTTGTGCTTGAACATTAATTTCCACAACTCCCACTTCTGGTCTTTTTATATAGCTCCTTTCACTGTCAACATATCTCAGAGCACTTCACAAAGTAATTAGAAATTGATATTGTTATACTCTAATGATGCATGACTGGCAATTTTGGCAGCCCTTTGTTCATCCATAGCTCACCAGAGCCATCTTCAGAGGAAATGGGTTTGTTCAGAATGCCAATGTTAGCCAATTTACTTACATTATACCCTTCACTTTTCATTTGGGTCTTTAACTGCCAGGGAGGGCAAGAGTTCAGTGTGGTGAGTCATTCAAAACACAGGATTCCCCCCACTGAGCAGTCATATCAGCAATGTGTCCTAGCCCAGATCATTGTATGGATTTTGTCTCTGACTTACCACCTCACAGGCAAGTGCAGTAATAAATGAGCCATCCTTTTATTATTAATTATTATTATTATTATATACGATTGGCACACCTTTAAAAAAGTAAAATGCTACCAAATCATAATTGTCCTCTCCCTCTGGTGTTTGCACTCACTATCTCAGTAGATGACAACACATAGTGAAAGGGCTGTTGTCATACTCATTAAGGCAGGGAGGGCTTCTATTTATCATTTACTTTCTTTATATTTAAATATTACATACTTCAAACACAACAGCAACCAGAACCTGGTGCTGACTGCACCTCTGCATGGTCCTGGGGCATACCTTCAGAAACATTTACCCTCTGAATCCTTACAAAACAATTGCAGCTGCTCCACACACAAGGCAGTGAAGAAATAAGTCCAAGATTTGAGTGTTTTACCTACTGAGACTCTGAGTTGAAACCAAGTCGTGTGTTTCCCACAAATATCTGATAAACCTTTAACAGAGAGATTTTAGAGAATTGCATTCTTTACATTGCTTTAGGTTTCAGTGACACCAACAGTAAACACAGAGCACTAACCTCATGTCTTGGTATGGAAGAAAAGAAGGAACCATTTTTTCAAAATATTTAATTTTACATTGAGTTACTTCTCACTGTGCATGTATAATTTATTATTGATACAGGATTCAAAGCAGTTTTTAAGCATTTCAATTAATTTTTAACCATAAAAAGGATAATATTCTACCCCTCTTTCAATGAGATGTACTTCGAGTATGATTCACCTTTATACTAGTCCAGTTTTTAAGCACCCCCACCAAGTGTAATTCCATTTAATGGAGTTATATCAGCAACCTAGCAGGCCCCTTGTATTGCAACAAAATGTGGATACTAGGGATAGCAATTTTCATAAGAATACCGTAAACATTTGGGAAGCTTTACGCTAAAGGGACAAATTCATAGTTATGTTTTTATTAATGAAGTCTTTATTGATGAACCAGTTCAGAAATATAAATGTGAACCCAATCTTTTCAGGTTTGAAAAGATTTATTTTGTTTGCACTTTTAATCTCTGTGCACTTCTGGGTATTTCTGGAAGAATAAATAAAATAAACTGATACCACAAGAGAGATTATTTTGTGAATTAGTTCAGACCTTGCCGGATCCAAGATCAAAAGGAGATTTTGTAAAATTCTCAGGCCCCTGTCTGAAGCAAAAAGTTTTGGGCAGTTTATTATGACCTTTTGACTAACTTTTTGAGTGTATATTTTAACCAAATATTCAGAAATTCATCTCAGCTGTCAAAATCATTTTTTCAGTTTAGTTTTCTGTGCCCTGCTTTGCTGCCATATATACATTTTATAGCTAAACACAAACATTTGTAATGAGAAAAAAATGCATATGAAAGCTTTCTTAGGGCATGTCTATACTTGCCATTTAAAGCAGAAAAGTCCCTTTTTTGCACAAAAATTGTGGGAGCGTCTACACTTACCAATGATTTCTAAGTTTCACCGCAAAAGGAAAACCACCTCCACAAGGTGTACAACTCTTACTGGTGATGCTTTTGCAGTGATGTGCAAATGAAGACACATTCTTTCTGTTTACATGAGTTTTAGCCTCCTGAGGATATCTCACAGTGCCTAGATGACCACTCTAGCCAGCAGCCAGGTAAACAGACATCCACCCCACCCCGGTAAAGCACCAGGAACTTTGAAACCTGCCCTTCCTGTTTTCTTGGCAAGTGCTCACTTATCTGGCCAGGTGCCCAGTGCCTGCTCCACAGAACAAAAGTTCCCCTGCTTGGAGCAATGCTGAGCTACTGGAGCTGATCAGTGTTTGGGGACTGTTTGTGCAAAGACCCAGGATACCCAGTGATCACACACCCCTCCCCGGGTGACAAGATTTTATAGGGACAGTCTCAATATTTGGGGCTTTGTGTTATATAGGCACCTATTACCTCCCACCCCCTGTCCTGATTTTTCATTTTTGTTTTCTGGTCAACCTACCTTCCAACCCTTTCCCACAAGACCCACTGTCAAAATGGAGAGAGCTGCACTGTGGGATAGCTGCCCTAGAGCGCTGCTCTCATCGGCGGTGGAAGTGCTGCTAATGTAAACACTTTCTGATGCCTGAGGAATTAAATGAGTACATAAACCAGCACATTACTTTCAGCGGTTCCCCTTCACCAGTGAAACATACAGCACAAAAACTCTGCAAGTATAGACATACCCTTAGATTCCTATGCCTTGATTTTTTGTTTCACTTCTCATTATACTACTTATGAACCAATATTTTACTGAAATAAGACTTTTATAACCCCCTTATGTTTATAAAAGCAATGTTTCATGGAATGATTAATAGCTGATTTATGTTTTTAAAAAGCAGCTCTGATCCTATGAAGAACTTAATGTTGGATAGCTTATTGGTAAATTTCTATTATGATTTATTTAGTCATTTCTTTGTATTATAGCTGCACTGTGGGGAATTTAGAAAATATTACGATACTGGAAAGTTATACCCCAACACGTTTTGAAGCAAATTTATGGGATTGTGAACTGCAAATCTAATGTCAGTAGTTTCAGAACTGGCAGGTGGTCTCAATTTAATTTTAGTACAACTGACAAGACCCAGTTGTCTTCTGCAGAGAGCCCACTTTTGGACTTCATTTAACTTTGAATATATTAAATGCCAAATTCTCTGTGGGTGCCAGTTGAGGATCTGGGCCAAAATATATAGCTTGTTTAATTTCTTCAGCTAAAAGGACAAAAGACCAAATTGTATTCTTCCTACTCACACAAGATGACCTGTTGTTACCAGTGGAACTATTTGCATAAGTTTTATGTTTAAGTTTTATGTTTAAGTCAATGGGAGCAATTAGGCCAGAACTGAGTCCCACTTTAAATACACGATTGCCAGACAACATTGTTAAAATTTGATTTTATCAAGGATAATGTCTCTCACTGGAGAGATTGAATTTTTCCTACTCTACAGGACTTCTCAACATATTTTGACATACTTGCATTGCCCTGGGACTTGGGGTTAGCATTAGAATAATCAGATTTTGTGACAACAGCGGATTATGATTGCATCTACACTGAGCTGTACAGAGGTATTTACAATAACAATGGTAAATGTGTTATATGGCAGGGGCATGTAAGCTTTCAAAGCTGAAGTCTGGGAAAAGATGTAAGGGCCGGCGACAGGAATTTTGGGGCCCCGTACGCAGATCGTGCGGGCCCCCCCCCCCCCCGTCTCCCGCCGCCCGCGCCCCCCCAGTCTCCCTCCCCCCCCAGCTGGTCTCCCCCCCCCCGGCTGGTCTCCCCCCCCCGGCTGGTCTCCCCCCGCCCGCGGGGCCCAACCCCCGCATGAGCTCTGGCCGCGTGGCCCGGCCGGGAGAAGCAAAGGGGGGCGGGGGAGGCTGCTGGCTCCTGGGGGAGGGGGCTGATGAGCGCTGCAGTGGTTGCCCGGAGCCGCGCCTTGCTCAAAGGCCAGGCGACAAGGGGGTACAGCTGCCTACTGGGCCCCAGATTTAAGGACCCCCCCCTTAAGTCCGGGGCCCTTTACAGCTGTACCCGTAGTACCCACCTGTCGCCGGCCCTGACCCTAAGAGCACATGCCAAACAGAACTTTTCTATTATTGTGAATGGCCAGAATGAAGACTTTAGACCATGGGTTCCCAAACTTGTTCTGTGGCTTGGCCGAGGTAAGTCCCTGGCTGGCCACAAGATGTTCTGTTTACCTGAGTGGCCATAGGTTCGGCCACTCACAGCTCCCACTGGCTGCGGTTCGCCATTTCCAGCCAATGGGAGCTGTAGGAAGCAGTGACCTGGGCTGCGCTGCTTCCTACAGCTCCCATTGGCCAGGAATCTTCTTCAGCTTTTGGTAGTAGACTAATTTGTCACAACTCACACTCAACTATGGAAGGAGTGTTTTTGGGTGTCCATGCCACACAAGGCAGAGCAAGTTAAATTAGGTTAATTAACCAGATAGGCTGCACCTAGGGGAGAACCAGGGCATGAAAGGCTGATGATGGAGCCCGCTGAGAAGGAATAGGCAGTGCTGGTATAAAGACAGGAAGCTGGCAGAATAAAAGGGCTACAGGGGAAGTAGTCTGCATCAATCCCTGGAAGAAGGGAATTGGGGTTGGTAAACTTATGTGGGGAGATAGAAGATGTAGGGAGGTGTCCACGGATATAGGAACAGTATCTGGGAGCAAGCAAAGCATAGTTGCTGGACACAAGATTCGTGGCCTGGAACATGAAGTAAAGGGAGGGACTGGATTCCTCTACCAGCCACTGGGCCAGTGACATAGGCTGGGCAGCTAAGGGAAGACTGCCATTTTGGCTGGAGAGACTTTTATGCTTCCAGAAAGGGAAAACACTGAGTTATGCAAACAGTCCTGAAGAAGGACAGCGGAATTAGGGCCACAGTTCTGGTTTTCCCAAATGAAGCTGTTAGTGGTTTACCCCATTTCCATTTATGAAGAAGGTGGGAATTTATTAGGAGTCTCTCCCCAAATTTCCTATTACACATGGAAGAGTGTGTGGTGATTTCCCCCTCCCCCCTTTCCTTAGATGCCATTTGTTTCCCAAAAGAAATTACATTATCAACCTGATGAAGGCTGCTGGTAATTTTGTTAAGAAATTTTACAAAAAGAAGAGAGTAGCTTAACAAGCTAAGAGAATCATCTATGGAGTCTACTGCACTCTAGAGAGCAATATTGCCCATTAGGAATTATAACCACTGTAATTAGCAGCAAGTGTCCCTATCTCTGTATGTTGAGGGAATTCAGCTTCAGTTTGTTTCCTGCCTGATATGTGAAGAAAAGTGTAGGGGGGAAAAATCTGCATGACCTTGCATTACTGATTCTGTATGGTTGAAATAAGCAGTATTAGCTGTACTGACAAGAAGCAATACTGCAGTGAAGGTTAAATTCTGGTCTGATTTAGAACCTGTGCTACCTTATTAAATCAATGGGGAGGTTTGAATTGTAATTCAGAGAAGAATTTGGCCTTTAAAATGTACATATAGACATGTAACATCCTGATGGGTGAATTGTCAGTTTAAGGACAATTAGCACAAACAAAACCTCCCTCCCAGATCCCCCACAGATCTGAAAGTATCTTCTTTCCTTATTGGTCCTTTTGGTCAGGTGCCAACCAGGTTATTTGAGCTCCTTAATCCCTTACAGGTAAAGGAGGGATTTTAGGCTACCCTTAACTGTATGTTTCTGACAGTTACTGTCTGATTTTTAATCAGGATCTGAATATCATAACTTTTCCATATTCTTTTAATGGGCATAACCACAATGCTAGATCCTAGCATATTTTATCTTAATTTTGTATTTGAGTGAAATTAAAAACCAGATCCAAATTTGGCATTTTAGGTTCAGCTTCCACTTTGAGATTCAGCCACCACTAATTTAACTAACAACTAAGCTAAAGCTACATTTTTAATTATGGGGGAAAAAATTACCTTTTCTTCTTCCTGCAATCCTTCTTCCACCCTGGTGATATCTACAACAGTGGCAGAATGTACAACAATAATCAGCAACTTACCATGCAGTCCATCATGCATATATCTTAATCCACTTTATAGTTAAAACTTGAAACAGCAAAACAAAGAATGTTTTAGATTTGGTGTTTAATTTGCACATTAAAACCAAGCGTTGAATTACTTTGGTGTAAAAAGCTTTACTATTACCACAGTAATTTGCATATTTTTTTGTTGTGCAGCCATGGTAATTTCAGTCTATGTTAAAATACTTATCTATAAAGGCTTCAGCTCTCCTGAGCAGAAAAATGTGTTGACGACCATAATCAGCACTTTTTGATGTGTACACAGAAGGAAAACTAGAGTGTCTGATCTTCGACAAAGTATCCCTTGGATGTTAACGTTCCACCTGACTTTTATTTTCTTTATATTTATGTTGCTTATAATTTTTTAAGTAAATGGCAGTCATCGTGCCATGGGGAGGGTGCAAAGATGAAAAATGTCATTCATAATAACATGCCATAATTAGCAGATAATAAATTACCAATGGCTATGTTGAACCTGCAGCTTCTGTGAAAGAGATTGCAGGATGTAGTCTCTGAAAATAGAATACCATGGGAAAATAAAAAGTATCCTTACCTCATATTCTCCTTCACCCCACTACTCATGCTGTTATCTCATGGAAACCATCTGTATTAATCCAACACCATGATTAAACACATCTCAACTGCTGAAATTCAGGGCTTGCTGTAGTGAGCTCCCAATTTTTAAGGCTCTCAGAAGAAGCTGAGGGCATGGGACAGGGGTTGGTGCTTTTTCTGTCATCTAGTATTTTGTAGGTGTGTATTTTCATTTATTGTAATTTAATTATGTGTAGGGACCTTACATTGTATGTATAATATGAACAATTATTTGTATTTTTTATTATATCAGCTAAAATGACACAACTTGTAAGTATATAAATGGTTTAATTTTCTGTAACTCAGTTTTCCTTATTCTATTTTTCTTATATATTTTACTAACTAGCACCACTGTGCTACCTTTTGTTTGACTTATGGAACAGATTCACATTTGTTAGTTAGTGCCATTGATTTGAATATAAGGGCAGGCACCAACTTTCCCCGGCGCCAGTGGGTGCTCACATCCTCCTGACGCTTTCTACTCTCACATGGATACCTGTTCTAATCTCAGGAAAATTAAATTCCTTTAAGGCCTCGACATACTGGGACTCTAACTTAGTTTTGTCTAATCTTGGAAGCACCGTTTGAGTGTCTAGCAATGTATTCCACGCTGCACCTTTGCTGAAAGGATTTTTCCCAGTTGTCACTTCTCCCAGAAGAACCTCCCAACTGTGCACCCTCATATCTGAACCACCGTACCTGTCTTCTTTTAAAGATAGTGTTCTTACACCTTCATGTGAGGTTTCTCCCAAAGATAGTTGCAATTTTTCATATCAATGTATCAATTTACTTCTCTTTATTTTATCCCAAATCTCACACAAATCAGGACAAACAATGACTAAACATATTGGATGTTAGACAAGCACTGGCGGTCTTCATAGACAGGACCAAACCATTTTAGCTATCCACTCAACACTTCATGGCCAGAATGGACAGAATGAAAGGTCTTCCAATCTCCTAACAGAGAATTTCATGTTAGATAACTTATTGTATCCAGGCATGTTATGATCTGGCAGGCATCTCTCCTACGTACAAGCTGACTGCCCAATCCACGAGATCACAAGCATCTCCTGCAGCATTTCTAGCACAGATACCTCTCCCTGACGCTTGCAAAGTGCCAACCTGGTCATCGGTGCACAGTTTCTCTTCCCATTACACCACCACTCAACACAAAGGATGATGCCAACTTTAGTTGAGATATACTACAATCTGCATATAGATGAACTCTGATTCCTCTGCCTGCTTAACTGCTTGGGAATCACCAAGAGTGGAGTGCACCTGTACAATCACTCAGGGAAGAAAAAACAGTAACTCACATTTCATAACTGTTTTTCTTCAAGATGTGTGATCCGTGTCTATTCCATGACCTCTTGCCCTACCCCTCTGCATTGGAGTTTCTGGAAAAAAGGAACTGAGGTGGCTTGGTGTCTGGTGGGGCACTTGACATCAATGCCAGTGACATGCAGTGGCAAGAGTGGAATAGACATGTGGAACACATCTTGAAGAACAACAGTCATAAAAGGTTAGTAACCACCCTTTTTTCACCAGTTTGAGGGGCAAATCAGGCAGGCCCAATATGGTTATTTTTCTGGAAGGAATAAGAGTTTTTATTTTACAGCAAAAACTCATATTTTAAGACTACCTTTATTTTCTATCTGTATTGTGCCCTTCCATCTTCATTGGGGCTTCCCACCTGGCCCTGTGGCTCCAATGCAGCTTGCTACTGGAGATAATCTCACCTCTTGTTTTCTCTTGAACCTCAGTCTTCTCCACTGAGCCAGCCTCCACTGGCATGTCCTCTTTACATGTGCAGAGCCAGACCCCCCCAATTGGATTGAAGACAAAGGAGAGAATGCTGCTGAGTTTAAATCCCCCCCCCCCCCCCGCCCCTGTCACATTCTCCATAGATGCACAAAGGGAAGTCTTCTCCGGCTGATCTCACTGAACACAATTAGGTGCCAAGTCAGGATGTTAGAATATGCTCATTATATTTGTAAAAAAACTTAAAATACTTTTTCAGTAACTTGTGTGTAGACATGTTGATCCAATATATTCTCCATGACACATGTCATGAATGTAATGCAAGCTTACCACTGGGGCAGGGGCAAGGAGTCAGAAATAGGGCCTAGATGAAAGAAACTGCAGAGGAATCTAAGGTGCACTATCCAACTGTGCTGTAGCTTTCTTTTTGCCACTGGTTGTAGACAAATATTTTGAAGGACTATCACTTGGAAAAATTAATTGTGATACTCGGGAAAGGAATGACTCTCCTGTTTCTCTGGAAGAAATTGAAATAGCGATTAAGTCACTGCCCTCTGTTAAATCCCTCAGACAAGATAGTCTTTTCTACTGAATTTGAAAAAAGAGACACATACACACATCTCTCTGTGTCCAGTTATCCAGCTGTATAACTCCACTGAAATCAATGGATAGGTGTCAGTTAACACCAGTTGAAGATTTGGCCATAACATGTGTGTATGTATGTTGGTATGTGTGTATATATAGCTATATTTATTGCTATCCAGTCATGAGTAATTATTTTGACTTTTTACTTTATTTTATCCGCTAATTTTAAAGAAGTAAAGGTAATTCAGATGTGTGAATATTGTGCTTATTCTTTACATAGCGACATGCAACATCCAGTTAATTTCTGCTTGTCCTGATACTTTAAATTACTCATCTAAATCCCTTCATCATTTGGATTTCTTAGTAGACATCATTCACTAGAAAATGTATTCAAGGGCCCCATTTTTTAATTAATGATGGATTATTGTGGGGGAAGGTAAGCTAAATAAACACTAATATGATCATTAGCAAAGTTAAACCCTGTTTTATTTATGCTCTGATTTGTGCCTGAAAAATGCTAATCCAAGATATCTCTCTTAATTCTTTGTTTGTTTGTTTTTCATTTTATTGGAATTTAATATATGAAAATATTATACATAAATGGAGTAAAGGTTTTTATTTTTCTCCATATCTGGTTGATAGTCCTACATGGAATTTTCTGTTTTTAAATGATGGTGTGCAACATCAATTAACTTACAGCTTGAATACAGATCAACTTGAACATAACTATTATATACCAAAGATCCCATAGTATCAATTTTTCCCCACGGGTGACTTTTCTTTAGCTACAAAGAGAACTGTAATGAGGCCATTAAACAATGTAGAGTATATTCTTGTTAAATCAAAGGGACGCAAACTATTCTATATGCAACCTAATATACAAAAATGACAACATGAGAGAGAAATAAGGGCTAGTGTGTCTATAACCAAAACCAGAAGTGCTAAATATGGTCAACAAGAAAACACCTTCTGCATCAACCAATGGAGCCGATTAGCTGTAGAGTGGTGTACTTGTACGTTAGTTGTAGAAAGGAATACATTGATTTCAATAGAACTATAACTATTCATCCCAGTCACAGATCTGCTCCTCCCTATCCATTCCACCCTTGGATTCTGTAGTGTTACTGCCATCGTAGGCATCATTTGAAATGGTGATTTTTGTGATGTGAATATGTGTCTGCGATGAACTCGACCAAGTTCACTAAATGATTTCACATGGACAACCAAAGAGCAATCAGATATTACTTTTGTCAGCTACTTCCCTGGACTGGATTTGAACCAGTCACCTAGAGAGAAAAGGCTCCCATTCCAATATATAAAATACCTTTTTAAAAAAATGACAAACATTCTCAACTGAGGAAATATTTTGGCAAAGAAAACTCTTGTTTTGGGCCTATGATTTTATTTTCCATTTGGAATTTGTTCCTAAGCTCTAAGTAGTATAATATACATATGTATATCAGTACCAAACATTAAGAAACCCATTTTCAAAAATAAACGTCTAGACTATGAAATTCAAATCTCCAGGGCAACAATATACAGATGAGGAAAACATCGATGCCAGCACTGTTAAAAATATTTTAGTAAAGTATATTGGGTCTTCCACAGCAGGTAGCAAATTATGAAAGTACTAAAACCCAACTACCTTAAAACTAATTTATTAAAACTGTTATCTTCAGACATATCAATGAAAAAATTAAATCAGCTATTTTAAAGTGTATTAAACTAATTTATTTTCCTACACACAGCAGGAGAAAATATATATAAAGCTGCCAGTGATAACAAATAAAAGCACACCACAGCAGGAAAGAGAAGAAACAGAGACACAAAATGATTGAAAGCAGTCCATCATAAAGAGTACCATGTGGAATGTGACAGCTCCTGTCAAAATCAGTGTTCCCTTAAAATAATAGGAGCATGTTCTCAGGAAAACTATTTTCATTTGGGTTCAGTAATTGTATCACATAATTAAACATGCTGATAAATGAAGATCAGTTTATTTTTTAACTCCTTGAAAATTTTACAGAGAGTCCTTTGTACAGCATCTTTTATGCAAACAAACACCACAACAGAGTTGGGCAAAACTCTATCCTGAGATACATTCCGTGCAACCTTACTGATTTTCTATGAAGTTACAAGTCAAGGCAAAAGAAAAAAATCTTCTGGCTTTCTAGGATAAAACTCTGCAGCACTCATTTGTGTGAAATCCCCATTGTTTTCAAAGGGAATTTTTACCAAGTTAGGATTGCAAGATTTCCCCTGTAAAGCAAACACTTTGGTAGGACTGCTCCTTTGCTGCAGGAGGTATTAGTGTGCAGAGTAACCCATACATTCCTGAAGAACAGTGGTTTTCTACCAGAAGGAACTTTCTCTTAGAGAAAGGGTTTGGCTGCTCAAAAAAAGGGGAAGGGGAGGGCTTGGGGAACTATACCTTTCAAAAAAAAATTCTAAAATGTCAAAAATTTTGCTGTGCACATGTGCATGCATGCATCCTTTTAGCAGAATAAGCAAGCAGTGGAAAAAAATGAATTAGATCCTATTGTATTTCAATTAAGGAAACCAGATGTCCCAATTTTATAGGAACAGTCCAGATATTTGGGGCTTTTTCTTACAGAGGTGCCCCTCTCACCCCCTGTCCTGCTTTTTCACACTTGTTATCTGGTCACCCCTAATTCAGCAGATTCTATTACTACTACTTTTAATACTCATCATAGAAATATCGGACCAGAAGCAACCTCAATAGATCTGTCCAGTCCTCTGCACTCAAGGAAGGACTACATAATAACTATACCATTCCTGACAGGTGTTTTTATAACACATTCTTTAAAAAAAATCCAATTATAGAGATTCCACAATCTCCCTAGGCAATTTATTCCAGTGCTTAACAATCCTGACAGTTAGGAAGTTTTTCCTAATGTCCAACCTCCCTTGCTGCAATTTAAGCCCATTACTTCTTATCCTAGACTCAGAGGTTAAGGAGAACAATTTTTCACCCTCCTTGTAATCTCCTTTATGTTCTTGAAACCTATCCTCCCTCAGTCTTCTCTTCTCCAGACTAAACAACCCCATTTTTTTCAATCTTTCCTCTTTGATCATATTTTCTAGACCTTTAATCATTTTTGTTACTTTCTTGTTACTTCTCCAATTTGTTTACAACTTTCCTGAGGTGTGGCATCCAGAACTGAACACAATGCTCCAGCTGAGGCCGTATCAGCACCGAGTACATTGGAAGAATTACTTGCTTGCAACATTCCTGCTAATACATCTCAGAATGGTGTTTGCTTTTTTTGTAATCGTGTTACACTGTTGACTCATTTAGCTTGTGATCCACTATAACCCTCAGATCCCTGTCTGTAATACTACTTCCTAGGCAGTCATTTCCCATTTTGTATTTGTGCACTTGATAATTCCTTCCTAAATGAAGTACTTTGTATTTGTCCTTAATAAATTTCATGCAATCTACTTTGGACCATTTCTCCAATTTGTACAGTTCATTTTTAATTTTAATTCTGTTCTCCAAAATGCTTGCAACCCCTCTCAGTGTGTCATCCACAAACATTATAAGTGTACTCTTATACACTTATCAGGTACCAATGCCTGTGGTACCCCACCTGATATGTCCTTCCAACTTGACTGATAACTGCTCTTTGGGTTTTCCAATTAATTGTGCACACAACTTATAGTAGCTCCATCTAGGCTGTATTTCCATAGTTTGTTTGTGAGAAGGTTATGTGAGACAGTATCAAAAGCCTTATTAAAATCAAGATATACCGCATCTACAACTTTCTCCCTATCCACAAGGCTTGTTAGCCTGTCAAAGAAAGCTCTTAGGTTAGTTTTACACAATTTGTTCTTAACATATCCACATTGACTATTAATTATTACCTTATTATCTTACAGGCACTCACAATCTGATTGCTTGATTATTCGCTCCATTATCTTTCCAGGTACTGAAGTTAAGCTGGCTGGTCTGTAATTCCTCGGGCTATCCTCGTTCCCCTTTTTATAGATTGGCACCATATTTCCCCTTACCAGTTCTCTGGAATCTCTTCTATTTTCCATGAGTTTTTGAAGATAATTGCTAATGGCTCAGATGTCTCCTTAGTCAGCTCCTTGAGTATTCTAGGATGTATTTCATCGGTCTCTGCTGACTTGAAGACATCTAACTTATCTAAGTAACTTTTAACTTGTTCTTTCTCCAATTTAGCCTCAGACCCTACCTCATTTTCACTGGCATTCACTATATTAGAGGTCCAATCGCTATTAACCTTTGTGGTGAAAACTGAAACAAAGTCATTTACCACTTCTGTCACTTCCACTTTTTCTGTTATTGTCTTCTCCATTCCCCTTCATTTAATAATGGGCCTATCCTATCCTTGGTTTTCCTTTTACTTCAAATGTACTTGTAAAATGTTTTCTTGTTACCTATTATGTCTCTAGCTAGTTTCATCTAATTTTGTGCCTTGACTTTGCTAATTTTGTCAGTACATGTGTGTGTTGTTTTTGATATTTGCAATTTACCTAGTTTACACTTTTTGTAGAACTTTTTTGTTGTTGTTTTAGATCACTGAAGATCTCCTGGTTCAATCAGGGTGGTCTTTTGTTGTACTTAATGTAGTAGAAAGAGAGCGCCTTAGACATGGAGCCTGATCTAAAGCCTAAGGCATGAACAAAAGTCAAGTCCTGCTGAAATAAAGCCAAGTTAGCAAGAGTCAAGCTATAACAGGCCCTGTTACAAAGGAGATGCCTGCTTGCAGGTTCACTATCCGATACATTAACTTGACAAGAACGTGTCTGGCATTGCAAAAACACAAGCACTATGCACTAAGTATTCACATAAACACATCCCAGAAGAGTAGTATCAGAACACCCTGATATAAGATTATCCTGTAAACACACTCCCTGAGGAGGATACAAGAACACACTGACCCCTCTTAAAGATAAGCTGAGGCTACCAGGGTACTGAATAACAATCTTTTGAGCAAACCAACATGTACAAGGTAAAGGGTGGCAACTAACCACATCAAAAGGGCAATATGTAAATTGTTTGTATCAGTGTAGAGGTCACGTGGGGGGTGTATTTGTTTGCCCCGGGGGGGAGCAGAAGGTCCTGCCGTTCACTAAGTCCATTATGACAGGTATATATGTGCTAGTGTAACTGCAGATATTGATCCAGGGAGCTAGGAATGTGTTTCATTAACAATTAACCTGGCTGAGCACCTTTGCCACTGAACCAAACCTGTAGTCTTCTTGGGCAGTTCAATCAAAGTGTGGCCGGAGCTAGCATTACAGCCAGAGAGAACACACACCCAGCCGACAACAATTCCTATCATAACTACACAATGAGATAGTTTACTCTTGTGACCTTAAGCATGTCTCTTTGAAAAACTGCCAACTCTCTCAAACTGTTTTTCCCCAGTTAGACTTGCTTCCCAAGGGATTGTACTTCCAGAGTTTGCTAAAATCTGCCTTCTTGAAATCCATTATCTTTATTCTGCTGTTTTCGCTCCTAACATTTCTTAGAACATGAACTTAGATCATGAATAGCCTTTCCCCGGTAGATGTCTCTGCCTTCTGAAATAAAAAATGGTCTCCAATACATTCCAAGAATGTGGTGGATAATCTTTGCTCTGCTGTGCTATTCTCCCAACAAATGTCTGGGTAGTTGAAGTCCACCATCACCACCAAGTCCTTTGCTTTGGATGATTTGTTTTTTAAAAGGACTCATCCACCTCTTCTTCCTGGTTAGGTGCATATAGTAGACCCCTATCATGACATCACCCTTGTTTTTACCCAGAGGCTTTCAACAAGGCTGTCTCCTATGTCCATCTCAACCTCAGTCCAAGTGTATGCATCTTTGATATACAAGGCAACACCTCCTCCCTATTTTCACTGCCTGTCCTTCATGAGCAAGCTGTACCCTTATATACCAATATTCCAGTCATGCATATTATCCCATCAAGTCAGACTGTGATGCCACTTATGTCATGGTTATGTTTATTCACTAGTATTTCTAGTTCTTCCTGTTTATTCCCCTTACTTCTTGCATTAATATACAGACTTCTAAGATACTGATTTGATTTCCCCTGTGTTCCTGCTTGTCTGTCCTTGTCCCTGCTATAATTGTCCATGCTCCCCCCGCCCCAGATTCCAGCCCTAATGGCAGCAGACATACTGTTTCATTCTCACCTTTACCTTATAGAGATCCCTATAGCGCCCCAAAATGTGTATTTATGTCTTATTAAAATGACACTGTACTAAAATGTCATCTGACTACTGTGTGTTGACCTAATATCATGAGATGGTAAGGAAAGAATTTTTATTATCTGGAAAACATAGGCCCAAATTCTGAGTAGTATTTCACTCCATGAGTGTCCTCATTAATTTCAATTACATTCTTTAAAAAGAACCAGATTGAATTGAACCTTACACCATGATTAGTTCTAATGGAGACAACAAAGAATCAGGTCCTAGGAAGGTGTGACTGATCTGGTTTGACTGATGGTTCAGTCTGCTGCTTATTTTTTCTAGATTACTTCTTCTATCGCTATTGACTCCCTGGAGCCCCAGTAACTTCAGTTGGTTTCTGTTCTGCCAGAAGGGTCTGCTTGTGTGGAATCAGTAGCAGGATCCTGTCCTTAGTTTGTTAATTTACAGTTTATAGCATGTGGATAACTGCAATAAGCATTAGGATATTTAATATATTTTTAAAAGACTGAATTAGAGCTACTTTTATCAAGATATTGAAGAAAACAAAAGCTTTAATAATCGCATAAATTTTATAGAATTGTCAAAGAAGAAAATACCTCTTAAGAGCAATTTACATGTTTTTAAATAAAGTGAAAACATATCTTTTGATTATCAAGTTAAAATATTCTCTGATATTTTTAAGAACAGGGAATACTGATGAGGAACTTATTGGCTAGTTAACTTAGCTTAGTGATGGGAAAAATTATTGGAAATGATTTGTGATGGAAAAAATATAAAGGACGAGAATGAGTTAAATGGATGAATCAACATTCATTCAGAAAAAGGATGCTGTTAGTTTACAAGTAATTTCAAAGATGTGTGATTTAAAAACTATGCAGGTGACAATATTTAGATTTTGCAAGGGAATTTTTGAAGGTTCCTAAAGATTGGGAGAAAGAAGGAAGCTTTGCTGCTGTTAGAGGAAAAATAACAAAGGGAATAAAAAATGCATTGGTAAGAGGAAACAGAGAGTTATGATTAATGAAATATACTCAAATAAGAAGTCACAAATGGCAATACCACAGGGATTAGTTTTAGGGCCACTAGCATTTCTTATAAATGACTTAGAAGAGGGGATCAAGAGCACAATATCAATTTGCTGGTGACATGAAATGAGTTTAAGATCAAACAATCCAAATGACATTGGAAGAATTCAATAGGATTTGTACAGATTAAAGAGCTAAGATATGAGAGAGGGAGAGAGAAATATATGTTACACATATAACAAATGGGAATATATGACATTGATACATTTTGTCACTTTGGGTCTAAACAGTGTAACTTGAAAATGTCATATTCCCTTAGTCTATTTTTCTAATAAACTTTATATTGCTTTGCACTGTCTTCATCTCACCTAACTTATGTGCATAATAATTACCTCACAGACACAAACCAGTTTGTTTCATAATTTAACATGTTTATTGGTAAATGTACATGGTTGTGAAATTCATGTGATCTTATATGAAATAAATTACCCTGAGGGAAATACAGTTTCCACCCCAACCTATACCTAAGCACCTAACACCAAAAGGCTGCTGCCCAGTGAAGATCTGCTGCTGAGGGAGAATGAGGAATACATGGATTCCACCTCCCCTGTTCATGTGAGCCTAATCAACCCCAGTGAGCAATGAGTGCTGTGATAGAATGGATAGTGATTTGCAATTCCATAGACCCAATTTCCCCATTATCTCATTCTTCCCTCAGCATCTCCCAAGCCGTGGATCAGTGTATAACATTTGTGGGAACTACTGCAGGCTTTACAAAAGCTCTGCTGTTACTCTTCTGTAGTCTGGGGAGGATTCCATACCCATGAGCAGAATGGAAACCCTTCCCTCTTGCCCCTCCCCACACTTCCTTTAATGCCAAGGCCATTTGCTTGGGTTTGGCAGAGGGAGAGAGAGGCATCAGCATTTTGTTCATTACATGATGTGACAGATCGCTCTCTCACCCCTCCTCAGGAACAGGCAGGAAACCCTTCTCTTGCTTCAAACAGTGCTCTTTATTCTACAGTGCAGGCCCCCACCACCAATATATACAGCTTTGTCCAGACCTTCAGCATACAGCTCTTGATCTTACAGCTTTACAGACTCTATATAGTCCAGCTCTTAACATGCAACTCTAAACAGTTCTAAACATACAGCTCTGACTAGCTCCAACACACTCCATACCATCCCCACCACACTGGGCTTGCTTCCTGGCAGGCCTTTTATCCCCCTGAGGAGGCTGACAGGTGCAACCCATCCAGGTTGATTGCCCTGCAAGCCAGGTGGCTGATTAGCCTTCCCTTGCAAGGGAGGTTTGCAGGCTTCTGCTCCCTCTTAAAGGGCCCACAGGGCTGGCCCAGGCACTCCTGGCCAGCACCCTGCCACAATGATCAAAGGGGTATAATGCTTTCAGTTTTTGATCTGTGTAAATTATATTGTTTGAAATCATTACATTATTTTGCAAGACAGAATCTCTAATCACGGTGTTACAATTGTCCATGTAATTGCTTGGGATACTTACCAAGTAATTGCAGAGTAATTATCTGGTTGTTTTATCTTCCAAACCAGAGTGGAGGGATCTAATAATTGCAAGTTGCATGTCACAAGAAAATAAGGACTAGCAGTTCAGGCTCTGGTCCTGCAAACACACACACTTAACTTTAAACATGCGAGTAACCCCAATGAAGTCAATGGAAGTACTCATATGTTTAGCTAAGCACCTTCATATGTGTTTACAATATCAGAATCTTACAAGTTGGGAACCAACCTGATATGAAAAAAATCAATCATTTTCTTTTTGCTGTTGGCTAAAAAATTCCTTGCTTTTGCATTTCTTCCATGTTGGCTTGTCTCCTCTCCCAAACTACTGAATGCAAAACAAGGGCTGATTAGTTTTCTATATTCCTTTTAGCAAAAAATAAAAACTTTTTTTCATTTCTCCTACCCCTCCTTGATCCTTCCTAATTCACTAGCCTGTTTTGAGTGCAGGACTGGAAGAGCTAACGATGCATAAGCAGAACTACATTTTATATTTAAAATTCTTGAGTTAGAGGCTTCCCTGAGTTCATGAAAAGCCTTCAAATGAGGATTATTGGAAGATAGTGACCTGGCTAGGGCATGGACAATAAGGAATTAGGGTATGTAATATTTTCTAATTTATGCAGATATGCACTGAAAAGATGGATTAACCTTGAGTCAGTCACTGTGGAAAATATGATTCAGTGGTTAAAAGCTTAAATATGGGCTCTAACTGCAGGAGTCGGGGTTGCGGGGAGGAGCTGAGAGGAATTAAATGATATATTTGGTTTAAGTGCATAGTCTGTTCTGAAATCCTGTCTTTTTAAATGCAGGGCAAAAAGTGAGCAGCTATGCAGTTTCAGCAGAGTAGTATTCCCTAGAGTAACAGTTCTCAAACAGGGTCCAAGCCTCCCTGGAGGCTGGGGCATAAGTAGATTTCAAGCATCTGCCAAGCAGAGCCGGCATTAGATTCATTGGGGCCCAGGTCAGAAAGCTGAAGCCCCTCCGCCCTGAGCCTGTTCCCCTGGGGCTGATGCCAAAGCCTGAGAAATATAGCTTTGTGGGGTCCCAGGCAATTGCCCTGTTTGCTACCCCTTAATGCCAGCCCTGGCTTTTATATGCAGAAAAACAGTTGTTGTGGCACCAGCGGGCCTTGGGGTTTTTATAACATATTGGGAAGGCCTCAGAAAGAAAAAAGGGTTTAGAATCCTGTGCTAGATGGCTCCTCATTGTGTAGCATTAGCTAGGGAATATGTCTTTAGGTTGTGTGCCATTTTGTGGAGCTGACTGTGCATCAGATCGCTAGGCCACACCCTGCTCCTCTGTGCTTTTTGGGCATAAGGTATTCTGGGAAACTGCTGTTCCTGTGTAACACCTGCCAGAGAATCCTAAGAATCTTCTGTTCTCCCCTTGACATCTGGAAGGGGGGTTCCCAAGTTCTACTGCTGGTTGCTCATCCATCTTTCATCTTTTGGGGGAAGTAGGTGCCTAAGACTGTGGCCCACACAACCTGACTGTCTGCTTTTCCTAGGGAAGGGGACTCTGAGTTTTGCAACACCTATGTTGATCCTGTTGGAGAAAAAGTTTTCTTTCTCCAGAATCCAAAAATCCAAACATATGTCACCTGGGATTCCTCATTTTTTTTTTTTTTTGAAGTCGTGTTTAGCAGTTCAGGGCCAGTTTCCTAAGTCGCAAAATTCAAACAAGCGTTTCTAGAAGCCTTTTATGGTTCTGATCCTACTTCCCCGAAATACACCCTCCCCCCCCCCCCCCCCCCCCCGCAGCAACTTCATGGTATACTTTTGCATTTTATTTTTCCCTGTCAATGTTTGCACAAAAACACACTGGTCTCTCACTAGCCCTGGTATTGTGTAGGCCCCTTTGTTGTCCCTTTTCCTTTCTTAGCCCTATGTTGGGAAGCAGGGCCGGCAACAGGGGGGTACAACGGGTACAGCTGTACCAGGCCCCGGACTTAAGGGGGGGCCCTTAAATCCGGGGCCCGGTACGCAGCTGTACCCCCTTGTCGCCGGGACTTTGAGCAAGGCGCGGCTCCAGGCAGCCGTGCTCATCAGCCCCCTCCCCCGGCACCCAGCAGCCTTCCCCCGCCCCCCTTTGCTTCTCCCGGCCGGGCCACGCAGCCAGAGCTCAAGCGGGGGTTGGGCCCCGCGGGCGGCGGAAGACCGGCCGGGGGAGGGGGGGAGGTGCGGGCGGCAGGAGACCGGCCGAGGGGGGCCGCGGGCGGCAGGAGACCGGCCGGGGGGGGGCCCGCACGATCTGCGTACGGGCCCCCAAAATTCCTGTCGCCGGCCCTGTTGGGAAGGAGGAGTCGCGTCCATTCTGTTGATTTGCCATTCTTGGGGAGGGGTTGGGCAGATGGTTCTTATCATTAGATTGCTTCTTGTGCATTCCCTTGGTCTGTTTGCTTAGAGAGAGCATAAGAAAACAAGCTGTGAACCTTGTGAAAAATAAATATGTTTTGCAAAACAGGTGGTTGAAAGTGCTATGGAGAGCAATATTAAAGCAAAATAATTTTTAAAATGTGATATTTTAAAATGTGATATTGTGATGCTGACATTTATTGATTATTGTAGTTAGCCCCTGCAATTGCTGTACAAAGATTAACTAAATAACCATCAGCATAATAGCTCCATGAGGTACATTGGTTGGTAAATATTATTCCCATTGTACAAATGAAGGAAACTGAAGCAAAACACTTGTCTTATGCAAGGTTACTGAGGAAGCCAATGGCAGAGCAGAGATTAGAGTTGAGTTCCAGACTAGCAGCCCTATGTCACTACTAGTCCATACTGCCTCTGTAAATGAGGTAAGGAAGCATATTTGCCTTGTCTCCTCAAACTCCCTGCAGTCTCTCTGTTAGGTTTATATTCCTTTTTTCTAGGAGAATAAGATGCCTGCTGGCTATTCACCTTGATAAATCAGCCAGAGTTTCCTGCGGGGATGGGGGAGGGGGGGGGAACACTGACAAGCTTAAACTCTCAGCAGCTGTGGAGCCTCTGGCTATTGGAGACAGAGTTTTAACTCCTGGCTTGCCTAGTGCCATACAGGATTCATCTGCTCTGTCACAAGGGACTGGATCAGCTTTTTCTTCTGATTAGAATTCTCTTCTGCACCCTTTTAGCAGATATATATATTGTTCTTAGGTTGCAAGCTCCTTGGGGCAGATACAGGGACTATCCCTCCTTATTATATGGAATATATAATACTAGTATAAGAGTCCGTGTACATGGGCCAAAGTGCTTAATGCTGTTTGTCCGGGCCGTCTCTATGGCTCGCGGCGGCGCACGTGCGGTGGCCATTTTGTGCCGACGAACTACAACTCCCAGCATGCTGTTTGTCCGGGCCATCTGTACGGCTCGCGGCGGCGCACGGGTGGTGGCCATTTTGTGCCGCCGAACTACAACTCCCAGCATGCTGTTTGTCCGGGCCGTCTCTACTGTGCATGGCAGCTTCGGACAAACATCCTCTGGCCTTTTATTATATAGGATATGGAATACAGGTATGCATCTCATCTTGAAGAACCACAATTGCAGTAAGTAACCATTTCTTTCTGGGCCTGAGTTACCTCCTACTTCCTCAGAAATCAATGGACTTACAGCATTGCAAAAGCAGTCTGAGATCAGAATCAGGGCCTTTGTTTCTAGTTGGGAACAGAAATGTCAAAATTTTGAGGTGGGTAGAAACAGCCCATGAACAGCCTGAAAAGACAGTGATCGTTATTATTGATGTATGTGCTTATGGTAATGCCCACATTGTGGTAGGCACTTTCCAGATACTCAAGGAGGGATAGTTCCTGCATCTGCCCCAAGGAGCTTGCAACCTAAGAACAAAAGCTGTGGAAGCTTCTTTTTTTTTCATGTTACTTGAGGTTTTGAGGATCTAGATAAAGTTTGAATTAGAGATGGACCATAAACAAACACCCCAGGTCAGGACATTCCTGTATATGTGAGAAAGTTCTGATGAGGATCCTATGCAAATCCAAACTTTGTAGCTAAAACCTACCTCTACAACAGGCCAAAAGAGAGCCCTAAATCTGACCTATTTTATTGAAGTTCAGGGCAAGATCACAACAGGTGTTTAGGGTCCACCTCCAATACTGATGTTTATCTAAATTTAACTTCAGAACCTTTTGAGATTTACCCATTACTAGAATCCATGATCTGCACATTCCCATGGAAATCTACACATAGGTCAGTTACTATTTTGGTATCAGAAACCTGTTTGGGTAGGATTTTTGATGGGGAATACTCCTTTTATTGCCTTTGAACACAGTTATATTTTCCTCAAGCAGAATGTTTGGATAATGCATTGACTCATACCACCCAGGCCATGTTTTTATTACTAACTTTACATCAACATACAACCACCACAGTTATTAAATCATTTGTATGCAAACATACTTGGCTCCTTTTTTTGACAGTGCGGGCCCTCACCAGAAGTACTTATCCTGATTTGTATTGTCAGTATGGGGCATTGTGGAATGACTCATGAAAGCCAGTAACGGTCAACCTAAGCAATGTAGTGTCTACACTGACAGTGTGTCAACCTAATTACATTGAGCATGACTCTACACCCCTTGGGTACTACATCGGCACAGAGAGCCACTTCTGTCACCGGGAGCCAAATTTAAGCGAAGACCCTTCCACATCTAGGTTGATGCAAGGCAGCTTGAGTTGACTTAACCCTGTAGCATAGACCATGCCTCAATTTCTGCCTCCCTCCTCCCTGTGCCACCCTTATCAAAGGTCTCTTAATTGCTGTTGCTTACATAAGGAGCAGATTGCCTTGTACTCCTGTTAAACATTTATTCATATAAAACAACGGGGCCACATGCTCAACTAGTTTAACTCAGTGTAGCTTCTCCGATGCCAGTGGAGCTGTGCTGATTTACACCAGCTGAAAATCTGGCCCAGACTTTGTAGGAAATTGTGAATATTTGCCACTTTTGAAATGAGGCTGAAGACAGGAAAATACCATCTTTACTGAACTGTATTTTAATTTAGGACATAATCGAGGAACTGATTGTCATCAATAATTTAAATTGCAATTTGTTTCCACAAATGAAGTGGAACATGAATACCAAGTCTCCATCAGGGCTTCATGGTCTCAGTGAGCTAATGGATGAGGAAAACCCCCTCAGTGAAGTGAGGTGTGTATGTTTTATAGTAAAGAAAGCTAATCTGTGATTCTTGTCTACCAAGGCAGCTGCCGACTGAACCTGTGGTTTCAAATCTGCAATTTTTACACTTGAATTTCTGTTAAAACCAAGCATTTTAATTGTCTGCACTGACCACCTGCAGTATTTTAAGATGTTTAACATAACACTATTAAGTAATTTTTATAGCTTGAATTGGATTTTTTACTATCTGTATTAAAAGTTTGTAGGTATTTCTCTCCCTATCCATTTTGTCCTTTTCTATTTACCAAGCCATTGATTTTAGTCCTCCCTATGTTTCTTAATAAGGGTTTTGCCGGTATTTCTTTCTTTACTTTTTTGTGTACCATTGTGATTGATAGTTGGGAAGAATATTCAAGGTTGTGAAATTTACTATGGAAAAAGCAATCTAATACAAAATGATAAATTCTGGAGTTGAAAAATAATCAGGGATAAAAAAAAACTAATTCTTGTTAGATTATTTTTTTCTCCTGAACGGTGTTTGAATTTAGCTATCAGATCAAGGGGTGCCAATTTTCATTTAGCCTGAACTCCTTTAGCAAAGCTTATCTCCCATATGTGTACATCTGTTTATATGTAGAGCTCCATCAGTGTACATGGCACCTTACAGATAAATAAAACACAAGGCTTCCTGATCCTACTTTGGGCCCAGCAGTGTAAGGGGACCACAAGAGTCCCTAGAATTCCCCTGACACAGGCACAGTTTGTGGTTTTATGTTGCCCTTCCTTGCACTGACATGACGGCAGTGCGGCTAGGGCAGGAAGGCAGTGGATGAGTTCTGGCAAGGCTCTTAAGAGCAATCCATAGGAGCTATGGAGAAACTAACATAAGCAGCAGCACCGGGGGCCATTCTAGCTGCCTGAAAAGGGGATGAGCCATATAACATAATAATTATTTTCCAATTCTAGTATGATTCTGTGCTTTGATTTATTGGGTCACAGCCTTGGCAGGCCATGACACAATACCAGTAATGGTCATGGTTGTGAGTTTCACATTCAGGACTGTAGTCATACATGTAGAGTTCAATTTCTATTCATGTTCAGAAGAGGAATGCTAAGAAAACAAACTGAAAATGAAATGATTTCCATTATTTTCTGAAACTATGTGCCTTAACGTAACCTATAACTTATCAATTATTGTAATCTGATTGCATTACCTCTGACTACAGAAAAGTTACTGTCACTTAATTTAACAAACCTCATAATTCTTTGCTAGTTAATTCTTATGTGAAGTCAGCAGAAGGCACATTAGATAAAGGCTTGTGTTTATATAGCTATAATGTTTTCTATAATAAAAGCCATTATTTTGTGGTTTGAACACTAGTTGGTCCTAACAGTGTTACTTGAATATTTTTGGTGATGCTATACAGATTCTCCATTCTTGCACTATGTACAGTCACGTACATCTGTACAAAGTGGGAGAAAAATCAGTATGAGTAGAGAATTCTGAATCATGATGTTTTACACCTACTTCCCAGAGGTGTAAATGATGACACAGAGGAAAAGATCAAAATGAATCAAGTCCATTTGGCTATAAAGACTCCTTGTGGGCACATCAGTAATAGAGAGTGGAGACCAGTTGTAAGGAATTCAAGTGGCTGTTGAAATTGACATATGGGGGGAAATAAAATTACTGCCTAAATGATAATTGCACTACCACTTTTTAAAATATGCCTTTTTATCTCTGTGCTTCTTTTACATGGTTGTTAAGCCACAGTGTCTCTTTTTTTAGTTCTTTGACTGTTTTTTAATTTGGGGTATACATTTAAATTGGGCCTTGTAGCAAAGCGTAGACTCACCCTGCGGCGCCTCCCACTAGCCGTCCAGGAAACTAGCTCTTGTCAGCATCCAGAGTGCCCTCTGCAGGCTGTAGTCCAGCTTGCTCTCTGGCCCCGTGTCCCTCCCTGGACCCTGGTGCCTTCTTCCCTAGGGTGCTGCACCCCTACAGTACCCCCTCAGTCTCAGGGTCTCCCCTCCACAGGAGAACCCCCACCCCCTATCTCCTCAGTCTAGGCAACTGCCAGTCACCACTTGCCCCCTTCACTGGGGCAGACTGCAGTATAATTGCCACTCATCACTGGCAAGGAGGGTTTGGCCTGCTGCCTCTGTAGCCATGGGCTTCCCCCCTGCAATCCCATTACCCTTTGTTGGGCCATCTCCTAGGCCCTGCAGCCTGGGGGTTTCCAGGTCAGAGCTCCCCCAGATCCTCTTGCCTTTGCCTCAGCCCTGCTCCACTCTAGGTACCTTGTCAAGCTCCCCAGCAGCTAGGCCTGTCTGCCTCTGCAGGCAGAGGAGACTCTGTTTCTCTACTCTTGGCTTCCCTGCCTTTATGTGGCCAGCTGGGTCTGTTTGGGGCGTGGCATCCCAATCAGCCCAGCTTTTCCCTACTCAGCCTGGGAGATGCTTGCCCCCAGCCACAACCCTTTCCTGCGCTGCTTTAAGCCCTTTTTCCTGGAGTGGGGCAGTCACTCCAAGGCTGCTATTAAGCCTTTGTCTGCCAAAGTGGGGCAACTGCCCCACTACAAATAGTAAATGGGAGAAATACAATTTTTCATTCCTGTTGAATGTATTTTAATTATACTGCATTATTAAACAGTATATGGAGCTGAAGTCTGCTGACTTTTTCTCCTACAGGTTTCTCCTATTCTATCCCTCCAGTCACTGCTTCCCTTATAGCCTGGGTTCCTGAAGTAGAACTGGCTGAAAAAAGAGAGCAAGATACAGGAAAAAGTTCAAAATGTTTTAATTTTGAATGGCTCAAACTGGGCCCATTATTCTTTTATTAATATGATTGTTTGAAGCTTTTAAATGAATTGGTCTTGGCCAGAACACGACACATGCTGCTTTTGTAGCATATACATGTGCCCATTTCAGGGTCAGTGAGCCTTTCTCCAGGCATATGAGAGAATATGACCTGATAATTATAAATTGCTATTCTTACTTGATAAAAGTTGGTATCTAAGAGAGAGATAATGTTAGAAAATAAATGACTAATAGGCAAAGCCTTGAATGGGGGCCAGTGCAGAAAGACCATGTACCCGGGGTACTTCAGGGAGGGATTGTGCCTCCCTGAGCTTCCCAGTGAACAGGATAACTAAAGTATTGTGCAGCCAGCTACACCTGGCCCTTTCAAAGGATTGGTGTCAAGGAAGGGAGAAAACTATGGCCCTGGTTCTCTTACTGCAATGTGTCTCTCCAGGGACATGTTAAGGAAATGGTCTTCATGCCTTCCCAGAGGTGATTGTCTCTAGCTCTTCACAGGATATAAAAAGAGAGGGAAATGCTCCTTGTGCCCTCCCCCTACTGCCCCAGTTTCTGAAGCAAAAGCCAATGAGAATCTAGCCCTTTGTAAATTACACAGTAGATTTTGCCACATAGCCAACATTTTGATGACGAAGGCTTTGTAGCAATTATGTATTTCCCATTCCCTTAGTATGTATTTATATTATATTAATTTAGCTTGGTGTACACTTAAAATTTAGATTGACACAGCTGTGGCACTAACTCCACCAGCCGAGACCATGTTGACCTCACCTACCGTTTAGATGCCGCTGGATCAATGGTAGAATGCTTTAATCCACCTAGCTACAATCATTCAGGGAGAGAACGTCTGTTGCTGTAAGCTTTGTGCACACTACAGGGTTATGTTGTCATAGCTATGTCACTATAGTCCTCAGTGGAGACACGGCCTTCGTGTGCTTAATATTTGATATTCCTAAATGTTTATGGTCCAAACTCCCAAACAGTTCCCTTAACTTTAAATGAGGATGAAACTAAACCACCAGTAGCAATGGTAAATCAAACTGGCCCAAATTCAAATTATTTTAAATGAGTAATAGAAACATAACTATTTCATTAAAAATATCAATAAAAATATCTTTTAATGTAGGACCAGAATGGTCTCTCAGGTGCAAGTATTTCATGTAAAAAATGTGAAGATCAGTAAAAATATGTAGTCAAGACTTTTTATGACTCCGCTTTGGTCAATTAAGTCTACATAGTATATGTAAAGAAAATGAGGAATACATGTAGTATCTTAGAGACTAAGGTGCCACAAGTATTCCTCATTTTCTTTATGGATACAGACTAACATGGCTGCTATTCTTAAACCTGTCATGATGCAAGGCATAGTATATGTAGTTTAGTTTAGAGATTAAAGGCCAGATCCTCTTTTTTGGTTAAATCTGTGTCCCTTTGTTGGCCAATGAATTTACACTGTATGAGGATCTGGTCCTAAACTTAAAATATGTTGTTTAAAATATTAAATATAATCCCTCATTTAGGGCCATAAACTCATATGCATGAATACATATGTAGATTTTATTTTTATAGTGTTCACTTTATATCCAGTAGACCATAAATGCTCAATAGCTCTTATGATAAAGGTTTCCAACTAGGACATCTGATAAGTTGGTGCTGCAGAGAAGTGTGAGGAAAGCAGGAGGAGAAGAAAGATGGTGGGAAATACGGACAGCGCTTTCTCCATCTCCACATCTTTTACCAGTTAATAAGAATATCAGAGCACAGTGGTCTGGAGAGAGGATGGTTTTGCAGTGAAGGCACTGGTCTGGAACTTGAGAGATCTCAGCAGCTCCCAGCTCTGCCAATATGACCTTGGGTAAATGACCCACAAAAGGGATCATCCACCTCTGAGGTTGGTGCGCTAACAACAAGGCACTAGAGTCATCTTAATTTATTCTCTGCCCCCATTAATATTGAATTATTCATGTATATAATTTAAGTGGAACAACTTCAGTAGGGAGGAGTGAGGGAAACCCACATCAAGTATCCTTTAGCCCACCATCTAGGACTCTCACACAAGAGGTGGCAGATCCCTGTTCCACTCCTGTCTCCTCATCAAGCAGAGAGGGCTTCTGAACAGGGGGTCTCCCAGTCCCAGGTGACTTGCCTAACCATCAAGTTAACGTTTTTAAGGAAGCTCCTCCCTCAGTCATTCCCTGACTGTTTTGGTGGAGTTAGGTGGCCTCTGAGTTTGTGATTTAGGTGTCTGAACACCTATCTTTACCCTGGTTCATGAATCGCTCTGTGGCTTAGGCTGGAGATAGCCTCCTGGGTGCTTAGAGTGAGGCAGCAGTGTGTATGCTTAGAGGCAGAAACATTATCAACTAAGTAACTTTTGTCACAAAGATTCTGGTTCTAAGTGAGTTCAGGCACCTACAAGGTTAGCCACCAGGAGTTTTGTGGGTTGCAGTGATGCATAATAAAAGGATTTAGGACCTAAGTACTTCTGTGAATCCCTCCCTTAATCTCTCTGTGTTAGGATGACCATTCGTCCTGTTTTGGCTGAAATGGTCCCTTTTTTAAGTTCTTTCTCAGCCATCACAACTTTTTTTTGCAAAAGTGGGCATTTGTCCTGTTTAATCTTGCTTACTTGATCACTTTGTCTCTCTTGTCTATTTAGACAGGAAGTTCTTCATGGCTGTCACTGTGTTGGAGAAACTTTTTTCTTTCAGCTTGTTGATGATTGTAACCATTGCTGGTACAGTATAATGTTTGTTAGGGGTAATAATTCTTTGTCTCTACCTCCCTTTCTGCAAAAATAAATCATGATCCAGATAATTTCATATTATCAGAAAACACTTAGAAATGCTATAGGTGGATCTCTTCATGCATAATGATAATTGAACTACAAGGGAAATAAAGCAAAACATGAAATGCTTCTCTAAACCTGTGCGGTACTGCATGATTACAGACTATAGTCACTGGCTGAGTAGATTAAATGCTATCACTGGTTTCTGAAGGAAATTAAGTTGGAACCTGTCCAGTCACCAACCTCATACAAAAGCTCAAACCTTTCAGACTCCTAGTTGATATTACATGCTGACATACTATATAGGTACAGAATTTGACAGAGCTAATAAAGCTATTTAAATGAAAAATATTGAAATTGCCCATATTCCCTGGGTTTAATGGTGTTCACTAAATTGGCATGCATAATTTATGCCATTATTGCTGTCAACCATCAATCCAAATGTGAGACAGCAACATATAAACTAAATGACAGAATAAAGCATTTAGGAGTTTATTCAGAACAAGATCATCATTAACGATGGCATTGAACATTTTCATATTTTTTGTCAGTCTCTGCATGATGAACTGTACTATGGTCTATGTAATTTTATTTGTGGTATTACTGTATGAACCTCTTTGATAAAACAATTTAGAAGAAAATAACTATAGTAAAAGAGAGACACCAGGGGCAGGATTTGCAGAAACATCAGGGCAGGATTTGTACTACAAGTCAGTGTTTCAGTGTTACTATTCCCACCCCCCAACCTTTTAATTTTTCTTAGTTAAAATGTTAGTCCCCTATTCAAATGTCAGTCATTTTACAGGGAAATAGAATCTTAAAATTTTACACATTCATGCCCTATGTGAATCCAATAAGAAATACACTAAGCAAACAAAATCCCAGCTACTAACTCATTTGATTTAGAATAATAATTAAGATATTTTGTACTATACAGTTAAGTCAAAAATTGCTTTTAAAAAAAAACCCTGTCCTTCACACATCTGAACAGTGATCTGCATCAATTTCCATAGCTTGAAGGTGCTTTACAATTCATAATATTAATCAAAATGCCAGAGCACATTATAGAAGGATTAAAATGACCAAATCTCATTACACAGGGCTTGCTACACTGTGAGATTTGTTATGTTTACATTTCTAAATTGAGACTCCTCTAAACAACAAATATTATGTGATGTAAATTTCTTTTACAAGGTGATTACAGTGAAATGAGGAAACCTACAACTGGAAACTAAGGAGAAACTTCTGAGTTATTTTTGGCTCACCACAGTGAATCATTGAATCATTTAAAATGTTCTGGGAAGGAAAGGATCTGTCTTTAGTTTGATATTTCCTATGTAACATGCAAATATTGAAAGCATTTCAGAACAAGGAACTTCTCTAAGGTTTTTTTCCCCCTAGAGTTCCTAGACATAAATAATATATATACAAAAATATAAAGGGTGCTCAGAACAAATATAATCAGTGTAAATGTTAAAATAGAGTAATGTGTATACATCTCTCTAGAAGAAAAACTGAAATTAAGTATGTATACTAAAGTAAAGAAATATATTTGTACAGTCAGTTAAAATATACTACTATAGTATACCCACATCTTTTGTCTTAAGACTAATGTGTTAGAAGAGTGATTTCTATAAGACAAATAACTATAAATCCTATAAGACATGAGAAACAATGATAACAATAATAAACACATTGTTGAAATGAAGGTTTTAAATAGGAAGCAAAGAGCTAATAAAGTTTGTGTTAATTGGTGAGCTCAAAACTAGAATAACATCCTTTTCCATTGACATTCTTATTATTTGTGAAGCACACTGGACTGGAAGTGGCCAACACTCCATAAAATCATTTGAGCTGGAAGGACAGACAATGTTAACAAGGAGTTGCCTTCATACTATCAGAAAACTCTAACTGCTCTTTGAAACGCTATAGGTGGATCTCTTCATGCATAATTATCATTGAACTACAAGGGAAACATAGCCCTGTGATAAGCATATAAGTCTGTGAACCCACAACAGATGCAGAAGATAGTGCCGTAAACCAGTTTTACAATGAACATCAAACAAATATTTCACAAATCCCATCTAGAGATCTTTTGCTCATAACAGGATCTTATTTCCAAGATTGGGAATAATAACTCAGAGTGGGAGAACATCAAGGGGAAAGGAGGAATAGGCTGAAAAATGAGTGAGGCAATAGATTGATAGTTCAGGGTGAAGCAAGAATTTGTTTACAACAAACAGCATTTCAGCAGAGCCAAGTCCATAAAGAAACATGAATTTCTAATATGGGTAGAACAAAATACATGGCCAACTTCATCTTAGGAAGACAATGCTGGAAAACAAACATATAAACTTGGGCCAAGAGGCTGTGATTGCTACTGTCAGGTCAGAGTTAACACTTCAACATTTGCAAAAGAAGATAAGACTTTATAGTGTCAAACCTTGGAGAAATAAAGACACTGCAGTGTCCTTTCAGAATACCATCAGTGGCTTCTTTGCCCCGATTTTAGATCTAGATTATACAACAATAAAACAAGTCTAGCAGAGGCAAAAGACATCATTTATGCCACAAGCGAGGAAGTTTTAGAGATGCGGCCTCAAAAAGGAAAGACTGGATGACAACAGAGGTTGAAAACCTATTAAGAGGGGAAAAAGGAAACATATCAAGAATGAAAGCTGAAGATTGTTTTACCAGTCAGGGCAAATACAGACAGATCAAAAGAAATTAAAAATACTGCTAAAAAAAGAAAAGTCAAATTAGCTCAAGAGAGAACGTGAACAGCTCGAAAAAGATTTTCCAAGAAGTAATGCAAGAGTCCTTTTTCAGAAAGTTACTGTTATCGAAACAGGTTTAAGATTAGCATCCGTGTTAGTCCGTATCCGTAAAGAAAACGAGGAATACTTGTGGCACCTTAGAGACTAACCAGTTTATTTCAGCATAAGATTTCGTGGGCATAGCCCACTTCATCAGATGCATAGAATGGAACACACAGAAATAAGATAAATTTATATACACAGAAAGCAGAAAAAGTTTTAAATTACCATACCAATTCTAAGGGTCTATTTAATTTGGATGAGCCATTATCAGCAGGAGGAAAAAAATGTTTTGAGGTAAAAATCTAGTGGATCTGTGTCTGACAATTGATAAGAACCTGTGAAAAGAAACTTAACTAGGGAAATACATTCAATTAGTGTAATGACTAAGCCATTTAGAGTCTCTGTTTAACCCTTGTTTGATAGTGTCCAATTTGTAAGTTAATTCTAGTTCCTCAGCTTCTCGTTGGAGTCTGTTTTGGAAGTTTTTCTGCCAGCAGAAAGTTTGCATGCCCAACTAAAAACTTTTGGAACCTTAAATCAGCATCCGTGGCACCTTAATGGCAGCTAAAACCAGATTGCATACAACACTCATTGTACCCACATTTCATTACAGTTATGAAATATGGGTACTGACAAAGCATCTGGAGCAAAACCTGCGAACAACTGAAATAAGGTGGCTGCACCATATTTTAGGCATGACAAGGATGGATAGACTAAGGTATGTCTACACTAACAGCCAGATCAGTGGGTACTGATCAATCAATCAGGGTTCGATTTATGGTGTCTAGTCTAGACATGATAAATTGATCCCCGAGTGCCTCTCATCGACTCCTGTACTCCACCGCCACAAGAGGTGCAGATGGAGTCAACAGGGGAATGGCAGCAGTTGACTCACCACTGTGAAGACACCACGGTAAGATGATCTAAGTACGTTGACTTAAGCTATGTTATTCTTGTAGCTAAAGTTGAGTATCTTAGATCGATCCCCCCCAGTGTAGACCAGGGCTAAGAAACGATGACATCCATAGAAGATTGAAAGTGCAGTTTATGACTACAGTTGTCAAAAAGAGCTATATAAAATGGTTTGGCCATGTTGCTATAACGACCCCAGAGTGACTGCCTAAATTGTTCTCTATGGAAAAGTGCATAGTGATAGACATTGTTGATGTCCAAGGAGAGAGTGGTATAGCACAATATATAAAACTATCCAGGGTCTCCTAATAGGCTTACATGGCAGCTTAAAACAAATGTAGATGGACTCTCTCATAACGTCGGCCCTACCCAACCTTGGAAAAAGGAGGACGATGATGATGATGATGATGATAATAAAATTGATTCAGATGAACAGGCATTCATTAAAAATATACTTTGACCTTATCTGTACATTTCTACAGCTGAACAGTTGCTCACATCTAGTCACTACCCATCAAACTGAGCAATGGCAGTGCCTTTTCAAGACATTAAAATTGTTCTTTTGGCTACACGTAATAGGAGCAAAATAGCTTTCCTTCTTTAGCTTTTGGCTTTAGTCATAGATAGATTACCCAGATTGGCCAATGACCTGAAGAAGGACACAGACATATTCAAAACATGTCTAAGAACCAAAGCATCAATCCACATGTGAGAGCAATCATAGAATAAATGCATTTAAGCTGCCAGGATCTTGATGGTACCTTAAATGGGGAGAGGATAATGCTTACATACTAAGTAATCTGAATAGGTAATTGGATATGCAGTTAGTAACCTTGAAATGTATAAACACCTAACCTATGAGTTATAAGTGGCAATAGCTAATGATCAGCACATGAAATTGCTAATGTTTTCCAGAAATTAACTGGTTTTTAGTTTCTAATATTGTGCCAGTCTCACTGATCAAATAAGTCTTGATAAATTCATTTTAATTAAAAAAAAACTAAAATAGCACTGTATTTGAAGGTGCTTTGAGCAGGTAGGGCGTACAGAACTATATTAATCCAGTCCTGAAAAATAAAATAAATATATTAAAAATGTAAAAACTGCAGAGGAATAGATAGTGCCTTTATGCACAGCCCTGAGTAAGAAATGGTGCAAAGGTGCACTTTCCCCAGAGGGAAAGCTGGGAGAGTAGGTAGCATCTAAAACTAATGTTGCTGCAGCAGAATAAGCTAGCCACCAGGGCCGAATTTCCAATTAGGGGCACTGGCGTTCTAAGGGTGCCTAAAAGTGGGTTAAAAGTTAACTACATACAGCTCCCCTGAGGGCAGCCAGCATCCTGATGTGGATTGGTGGCCACCCAGCTTGTGGGGCTGAAGCAGGGTGAGCGTCTGAATCAGCCTCCCTGGGGTGCTGTGAACTGGGTCTGGCAGGGCGGCTGCTAGGGTGACCAGATGTCCTGATTTTATAGGGACAGTCCCGATTTTTTTTTTAATTGTATAGGATCCTATTCCCCCCCCACACACACACACACACACCCTGTCCTATACTGGATTCATGGAAGAGAAGGTCACCATCCCAGATGACCAGACTGTTGTGAAGAAATGGTAGCTCTGTGCTCAGCACAGTATCCAAACACAAGAAAGAGTTTACTCTGCATGCAGCTTACTGGGTAGAACAACATAGAAGAGTTAAAGGCAGAACATCTGTACTTGAACCTGAGAGGGGTGCTTCCATTTCCTGGGAGCTGATTGACCAGTCTTGGGATAGAAAGTACAAACTCCCATAGCTTGTGGTGTACTGTTTGTGTATTCTCAAGACCCCAATATCAGGGTCCTGGGCCCAAACTGTGTCCTGGTCTTAGGCTTGTGGGGGGGTGATTTTGCAAAACCAAAATTTGAGCAATTCGATCTAGTGAAACCAGGACCCCACTTTTCACACAAACAAATAAATCCAGCTCACTTTACTCATGCTATGGGATATGCAATGGGCTGCTCACTTGAGTAGAGCAAGCAGAATGTGATTTCTATACAGGGTCATATCTTCAGCATGGTAAGGGCAGCTGAAGAAAAGGGTGTGTGTGCGCAGAAATGTCTTTTGCACCCACCTAGGACCATCTGGGTATTGGGTGGATGTGAGGCATGAAGGTTCATCTAATTTACATTAGCTGTCAAAGATCCCAGTATCTATTCCAGCATCTGAGGATCACTGAGAAACAGGAACATATTGCCCATGTCTCCTTCCTCCTGGCCATTGTAGGAGCTATTATAGTGGTTGGATATCACTTGAGCCCCCCCTCCCCACCTACATAGGGGAATTCTGCAGTGGCAGATTAGGCCAGCTTTAGGCAGATTTGTGCTGCGAGAGCAGCAAAAAGAAATCTTAACACTGAGAAGGGTCTGGTGCTCATGGTCTCATTCTCCTCTCACATTGCTGGTGCAAATCAGGAATAATGCCATTCAAGTCAGTTATACCACTGTCAAACCAGCATAAGTGAGAAAAGAATCAGGCCTGCTGTATAAGAAAAACAAACTGATACCAGATGAAGAATTTACCAAAGTCAGACTCATTTGTATTGAATTTCCCACACTAGCTCTTAAACTGATGGTGACTGTAGCAGAACTGGGATTCTCTCCTCTCTACCCACCTACTCCCGCCCCAGTGAAGTTTTTTGGAATGCTGACTCTTAAAGTCACATCCACATCATTTCAGTTTGTAAATAATTACCCCTATCTTTTCCATCACTCAGGGAAGCTTTAAAATCCATATTTAAAATGAACATGTGTGGCTCGTTAACATCCCAAACATACCTGGGCTGCCCTGCCTCTTTAAATGGCCAGCTGTCAGGTTAGGCCGGTGCCTTAATAGCATGTCATTGCAGCTGTTATGGACAGGTGGGGAAAATATGACACAGATACTCTTATTTCTTCTGAAAAAGGAAAATACATGGCTTATGAGAGGGCCTGAGGTGAGAAGGGAGAACAATCTCTAGGGAAATTAATGAAGTTGGAGGCTGTTTTGCCATTGGAAAGAAGTGAGAGGCATTTTTGCTTTTTACACAAGTCAGGCTTGCTATTGATCAGATTATGTTGCTGACTCTTATTTTGCCCTGTTTCCTCAGAGCTCTGGGGCTCCCTATTGCACTATTTCTCTCCCCCTCCCCCAACTCAATTGGGAACAAATGGCCATTCTACAGTATCACGTAAAAGAAAATCTATCTTCAAACTAAACCTAAAGATTCCTAAAATTAATTTGGAGCCAAGGAAAATATTAGTTGTGTTTAATTATTTTGCTATCTGGATTACTACCTGTCATCTTAATGCACTGTGGCACTGAAATATATGTTTGTCTTCATGAGCCTTGTTGAAACACAAAAGGGAGTTCGAATTTAATCTGTTTTTAAAATCTGAGGTAGAAAAGTGTTGTCCTTCAGAAGTTTGAGATGTTGCCCCTGGAATAGCTTCTTAATAGTAAACTCCTTTCTTTGCTGTGCTAAGAAAAATACTCCTGTCTACACTTCCTGGTCACAGAGGAATACAGAAAAATCTCTGCATTTTCACAGAATTGGAGGAGCCTACTTATATGAGGCTCCCTGTATTGCAGGGAGTAAATGAGCTGTGTGGGGAGCAATACAAGGGGGTGAGTGGAGCAGTAGAATTGGCCTGCCTAGATCTACTGGTAATTATCCCCAGCAAAGCGGGATTAGAGGAACATTGGGAAGTGACTCAATAACCCAGATTTTGTTAGGGTTCCCCATGTTCCTTCTGCCCCCCCAGTCTCAGAGCCTTAGTGGTGACTGCAGGTAGCTCCTCTGCTGCTTGGTGGTCTGTGGAAGAGAAGGTTCCTTCGCTGCTAAGCTTCATCAAATGCCATTTGCCATGGGCATTAGTGAGATAACTAACCTCATATGTTTACCCTGGCCTCTGCCTCAAAAAGCATGCCTCCAATATGGGCCAGATCCAATTGGTATGGCTCAACTGAAGTCAGAGCTATGCTGATTTAAATCAACTAAGGATTTGACCCAAAGTTTTCAAACATCTGATTTAGTGATCTTTGGGATAAGCATTGGGCAAGTGACTTTGTTCTGTGTAAGGTGATTTACAATGAATTTGTTACACTCCGTATGCAGTGATTTTTAGCTGTCTCCCTGCAGCTAAAGTTAATGAGAAGTGTGTGGTTAAATCTCAATGGGCTCTGTTCTGAATACCCATCCATAGAGTCTCAGCATGCTTTGGGATTTTGCTATGGCATTGTATTATATGGACCTGCATGAAAAGTGTATCTTTATTAACTACTCACCAATGAAATGTGAAGTAGGATAAGTGCCAAATAATCAACGGCACTTATGTTTTCAAACTACGAACCAACTATTTAATCTGAAGACCAATGTAATATTTGGTAAATTGGTCTACCAAATCTTCTATAGACCAGATATCTTGGAATCTGAAATATTGAGCATTACATATTTATCTGTTATTTATCATATATTGATGTATTTCTAATACATCATTTTATGTCCCATATAATATTGTAGAGGGTTAGATAAATTTAAAGAATAATGCATTTTTGTAATTGCTTGTGAAATTACTAAGATTGTGCATGAATTTCTGCATGCAGCTACCATGATTAAACATGCAATTGTGAAAATATTTGTTCTGAAAATGTAAGTCACTATAATTTTCAGAAAATGTTAAATCCATTTTTTCCTAGTCAGCATTTTGACAGCTGCCATAGAAACTGTAGTTACAAATATGTACTTTCTGCTGTTCAAACACTCTTTGAATATATAGATGATAGTAGTGACTCAGTAGCCCAGTATCGGTTTATTACTTTGTTTAAATTAGCGCATTTCTAGCTCATCTGCCAATGCAATATTTCCTCCTTTTGTAAAGACTAATAATAAATTAATTTATACCATAACTATATTTAAAGTATGGTTCTACTCTAAAAGTAACTAGGAAAAATGGCATACTTTTACTCCAGAAATCTGCTCTCTGCATTAATTCAGTATAACTTCAGTTTATACGACATTTTTACAACTTTACACCTTCAGAGAAAACATCTGTGAGAGCGAACTGTCTGTTGTTCTGCTTTAGTCTTCTTTTTTTTAATGTAGGCTAGACAAGGTATAATAATACCACTAACATAGGATTTAGGTGACCCTCATGTCACTTTCTTTGGCCTACACTACTTGAAGATTTACAATAGTCTTTATTGTTAGTTAGTTCTATTTTATTTTAGTGACTCCAATATATTCAGAATTTTATGAAGAAAGCCCCCAAAACAGAACATTGACCTTCTTGAGTAGACAAAGTGCAGGGTTCTGATTCAGGAGAACATTCTTATTCAACAGCACTTAAGTCCATGCTGATTTTTTTTTCTGACTAGGGATCGATTTTAGCACACATGCTGAAGTTAAACGTGCCTAAGTGATTTATTGATTTTGGGGCATGCTTATGTAGGAAATCTGGTGTTCACTCTAAGTCTTGAGCAACTCAGTAGGGATGCTAATAGATCTTCACATCACTTTGGCTTCAGTGGGAGCTGAGGATCATCTGCACTTTGCAGAATTGAGCTCTTAGTAATTAGGCATTTAGGAGCCCTTCTCCAGCTTTCACTGAAATCAGTGGCACTATTCAAAGTGACTTAAGAGGTGCAGGATCAGAACCTAAGATTTCATTCCATGAATGAACCATAGTTCTCAAAAAAAAATTGTCTCACCAACAAATGAATATTTACAATAGACAAAATCAAGAATTCCAAGTGGAAAAAAAATGACTCTTGTATCACAGCTCTTCCAGATTTCATTCATGATTCTTCTTACTCTGTAGCAGGGGTCGGCAACTTTTCAGAAGTGGTGTGCCGAGTCTTCATTTATTCACTCTAATTTAAGGTTTTGTGTGCCAGTAATACAGTTTAATGTTTTTAGAAGGTCTTGTTCTATAAATCTATAATATATATCTAAACTACCGTTGTATATAAAGTAAATAATGTTTTTTAAAACATTTAAGAAGCTTCATTTAAAATTAAATTAAAATACAGAGCCTCTCAGATTGGTGGCCAGGACCAGGGCCGTGTGAGTGCCACTGAAAATGAGCTCGCGTGCCGCCTTTGGCACGTGTGCCGTAGGTTGCCTTCCCCTGCTCTGCAGTGTTTGCTTTGCATTAGAGCCCAACATAATCCCTAATCTGCTATGTTCTCTTCACTACTTTATGGTGAGAGGTTTTTAAAAATATATGTACTTATCTTATTGTGTTTTTTTAAGACACACTGTGTCTTTCTCTGGACAGAAGGTTTGTTAGGGACATTTATTAGTTATACCAGATAGCATCCTGTGCTAATATTTGGATCATTTCAGTAACTAACATTTGTTTTATCAACAATGGTTTAATTTGACATGCTGCATAATGCATGTGCAATAACACTGCCATGTTTGATGGATAAATGCCTAAGAGAAATTCAAATTGGCTAATAAATAAAATTGAATTTAGGTATCCCATTCAGTTTAAGCAAACTTGTCATGGATTATTAACTGTACTAACTAATGGCTTGTTTATATCTATGCATATATAATTTGAAACCTTTTTGAAGGATTATAGTTTGAAATTGCCAAGTATTTGAGCCCATTATTGACAAGGATTATTAATACTTCTTTGTGGGTGGGCAAGTTGCCAGCATCACTTAAGCAGCAGTTAGAACATGTCTTTGGACACTGGTAACCTTTACGTCCTATCTTGAGACTGAGAATATTTATGTCCTCCTTCCTTTTCCGGTGAAGGTTACTGAAGAGGAGGGGATGGAGCAGGTCCAGTTTCACCTTGTATAATCAGGGTGTTACACACAGAGATGTCTACCTGTTAAGATTGTGACTTTGAGTTCATGCAAATGATATCATGTCCTTGTCACAATTCTCAGGATAACTGCACCATTGAACTCCTCCTGGTCTCTTTAGTCTTACTGAATTCTGGGAGGTAGATGAGCACAATCCCTCCTACATCTAAAGGCCCCTCCCCGAACTTTAGGAGAAGAGCTTCTGAGCCTGGGGTTCAACTGAGTATAGGGGACAACTAAGAAATAACAGGGTCAAGAGTGGGGGACATAGGTTCAAAATTAGGGATCCAGCTGGTCTCTTTGGAGTTCACAACCCCTTCAGGTGTCAGGCATCAAGCCATCAGCTCCATTGTGGTGGAATCATCCGATTTCTACTCTCGGACCAGATTTTAGGCTGTGCAATCTCTTGTTGCTAACCATGACTTACCTCAGCAGGCCTTACTTATGTTCAGTACTTGTGGAGAACCAGGTTTATACAGTGAACAGGCATCCTACTTAAAAGCAGAGCAGAAAGGTCTTAAAACAATAAATAGACAATATAGGTGTCTAGCTCACCAGGTATCTATCCATCTTCCACATCGGGATCCTGGTAGGTCTAAGCGTCCTATAGATTCTCCAGGGCTGCTGGGGTCTGGGTAGCGAAATCTTTTCCCATAAATCCAGTACTCAAGCCATGCCAGAACACTCCAGAATAGCATTCCACGCTGCTTTTGGCAACCAGAAGGGTGCTCTAATACAATCATATATCAGTGATAGTTGCAGAAGTACTAGCAGTGTTTTTTCCAGCAATATTACTATTTTTTAAACAATTCTAGCACTCAGGAGACAGTTGACTCTAGTCTGCTTAGTGAGAGTGCATTTTAAATGTGACTTCCTCTTTCAGATCACCTCCTTGCTAATTACTGTGACTCTTTAACTATTTTTAGATCTTTGATCTGTTAGCTCCCAGCACTGACAAAACAGGTGTACAACTTTGGGCTGGAGCCTGTTTACATGTTGTTGTCCTGTAATTGCCCTCTAAGTGTTTATTCGGACGTTTCTTATCTAGATCTAATTGTATTGCTTTCCTGCTTGCTTTACAGACAGCCCCATTTTAAACTAGACCAATATATTCATACAGGGAAGTCTAATATTCAGTATAATCACAGTTTCTATACCCCAATGACCAGTTTTCATGCAGTGTTCATAACATTACAGTAAAACCTCCATTTAACGGACTAATTCGGGCGAGGGGGTGTCCGTTAAATGAAAAAGTCCGTTATTTAATAATAATTTAAAAAACGAGCTGTCGGAGCAGCAGCCCGACCGCCACAGGGTCGGGGAGGCAGCTCCGCATCCCGCCCGCTGCCGGGACCCGGGTGGCTGCCGGGACCCGGGTGGCAGCCGGGAGCCGTCAGCCAGCCCGCCGGGGTCCCGGCTGCTGGGACCCAGGCGGCAGCCGGGAGCTTTCAACCAGCCCGCCCGGGTCCCAGCTGATGGGACTCAGGCGGCAGCCGGGACCTGGCAGCCAGCCCGCCCAGGTCCTGGCTGCCGGGACCCGGCAGCCAGCCCGCCTGCTGGCGGGACTTGGGCAGGACCCGGCAGCCAGCCAGCCCGCCCGCGGGCGGGACTCGAGTGGGACCCGGGAGCCGGCAGCCAGCCCGCCAGAAATGGATCCGGAATGCATCAGACTTTTGTCCGTTGCACCCGAAGTCCGTTAAATCGAGGTCCATTAAATCGAGGGTTTACTGTATTATAGGTCAGTATTCTCAGATTATGCAAAGCTGTTTCATATCTGCCACAGTCCTTGTTTGCATATTCAGTGAATGCATGTTAGATCCCCTGCCACTAAGTCTTTCATTTGTTTGCTTCTCCTCCCTGTTTAAAAACCCACACATTCTTGCTGCCCAAACTAGATTTTCCTCTTTGAGGTTTCGCCCCATCTGGCACCCTCTTGTGTTCCCCTCCTATTATCTCTAATTTCCTACTAGCCCCCCTCAAATTTTCATCCCCATCTTGCTCTATGCAATACCCTCCCCTGCTACTTCTGCTTCCTAATATCACTCCCATTTAAGTAATCCTCTATTTTCCCCCCACCTCCTTAAATTTTCCCAATCCCGCTGACTTGGCTATCTCTTAGACCTCCCCCATCTGTCCTTCCTCATCCCCCTTCTGATTTTATTCCTTTCCCCCTTTCCTTGTACTCTCCCATTTGATTTTCCCCTTCTTCTGTATCTCATGGATGGTCCCCAGTATAGCAAAAGTCATAAAGACATGGCTAAAGAAATCCCCATATCACTCTGCTCAGTGCTGCTCTTAGATCCATAGTCACCAACCTGCTGTAATCTTGATGGAGTCAGCATATTGTTTTATCTAGGTCTCTAATCACATAAACCCTTCTTAGGGGCCGTCTGCCAGATATCTACAGCTGTTCCAGTGAAAAAAGAAATGCAGCAACTGCTTAAGCACTACAGAGGTCCTCCAGAATTTGAATTCTCCCAGCCATATTGTGTGACTTAACCAGTCTGTAGCTCATAGGCGTGCTGGAAAGAGACAGCCCCCGATTGTCTAGCCTCACTTGCATAATATGAGTCAAGGTTACAAAAGATGGATAATTATCTCTATCACTGACTGAAATATCTACTGTCACCTGTTCTCTCACCCACTCACAAACATGCACACCTTGTTTGGGAGGGGGGAATGAAATGGGGGAGGAATGAAAGTAAAACATTATCAACCAAAACTAATCTCTGTAGACTGCTTTGGACCTTGTGTATTGTTTTGGGTTGTTGCTCTCTTTTGTTTTATATTGCAGCTTATAGCTATGTTGGGAAAACTTGTACTACCCATAATGTGTAGCTCTGTAAACTGAATGTCTATGTGGTTCAGTGTATTTACATCTTGATTATGTTTTTTAATAATACATTTAATTACAGTTGTCAGTTGATATTTTTCATAATAAACCAAAGTGGTGTTTGGCTACTAATGATATTTTAAATTGTTTTACTTAGATTTTTCTAATTTTAATTTGTCTTTTTGTACAAAATGGGTTTTAATGTTTGATAGTGAAAATGGAAATTAAAGATCTGTTCGTGATGCAATAGTACTATATTATGAATATTTCTTAGCCTGTTTGAGAGCTATCGAGGTTTTTTGTTTAGGAGACACTACAAAGATTACAGTAAGATACTTAAGCTCCTCAGAAAAGTGCGGAAAGGGATAAATACTTCACTGACTTGAACTCTCTCTATTTTGAGACTCAAACACCCTGACGTTATTGACAAAAGTAAGTTTTGATTCTTATTCATCCTGCAGAGCTAGCACACCCATGGAAGAGTGAACTAGATTCAGTTCATTCTTGTATATCAAAGTTCCAATTGCAGTACCTCACTGACTTGGTATAACCCCAGTGATAGAAATGGGAGTTGCACAGGTGTGGCTAGGAGAAAAACTTGGCTTGCAGAACTTAATTGCTAGGCTCCGTTTGCAGGGCTGGCAGCAGGAAAATATGTATAAATAAATATTTTTTCCCTATGGAGTTATTGAAAGACAATACAAATGGAGCCCTCCACTCCTACAGAGTAGAATTGTACAGGGGAAAGGGAGAACACACACACTACCACCAAAGTTCAAGCTATAGTGTCCTGATTCTGCTCCCTTGGCAGTCACTCAGTTAGAACTGGTTGGGAATTTTTTGATAAAATGTTTTGCCATTTGAAAGTGCCAATTTGTCAAAAACAGAACTTTTGACAGAAGCATTCGATGAAGATCTAGTCAGGAAAGTTTCTCATGTCCAGAATGGAATTTCTGGTCAAAACCAAAGGGGGGGGGGGGCATCTCAAAATAGCCAATAGCGCATTGCTTTAAATCAAGCACAGAGTGGACTTGAATGTGGGGCATGATTCTGTGCAGCTTTACACCCGTTTTATGATAGTACCACTCTTTTGATTTCAACAGAGGTACATCCATTTGACACCAGTGTAAGACAGTGTAGAATCATGCCCATGGTGTGGAATGAAAAGGTCATGAGTGAAGTTGGGTAAAAGCAAGAATAAAAACAACCCTTTGCTTTCAGCCAAGGTTCATTTGCTTTAAATGTCAGCACTTTTTGGATTAGATAGCATATCTATGTTTGCATTTGTATAATGGATTCCTTATCCTGATTGAGGCCTTTGGGTGCTAATGTAATATAAATAATAAATGAAAATAATGAAGCCAAAATAATGAAGTTTCCTGAAATTTGGCAGGCACTTTATGCATAGGTGCAATAGAAGCCTTCAGGAAAAAAACTCAGCAAGATTTCACATCTAATTTGATATGTAATGGGAAAAAAAGGGATAGTCAAAACTCACTTCAGAGTAAATGCATTTATTCTGAAATTTAAAAATGTAAAACAGACATTAACTTTACATGAATAACAAAAGTATAATACTATGGAGATGTCAGCACAAGCAGACCCGTGCTTCCACAAATATTGTTAACTATTGCAGTCCCATAGGGATGTTTTCTTTGCCTTCAGAGATGTTATTTCTTTATGAAAATGCATTATACAGTGAAACCTCGATATAACGGACTAATTCGGGCGGGGGGGTGTCCGTTAAAACCGAAAGTCCGTTATTTAATAATTTTTTTTAATCATTAAATAACGGACTTTCGGGTGACAACGGACACCCCCCCGCCCGAATTAGTCCGTTATATGGAGCCAGCCATGAGTCAGCCCACCCCACCCCCTCCCCCCGCCCGGCTCCCCGCTGCGGGGAGCCGGGCGGGGGGGTTGACAGCTCCCGCTCGGCTCCCCCCAGCGGGGAGCCGGGCGGGAGCTCTCAACCCCCCCCCCCCCGCCCGGCTCCCCCCAGCGGGAAGCCCGGCGGGAGCTGTCAAACCCCCCGCCCGGCTTCCCGCTGCGGGGAGCGGAGCGGAGGCTCTCAACCCCCCCCCCCCCCCGCCTGGCTCCCCGTTGCGGGGAGCCGGGCGGGGGGGTTGACAGCTCCCGCTCGGCTCCCCCCAGCGGGGAGCCGGGCGGGAGCTCTCAAAAACCCCCCCCCCCGCCCGGCTCCCCGTTGCGGGGAGCCGGGCGGGGGGTTGACAGCTCCCGCCCGGCTTCCAGCTGGAGGGAGCCGAGCGGGAGCTGTCAAACCCCCCGCCCGGCTTCCCGCTGCGGGGAGCCGAGCGGAGGCTCTCAACCCCCCCCGCCCGGCTCCCCGTTCCGGGGAGGGCGGGGGGGTTTGACAGCTCCCGCAGGGGTCCCCGCTGCGGGGAGCCGGCGGGAGCTGTCAACCCAGCCGGCTCCCTGGGGCAGGAGCCGGCAGCCCCCAAAACGGATTTTGGATGCATCGGAAATTTTGTCCGTTGCATCCGAAGTCCGTTAAATCGGGGTCCGTTAAATCGAGGGTTTACTGTACTCTGCAAATCCTGAGCATGCGTCAAGTTGCATCTTGTGTTGTGTACATAAATCAGTTACAATGGGCAGCAGATTGGATTGGGTAATTCAATCTCTGCCCTCCTTGATTCTAAAGCCTTCTCTTACAGTAAAAAAGGCTAATTTCAGAGTGTGAAAACTGTGCCTTATTTTATTCTGAACCGATTACAATGTATTGAAAGTTTTCTCTGAAATTTGTCAAAATTTGGTGGCATTCAGTCACAGCAATAGTAGTTTTTCTAAATTAGCTTGCAGTTTAGAAGCTAGTTATTTCATCCACCAATTATGGTGTCGTGTTAGATTTTAGAAAACCAACTGTGAAGATAATGAAATTCTCTTTAATCTGTCTTTTATGAATGCCTTATAGTGACTATCACAGAATATCTTTGTTATGATTAGGCATTTGGTTTTGCTGCTAATGACAGACCGAAGTCATAGCCCCCATAATGTTAAAATAAAGCTGATAGAATTTCTTTGCTTCTGTGGGTCTCTAAGCTTCTCCCTCACAGCAACATGTATAGATTTGAACTATAGATTAATACTCAGTTAATTTTTTCATAGATGCTTGGATGTGCAAGGTGAAATAGTTTAGTCCGTGTTATGATATAACTTCAAGTGCAACTTAAATTCTGAAAAGCGATTCTGTAAAATTCACAAGAGTTTATGGCTACTATGCATCAGTAACTCCAGATCAAATTTGCTTAGTTTTCAACTACTGTATTTTCTACCTCCCAGATCTACAAATTCAGCCTGGGATCTTAGGTCAAGTGAGGTTCTTTCTGGTTGGATCATCATCCCCCATGCTAGGTTTGGAACCTAAGCTGATACTGAAGAAGAAACACAATGGATTTCTCATTCAATGATTTTATTGGCTCTTCAGGATGAACAGCATTAAAAAGCAATGAAATTTTTTTTGTCAGTAAAGTTGGTTAGATATAGAGTATTTTTTTTTAAATGCCACCTTTTAGTTAGTCATGTTCTAACCACGACACATTTAAATTTGCCAGAATCAGGTGTTGTTCATGACATTTATTGCATTGCATCTTCCCTGCCTGCCTCAGAGATTTAAAATGTAGCCTCAAGAGAAAAAGGGATTTGGAGGTGGAGTGAAAATATCTAGATTGATAGTGATGGAGTATGAAAGATAAGTCATTCTAAATCTAAAGGACAAGGAAGTCCAATAGAAGGAAAATGAACAGCATGGAAAAATGGGATCTGAAACTTTATGGAAAATACAGTAGAAAGAGCCTGGGAGCCAGGAGAGAGAAATAGATGGAGCTAAGAATTCCTACTTCACAACAGTCATAGTGTGCCAGCAAGTTTTAGAACTTCCTCTTGCTACAGGTTCAGCCCAGAACCTGGATAGAGCCTTGTTGAAGTTAGGGCTCTGCACAGCTATGGGGTTCTGTCTCCTGAACTCTGCTGCAGACTCTGACCTTAGTGAAGATTAATTAGCTAATGTTTATAATGCACTTTGAAGATGAAAATTGCAAAGCACAAATGGTACGATTTCCAAAGATACTGAAGTCTTTGTTTGCCTAGGTGGGTACTTATATGGCCATCATCACTACTATATCTGAATACCTAGGACCTGTGGATGCTCAACACCTGTGAAAATCAGTCCAAAAGTTTGTGAGGACCTTATAGTCTTATTGTGATTCATGAAATGTGAGCAAATATACAGCTGCTTCTGTCAGTGATGAAGAGATAAATGTCTTAATCCGAGAGCTAAAACTGAGACTTGAGTGAGAGATTCCCTTTATTTCTAATGGTGGATCATGGTAATAAAGTCATCCAGGACATGGTGGGAGTAGTTGTGCAAAAAATAGATTCTGTTGTTTGTTAGCAATGACAAAAAATAAAAATAAAATCAATGTGGGTCAAGCTAACAGTTTTTTAAAAAACAACCCTTGGTGCATCAAACAACTGAAGAAAACCCCTAATTTGGGGTCAGATGAAATCTTTTGTTTTGATAAAAATCAAAATATTTTGTTTTTGAGCATTTTTAACTGTTTTGATTTATTTTTAATAAAACTAAGGGAAATTTTGAGTAATTTTGAACGCAAACAATATTTTCAGATTTTTTTACTGAAGTAATATGACAAAACTGCCATGAATTTGTGAAGTGTTTTTGTCACTGAATCTGCTTCTTTCAAAAAAAGTGCTACTGCCACCAAAAACAAAAATCACCCAGCTCTTGGTGGGAGTGAGAGAGTTGGCTAATTGCGGAAATAGGGAACTTTCCTTCAGAGGAATTGGCTCTAAATAAATCAGAACTAGTATCCAGATGAAAAATCTAATAAATATTAGCTGAGCAGAGTCTGGTATAACTTACTGAAATTGATGGCAAAACTCTTTTTGACTTAGGACAAATATCAGGCTTTAATGAACAGAGATGTTCCTTGGCAGTGCTACTTTCAAGGATGGGAGCATTATCTTCCTCTTCTGGGACAGTGACTAATTGAAATTCTTCTGAGGGGGAAAAATATATGCTGCCACTGGTTGATTCAGAGTGCTGCCAACTATACAGCTGCAGGCAGTCTCTGTCACTGGAAGTCCCAGCAATACTAACATGGTGTTTACTGCTTTTGCTCCCACACCACATGGAGAAGCATGCATGAACTGCTTCATGCCGATGGATAGCTCTATTTTGTTATCTCTCCATTTCAGCCATGGCTGAGAGATATTGTAGGTTGACATCCTACTGCTTACCTGCAGTCTACTACATATGTTATTTCCCTAAGACTATTCACACCAGTTTTGGAGAGACAATCTGTTCCCTAAAGAAAGTGAGGAATACTTGTAGCACCTTAGAGACTAACTAGTTTATTTCAGCATAAGCTTTCGTGAGCTATAGCTCACTTCGTCAGATGCATAGAATGGAACAGAAGTAAAATGCATTTATACACACAGAAAGAAAAAGAAAAAAAATTGTACATTAGCATACCAATTCTAAGAGGGCTGTTAAATGTAGATGGTCCATTATCACTAGGAGAAAAATACACCTTTTGAAATGGAGAAACAGACTCCAACGAGAAACTGAGGAACTGGAATTAATTTTCAAATTGGACACTATTAACCAGGGGCTTAACAGAAGTTCAGACTGGTTCTCTAATTACAGTAATTAATTGCATTTCCTGAGTTACTGACAACAGATCTCCATTTCAAAAGGTGTATTTTTCTCCTAGTGATAATGGACCATCTACATTTAACAGCCCTCTTAGAATTGGTATCCTAATGTACAATTTTTCTTTTTTTTTCTTTTTCTTTCTGTGTGTATAAATGCATTTTACTTCTGTTCCATTCTATGCATCCAACGAAGTGAGCTATAGCTCACGAAAGCTTATGCTGAAATAAACTAGTTAGTCTCTAAGGTGCTACAAGTATTCCTGGCTTTCTTTACGGATACAGACTAACACGGCTGCTATTCTTGAATCTGTTCCCTGCCCAGCATTGCCTTCGTCACTAAGCGTCTCCACAAACACCGTGTTGTATCATAACAAAGTGTTGTGTGTGTTGGACAATGAAGAGAGTACCACACTGTACCTTGGAGAGTGGAGCTAGGGGCCCAAATGAATAACTTTGCATAAGAATCCTGCTTTGTTGGTGATGATACTTCCAGTAAGTGCTGCTTCCCACATACCTCTTAGCTTCTAGAACCTGTCTTCTATATTTCTGGTAGTAAAATATTACAATTTAGTATCTACTTTAAGGAAACGAAATGTAAGGTATTTTTTTTCTTTTATGACTTTCTTGGTAACTTGTTGAATATAATGAGGCTGGATTAAATTATCTATTTTTAAGAAAATAAATTTAGTTAACAGCCGCCAAGAATTTCAAAGAATGAAAACCCACCCAGACTTTGTCTCATGAATCAACAAAATTGGACTGGAAATCTGTTCGTGAAATTAGGCTAGCAGGGACCTATCTGGTCCCCTGGATGTGTGTTATCAGTATATTAAGTTGGCCTCACAAACACTACATGGATCCTCATAACAGATCTGTGAGACAGGAAAATATTATCTCCTCCATTCTACAGAAGGGGTACTGAGGCTGGGCTATACAAGGAGGAATTAGGTGCCTAACTGCTACTTTAGGTGCTACATCCAACATTTAGGCACCAGTGACATTCACAGAACTCCTGCTCAGATGCTGCCTAAGCCTGTAGAAGCCTTTTTCCACCATTAACATACCTAAGGACCCTAAAGTCAAGTGGCTGAGCATGCGTATGGCCAGCTACATCCTGATGCAGTTTGGCACTGACCTGTCTCACATCAGACCCTCCGTGGGATTAATAATCTGGCTCTTCCCCCTACCTATCTTCCTTGGGAACTGAGCTGGTAGGCGTGCACAGATCATGTTTATAGCCACACAAAAGATGCCAGCCTGTGGAGGTGGTGCCCCCTTTGTAATCTTTGTCCCATTTTTAGAGCACTTACCTGGGATATAGAGACCTGGCTCAAATCCCTACTCTGCCAGGGTTGAACCCACATTTCCCTCATCCATTCCCAAACCATTGGCCTATAGAGCCATATATTACTCTCACACACACACTTAATGATTTATTTATACAAAGTGGAACAGCTTCAACAGGAGAAATTGAAACACCTATCTCAGCTAACCCCAGAACCCTCTAGTTGGGGCCCTACCCCAAGAGCTGGGAGACCCATTTCAAATGTTCTGTGTGAGGGAGACAGGATTTAAGCCCAGATCTTTGGTTTCCCAATGGTCAGGGCACTCGCCTGTGCTAAAAGGTACAATAGGACAGCAGCAATGAGACTCTGACCACTGTGTTTTCAAGAAAAACAGCTGACCCAGTTCAGGCACCTAATGTCAGGAGAGAGTTCTCTGCTATGAACCTGGAGTGGAGCTAAGTACCTACACCCCGTGAGGCTTTGTCCTCAGCCCTCTCCTCCGCAATTCCTGCTGGCTAGATTAGGCAGTTCCGCTCTCAAGGTGCTGACTTTTGTTAATCCAACCCTTAGTCACCTTATCTCTACCCATGCATTGCACAGGGAGTCTGAGCATCTAATTCAGGCTTTGTTAATTTGCTGAAAGTTAGGCACTGCAACAATAAGGATGGCAGCACCTGAGAAACTGTCTTGCCCAAATTTATATGGGAAGATTGTGGCAAAGACAGAAATTGAATCCATTTCTTCAGCCCCACTCCAGTGTGTTGAGAACAAGAACATTTCCAGGCCTTTCTACTTACAGTTGGGATGGAAATACCAGAGAAAAAATATCCTGTATTATTACAGCACTTCAGTTTCTGGCCAGACCATGACATATACAGACATGGGAAAATGAAAACGGAGGGAGGTGGAATCTGGAGTGTTTTTAACTTCAGAGTTTAGGGTGAATTTTAGCAAAGATCCAGGATAGTGGTACTTTTATCCCAGCTGGGTCTTCCATCAGTAATCAACTGTTAATTTCTGTGTTTGAACTGGATTTTTGTAAGATGATGCTATCTCATACATCATTTACATTTAAACATACTGAGAGTCAGCTGGTGAGTTCTGTGGGACTAAAAGTACCATCATATTACAGTACTGATAATCACTAAATAATTTGTCATCTGCAGTGTAGGAGCCCATACAAAGCTCCTGGAAGCTGTGGAGCCTGTTTTCACAAATGGCCAACATGATTCGTGCTCGTGGGCTGGGGGAGGGAGAAATCAACAGGGCTACAAGAGATCTGATGAGTCATTGACAAAAAGTCAAGCTTCCTGGGCTGCTTGTATCAATTTGCTCTCATCTCACAGGTGCAAACCCTGATGTGTTCCCATTGCGAATATAGACTGGAAAAATTCTTCAAGTGTTCTAAAGGAAGAGAAAGTAAGCCTAGAAGAGTCAGCATAATGTTAGAACAAACAGGTTATAAACATATACATAATATATCTTCCTTGTACAGCAGACTTTGATCCCATTATTTTGGAGGTCTTGACCTTCATTTTATTTTTTCTTTTGCAGGCTCTTTCTAACTTCAGATGAGTACCCCACTGACTAACATGGCTGCTAATTAAGGTCATGGAGGAGAGCCGTGAAGTTCTCAGTATAGTCTCCTCCATGGGGTTGTAATATTAAAGTTATAGTCTAGCTCCAAGAAGAACATTATCATTATAAAGTAACACATCATTAAAGAGAGGCTCCATGAAGAACATTATCGTTATGTGATAACACGCATCATTAGATAGTATATTTAACTGCACAGCCCATTGAGGAGAGTATACTCATAACGTTATAGCTCTCTAGGGTGACGTAAGTCGCCATGGCCATGTCAGCTGGGGATAGTCTGCTTATGTCTTGGGGAGTCCTCTCGGCACCACTTTTTGTTCACCAGTTCTTCTGTATGACGAGTTGTGCTAAGAAAAGCCACTGGGCAGAATTTTGATCTCACTTACTTTTGGCTTTACACTAGTGTAGTACCACTGATTTTTCTGGCATGACTCCTTATTTACACTGATATTAGAATGGCAGTGTCTGTGCTGGGATGCCAGAACACAGGAATTGATATGGCCACCTAAAGACACCATATGGTTGTATGGTTTCCAATTTAGTCACATACTCCGGAGCTATGTAGTAAAACTGGTCCACATTGGATACATAGTATTGCAGTCACAGAACCAATCCATTATTGACTGGAATAGATACAGTAGACCTGATTCTCTTCTCATTTACATAGTATAATGAGAGAAATTCCATTGAAGTCAATGGAGTCACACAGATGTTAAACAGGTACGAGGAGAAAATCAGACCCAGTATTTTGAAAGATTGCATAGTTGTATTGCAGTATGAAAGTACAGGGAAAAATAGTATTGTAAATGTTTATATTAGTCACTGACTTAGTATTCCAGGCATGGTTTCAGTATTCTACATTATGTAGCAGTATATTGACTATTTATTCTATTGCATCATTGTGCTTTTTCTTTGTTACATTAAAATATCTTTCTTTCTGTGGGCTGATAAAATGAACTATTCTTTAATACACTGTGGGAGTTCACCTATATACAACTTATAAAAGTATACATTTTTGCTCTTGGAAAAGGAGAAAAATACATTAATATTGTCCACATTAGATATATGTTACTCAGTCAAGAAATGTATTCTTTGCCCCTTCTGTGAACATTGAACAAAATTCTTAGAAGAAGATGAGAGAAATGTTTTCCTAGAATAGACTTGAAAAGGGAACTAAGTTTCTATTTTGTAACATGCTTGTCAGAGCCAGTAGAGGGTGCATTTTCCATAGTTCAGGACAATTCAAATGAATTCTAATTAAGTATGCAAGTAAAACTAAATTACACTAAATATGTAATGTCTGAAGAAACAGTTAGGAAATCAGGGCTGAAACTACTAATAATTATTCCAGGCACCGAGTTTTAAATTATTCACTATGAACATTTTGATAACCAGATACTGACTGACATCTGTCCTGATTTCTACAATGGCTTAAAAATGTCATACATGCATAGCATGCTTTGAATAACCGAATATTATATTCATAGGCTAGTTAGTGAATTTTGCAATTTCTACAATGGCTTAAAAATGTCATACATGCATAGCATGCTTTGAATAACCGAATATTATATTCATAGGCTAGTTAGTGAATTTTGCAATGTGACAGTAATGACCTGTGGCTATTCTGGCATTTTCTGTTTCTTGAATTCAAATGAGATACTAAAATAGTTTAGCACTCTCCTGCATCTGCTTTAACAAACTTGCACGATACACAAAAGTTGATTGATTTGAGTTGGGTATATAGAAAATAAATTAATTTTAAAAACAAGAATATCTTGATAAGGGTACATCCAAAGAGTTCCTGTTAACTGGAAACACAGCATGTACAAACCTAGTATGAATTTTTTTTGAGGTTGCAAAATTGAGAAACATTTCAAACTCTGGATGACTGAAATAAAGGACATACTGCTACATAACTCTTTCTATCACACTGTGACCTATTGGCGGAGTGTCCATGAAAGGTTCTAAACTCTATAGAATCCCCACCATGATACACACTATAGGTATTTCGAGGGAAGAAGTGACCGTGAGTTGGTACTGGGGAGGCACAGGCTTCAGGACACCTACAAATACCTTAGAGTGGACGGGAACGTTAATGGTGCTTGCACAGCCCAGAGCTCTTGCGCAGCAACCTATTCACCCCTCCCTGCTTTTTGGGAGTGATACATCTAACTAAGTGGGTATTCATCCACGAAAGCTTATGCTCCAATATGTGTTTTAGTCTATAAGGTGCCACAGGACTCTGTCGCTACTGCAGAATAGGGTGACCAGACAGCAAATGTGAAAAAATCAGGACAGGGGGTGGGGGGCAACAGGAGCCTATATTTTAAAAAAGATACCAAAATTGGGACTGTCCCTGTAAAATTGGGACATCTGGTCACCCTACTGCAGAATCCCTGAATATGTGGGTGGCAGGAATCCCAAAAAGTCTCTTGTGGGAAAGTGGATGTCTGAAGTATGGCACCATTCTCATGCTACAGAACACTTACAGATCAAGTCCAAAGCCTCTTCTGCACTGGATAAAAAGGCTACAGGTGTTCCCCTTAAGAAACCCACTCACGTCCTAAGGACATGAACTATGGACTTAATGCTTGGCTCTTTGTGTGTGTGTCTCTGTGTGTGTCTGTGTCTGTGTATCTGTGTGCGTGCACACACTCATTTTGGCTCCATCTTCTACTTATCAATTACTTTGTTGTAATTAGGGCATGTGATACTCTTGTAAGGGTTTATTTGGGAAAGGTGCATTTCTGAAATAACTAGTGTCACATCCTATAGGAAATAAGCCAATGAGGGTTTGTTCCAAATTAAACAGCTTCTTAGAATTGGTATGCTAATGTACGACTTTTTTTTTTTTTTTGCTTTCTGTGTATATAAATACATCTTACTTCTGTTCCATTCTATGCATCTGATGAAGTGAGCTATAGCCCACGAAAGCTTATGCTGAAATAAACTGGTTAGTCTCTAAGATGCCACAAGTATTCCTCGTCTTATTAACTTTTTTGCATTCCTTAGTCAAACTTACCTTGCTCAGTCTTACCAACACTACCCATCCCCCATAAGAAGGGCAATCTATCTCTGGGCAGAAGGTCTGTGTACTTAGTCCCTGATGCTCAAAACACTTGCATACATGCTTACCTTAGCTTAGTTTCATTTATTTCAATGAGGCTACATACAATAGTATCATTAAGAACATGTGTAACTGATTGCAGGATTATAATTAGGTGACTTAAGGGATCCAGGTGGAGCACAGATCTTGGGGAGGCTCTTTTGCACAGAGAACGTGCAGTGCAGCAGGCTAGTGATTGTCTTTCCCAGAATTGGAAATAGTAGTTCACTGAAATGAATATGCTGTGAAATATTTTTCTACAGTTCGTAAGATGAGTTCTTGACTTTCTGTATGGGAAGTACTCAGCTCCAAGGCATTTTGAAGCTCCATAAGTGATATGCAATGGCACCATATTGAAGTGCAATTTAAAAATCAGATCAAAATAATTCATTTTTCATAGATAGAACTCAGTTTGTCAATGAGTTACATTCCTTTCAAAGCCAGCAGAAATGTAACGTACCAATAAAATACACAGAAAGCTCATAAAAAATGTTATCAGTTTTAGTTTTGACATTTTTTTTGGCCTCCTCTTATGTTCAAATGTTTTATTTCCTTCCAAGAAACAAGGCCAAAAGGGAATATTGTCTAAAGCAAGGCTTCCAAGGAACCCTCCAAAAATGTATGGACAAAATACCAGACTATTTTTTTTTTTTACATATACTCACATTTTTAATGACTCTCATCTATAAATAAAAATACTTCAAGCTATAATTTTAAGCAGATGTATTATAACAGAAGATTTATTTTCCTAGGACTACAACTTTTTATTAAATCACTAATAGCGTATTATGGACAAGAAAATTGATACATACACACTCTGAGAGACAGCCTAGTTTCCCTCTTTTTTTTTGTTTTTTTAATAGCCTCTGTCAATTCACAGATTGGCAAATATGATCAACTATAAATGAGACAGGTCTTTTACTAAATAACTATGACTGTACTGATGTAGCTGTGGCCTGGCCTGACATGAGTGAACATGGAGGGAGGCCCCATTACTTGTAAGATAGAATTTGGGAGGTAAACAGATCATTAGGCTAAAAAGACAGAATGTCTGGATCAGCTAAGATAAGAGTGAGGGCACCCAGGGAACCATTTACTACAAACAAGATAACAATGAACAAGATAAGGTGTAGAGAAATGGTAAAGAGGAGGTTGAGTATGGACAGTGGATGCTGCATAGCAACTGGTTCTTGCAAAGTAACCAACCCAAAAATGTTTGGTGTGTAATGTGTATATAAAGGGAGAAGTTTCTGTGTGATTTTGGGGCCATGGTGTAACCTGAATCTATCCCCCCTTAGGGTATGTCTTCACTACAGCAGTAGTTCGATTTCCTTTATTTCGATGTTGTGAACGCGACTGTATACAGTCGATGTTGTGTGTCTTCACTAGGCACAGCTAAGCACAGCAAGTCGACAGTGTCTGTCCACAAAACTTTTGCAAGCGTCGACATGACGAGCGTTGCACTCTGGGTACCTATCCCACAGTTCCCTGATCCCCCAGCAGGCACCATTTCGAGTGCTGCACTATGGGTAGGCATTTCCAAATTCCGCGCCCTTTTTCCGCACCGCCGACCCCCATTACGAGCGGTGCACTGTAGGTAGGCATCCCATAATCCGCGCCCTTTCTCCGCGCCGTGCTAACGCCATAGCATTGCAAGCATGGAGCCCGCTGACACCACGGCTGCAGTAATGGCCGTTGTGAGGACCTCGATCACGGTTGCTGAGTTCCTGCTGCACCGTCTGCAGAGGAGGAATGCGATCCGGGGAGAACTGCGCTTTCTGGAACCCGACGACAGTGAGGAGGAGATGGACGAGGACGTGCACGAGATGGACGAAGACGTGCACAGCGGGGACGACAGGGACACTGACGGTTTTGGAAGTAGGGCGACTGACAATCTGTCAAAAATGGTGGCAATGGGGCAGGCTCATGCCATCGAACGCCGATTCTGGGCCAGGGAAACAAGCACGGACTGGTGGGACCGCATAGTGCTGCGGGTCTGGGATGACTCCCAGTGGCTCAGAAACTTCTGCATGCGAAAGGGCACGTTCCTGGAACTTTGTTACTTGCTGTCCCCGGCCCTCCGGCGCAGGAATACCAAAAGGAGAGCGGCCCTTACAGTGGAGAAGCGAGTGGCGATAGCCCTCTGGAAGCTTGCAACGCCAGACAGCTACCGGTCAGTGGCAAATCAGTTTGGGGTGGGTAGGTCTACAGTGGGCTTTGCTGTGCTGCAAGTAAGCAGGGCAATCGTCGAGCGGCTGCTGCACCGGGTTATAAACCTCAGAAACCTGCAAGCCACAATAGATGGCTTTGCCGCCATGGGATTCCCCAACTGTGGTGGGGCTATAGATGGGACTCATATCCCTATCCTGGCACCGGACCACGAAGCCGCCGAGTACAGAAACCGGAAGGGATATTACTCAATGGTCATGCAAGCAGTGGTTGACCACAAGGGACGTTTCACCAACCTCTATGTGGGGTGGCCGGGAAAGCTTCATGACACTCGAGTGTTCAGGAACTCTAGGGTTTTTAGACAGCTGCAGCAAGGCACTTTCTTCCCCGACCAGAAAATTTCCGTAGGGGGGGTCGAAATGCCGATCGTGATCATTGGGGACCCAGCCTACCCCCTATTGCCCTGGATTATGAAGCCCTACACAGGAGCCCTGGACAGGGGTCAGGAGCTGTTCAACTACAGGCTGAGCAAGTGCAGAATGGCCGTAGAGTGTGCATTTGGCCGTCTGAAGGGGAGATGGCGTTCCTTACTGATTCGCTCAGACATCAGCGAGAGAAATATCCCCATTGTTATTGCTGCTTGCTCTGTGCTCCACAATATCTGTGAGAGCAAGGGGGAAACGTTTATGGCGGGCTGGGAGGCAGAGGCAAATTTACTTTCTGCTACTTATGAGCAGCCACACAGCAGGGAAAGTAGAAGAGCACACCGTGAGGCCCTGCGCCTCAGGGACGCCTTGAAAGACAGTTTTATGAGTGGCCGAGATGGCGTTTGAGAGTCTGCTCCCTTGCTGTGCTCTAAGCCTGCTGCCCTTGAACCCTCTTTCCCTCCCCTCTCCCCATGCTTTCCCTCCCCCCTCCCCATGCTTGCAGAGGAAATAGAATCACTGTTTGAAAAATCATGGTTCCTTTATTGGTTCATCGGAAATACAAATACAGGGGATCACTGTCCTGGTATCCTGGAGGGAAACCGGCAGTCGCAGTGGGGGAGGAGCGGACAGAGGAGGGGGGGGGTGACAAGGGGGGAGAGGAGGGGTGGCCAAGACACAGCAGCTTTTAAAAATTTTCCTAGAACATCAGCCTGCTGCTGCTGCTGCTGCTGCTTCTGCTGGCTTGTGGGGTGGAGTGGAGCGGCCCACGGAGCTTGCCCCCCGTGTTCTCACCCCGCGTCTGGGTGGGGAAGCTATGGGAGTTGGGGAGGGGGGGAGGTGGTTACACAGGGGCTGCAGAGGTGGTCTTTGGGCATGCTGCAGCTCCACCAGAGATCGCAGCATGTCGCTCTGGTCCTCCATTATGCGGAGCAAAGCATCCATGCGTCTTTCCTCACGCTCTTCCCTCTTTTCTGAAGCGGCTCTCCATTCCTGCCTCTCTCGATTCCTTGCCTCTCTCTCTCGATCCCTTGCCTGTATCTCTCGATCCCTTGCCTGTATCTCTCGATCCCTTGCCTCTATCATTCTTTCCCTCCAATCCGTCTGGTGGGCTGCCTCAGCGCGTGAGTTCTCCACGAGTTCACTGAACATCTCATCGCGCGTTTGCGTTTTCTTTTTACGCTTTCTTATCTGCGGTGCACGGCGGGAGGAGGAGCAGGACGGGGGATTCTCACATACTTGTTCATCTGTGGGTGAGTGTGGGAAAATAAAGTTTGAAAGTTATGAGACAGATACATTCAAGGTTAGGAGGCAGATGCAGTCTCGGACGGTACACAATGGAAGTACTATGCCATTTGCAACCTCAGTATTCAGAGGCCTGATATGATTTCTGTACAAGGTCATGTTCTACACCTAAAAGTGACTGACTAGCTCACAGAAAAGTCAGAGCATCTCAGACACATATGCATGCCTCAGCCCAAGACGGCTTCTGCAATCACCGTGCAGCCGGCCATGGTAAGTTAAAAGTGGTGCTTGCATACTGTAGAGTAACCCCACCCCCTTCCCCCCACCGCGTGGCAGGCTCCCACTGAAACCGCAAACTGCAAAGCAAATGCCAAAAAATCTCTCACTAAGGGCTAAGGTCTTTTTGGGGCTCTTCAGACCGCGTGCAGACTGCTCAGATTCCCTGCTAGCTACCACTACGGGCTGGGGGGGGGGGAGGGGGTTTGGGTGCGCGTTGGATCTGAAGCGGAAGCAACCGCGTGCAGACTGCTCAGATTCCCTGCTACCTACCGCTACGGGCTGGGGGGGGCGGTCAGCGTTCGTGGGGGGGGGGGTGCGGTTGGTGGTCCTCAGCAGAAAAGAGTACTTTGCAGCTGGGAATCTTTATCTCCCTACTAATTGCAGTCCGTATCTCAAACAGGCAACCCTGAATGACATCACTATGCTGAGAATTTCTCGGAGAGATAGGGAGCGCATGCTCCTTGACTCCATGCAAAGTCCTGGTCCATACGCCGCAATGCTAGCCTGCTCAATGATACCAGACAACTTACTACTTTCGTGGCGTGGGTTGCTGTCCTATCACGGGGGACCACATAAGGCGGATCTCCCCAGAAATCTGCTGCGCTGGATTCATCGCTACCTCCTGGATAGCTTCCTTGAAATGTCCGCGGAGGACTTATGGTCAATCCCGGAGTATATTGACAAACTCTTTGAGTAGAAATTGACCAGCAATGAAAGCACGCTAAGTCCTTAGGGCAAGTTACTCATTAATAAATGCTTCCTTTACAAAATCACGCGTCATGTAATCACTTAAAAAAGAAACACTTACCCCCCTGGGAGGCTTGGGAGGGTACTGGCTCCAGGGTGACAAACAGCTCCTGGCTCTCTGGGAACACGGGTTCTCCGCTGGGCTCCTGCTGCTCCGTGAGATTTTCCTCTTCTTCGTGGTCGTCCTCCTCGGAATCAGTCTCCTCTCTGACGATTATCCCATCGGTGGAGTCCACGCAGACCGGCGCGATGGTGGTGGGGGCACCCCCCATTATCGCATTTAGTTCATTGTAGAACCTGCATGTCTGTGGCGCGCCCCCTGATCGTCCGTTTGCCTCCTTGGCTTTCTGGAACGATTGCCGCAGCTCCTTAATTTTCACGTGGCACTGTGTGGTGTCCCTGTTGTGGCCCCTTTCTAGCATGGCCTTGGAGACTCTTCCATACGTGTTGGCATTCCGTTTGTTGTTTCGTAGTTCCAACATCACGGATTCCTCTCCCCAGATAGCGATGAGATCCAGCACCTCACGAGTGGACCATGCTGGAGCTCTTCTCCTCTGGCTGGTCTCCAGGGTAGATGAGCTCTGCATGGAGTCTTGTGATGCTGAGCTCTGCATGGCGGCTAGTGCTGCTGATTGCTCTGAATGGCGACTGAGCAGTTCAGGTGAGCTGGCCACGCTGACCAAACAGGAAATGGTATTCAAATGTTCCCGGGTCTTATCTACCTGGCCAGAGCAGCGAGTTCAGAGTGCAGTGCAGAGCGGTCACAGTGGAGCAGTAGTGAGGCAGTCCAGAGCGGTCAGAATGGAGCATTGTGGGACAGCCTCTGGAGGCTATTAATGTCGGGTTCCGTCTTCACTAGCCCACAGTCGAGCTTGGAATGTCGAGATTAGCCTTATTTCTCTCGTCAGGAAGGAGTTCCAATTTCGATCTTGAGGACCCTTTACATCGACGTTAAGAGTATGTATGTGAAGACAGGTACACGTTTAATTCGACCTAACGTCGTTAAAATCGAATTAAAGTGGTAGTGAAGACAGGGCCTTAGTTTGTGCCTGATCAACTCATTGTAGCATTGCTATATGCCAAATAAAGATACCTGAGTGACAAGGTCTAGAGCTGAACTGAGTTCTTGGGAAGCTGAGTAGAAAGAGGTCTAAGAAGGAATCCCAACAAATAAAGGTGATCACTGGGATATTATCTCTGACAGCTTGATCCTGCAAGTGCTAAGCCTCCAGTCTTGCAAATGACTCTGCTCAGAGCCCCATTGACTTCAGTTGGTCTCCACATGAGTGCAGGATGTCTGTGAGGATATGTGTATGTGCGTTCAATTTCAAGATTGTGGTGTAAAAACTCCTGCATAAAATTAAACATGTGACTAGTGTTTGCAGAATCAGGGCCACAGTCTCTGTGTTATTCACCTGACATACCAGTCTAATTATCCAATTAGGGATAGAAATTGCATGCTTATCCGTAATGAGATACTGGAACTGTGAACTCTGGTCTAATGTGTGTCCTTTATTGTACCAGTGTGTTAGTTCCACTGAAGCAGCAAGATAAGCTAATGCTTAGTATTGGTCTCCAAATATTTTAATCAGAAAGATGAGAGCTAATCCTTTTTTTGGTTTACTTTTTTGTTGTTGTTGTTGTTGTTGGTTCGTTGTTCACGTGCTTGTTTACTGGTTGGTGGGTGTATTTTGGGGGAGGGGTTGTTGCTGTTGATTCTGTTTCTCAAAAAAATAAAAAAGAACAAAGGATTAGATTAAATGAATACATTATAATAAACTCTAACTAGTCACAATAAATGTTTTTTAACAGTTTTGAAATCTTACTGTGTAAGTTACATAAATCTAAAAGATAGTGATTTGTATATTTTGGATCATTTTGTACTCTGAATACAGGTCGTGATCATGTAACTGAACATTACGTTAATGGGCCAAGAAAATAGACTGGCTAAGCACTGAAACTGTGGTTGCCAAGATATGTTTCTAAATAAGCATCTCAACAAAGGCATATCTAAGCACAAATTCTAAACCCAATGACCAGCTTTGACACAATACTGAAACCCAAGAGGGTGGAAGCCTGTGAGGCTATGGCTCCATGATCCATCTCTCTTCCAAAAGTTCCATTTAGCCTACAATAGATGATGTCCCAAGGTTTTCTCAAGCTTTCTTCCTGTGCTGCAAAACCACATCAGTCTTGTTCCTTTCAGACTCTCTGGGTTTGTCTACAGGGGGACACTCAGGAAAGTTAAGGCAAATCACTGTTTGAAGAGGACTATGAACTAGAGAATTAGGAACCTTTTAATTAATGTATACTGCATCCACGTGGAGTAGTTACAGCCCAGTTCACAACTTCATACTCTTAGTCCAAATGGCAGGGCAGTACAGAGATAGCAGAAGAACTAAGCCGATGTCTACACTGGCACTTTTGTTAGTATAATTTGTCGCACAGAGGTGTGAAAAAACCCACCCCTGAGTGACATAAGTTATACTGATGGAAGCACCAGTATGGAAGTGCTATGTCAGTGGGAGACAAACACATTGGGGCTGGTTTAATTATCTCAACAAGGGAGCTCTCTCCCATCAGCATAGAACAGTTACATGGGAGATCTTACAGCGGCGCAGCTGTATTGGTACAGCTGTGCCGTAAGGTCTGTAGTGTAGACAGGGCTTAAGACCATTTAAATTCTGAATAAGAGCAGCCATATGGGGGTTAATGTGCTTCAACTACTCTCATTGACTTAGCACCTTGGCTTCATACCTTTAGTTGAGTCACCTTAATTTTCCTGAGTGTTCTTTGTATATGCATGGCCAATTAAAAGGCCTTAAGGGATGAGTGAGGGCACAATTTTGGTCTAGAGAGACAATTGTCCATTTCTAATGTGCTGAGTGTGAAGCTTATTGGCTGGCCATTACACTAGGAGATGTATATATTTCTGCAGCGGCCATGCTTGCTGAGGAATTTCTCAGTTCAGCTGTCCTCTTGCAGCATGAGCTGGGTTAGGGCAGTGCTGGGATGAACCCCTGAACTACTGACGCAAAGCTTGCAATCCCACTGCCTAGCAAATAATATTAGCATCCTATCTAAGTCCTTTTTTCTCATAAGCCTTTTTTTATGAATAAAATGAGAATGGGAAAAATTATTGCACAGTTATATCTAAAAGAAAGGAAATAATATATGTCAAGTTACAAAAGGACAGCATCCCAAAAGAGAACTCTGCTTGCATGTATTAACTATTTATTCTTCAGCTGTAAGGGAGCACAAAAATAATGCTATAAAGATGAATGATGCTATAAATATATAATGATGCTATAAAGGAGGGGAGGGATAGCTCAGTGGTTTGAGCATTGGCTTGCTAAACCCAGGGTTGTGAATTCAATCTTTGAGGGGGCTATTTAGGGATAAGGGGCAAAAATCTGTTGGATGATTTAAATGGGGATTGGTCTTGCTTTAAGTAGGGGGTTGGACTAGATGCTCTCCTGAGGTCCCTAATATTCTATGAAATCAGTCCTTTCACTTTGAATGGGATATAAAAACTTAAATACTGCAGAATGTTTTCATACCTTTTATTGGTAAGGACTGATTATTGCCCATACAATGGTGGAATGAATAATTTTTAGGTATTAAATATGTATGCTGAATGTCTTATTGTATATATATTTTAAATTTAAAGTCCCATGAAAAAATCTCCACATACGCATGGTTCTGACATGTGTTGCCACTGCAGCTGCTACAGTATTTTCACACCAGCTTATCCCTTCCCATGGTTACTCTGAGAAATAATGCAAACTGGAGGTGACAGTTTTTGCGAGTCTGCCATCTATGTAAAGTCATTTGCAGATATGCACTAACCTCTATATTCCATAACCAGTGTAGGTTATTCATTCTTACTGGATAGAGCCACTCATTTTGATTGCTAATATGAGCACTGTGTAAGATATTGTTAATTCTCTGAGAGCCATAAGACTTGGAATTTAATTCCAATATTATTTATACTGACTGTAGCGGGGTGACCACCCGCTCCCCCCCTAAAAAGGGCTGGAGTAGCCAGGGAAGGGGCTGGAAGCAGCCCTGGGAAGGGGTTGTGGCAGGGACCCTGCTAATTCCCCAGCTGAGTGGGAAGCAGGCTCAGCTGGGTGGCCACGCCCCAAACACTCAGGCCTGTATAAAAGTCTGAGAGGCAGAGGCCTAGAAAGAGTCAGTCTCCCTCTGTAAGCAGAGAGGGAGTCAGGGCCTGGCTGCAGAGAGCCTCAAACAGGGTACCCGGACTGGGACAGGGTGAGGGCAAGGCAACTGGGAGCCAGGGAGCGGCCAAGCTCTAGTGAGGGGGCCCCAGGCTGCCGAGCCTAGCGTAGGCCCGACCCACGGGGTACTGGGGTTGCAAGGGGGCAGCCCTGGGCTGATAAGAGCAGCAGGCCAACCCCTTCTTGCCGGTGATGAGTAGCCATAAGACTGCAGTCGGCCTCAGTGAACTGAGGCAAGGGGTGACTGGCAGTGGCCAAGTCTGAGGCGAGTTGGGGGATAGAGGGTGGAGGGTTCCCCAGGGAGGGGAAACCCTAAGGCCAGGGGGGTACTGCAGGGGTGCAGCACCCTCAGCTAAAGGGCGCCGGGGTCCGGGAGGGACACAGGGCCAGTGAGAGGAGCGAACGTCGGCCGGCAGAGGGCGCTCCGGGACCTGGAGAGCTAATTCCTGAGAAGACCAGATGGGGGCGCCACCGGGTGAGTGGATGACATTGCTACACTGACCTATTTCACTAAACTCAGAAAGGTGGAATGGGTTCAATTAAGGGCAGAATTTAATCTGTAAAAAGAAATGCCACAAAAGCAAACATCTGAGAATCTGTATGTAGAAAATAAACCTCCAAGGCACTCTGGTCCCAGTTTTATAGTAGTCAAACAAAAAATGGTATGTGTTGGTAGAGGACTTTATGATACTATTGTTCTGTGACTTGATATCCAAAGCACTGCAAAGCAATGCCCTTATTGTTGATGCTGCTGAAAATCCAGGATAGAATGATATTGCTAGGATTTTCCAAAGTGAAAAAAGACCAAATCCATTGTACTCAAACTTCAGAAAAAACTATTTGAAAGTGACCTTTTTGATACTGATATTTAAAAATGTGCATCCTGTTGTGATCTGAAAACAGGGCCTATAGACCCATATTGAAAGCTATTTTGGAATTTTTACACTAAATGATTTTTCATCTGAAAATGTCAGTTTGTCAGAACCATAACTTTTTTGTGGGAACATATCGGTTTTGATTAAATTTTCATTAGGAAAAGTTTCTAAGGTCCAGGATGGAATTTCTGGTTAAAAAAACAGAGAGCCACCCACCCTTTTCAGAATAGTTAATAGACCAGGGTTTAGGGCACACACCTGGGAAGTGGAAGACTCAGTTTCAAGTCCCTTTTCTACCTGATTCAGAGCAGGGACCTGTATCCCCAGGTGAGTGCCCTAACCACTGGGCTGGTGACTATTCTGGGATGGGAAATTTGAGGGTTCTCACTCTCATTTTTCAAGATACTCAATCAAAAATTCTAATTTTGTGCCAGTGCAGAATGAGAAATTGTTTTTGAAATCACCATTTATTTTGTGGGATGGGTAAACTCTCTTGTCCTGTTGTATCCAAGACCCAAATCAAGTAGCAGTGCTGGGAACTGGGCAAATAAGCTGAAGAGCAACTTCAAAGCAGCTCTGCACTGGTCACTCCAGCCCCATATAGAATAACCTCTACAGACCTTTCTGTGATAGCCCCATGGGTAGGAAGAATGGAGGATCTATGCAAGAGTTCTGTTCCCAAACCACCTTCAGCAACTATGCCAAGGAGGTGGGTTCAACACCTGCAATCAGCCCATCTACCTTCTTTTTACATGAACTCACTAGTTTAGTTGTTAATTTCCATTCTTAGATATAGAAGGGGCTGGATTTGCCACAGCGAATATACAAACTAACTGATATATGTAAATTCTCAATAAAGGCACTAATGACAGAATATTCAGCAGTACTACGCATCCATAAATCACACTGAGATCAATGGGAGCAGCACAGGCTCACACCTTTGAAAATAAATGATCAAATATTTAATCCTTCAATGTTGCATTAACAGTATTTCCTAGAAATACAAGTGAAACATGCCACGCAGGGGTTAAAAAAGAGTTTGGAAACATCCCACCCTTGGGTAAATGGGAGATGAGTTGCAAACAACAGATTTATACCCAGAAGCAGCTAACAGATGTTCCTTGAATGGCATATACCAGAATTTCTATAATGATTGTGCTGGTGACTCCAGTTATATCTTTATCATAGATTATTTTCTATTGTAAGAAATTAAAATGTTTGCACTTTTACATCAGTGGAAAAAAACTTTAAAAAAAAATTGAATAAAGTTTCTCTCATCACAACGCGTAAATGGTGTACATAGCACTTTTTTTGTGCTTTTTCATTTTTGGGAAATAAAACGATTGCAAAATGATTCTCACCCATTCCTGTACTTCCAACCCCAATATTTTTTATCAACAAACAGATCTTTACTCAAAGCAGAAATTCTAGTATATTCTCATTTTCATACGTGTGAGATACCTCAGTAAGGTGTGTGCTATGAGAACTTGTACTCAGTCTCCTTGTTTGGGTTGGGAGAGAGGATTTTTTAAAATTTTATTTTATTACCTTTGTCTTTAAAAATAAAGTTTGCAACGGCAACATCCCAGTCTTCTGCTCGAGTCACTGTACTGAAACCCACAGTGTGACACTGGAGAATCAAGACCAGGCTACTAAAAGGAGTATTAGCCTTCTTGGATATATATACCATTATGCCCTCTAGGTGAAATATCAGAAGCTATTTGAAGTGTTGCTACATTCTTAAATACAGTCTTTAAGCTGTGAAAGTCACAGCATGATTAAGACCTACTGAAATTGGTGAGAGATGCCAATGTGTGTGTTCAATGCCATACAGACTATTCCACAAAGAAATAGGGTGATTTTTCCCTGTGCTGAATATGGGACACCTAGTAAAATTACTCTTATTCAAGTGAGTTCAATGGCAATCAATCAGAACTATGCAGCACAGACATTCACATTAACATGAAATTGACTGAGCCCCTGTTAAAAGGAAATACTGCATAATTACACCTTCTTATCATTAAGGCTTTAGGGTTCACATGGTGAGAGGTAACAAACTCACTGTTGTCCACCTCTGTCACATGGGAGAGTGACCAACCAATTCGACTGTCCCTGCTCCTTGCTCTCCACACTCCATGCCTGGCTGGGCCCCTGGGATAAACCCTTCTCTCCAGCTAACTTGCTCCATCTCTTCCTGAGGGAACGTGTGTGTGTGTGTGTGTGTGTGTGTGTGTGTGTGTGTGTGTGTGTGTGTGTGTGTGTGTGTGTGTGTGTGTGTGTGTGGAGGGGGGGGATAAGGTGACCAAATGTCCTGATTTTATAGGGACAGTCCCTATTTTGGGGTCTTTTTCTTATATAGTCTCCTATTACATCCCCACCCCGTCCCGATTTGTCATACTTGCTGTCTGGTCACCCTAGTGGAGGGGGGAACCCACAGGGTCCCATGCCCCTCCTCGCCAGATTTCTGCCAGAATTCATACCAGAACATGGGCAGCAGCAGCCAGCAGCCTTTTGGCAGTATGCAGGAGAGGGGAAAAGGATGACCTGGCCCATGTCTTTGTAGATCTCATCTCTTCTAACTCTTCCCTGCCCACCCTTGGTTGGAAGAAGCTTGTCCCTTCCTGCCCGTACAGTGTCAAAAGGCAGATAACACCTCCAGGGTGTTGCTGGCCACCAAGGTAACCCAGCCGCCTCCAGTCTCTCTACTACAGTGCAGGCAGGAAGCCCTAATGATGAATTGTGCTCCAGGGCCCAGGGAACCTGACTGCAGGTGCTTCGTGGCTCAGCAGGGGACAGTGTGTCGTGGATGGATCAGCCCCCTGCCCTCTGGAGGCAGAACCCAGGGCAGTGGGGAGGAGATGTGAAGAAGGTGCTGTGGAGCCTGCAGGGGCGGGGCGGGAACAGGCTGGAAATCACTTCCCCCCGCCACTCCAGAGTTAGCTGAGGCTTCCCCATGCCAGCGCTGTGAGGAAGGTACTGGGCTTTCCTGGGTTGCTGGCCCAGCCAGAGCTGAACGCACCCCGATGGTGGGGATATGGAGGAGCAGCAGGGTTGGGAGATGGGACAGGACATGGAGATGACAGTAAGGGGGAAGCATGTAAAGGGTCGATGGGTGGATGGCAGTGATGACACGTAACCGGCTGCTGCCTGGCGCCTGCCCGCACGCATCAGCCACCGTAGCTTGCAGCACACAGCCAGTGCTGGCTGGACACGGGACAGCTGGCGGGGCCCTGCTGGCCATGAGCAGGCATGCAGCAGCGCTGCACTGACGGACCAGCAGGGGGAGCAGCTGGCCACGCGCAATGCTTTTTTCCCTTTACACCAGATTTGTACACCCACCCCCATCGTCAGCCACTGGAGTCCCACCTACACATGGCAGGCAGGCGGCTGCCAATCAGGGATCCAGTCAGCAGCAGGACTCACCAGTAATGGGGGGGGACAGAAAATATGGGACAATTTGCCCATTTTTAAGAAAAAGTCAGGACATAGCAGGGCTTAAATACAGGACTATCTCTTTAAGAATAGGATGTCTGGTCATCCTGCAAAGAAAGAGACTAAACACTGCTCTTCTGTGCTGGCAGGGGTATGCTAAATGTGAGATGGTCCTATTGACTCTAGAGCTCAGCTCACAAAGGAGCACTTCCCGTCTAATATACTGTGCACTTATTTTGTCGTGGGCAGGAGACTTGATATGCCTTGTGCCTTTCCTGTACTTTAAATATTAAATACTCAGCTGGGAGGCTCTGCCTCATAAGCCAGAGCCAGGATGTACTATGGTCACAGAAGGGTAAGCGTCTAGTCAGACATGGAAAATTACCTTGCAGAATCAGAAACAAAGTAAGTGATTAAGAGCCATATGCTGCTTTCATCCACCCCCAAGTCCATATGGGAAACTCCTGATGTCAATGAATGTGGATGAAAAGCAGTATATGGGATTCAATCTTTGCTCTTAGTACTCTCTAGCTCCATGCCCAGTAAGTTAGGAGCTGAGTAGGCTTTAAAGATGTATATTAAGAAGTTTGGAGGTTTCTGCTTCACCTTCCATCTGACTCCACTGACAACATGACTTTTCAAATAACTGCCTATTACTTTGAGATACAGAACAGAGGGCCTGATATTCCACATACATACACGACACTGCCTGGCCATTAATCAAAGCCAATTTGAAAATAGTATAGAAGACATGACTATGAATAAAAATATTGAATAGGGTATGCAATATCCTTGTGACTAATGTAACAGGCCTTTTGGTGCACCTTGGACAGGACACTGACACCCCCCTCTCTTCCTCTTCCCTCAGGTCGACAGTTAGGGATCTCCAAATGAAAATATTATACCTAGTCCCACGCATTTCTTTTTTTGTGTGGGTGAGAATTTTTTTAGTCTTGTAAAAAATCCAGTGGTGTTTGTTTTTCTGATGATGCAATATATATTTGGGGGAGCTGTGGAAACTAGTTCTGTAGTTTGCTCTAAGCCTAGAATCAGTTCTTGGGACAGAGCTGCCCCCCTGGGAACTGGTCATTGCTGTTTGGGGGATTGCTCACATGCTCACTTTTGTTCCAGGACTGATTACTCCTGGGAGAATTCTGCGCCACTGCACACATGCAGAATTCATGTATCCCTCAGAATTTTTATATTTTCCACAGAAAATATATGCTGCCCAAGAAATGCTGCAGTTCTGCCTTTCACCCACCATAAATTGCTCTGGAATCAGAACAGCCAGCAGCATGAACCCAGCCAGCTGTTCTGGTGCCACAGAATCCTCTGGTGGGCAAACGACAGAACTGAAGCACTTCTGGGGCAGAATGTATTTTCGGGGGGGGGGGGGCGATTATGTGCTTGCACAGTGGTTCAGAATTCTCCCAAGAGTAGAAGTTCATCATAGCACCCTACCCACTGAGTCAGGTTAGGACAGACAGAGTGAGGCACATGGGGCTGCTGGGGGAGGTGCCAGACCGGGATTCAGAATGGCTAGTGGGAAGGACAGACTAGGGCAAGGAGTCAGGAGCTTGTGGGGTAATAGTATTGAGCCAGAGACTGAATGGGAGTGGGGATGCAAGGCCACATAGGGGTGAGGGGAAGAGGAGCTGCAAGGGTCTATAGGAATGGGGGTTGTGGGGACAGGGGGAGTGGCTTGGGGTCACCCTGGGTCTGCATGGGGGAGGCTTCTCAACTCCCTCACAATCCCACCCCTCACTTTTCCCCCAAAAAACCTCTTCCATACTTCTCCCACCCCCACCTAGCAACCCTGCAGGTTCACTCCAGGCTTCTTCCCTCTTTTAAGCTCCTTCATTACCCCTGACTCCCACAAGCCTTTGTACTGTTTCAGACAGATGCCGGGAATACAGTTCTGTATTGTAATTTAAATGAATTACTAAAAGTTCTGTACTAACATGCCTAGTAAAGAATCTATTTGTCAAAAAAAAAATAGCAGAATATTTTTATCTTCATTGTTACAGACATACTTGCTGACAGATATTTTGAAATACATTGCCCAAATAAATGAAACTGTCATGATGATGATGTGTTATTTTGACAAATAAAATATGCAGCATTTTAAAATAATTGTGCACAGAATTTTTAATTGTTTGGCACAGAATTTCCCCAGGAGTAAACATATATGTTTGTAAGTAAAATAAGTTGCACTAAGAATATATTCAGTTTCTACATCACCAATTTTTGCCGCTAACTGGAAGCAACCTAGAAGGCCTTGACATTTGCTACTGCTTGGCAGAGTGTTTGAGAGAGTTCAGAAGCAGCTGAGGGACTTATTTAGTTGGGACTTAATCAGGCATGCTCAGAGCAGAAAGAAAAGAGATGGGTGCTGAGCAGACGACAGGCCTGGACACTGGGAAAATACGGGGGCTACTTTTTCTGAGTTTACTACTATTAAAACTGCATGGCAGGAATGTAGCTGGAGACTTTTGCCAAGTTGCTTTCAATATGCCTTCAGTATAAGAGGAATTCTTATAATATACCATCAGTAGAGAGGATTTGTATTCACACCTGATTGTCTAGTGAGTTTCTTTCTCCCACCAATCTGCTTTGGCCCTGCAAGAGTCTAATTTTTTATTATGTTTTACAATTAATGTTCTTAAGGTTACACAGCAGTTACCAGAAGCCACCTACTACAGGACAGGCCCAACAAAGACAAAAACAGAACACCATTAGCCGTCACCTTCAGACCCAACTTAAGCCTCTCCAATGGATCATCAGAGACCTGCAACCTATCCTGAAAGATGATCCCTCACTCTCACAGATTATAGGAGACAAACCAGTCCTCGCTTACAGACAGCCCCCCAACCTGAAACAAATACTCACCAGCAACCGCGCACCACACAACAAAAACACTAACCCAGGTACCTATCCTTGTAACAGAGCCCGATGCTAACTCTGTCCACGTATCATTCAACTGACACCATCATAGGACCTAATCACATCAGCCACACCATTAGAGACTAATTCACCTGCACATCAACCATATGTCATCATGTGCCAGCAATGCCCCTCTGCTATGTACATTGGCATTGCAAAAGAATAAATGGACACAAAAGAATAAATGGACACAAATCTGACATCAGGAATCATAACATTCAAAAACCAGTAGGAGAACACTTCAATCTTCCTGGCCATTCCATTAAAGATTTCACGGTGTCCGTTTTGAAACAGAAAAACTTCCAAAACCGACTCCAATGAGAAACTGAGGAACTGGAATTAATTTTCAAATTGGACACAATAAACCAAGGGCTAAATAGGACTTGCGTTGTAATGGTTCTCTCATTACACTAATTGATTGCATTTCCCTAATTAATTTACCTTCAATAGTTATTTCCTGCCAGACACAGAAATCCATTTCAAAAGGTTTTTTTTTCTCCTCCTGATAATGGCCCATCCAAATTAAACAACCTCTTAGAATGGGTATGCTAATGTACAACTTTTTTTTTGCTTTCTGTGTGTATAAATGCATCTTTCTTCTGTTCCATTCTATGCATCCGATGAAATGGGCTATAGCCCACAAAAGCTTATGCTGAAATAAACTAGTTAGTCTCTAAGGTGCTACAAAGTCTTCCTCATCTTATCACCGGAATTAAGTTCAGGTACGTGTGATTACTTCAGGTCCTGAGAGGAATCTTAGAGTTATCTACAGAATCCCTGCCCCACTGTCTGATGGAGACAATATTCCACCTCAGGGCACAGCAGAGGAAAGATGCTTTGATCTCCTCCAAGGAATTCCAAATAGGGTGCCCAAATGTCCCAATTTTATAGGAACAGTCCTGATTTGGGGGTCTTTTTCTTATATAGGCTCCTATTAACCCCCCCCCCATCCCTATCACGATTTTTCACATTTGCTGTCCAGTCACCCTAATTCCAAAGCACTTGCTCACTGATACTTCACTACTTGAATTAACAGCAGAGGATCTTGAAACACTTGCTTGGAATTGTACAGATATGTTTTGACAAAGCTTTATCGCAGTTTGAGTTCCTCCAGTGTTATGACAACATACTCTGTCTTCATCACTTCAGTTCAGCATTACGACTGTGACACTATGTGATTTAATCACTAGAAAATTTACTTTAACCCCCCTCTACTCCCTCCCCCCTCTCCCCTCAACACGGTTCATTTTCAGTTCATTATGGATGTACGTGCTACAGTAGTAACAAGCTTCCTCTTATTCATGCTTCTCACCTATTTTTTAAAAAAAACAAGATTGTCAGGAAAAATTGATGATTTTTTTGCACCTGCCTCAGACTGTGAAAGTTTTCTTTCAGTGATTCATATCTACATCAGTTACCTATTGACTTGCTAACCAACTATGAGGTTCATTTCATAAAAATCATCAAATGAAATGTACATAGGTTAATTTTGCTGTTAATTCATGATTTCCCTGTGCTATTAGCATGCACATGTATAGTTATTTGTTCTCTATGATGACATCAGTAGCTGATGATTCAGGAAGGAGAAACCTAATGTGTTGTCAGTCCACACCCAATATGGTTTAAAAAAACAAAGTAAAACAAAACAAAAACAAAGAAACAAAAAAGACCACTCCTGGTATTCTTACTACCACAGTTATGGGGAATAACTGAAGAGCAAATTTAAAGAATGCACAAAATATGAACTATAGTGCAGGTGGCTGAATTATTTGTTGTGATTACTTTTAATTGCACATTTTAGCCCTTTCTGTTCACTATATTAGGGACTTACAACCCTCATTGCCATAGTATCTGAGCATCTCACAATCTGTAATGTAGTTGTTCTCACACTCCTGTGTGAAAGACTACTATTATCCCCTCTGTGCAGAGGGGGAACTCAGACAGAGATTAAGCGACTTGCACAAGATTAATCAGAAAGACTGTGGCAGAGCTTTGTTTTCAAAAAGGGGTATTTGAAAGAAGAAGGATTTTGCAGGTGTTCATGTGAACAAAAACATTCCCACAAATATTCAAGGACAGAAACTAATGAGGGTCACTGACATTAGCCATTCAGAAATCAAACGGATGTTCAGCATGCTGAGCATAGTATGATTTTCACCAAAGGACTTCCCTAACCTGTCATGCATAATTGGCCTGTGACTGATCAGCTACTGGTTTTTGGATTCAGGTCCTGCCCTTTCATTCTGTGTAGCAGACTACCAATGCTCATGGGAAATAGTGCCTTTTACATAAATAAGGACAAATTTTCAAAGGTTCCTCAACCCACCTTCTCTGTGTGTTTTGTGTGTTTCCTCCTCCTCCCCCTTCCTTTCATTTTTTGTTTGTTTGTTTTTGCATGAGCGTGTTTAAATCAGACAGTCATATTCTAACTGAATTATATGATGCACAAAAATAGCATCTGTGATTCAAAAACTTGGACCATGCTATATAGGAGTAGCTATAACATAATTATTTTAATTTAATGAAGCGCTCTGAGATCCTAATATAAAAAGGAACTATAAAAGTGCATGATTATTACTATCTTTTAAAATAAAATAAAACATATATGGATTTCTATTAAGGTGGCTATCCAGTTTTATTGACTGGAGAGGTAAATATTGACTGAAACTAATCAAAGGTCAATAGTTGTCTTGTGGGACAAGGAAATATGGATGTTCCTTGTAACATGAAGTTATTGGATTAGATTCTCCAGTGCTTGGTCTGGTTCTAAACCTGCTGGAGCTAGTCTAGTGGCACAGATCTAACAAAGGGGTTTCTACATCCCCTTCCCCAGGCCAAGCCCCTGTGCCATGCCAATCTCCAGCAGAAGCTCTTCTCACATGGGTCTGTTTGCAACCAGCAAAACTGAAATCATTCTCAGGCTCTTCTACCCCCATGAATGGCAGCAAAGTGCAAAATTAAGTTCCCCTTATTTATATACAGACACTTGTACTCTGTGCAGATCTGGCAACTCTCTGACCTGGCCCAGTACATGTTGTGTTATGCATTTTGAAAGCTTTTTGCAAGAATATGAGGAGAAAAAAATAGGGACCCTAAATTTCCTGGGAGACTTGACTGTGTACATGTAATTGTATGTGTAATTAATGTTTGCTTTATCCCATTTCTTTCCTCTTCTTACTGAGCCCTCGGTCCCAGGCTTCCTTATACTCATTCATTTTGATGCCTTATGTTGTCTCAGTACACAGTGATTGAAGGGGCAAAAGGAGCCAGTCCAGCCACCTTGCATTCCCGTTTGACTCCAGACATAAGTTCAGCCCTTGCACTCCCACACAGGTAGAATGTCCAGTGCCAGCAGCACTCCACAGAGCAGGAAGGAGTGAGGAGAGGAGAGGGGCATTATTCTGTTCCTTGTTGCACCAGCCATCAGAGTTTGGGTTGGCCTGGGAGCAGCACACATTGCTTCTTGTTGAAAGTTGTAGCAGTAACAATCCCCCTGACAGCTGATACAGTGTGATGTATCCCCTCCCTCTGCCATAGCTTAAAGCCATGATATAGGCAGCAGTAGTTACTCAGGTTATTTTAAAATGATTTTAAAGTCATAGTACACTGCAGAGAATTAGCATTAAAAGGTGTACTGATAGCTTGGTTGCAGGGCCAGCTCTAACTTTTTTGCCACCCCAAGAAAAAAGAAAGGGGGTGGTGGAGGAGCAAGTGGGTTGGGGGGAGGGTGGGGCCAGAATGCCACCCCTTACAGAGTGCTGCCCCAGGCACCTGCTAGCTATGCTGGAGCCGGTCCTGCTTGCTTGTTACCTTTCAACAACTATTGATATTTGAGAGCCACAACTAAAATGAAAAATACATAAGGGGACCTAGATCCTACCAGCAAACAAAGTACATGATAAAAGATACAGGGAAAAATAATCATTAACAAATTTATAGTGCTAATATATATAGTTTACAATGTATTGTTCAACATTTCACAAAATAATCTCTTCTACAGTTGGCTGAATATTGCAGAATAGCATTCAGGATTTTGTTTGTTTGTTTGTTTTTGGCTTTTGCACAAATATCCACACAGTGTTTTTGTTTGGATGAATGGGAGCTGGCTCTTCCTTGTACAATATACACAGGTTGTGCCGATAAGAGTATTTGCTTGCAAATATGAGTGCTCACTAATTGTGCTGGAAGTGCTTGCCCTTTATCAAATGTGTCATCCAATCAGGGAGCAGAAACATGAATGATCAAACATGCATAGCTGATAAACGAAGATATACTCAAAGCAATTTGTTCACAAACAACCCCTAGGCTGAAAAATGGAAGTATGAGGTCTGATATCAGGCTCTCCTACACCACTGGAACAACATATTTGAACTTTAAAATGGCCACAACATGCTGGAGAATTTCCAACATTCAGTAACTGCATAAGACCAATGTAATTGAGTTGAGCACTGCCCAACTCAGATCACCCAGCATAGAAGAGTGATAAGAATAGGGCAGAGTAGAAAGGGGCAGTAATGGGGGGGGGGGGACTGAGGCAGCAGCTGGGAGTAGGTATGCAGGGCAGCAGAATCAGGGAGGGCAAAAGGGGCTAGTGTCCCTGCCTAACTCAAGTATACTGGGTATGGAGTTGAGAGTAGAATCCAGAGGGGTTGGAATGGGCCTGAGAGCAGGTAGGAACACCTGGGACCCTCCTTCTCAGCCTGTAGCTGGTTGCCTTCTACCAATTCTCAGTACTTCCCCTCACTCTGCCTCCACCTGCCTCATCCCCGCTTCACATGGAGTTGCCTTTGCCCCATGCAGAGTTGTACCACTTAGCACTACAGGCAATTCTGGGCAGCAGCTCAACCCAAAGACAGTCCAGCTAAGGTTGTAATAGGAGATCAGGGCAACAGTAGCCTCTACAGCTGCTTGGCATCTGGGCAGTGTTAAGGTGTGTCCCACTTCAGCTGCACTACTCCAGGGCTTAAAGTTAACCATGGCTTTGGGTGCTCTGCTAGATCAGGACCTACATTACTTAAAAAGCAAGTTCAATTTTAAATAATTCAGAATTTAAAAAGGACTTAATCAGAACATTAGACTAGCCAGAAAGAATATAATGTATTCTTAACAATTTTTTTGAAATCTGCATGTTTCAGAAAAGTAACAAAACAGGAAATCAACACAATAGTATTTCTAGTGCTCCATTAAATTACTCACATAGTCGGACTGATTGGATACTATTACATACTTCTTGTATGAGACTTTTTTTGACTATATACACACACACACACACACATCTATATCTATATAAAGATATAACCTGAATGTAAGTAATTTCACAGGCTTATCTGAAAAGCCTGATTTTATAAAGATCACCCAAATCTCTCAGCAAACGATTTCCAAAAATTAAAGGGAAAAAATGTCACTAATGAGCCCTGCAGAGGATCTGCAGAAAGAATGAAAACATAATCAGGCAAGTTCAAGAGGGGAAAATTAAGTCCCTAGACTTACGTGCCATGTTAGCAAGTTTATCTGCAGAAATCATTAATAATAAAATACATCATGACAGACAGGCACTAATGTGATAAAGTTGCTGAAAACACAATGAAAACCCACTAATGTTATGTTGTTGTACATCAGTAGAGGCTTTAGGCTGCTGAGCTCTGGTCTGAATTTATTTGACATAATTAGTAGCTTGGGCATCTGTAAGAAAAGGGTCATTTTCATCATCTACAGTGTGCTAAAACAGTAATTTTGCTGAAAATCTCAGGAATGAAACTCAGATACATGAATCCACAGCTCGCCAGCAAATAGATAAATGTATTAATTTGTGGTGTAGGAACAATTCTAATAATTACTATAACCTTTCATTCAACTAAAATTACATTTTCCATAGCCTGAAAGTATTAACTGCCTAATCAGTCCTGTCATTTTGTAGTAAGCAGGTCACAGCATGTCAGTTACAGAACAACATACCCATAGGATGTAAATGAAAGATTAGACACAAATAAACAAACCAACAAAAATCCCACCTCCAAATGAACAAAAAACTTTACTCCACTCTCAATAGGCAATTTAAAGAGATAGTCACTTTTTCAAATGAGAAACACACTAGTAGTTAGCTGGCAATACCCAGCTTCTAAAAAATGGTAAATGAATAGAGAACAATAGCTAAAGCTGATAGTTTGGCAGCATTCAAACAAACAATGAACTGCTTTATATCTTTTCTGTGAATTTGAGACTTTGGGGCGTGGGGGGGTTGCTCTGCTGCTATTCCTATCAGTAGGAAGTTTACCAATAACTTAACTGAGAGCAGAGTTAGCCCACGATGAAGCATATTTGAAAATGCTACCATTTGATTATAGCAAATTCATAATTCAAGGCCCATTTTCCTCAGGTAACTCAGGGCTTGATTATCATCTCCCCTGTTGTGTGGAGAGAGGAGCCAGTTTAGCAACGTCTGGGATCGGGATGGGAAGCACAAAAGAGGGGAAGAAAACTGGCTCTCTGGCATTATCTCCTTTTCCCTCATCCAACAGAACCCCACTGTGGGTTGGTGCTTTAAGGGTGTTAAGGAGCTGGGTAAAGGAAGGGTCACCTGAGGCATCTCTTCCCTCCCGTTACCCTAAAGGGGATTGTGATGCATAAGATAATGTGAAGCCAATCAGCATTTGCTGATGCTTAGCTCTTATTTATCACTCCTCTACCCATTGAAAACTTCTCTGCAATCAGTAGCAAGAGCATGATGGGGAGGGGGCCCAGAAAGATTGGATGCACTGGACCTACGCACTGATATCCCCATTCTCCACAACTATTCTAAGAATTTCACAGACCTTGGGACCTCCACAGATTCTGGAGAAGCCAAATTCCTTACTTGTCCTGTAGCTGGGGGCAAATCTTCTCCAACAGGATAATTCTGAGGAGTTTTAGTCAAATTTGTGGAGCTTCCAGTAGAATTTATCCTCTTCATGGAGATAGTTACAGAAAGAGATAATATGGTAATTACTCCCAGGTTTTACCTATAGACCTGCTCTGTCCCCTTCATAAATATCTCCCAGTCCTCACCATGCTGCCTCTGCCCGCCAACTGCCTCCCGAATTTTAGCCTCTTCTCTCCTTCTCCATAGACCTTGCATTTCTCGACAAGGTGTGTATGCTGAAGGAATCCATGCTATATTCTTAATCATAGCCTTGTTTCTGCCTTCGACTTTGTCTGCCTTTTGTTATTATTTAGGCCTTGATCCTAAAAAATATTTATTCCTCTGCCTACATTTATTCACTTCAGTAATACCAGTGACTTGTATGGTAGATTTGCACAATTAAGAAGTTGACTCTCTATCTCTGTCTTTTAAAAATAAAATATAGAGTTCAATGTGCGGTAGGTTGTTCAGTAAGCAAGCTGAGAAAAGGAAGCTAGCAACAACCACTGCTTTCAACAGTTAGAAAAAAAAAAAGGTAAATAGAATTTATGCCTGTCTAGGGCCTGATTATACTTCAATTCAAACTTGTCTTGACCAGAAAATAAATTGCCTATGGATCCTGAACAAGGTTTTTCACACACTACAGAAATGTGTATGTGTACAGAAGTATGATTTATGAAAGTATTGATTTCTTTGTTAAATAATGAATTACATGTCCTACCACTATATTATTTATCAAATTTTTTGTCATATAATTAAATTGTCACATAATGGATTGCACCCATATAGATTCATTAAATATTAAAACCCACATGTGACGCTGCTCACCTTTTCTTTGGCTAACTACATACTTCCTCTGTTCTTTTCCATTAAGGTCAGTAATAGCCGGTCTCTAGCCTTATCATAAAAGTGTAGTGACTGCTTGCCAAGGCTGGAAATCTTATATCAAGCAAGCCCCTAAAGCTTGTAAAATTATGTACTTTTAGCCTGTGAGTTGGCTCTTCAGCATGATCTTGACTCTGCCCAATCAGCATTTAATCTTAATGGCTAAGGAATCTTTTTGCCACCGAACCAGTTATTCCATCAAGTGTTTCCAGGTGCCAAAGCTGCTGCAGAGTAAGGGAATGATCAAAATGAGATTAGTGTTTCTCATTCTGTAGAGGATTCTTCTTTTTCAAGTAGTGTCCCTATGGATGTTCCACTATAGGTGCACTTGCATCCCTGTGCTGCTGATCAGAGAACGTTGGTAGCAGTATTGGCTCGCACATGTGTTCTGCCTCCTCATGCTTTGCCATGAGGCTAACCAGCATTGCTCAGGTGAAGCTTCCTCAGTTCCTTCTCCGCTGCCCCTAGCTAGAGCTATTAGCTATAGATTTGTTGGATCATTAACTCTATTGTTCAAACTTAACTAGTTACTAATCTTCCTTTACTTATTAGTTTAGAAACTTTAGTTTCCTTTGATTTTAAAAAAACAAAAAACAACCCAAAACTGTATCTATTTCTTCCCTTTTTGGGTGACTAACCCAGTGTGGGGTATGACCAGTTCACCAGGATTATTTTGTAACAGGTATAATCTCCTGTGATGCTATTGACGTGAACTAGGACTATATAGATCATTGTGGCAACCAAAGTCCACAAGTGGCACCAAATCTTGAATAAAGGGGGTCAAATAAGGTGTCTCAAACAAGGTTATGGTTTGCTGGTTATGATTATGTTATCATGCATACATGTATCATTTTTGTATTTATAAGTATGGGCTCTATACTCTCTGTAGTTCAAAATTATGCTATGCTTCTGGGTGACCCCCAGACAAGTTGGTGTCAGCTCTGCCTAGCCTGCTTCATGGCCCATTAAGGACCATCAGCTATACGATTAACCCTTTGAAAGAAGGCAGATACACCTTTGTGACTCAGCAAGGCATGCAGAGACATGCCTATGGATGGAACTCTGAGGTTTTTCTATGCCATGTGAACAGCTTGTCTTTGGGACAAAGAAAGCAGAGACCATATGGCAAGAGAATATAAAAAGCTGCTACATCTCCTCCATCTTGTTTTCAATCCTGCTTCATACCTCTGGAGGGAATTTGCTACAAACTGAGACTCTATACAAAGGACTGAATGACACATCCCAGCTGTGGATGTACTCCAGAGACTTGATTTGAACCTGCAGTTTATTCTATCACTGCTACAAGCTTGAACCAAGAACGTTGCCATTACTGTATTTAATTGATTTAATTTAACCAATTCTAGGTCTCATCTGTATCTTTTTCCTTTTAGGAATAAACCTTTAGAATTAGATTCTAAAGGATTGTGAGCAGTGTGATTCACGGGTAAAATCAGATTAGTATATTGACCTGGGTCTGGGACTTGGTCCTTTGGGATCGAGAAAGCCTTTTTTTCATTTACTGGGGCATTGGTTTTCATACCCATTCATCCCCATAATGAGTGGCACAGGTGGTGATACTGGGAAACTGTAGTGTCTAAGGGAATTGTGACTGTTGGTTAGTCAGTGGAGTAAAACCAAAATCTTTTCGGTTTGGCTGGTTCAGTATGCCTTAGAGGAGGAAAAACCACAGCCTTGGGCTATAATTGCCCTGCATGAAGTAATCTGTGGGGTCCCACCAGAACCAGCATCATGTCAACCCCCTTCTAGGATGCCACCTGATGTAATGGGGTTTCACTGAATCCTTCCTGCTCCACCAGTCTCTCTTTCTGATTCCCTCTCCCTGTCTTCCTGAATTAGGTTCTTTTGGCCTCTTACCGCACCCCCCCCCCTCCCCAGGGAGGGCCATATCCAGCTACAGACACAGACTAAAGTCAGCACTGTGTGAGAGGATTCACCCAGCATGTGCACACCCCTTTTGGGGAATAAACCCAGAATAATACTGTCTTGCACTGTATAAAAAGATCTGCACAGTGCAAGCTCATAAAAAATCACCCTCTTCCTCAATGTTGAGAGATACATACGCACAACTTCTTGCCCCTCCTCCCATTAGAAATTTCACAAACTGAGTTTAATAATAAACAAAACAAATTTATTAACTATAAAGGGGCATATTTTAAGTGATTATAAGAGATAGCAAACAGAACAAAGCAGATTACTGAGCAAATAAAACAAAACGTGCATACAAAGCTTAAGATCTTAAAGAGACTAGTTTCAAGAAGTAATTTCTCACTCTAAATATTATTTTAGGTAAGTTTCAGAGTTTCAGTAGCTTAGAATTCCAGTTATTTCTTCTTACAGACTGGACCCTTGTGTCAGTCTGCACTCACCACTGCCTTTCTCTTCAGATTTTTTCAGCAGTCCTTCTTCTTGGAGGAGAGTCCATATTACCCCCTTCCCCGGCATTAAAAAGGATTTACCTAAGGCTGGAAACCTTGGTTTGATCCCCATCTCCCTGTAGAGGAAAAGTACCAGCAGTGTCCAAGATGGTATTTTGTATCAGGTGACAGGACCACTTGACCCGGAAGTGTCACAGCTACATCTGAGAGATTAGTATCTTCACAGTTTCATTGTTTCTTCCTAGTGGCCCATCAAGGCTGTGATGGGCAGTTGTATGGTGCGTATCTCCCAAATACACATACAGTTGTAATTGTTACTTAGTCGATATTCCTAACTTTAGATACAGAAATAATACATGCATACACACTTGATAATCACATTCAGTAAATCATAACCTTTCCAATGTTACCATACAAGATGCATCTTGCATAAAGTATATCTTAGTCAGGCCATATTCATATTATAGTCATATTTCTCTGAAGAATATGGGATGTAACATTACAAAGTGCTTTCATGTAAAGGAACAGACATTCTGATTATATCCGTTTCCCTGGGGAAAATCACGTTCCCCAGAATGTTTTTGTTAGCAGCTGAAGCTGGGAGCTCAGACTTAAACTTCTTCTAATAGAGACAATTCTTCAGCCTACTTCAGATCTGTGACAGGACTGACCGAGAAGATTGGAATCTTCACTAGAGCCCTCCATATCCAAAGGTGACAAACCTAAAGCTATGAGACACTCACATAAGGCTTCAAAAAAGAGAGCTCTGAGTCTCCAGAGCAAGCCCTGAACCAGCCAGAAAAGATCCACAGCACATTCAATATCATTGGTACAGACCGCACTGAAACCATCCGAACGTGTTACCCAGAGGTTGCATGATGCCATCACAATGGAACACGTTGATACGCCTAAAGACTCAATGGGCACAGGCACCAAAGCAATGGTGCTGGCTGGGAGAGATAAGGACAAAGACCATGCTTTGGGGAAGGCCTCCCTGCTACAGGCACCAATCTTGGAACTATTAACAATATACCAGAAAATGTTGGAGCATTTAGCCTGACCTAAAACAGTGATCCTATCAGTACCATCATCTCTGCATCAGCAGCCACGACTGATACCAACCTCCCTGGTACAAAAGGATTTTAGATACTCGAAAGACCTTACAGTACCTCATGTACCAGAGTCTCTGTTACGCACTTTACCCCGAACTCGAGAATCTCCGCTGGCATCATGCCATGAACTTTCTGACAATGGCCAATCCAGGGTGCTTCAGATGGAATGAACAGAACAGATAATCATCAAATGATCCACCCTTGTCTCCCATTCCCAGCATCGGGCAAGCTGAGGATAGGGACACGTCAGAGCATGGTTTTGCATCCCTGCCTATCCTGGCTAATAGCCATTGATGGACATATCCTCCATTAACTTACCTCGTTCTTTTTTTTAATCCTGTTATAGTCTTGGCCTTCACATCCTCTGACAAAGAGTTCCATAGGTTGACCGTGCTTTGTGTGAAGACATACTTTTCTTTGTTTTAAACCTGCTGCCTATTAATTTAATTTGGTGATCCCTAGTTCTTGTGTTATGAGAAGGGATAAATAACACTTCCCTATATTTTTCTCCATCCCAGCCATGATTGCATAGACTTCTATCATATCCCCCTTTAGTCATCTCTTTTCCAAACTGAAAAGTCACAGGCTTATTAATTTATACTCATGTTGAAGTTGTTCCATAACTGTTCCATACAACCTTCCTATGAAAGGACACATTAGTTCCTGCAGCATCTCACTTGGCCCTAGCTTCTGCTAATGTAAAATCTTGCAGCATTTGGAGCAGATAGTGTACTCTGGGAAGCATATTCCTAATGAGAGAGGCAGTAGAATTTATTGGTGACAGTGGCCCTGCAAGGGGCCTGATCGTTGGAGATTAGGCAGGACCAGAAACCTATTTTGGAGAGGCAAAAGGAAATGACTGGGGAGAAGCTCAGGAATTTATTGGAAATTTGCAAAAAGAAACTGAATTCCTGATGTTTAATCAACCTGAATCACTTAACCTTTTGAGATTTGCCCTTTACTAACAATTTTACCTACTCTGCAGTAGAACAAAATTAAAGTTCCTTTGTGTTAAAGACTGGAAGATTAAATTAATGATGTGACTCTCTAAATGTTCTGCAGCTGGTTTTACTTCCAATAGTTGCCTTGGAACATGAATTGTGAGTAGTGCTAACCTGCAATTGCTAGTCAGTTCAGTTGGAGTTGCCAGATGTTTAGTGACTCTCAGGATTTGGTTCTAAATTCTTCCAGTTTAATGATCTTAATACTCTCTGTGTAATCTGTTTAGAGTGGTTAGGTACTGCAGTGGTGGCGATATCCTAACACACTTCCTCATGACTTTGTGCATAAGCCTATGAAAACCATTTCTTGTGGCTTCATGGGAATCAACCAAGTTTAGGCTGACCATATTTCCTTGAGACAAAAACGGGACATTGGGATGGCAAAAACGCGATGGGGTTGGGGGGGTCCTCACCAGATGAAATCAGTGCAGTGGCTGCAGAACCTGGGCTGAGGGGCGCTGGGGGGGGGTGGTTGGGGGCTCTGGGGGGGGGCTCTAGGGGAGCTCTGGGCAGTCTGGGGGGGCTCTAGGTCCCAGGGGGGGGTCTCACCAGATGAAGTCAGTGCAGTGGCTGCAGAACGTGGGCTGAGGGGTGCTGAGGGGGCTCTCGGGGGGGCTCACCGGATGAGGTCGGTGCAATGGCTGCATAACGTGGGCTGCTTGCACAAGCGTGCGGTGACTTTGTGGCTCTTGACCACGTGGATCACCTTCTGGCGCAGCGCCCCCTTGCGGCAGAACAGTGGCTTGGCCAGGCACTCCAGCTCGGTGGGCAAGGTGACCAGCGCCATGGCCCCACCTGGGCCCCCCAGCGCCGGGCGGGGGGGGAGGCAGTGGGGGGACTGGGGGGGATGGATGGAGGAATAAGCAGAACAGGGATGGGGGATGAAGAGGATGGAGGGAGAGAGAGAAGGGGGGATGAGGGATGAAGAGGATGGAGGGGACGGAGGGAGAGAAGGCAGAAAGGGAGAGGATGGATGGATGAGAGAAGAGATGGGGTAGGGAGCAGGGGGATGGAGGAGGCAAGGGACAGCGAGAAGGAGGGTGGAGAGAAGGGAGATGGAAGAGGAGGCAGTGGACGGAGGGAGAGAGAAGGGAGGAAGGAAGGGATGGACGGATGGAGAAGGGGATAGAGAGAAGGGATGGAGGGAGCGAGAGGAGGCAGCAGATGGAGGGAGAGAGCAGGGAGGAAGGGAGGGATGGAGAAGGGGGATGGAGAGAAGGAGGGAAGAAGGAGGAATAGTGAGAAGAGGAGGCAGCGGGCGGCGGGCTGAAGCCGACGGCGGAGCGGAGCTGTCCGGAGCCGCAGCCGGGGGCCGAGCGCACCGGCGGGGGAGCTGCCGGCCGGGTTTTATGATTATGTCTCATAAAACCCGGCCAGCAGCCCCCCCGCCGGCGCGCTCGGCCCCCGGCTGCGGCTCCAGACAGCTCCGCTCCGCCGTCGGCTTCAACCCGCCGCCCGCTGCCTCCTCTTCTCACTATTCCTCCTTCTTCCCTCCTTCTCTCCATCCCTCCCTTCTCTCCATCCCCCTTCTCCGTCCCTCCCTTCCTCCTTGCTCTCTCCCTCCGTCCGCTGCCTCCTCTCCCTACCTAAGGACTAGTATCAGTTGTCAAAATCTCCCATGAGCGCAGTTTGCTTATCGGAGATTTTGACATCTGATACTTGTCCTTAGGTAGCAAGATTCTTCACCTGAGCTCTTGCGAGTCCTGCAAAGAAAGAACCTCCCCCTAGAAGGCAGCTTGGGGCCTGCCCCCAAAATGGGACAAAATTGATATTTTTGTCAAAAAGACGGGCCGGTCCAAAAAGATGTAAAAAACGGGACTGTCCCGTTCAAAACGGGATGTATGGTCAGCCTAACCAAGTTGCAGTGAACAAGCATTGCTTCTATGAACGCAAGGTGAGTAATGAGATAAAAGAGCCCTGTAATCTGTTGAAATGGCTCTTAATAACAAATATGTTTCCCTGTTTACTTAACTGATTTGTAGCTCACATCCGCTACCTGTAATTTACTGTTTCAGATTTGGGTTGTATAAAAATGAAAGCAATTCTCATGCTACAGTACTTAATTAGTTATGGTTCTTCGGGTGCTTGCTCATGACGATTCCATTCCAGGTTTGTGCATGCCCACATGCATAGTTGTCAGAGATTTTTGCCTTTGTGTTGTTCATAGAGTTGGCGGTGGTGCCCTCTGGAATACCGCGTTCATGTGTCAGTATATTCGGTACCGCCAGCCCTACATCCTCTCAGTTCCTTCTTACCTCCCAGGATGGTTGGGCCAAGTGCCTTTCCCCTTGCCTCCCAAGTGGATATAGATTTTCTCTCTACTTCTCACAATTGTTCTTTTCTATCTAGTTGTTTCTACTGCTTAGTTAGTAAATAGGTGTTAAGTACTGATAGTTATCAAGTTGGTCCCAATAACATCTGGCCACAGGGTTTCTGTGAGATGCTTGTGAATCATCTAGAATAGAATCAACATGAGCAAGCACTCAGAGAAGAAAAACCATTACATTCCTTTCATAACTGTTCTTCAAGATGTGTTGCTTATGTCCATTCCATTACCTGCCCTCCTGCCCCTCTGTTGGAATTGCTGGCAAGAAGGAATTGAGAGGGTGTAGGGCCGGTGGAACTTAAAATACTGACGCATGAGTTGCGGCACTTCAGAGGGCTCTACTACCAACCTTACAGAAACCGCTAAGGCAAAAATTTCCTACAACTGTGCATGTGCACGCGCACACACCTAATGGAATGGAATGGACGTGCGTAACACATTACAAAGAACTACAGTTACAAAAGGTAGGTAATTATTATTTTCTTAATGATCTTGACCCATCAGTGACTTTGCTGCTAAATGAGCATTAGGGTTGAGTTTATTGTGCATTTAGGGCCAAATTCTCATGTGCAGCATCCAGCCTAAGTATCTAAGGTTGGTGCTGGGCAGATGTGAAGGGAAGGGGGCATTTTCCTTCCTTCACAGAGTCTAAAGTCATTCTGTTGAGGCTGCTTGACTAAAGTAGACCTCTGGGGCCCTGTTGAGGTTGTGTAGGGGCAGGGGGGAAAGGGACAGTGTCTGATTCTGGATGCTCCACATTTGTGGGCAGTTCCCATTCTGTCCCCACACATGCCCTTTGCCTCCGATCAACTTTCCCTGAGTGGATGGAGCTCTGTACCATACAGGGGATGCATACCCCTTAACAATTCCACAGCTCTGTCTTCATTATGAGCTGGGGTGTGATTGATTCCCAGTTCACTACATGTATTCACACTAGATCTCATTGAACGAGTGTGCCAAAAATAATGGTGTAGCTGCGGGAGCACTGGCAGTGGTGAGCAATGACACAGGCTAGCAATGCTGAATACAAACCCTTTTGAATTCCATGGATACGTGCTGTGGGTGGCTAGTCCATGTCACTGCTGTCTGCCCTGTTGTGGCTACACTTCTGTTTTTAGCACACTAGCTCGATGAGATGTAGACATATATATGAGTGGGAAATCACACCTCTAGCTCATAGTGTAGACATAGCCTCTCTTGCACAATCAGACTGTTAACTGCACAGAAGCAAAAGCAACATTATTCCCTTGACTGGCAGTGAAAAATGCCAGGATATATGTGCTAGCCTAACAGCCTTGTGAACAATATGCTCTTTACTGAGGTGAGCATATCAAATGTGTACATTTTGGCATAACTTTAATTCTATGGGTGAGAATTTAACTGGAAAGACAAGTAGTGTGTGCAATAGAAAAACTCTTAGAAAAAAAATAGAAAAATTCCCTCCTCCCCCCCCCCCCCAATTTAATCTAGGAAATTTCTCTGACTATAAATTTTTCCCTTGTTTTACCATTTGAAGAATGATGGAATAGCATATGGACATAAATAATTTAGAGTGTTGCCTCACACTTCCTATGTGTGAATTAACCTGCTATGCAAAATCTGACATTTTTGATTAGCCCAGAGATGCCAATATGAGACTAGTGATATTTTATTAATCATTGTGTTTTCAAATTTTTCTTATTATAAAATGCTTCAAGAAAACTTGGAGAAAAAAAGCATTGGCTGTGAAATAACACTTGTACAGATGTGTCTCAAGTGCATAACAGGTACATCCTGATTAGTTTGTGCTATTTTATTTTTAAAGCCCTTTCCAAAGTAGATTCATGTTGCAAGTCCAAAAATCTGCCTGCAGAAATAGGGTTTCAATTGCAGTATCATGTATGCTCTGCGTTAGTTATTTTGTTGAATGAAGAACTGGTAAAGGAATCTATAACTAGTTATAATAAAGATCATAAGCAAAATGTGAATGTTTCTCATTTGGGAATTTTTATTTTAACTTAACTAGGATGCTTGTGAAACAGGTTAGATAAACAGCCTTAGGCTAACGTTTTCAACAGCGTCCACTCATTTTGGATGCCTCGGTTTTCGGTTGTCAAAAGTTGAGACATTCATGGGCCTGATTTTCATAATTGCTGAATCCTATAACTGCAACTGAAGTCAATGGCCTCTACAAGCTACTCAGACCTAGAGCTGGTCCAGAATATTTTTGAATAAACTTTGTTTGGTTTGAAAATGCCAATTCACTGAAACCAAAACTTTTTAAGGAAAAGTATCTGTTTCAATGAAACTTGTATCAGGAAGGTTTTTCAAGCCTAGGGTAGAATTTCTGGTCACTGAGAGAGAAGAAAAACTAGTAACCTGGTGACTGATTATAGTGGTCACATGGGATGGAGGAAACCTAGGTTTAAGTCCCCTTTCTGAATCAGGTAGAATAGGGGCCTCCCACATCCCATGTGAGTGACCTAATACCTGGGTATTGGCAATTCTGGGGTGGGTAATGTCTCTCTTTGTCTTTTTCTCTTCTCCCCCAGACATCTCCCACCAGCCAAAAAAATAAAAAATAAAAAATCACAAGTTCTTAGTTTTGTTCCAATGCAGAATGACAATAAATATCAAAATCTCAATATTTTTTAAATTTTTTTGTTTGTTTTTTGTTTTTTCAGACAGCTCTACTCAAGACCTCTAAACCTTACCTTAGATCTTAGTCCATCCCATGCTTTGCTGCACATTGGGCTACAGGACCTCTAGAACACAGGCCTAATTGTATGGTAGGGAGCCAAAAATCAAGGTATCTAAAATTAGTGAGCACTTTTAATAAGATTAGCCACAGAGACAGATATCTTTGATTCATCAGTATAGCAGGGGCAGCTGTATGAAAGCTTCCCCATTTGCTAGTATCAATGTGCTTCCTTCTGTGTCAAGGAAACAACTTCTGGGAATGAAAGGTAGTTCAGTTTCCATGACTTTGGATTCTTTATCAATTTGGGTGATGATTTTGGTGATATGGAAATCAGTCCATTATGAAGTTACAGTGAAACCTCCATTTAACAGACTAATTCGGGCAAGGGGGTGTCCGTTAAATGAAAAAGTCCGTTATTTAATAATAATAATAAAAAAATGAGCTGTCGGAGCAGCAGCCCGACCACCACAGGGTCGGGGTGCAGCTCCGCAGCCCACCTGCTGCCAGGACCTGGGTGGCAACCGGGAGCCATCAGCCAGCCCTCCCGGGTCCCAGCTGCTGGGACGTGGGCGGCAGCCGGGAACCGTCAGCCAGCCCGCCCAGGTCCCGGCTGCCGGGAGCCATCAGCCAGCCCTCCCGGGTCCCAGCTGCTGGGACGCGGGCGGCAGCCGGGAACCGTCAGCCAGCCCGCCCGGGTCCCGGCTGCTGGGACCCGGGCGGCAGCCGGGAGCTGGCAGCCAGCCCGCTCGCTGCCGTGACCTGGGCGGGAGCCGGCAGCCAGCCCGCCCACTGCCTGGACCCGGGCGGCAGGAGCCAGCAGCCAGCCCGCGAGAAATGGATTTGGGATGCATCAGACTTGCTCAGAAATTTTGTCCGTTGCATCTGAAGTCCGTTAAATCGAGGTCTTACTGTAATTGAAACCATGAAGCCTATGAAGACATGGCTGTTTGGTAATTTAAGATAACTCATGTTTTCTCACTACCACCAGGAGCTACAGCGGTGGCCTTAAATCTGTGAATCCTATGTATCTGCAGCACAAATACCCAACCCACTACACATAATGTGATCCAGGATTCCTTGCCCGATATCCCATCTGACTTCAATAATATCAGTTTGAAGCAGCTATTCTCTAGCTGCCATCCCTGACCTTTCATTTGGACTATCCTGCTTTGGTCCCACCATCTAGCATCACAGCCCATTGGTGGAAAGCATCACCAGATACAGTGAAGTCTAACTTGTGAAGGAGAACCATAATTTGATGAGGGAGACAGTAGGTAGGTGGTTGAGGCAGGAAAGAGGGAAGTGGATATGTGGAGGTGAAGGGATCAGATTATGCATCGGGAAAAAATTGGGCCTCATGCACATTTGCATATAAGTCAACAATAAGTCAATAAGTCTAAATATGAACAAAAACTGTTTTGGTTTCCTTGTCTTCTCTCTGACTTTTTTCTTTCTTTCCAATCAATGTACCCTAGAATAGCAGAATATATAACTGTTGAGTTTGCACTGCAATTTGTGTTTCCGGGTTTTCAATACCTTTTCCCTGGTTTCCTTTTTAGCAATCTTGATGTAAACAGACCTTATTATGCACTGTAATGAATCCTTGGCTAGTGATTATTAGAACAAGAGTGCCTGACAAAATCTTGCTCATTCGGGTAGAAATGATAGTAGTTATTTCCAGCCTTACTTACTGACAAGGATTCTATTTTTACTTCAGATGTATCAGCATGGGATTTAGAGTCTTGGCTTCAGATTTTTTTCTGATTTAAAAGTCTACCAAAATAATAGATTGTCAAGATCGTCAAGATATAACTATGAGCTGGATTTTGCTTTTAGTCCAGTGAACCAAGCCCAGTGCAGCACAGGAAAGGAAGCATGATTGTCCAAGAAGCATGATTCTCTCCTCATGCTTTCACTTTGCTGTTCTAGCTCCAGAGAGGTAGTAACTTGTTGCTGGTCCATACCAGCACCAAATTACTTCCCATTCCTCACTAGCTCAGCTCTGCTGGCAGATGCTTCAGAAATGGAGGACAATGTATAGAGCAGGGGTCTCACGGTTATTTTCTGTGGCTCGCCAAGCAGCCCTCACCCCCTGCTCCCCCTCCCCCTCGCCCCCCGGTGCTCTGCATCACCGCTCCTCTGCCTACCTCCAGGCACTTTCCGCTGCCAACAGCTGTTTGGATCCACTTAGCGCTTTCCAGGAGAGAGTGGGGAGGAGCAGGGAGCTATGCCCTCAGGGGAGCCTGAGGAGAAGAGGTGGGTCCAGGGCGGGGATTTGGGGAAAGGGTTGGAATAGGGGCAGGGAGGGGTTGGAGTTGGGTTGCCGACTTTGGGGAAGGGGTTGGAATGGGGGTGGGAAGAGGCGAGGCAGGGGTGGGGCCTCATGGAAGGGGTGGAGTGGGGTGGAGCCAGGGATGGGAGGGGCTTTTGTACCTTTATATGAAAAGGTGTCAGTGATATGGCCCTCAAGTCAATGTACTAGTCTTCATGTGGCCCTCGTGGTGATTTGAGTTTGAGATCCCTGGTATGGAGGGTGTGTCTTCTCATAGTCAATTTAGCTATAGCTTTGTGACCAGGGACCATATCTTTACTTACTATGTGAAAAATCATGCACACTTATGGTGTTCTGTATATACGGTAAATAATAATTACATAACATATATATTATACACACACATACACACACAAGCCCTCTTGGTAGCAGAACTCTGACCTTGTCCCTGTGGCTCCTGCAGTTTGATGTGGTTTATGCTAGCCTCAGAGGCTCACTGCAACCCTTCACATAGCTCTTCTCTCTCCAGGACCAGGGTTATAGTCAACTGGGCCCTTTTCATCAAAAGCCAGCAAGGAGGTTAGTGAGAGAACTCCCACAGACTCTGTTGTCCCTACAGTTTAGCCTCCTGTTCTGACAGCCTCCTGTCTTCCCCTCCCAGGAGGTGTTTCTGAAGTGGTGGGTTGTGGGGAACTCAGGCCCGGCCTCTACTCTAGGTTCTGGTCCAGGGACCCTAGTGGCAGCAGCCGTTGACAGCCAACCTTTCACCCCCAGAGCTGCTACACTTCCCTAGGTCACTTCCCTACAGCTCTCCCACTTCTTTCTCTTAACAGCTTCTTCACCCTTACCTTAGGGCTCCCTTTCCAGTGGCTTGAGTCTGTCTTTATTACCCAGCCCTTCAGCCACACTTCCTTTCCTCTGGCTTCCTTTTCCTTCCCCTGGCCTGACTGAAGTGAGCTCTTTTACAGTATCAGAGGGGCCCAAATTAGAGTCAGGTGTTCACATTAGTTTAATTGACTCACCTGACTCTTTGCAGGCTAATTGGAGTCATGTGTCCACCACAGCCTGGAACAGCCCCCCCTCTGGTCAGTCAGGGAACAGAAAACTGTCTATCCAGTGGCCAGTATAGCTGCCTTCTACTACTCTGCTGTACCCAACTGGCCTGGGTCTATTACAACTCATATAGGGGTATAGTAGGTCCTAGACCTAGACTATGCAACTACACAGAGACCAATAGGGCAGAAAGACTCTTCCTTATTCCCTTGCATGTCCTCCACAGACCCATGATAGATTCATCCCTCACAGAATCTCTGACATCTTCTGGGATAGGAAGAGTAGTGGATCTGTGGAGGTAATGCTGAGGTATAAGGAAAGGTCTTATTATTCCTTAGATCTCGGAATGGCTTTGCAGTCCAGGACATAATCTAGCATTACATATGTGTATAGGTATATGTAATTTATTATTGTTCAATTATTAATATTATTATTAAACATAGCACTATAACTGTTCATGATTCATAATAAAGAAGTGGTACCTGCCCCAAAAGCTAATAAGTTAAATAGACTTGACAAAACAGAATGCTGCAGGAAATGGGATAAGGCAAGGGAGGCAGAAGGAAATAAACAGAGTAAGGCAATTGTAGCTCCATGGTTGGTAGAGCACCTAAGTCAATTCTGAGTTTTTGTAGCAAGTATATATTTGGGTATATGATTTATTATTTCTAATTAAATTAATCAGTGTATATAATTTAGTGGGATTATTCTTGAAATCTTTGTATCTGCACAAAAACACTCCCAAGTCAGTTTGAAGATTATAATTGTGCCAAAGAATGGGTAATACATTTATTTTTTTGCTAACTTTTAAATTGTTCTCATTAAATACATAAAATGTCCTAAATTTATATAGCATCTTTTCTCCTGAAGATTCCCCAAATACTTCACAGATTATGGCACCAATCTAATACCCACTGAAGTCAGTGAAAAGATTCCCATTGACTTCACTGGGTTTTGGATCAGGCTTTATGAGCAATATTCTTTTCTGGGATTTTGAACAAAGTTTCTAAAGATTCCATCATTTGGGGGCTCAGCTGGTGCTAAGTATCTCTCTCTTGGCCCCAGGAAATTTACAGATTTTGAATTTTTGTAATCTAGCATGCTTTGGAATTTCTTTGTCTGAGCCCCATATTCAAAAGGGGCTATTCTACCACAAAGTGAGAACATTTTTCACAGTTTGTGTGAAATTAATTTTGGATTTTCATTATGGATTGATCTGAATAGTTGTGCCTCATCATGTCTTTTCCTTTATTTTTCAAAGGACACATTTTATGTTGTGATGCACTGATGGTAATAAACTTTTTAAAATAAAAATAAAAGCATTTATTTGTGACCATGACTGCATTGCAAAAAAAACAAAAACAAAAAAACGTATTAAAGCATTGTCAGGCAGGTCAGCTGCCATTACAATACTAAATACACCAGTGATAAATCAACACCAAAAGCAGTAATAAAATAAGAGTGCATAACACAAACAGTGCAACAGTGAAGCCAGTGCAAACAAACACATTCCCTAATTTTGCATGCCACCCACTAAACATTTTTTTTTTTTTGGTCTTCTAACTCAGCTGTGTAATAATCATTTTTAAACTAAGAGTGTTGTAGAAAGAAAACACACACACACACACACACACACACACACACACACACACACACACACACACACACACACACACACACGATTGTCCTTAAGAATTGTATGGATTTCCAGCCTACCATATACAGAGCTGATCTGTGGAAATAATGGTTTTCAGTAATTAAATGCAGTATTTCAAAGGTTCACATAGATATGCTAATAATGCCATTAATCTCTCTATATATGTAAATCTGCAGCCCAGATGTTGCATCATTTGCAAATCTTGCAATTAAAACATTTTATAACTTGCAGTTATGCAAAGGGGCAGCAGACTGTAAAATGGGTAAAATCACTTGGCTACATTACCATGGCAACACACTGACCTTCATTCAATTAGTTACAACTGAAGATCCAGCTATTAATTATAATGGTCAAAAATGGATGTAATCTCCCTTTACCTTCTTAATATGGACATTTCTCACTCATTGTAAGTCTTTGACTGCAAGAGGCAAGCATCCAAACCTAAAATGTTGAAAGTGATAGTGCTTAAAAATTGATGGAGTGTGGGGGAGAGAAGGGAAGCTAGTGAAGTAATCTCATTTATCAGCTGTATTCAAGATACTTTTTAACTTGTAGTCTAAAGCACTCTGTCAGAAAAGCTTCAAAGTGAATATTCATTATTGCTCATTTTAGCTATTGAACTCTCAACATTATGTGTGTCAGCAATTATCTCTCACTTTAGAAAGCCACTGTTAATTAGGGCCAAACTAATCTCCATGGGATCCTTGAAACACACAGATGCCTCCCTTTGCCAGAGTTCTACATTTTGCAGCAACAAAGTTATCATTTTCTTGGCAGGGTATCAAAGAAAACTTGTCTGTTAATTACAGAAGACACTTACATACTGATAGAAGAACAGTCCTAGTACAATAAACTCCAGAAGTATAGTAAATAGAGGCGTATCAAGATTTTATTAAATTAGATTAAAGGTCAACTGTCTCACCAGAATTTATTTTGATTATGCTAATAAATGTAATGTTTGACACTGTGACATATTAAAATTCTGTTGATTATTTGAAATTTCCTAATTCAGCTAATTAGTGATTAGAAAATAGGGAGGAATTAATTCAGCATTTTCTTTTTTATTCAGGCAAAACAGGTTAAAAAACCACATTCAGTATTTGTCTAATCTATGTTGATTGACATTTCAGAGATATCTGTTTTATACCTTGGAATTTTTTTTCTAGATATTTCCTGTTTTTAACTAGCACGATAATTAATTCATGATTGAACAGGGAGAGTGAACAGAACTCCCTGATGGAGGGAAGGGAATTTGGAAGTTTTCTGACAGGACACAATATTGAGTGTTAGCCAGCTTTAAAGCCCATTGAAAGAAATGGGAGAATTGCAACTGCCTTCAATGGGCTTGAGTGTCAGCCAAAATCTCACCGGTGGAAGGTGTATGTCTCGCTATATTATACAGATATTATGATGGCCATTACCCACACAGGTGTATCAAAGTGGGGAGTAAAAATTTGTCTCTAGGGCTGATTTAATGCAACAATTTAGTGCACAGATCAGTGTGGTATAAAATCTTCATTTACATGAGTCCATTTCAAGTGGCAAAATTACTAGTCAGTCGAGCCAATGAGACTTTTAAACATCCAGTCACCATCATATATTTAATTTATGCAACATATTTTAGAGAGAAGACATTTTAAAAAAATTACCTCACAGATTAAGGTTTTTTATTGATATTATTTTAATATCCTTTCACCTCTAACTCATGCTTTCATATCTAGTTAAATTTTATAATAAACTTTAGAGTTTAAATGCCTTAATCACATCTCTTCTTAACCATCACTTCAAGTTTAAATAAACCAGTTCAAGTTTAAATAAACCAGTTTTATCAATTTTTCCTCATGTAAGCCTTCCTTGATGTTCATCATCTTAGCTTTCTACTTGCTTAAATAAAAATATGGCCTCTTTTGGATGTTCAGAGGTCTGAGATGTCCCTTTAGACTAGAGTGCAATTGAGGAGATTTAAGGTACAAAATAATGGTCAGATCTTGCAACTATTACTCACATGGATAATGCTGTTATATTACCACCTTCTTCTTCCTCTTATCCCATCATCGAGGTTGGGTAATTGTACAAGCATCCACCATCATGAGATGTCTGAGGTGGCACTAAGGTCCACCTTCTTACCATCTTCTTTTACACAATGTATCCATTGATTCTTTGGTTTTCCTCAGGGTTTCTTTCCTACCGCTTTGTGCTGCCATGCTCTCTTCACCAAATCCTCTTCATTCATGCTCAGTATGTGTCTGAACCAGGAAAGTCATGGTTCCTGGATTTTGTCAGCCACATCACAGACTTTGACTTCCACATTAATGCTTTAATTTCAAAATCTGCCCTTCATATAACTGTTTTTATTATGTGAAGGTGTCTCATCTCAAACACCTGTAGGCATTGAACCTACCATCTCTTTAGTGTCCATGCTTCTGCACCATACACCATTGCGGGGTGCGGCATTGTTCTGTCCAGTTGGCGTTCAGTCTCAGCAGCATACATTTGTCATACACCACCTGAGATGTTATTCCACACTCTTTCAACACTCCCTAGTCTGCACTGTATCTCATGTTCAAGCTCGTCATTGTCTGTAACCCAGTTCCCTAGGTACTTGAACTGGTCAGTCTGGTTTAGTCTCACTCCATTAATCTCTATATTCAATTTCCCCATGGCACTTCTACTGACCCATATGACCTCAGTCTTAGTCAAGTTCATTTTCATCCAATGCCTACTTAGCTGTTCATAGTACTGGTTTATTATTTCCTCTAGGTCTTCTTCTGAGGATACCCTTATTGATGTCTTATCTGCATATAGAAGCTTCTCACCTTTTCCTGTTGAGCTCTTCCTGCTGACATTGTCCATCAGTATGATAAACGGCAGGGGACTCAGGGACTTCCTACTGAAAGGTGGATTGCCACGGTGTTGACATGATTGATGGATGTGCAAGGAACACAGGTGATGAAGTAGAGCTGGAACTCAATTAACTAGTCACGAGGGGGTGCAACCAATAAGCCTAGCCTCCATCATATCTTGTATATCCAACACCTTCATAGTGGGGCTCTTTGTCCCTTTCTAGTGCCTGGACAACATACAGTTTTATGAGTGAATTTCTGGTTTCAAATCCCACTGCCAAGAGGTGTCATATTACAATTGGATGCCAGGAGAGGATTTGCGCTGCAGTGGAACTCTTGGGATGAGTTTCTCTAACCAAAGGAATTATGGAACCCACACTTCCACAAACAGCATACAAGCATTTCCCCCATTTGGCTTTTACAATCAGATAAATTTATGTCAAGGGTATGATAGGGGCTAGATTGTACCATTTGCACAAAACACTAGGTAGGGAGCAGGGCAGAGCCCCTCTTCCCATGCACTAAGAGAGTGAGCTTCAGGAAGCACAATATTTCCTATTGCACATTTGGTATGTTTACACTGGAAAATAAAAACAAAACAGTTGGTTTTTAAGGTGAGTTAAAACAGTAGACATGCCAACTCGTCTTTTAACTGAGTTAACAGCTTGAGTTCAATTCCAGACTCCACTATATGCTTTAATTTGAGTTGCTAACCCAAGTTAAAAGCCAAGTTGTAGCTAACCTCAGTTAAGAATAGACCTTTTTGAAATGTAGAAATATCCATAGTGGATGGACACTCTATGCTCACTATAAAGATAGTGTAGATCTCTCCCCATAGTGCACAGGCTGCTCTTTGTTAGCTGTTAGGAAGGCATATCCATGATCTTAGTCTATCCTTTCTCAATAATTCACATCCTAGAAGGAGCAAGAACTAAGCAGTTTCTGGTCCCCCATTGTGATTGGCCCTTATGTGGGCAGTGCAAGAGAGGATATGAGGATCTCCTCCCCTCTTGTATACAACACAAGGGCAGATCACAGCCTAGCCCTTATATATTCTGTAATTTACAGTGGTTTTTAGAAGAATTTTTGCATATGTACATCCTGCCTGCAAATAGAATCAGACTTACGTAAATAAAAATGTTTAAGTACTATCTCTTCCTAAATAATGCAGTATATTATATTATGATGCTGCATACACACACAATGGTCCTGTTTTGTAAATTAATTATGATCTGAAACCTAAATTATAACATAGCTAAAAATGGGACTAAGAAAGTCCAACCTTGTTAGGAAAGGTTGGCTCACAGTGACCCAAATGTCTGACCCGATATTGCTCTCATAGCTAGTAGTCACCCTACAGGCATTATCAAAGAAATTTAAAGTGCTACAAATTTAATTCATAGTGACATAATTAGAACATCAGTAAACTTAGCTAGCTGGGCATTGCAAGTCATTGTATTTATATGCAGTAAAGTATGAGGAGTATTAGAGCTCTGAAACTTTAAGAAGCAATAAATTGCAGGTTAATTTTGGGGTACATTATAAACACATGAAAATGATTTTTTTTAAAGTCGCTACTGTGTTATGATACCAGGTTTTCTGAAGCTTTGACATTGAAGCATTCCAAAGAGACTCTCCAAGACAACACAGGAAATAAAAAACGGTGCTTGGCATACCTAATAGCTCCCTGCTAGATCAAATTGCCACACATATTACTCTGAACATCAGTAGACATAGCTTAATCCCATCAATAGTTTGCTGACCTGTGCTGTGATAACATTTCCATCTCCCAAGTACATAGTATGTGACATTTTGCAAATACATTTAACAGGGAAAAACTGACACTTATCCTGCTTGTTGGTGCATGCTGGACAGTGCCAAGTGTATTGATTGGGCAGCAAACTCTCTTCTCCTCAGTGATTGCCATCGTTGACATCAGTGGTCTTTGAACTGCACAGTATCTCAGTCTAGTGAGATCAATGAAGTCTCAGCAATACAAACACATACAATAAAAATCTTTTGAGATTGCCTTAGCACAAGTAGATCTCCACAAAAGGGAGAAATTCTGCTGTAGGCTCAGTGATAAGGAGCATTTCACTGTATGAGATAAAAGCTTTGAGAGAAGGTAGCATAATAATTTCTCTAACTATCATTTGCTCCAGGTCAGGCCTAAAGGCCAAAGTTCAAATTACTAATTTTTTTGGTCATGCAGAATAAATGTATTAATGTCTTGAGCAGCGTCTGAGGCTGAATGAACTAGTCATCCCAAATAATATTTCATTACAAAGTTAGGTCCTGTTTTGATTTGCAAATCATTTGAGAGCTGATTCCAATTTTCTCTGCGTTTATTAATTATTCCTATAATTAGTAATCACCAAAAAGTTTGGATTAATGATATTGACACTGTGATTTGATTGCCAGCTCTTCACATAAGATATTCACTAGCTATTATTTGGACTATGTGGTTGTTGATCCAAGTTGCAGTCTGCTCCCTGATTTGATGATTGAAACACTTACTAGTCATTAGCATGATGCCTTAAGTAGTAACTAGTAATATACTCCTGGTGTGAGTATGCAGATGGATAATTATAATGATTTGTGCTAGAATTCAAAACAGGGGCTGTCTGAATTTTCGCAAACAATGAATAGTATGAAATCAAACTCAGAACCTTTGTTCAAAATATTTCTTGCCTGTTTGTTCATGATTTAATGAGCGCCAACAGTTTCTTTTATATATACAATATACATATTTCACTCCTGAAAAGTTAGGGTGACCAGATGTCCCGATTTTATTGGGACAATCCTGATTTTTTGGTCTTTTTCTTATATAGGCTCCTATTACCCACAATCTCCGTCCCAATTTTTCACACTTGCTGTCTGGTCACCTTATGAAAAGGGCTTATCTTCTGAGATAAAAAAGCTTTCTCTCAGCTGCAATTAGCACTTTACATGCACCTTCACTGTGTCTTCTCTTCCAAAATCCTGTCTTCCATACCAGACTCTTACTGGGCATAGCCCTTCCTCTTGGGGTCTTTAGTCTTGATTATCTTTAGCCTTTCTCTTGAGCCCAGCGTCCAGCCCTCTCAGGCCCTAATCAGCCCCTTCTATTACCTTGTTGATGGGGTGGCTGTTTCATCTCCCACGTTAGCAGTTAGCAGCATAGCATGAACCCACACTCACCTTTCAACATACATTCTAGTCCTGACACCCTAAACCGTGGGCTGTCTACCTTCCCTGTAGCCCAACCCTATCTTTCCTTTCCACGATCTCTTCTTATATATTCAGCCTAGCCCTAGACCTCCACCCTGGCCTATAACTGGATATTCTCCCAATCTTTAATGGAACTTTCATTCCCAGGCCTGCTTTCTCTGGAGTCTCTCTCCTAAATACCATAGTTTGCCTTCCGATATCCATGAGGCCCTTATTCTTAGTCACATGCTACTGTTTCATGATACTTGTACTGTCATTATTTCTATCTGGAAGGCAGGCTGATGCTCTCACAGATGAGGTTGAGACCACTCTGGCTAGGTTTGTTATCGCTCAGTGGAAAGGTTGTTGCTTTTAATTAATGTAGGGGTGGAGAGGACTGATGGGGAGGGGAGATGCAGCAGCTTGAATTTTGTACCAGTTGGTCAAAGCAAAGCAGCAGGTAACATAGTCCTATAAGAAGTAGGATTCAAACCCATGCAGCTGCATGGCCATCAGAAATTGAGTTCAAAGCCATAAACATTCAGTCATTCTGACGAGCATCCAAGACAAACTACCTTAAAGGGCCAGTTCACCATTATAATACATAGTGGACCCCTTAAAAAGAAATGGTATTAAAAAAAAAAACAAGATGGAGACATATCCCCAATTTGGCACAAATGGCTTAATCAGTGCTACCAAATTTGCAAATGCAGTGGGCCCCCTTGTAACTAGTGCACCAAGAGCATATTAGAAAAGGAGAGGAAGGGGAGGAAAGGGAATTCAAAATTATTTCATGAATTTATGGTCCTATTTTTTCATTGAAATATCATTTATATTTAAATTTTCTGTCTATCTCTCACTTACTCCTCTAGGGACAGATTGAAATGGTAGAAATTTCTTCAGCACTCATGCCAGTGGAATGAGGTACAAGCTGATTTGTGTAGCACAGTGTAGCAGAGCGGTGATTCAGCCCTGCGGCGCCTCCCTCTGGTCATCCAGGCAATTAGCTCTCTCCAGCGTCCGGGGCACCCTCTGCAGGCGAATGCCCCACTTGACACTGGCCCCGTGTCCCTCCCTGGACCCCGGTGCCCTCTCACCTGGGGTGCTGCACCCCTGTAGTACCTCCACAGTCTCAGGGTCTCCCCTCCCTGGGGAACCCCCACTCTCTATCCTCATCTTGCCTCAGTCTAGGCAATTGCCAGTCACCACTTGCCCCCATTCACTGGGGCAGACTGCAGTATAATTGCCACTCATCACTGGCAAGGAGGTTTGGCCTGCTGCCTCTGTAGCCCTGGGCTGCCCCTGCAACCCCAGTACCCTGTGTTGGGCCGTCCCCTCGGCCCTGCAGCCAGGGGGTTTCCAGGCTAGCGCTTCTCCAGGCTCTTCTTGCCTTGCCCCAGCCCTGCTTCACTCTAGGTACCCTGTCAAGCTCCTAGTACCCAGGCCTGTCCGCCTCCACACACAGAGGAGACTGTCTCTCTCCAAACTCTGAGCCCTTTTTATCAGGGCCAGCTGGGCCGTGATTAACCCAATCACAGCTGTGGCTGCTCTGCTCTCAGCTGCCTTCTGTTACAGCCCTCTGCTTCTATTTGGCTTCATAGGAGGTGGGCGGGCCTAAGCCCACCCGTTACTAAAGCCCCTCCCCCAGCCTTGCGGGAGGGACACTGGACCCGGGTTGCAGCCCTCTGCTGGGCTGCCTTTCCCTTGCCACAGCCCTCTGCAGGGCTGTTTTAAGCCCTTTTTTGCTGGAGTGGGGCAGCCACCCCACTACACACAGGGATCAGCAACCTTGGCACGTGGTCCTGGCCTCCGCTTCCCGCAGCCCCAATTGGACCAGAGCGGCAAACCACAGCCAGTGGGAGCTGCTATCGGCTGAACCTGTGGACACGGCAGGTAAACAAACCGGCGGGGCCCGCCAAGGGTGCTTACCCTGTGGGGCCATGTGCCAAGGTTGCCGATCCCTGGTGTAGCACCTCGGGCGAAAGCATGCAGAAACTTCGAGACATGTTGCCTACTGGCCCCTCACCGAATGAAACTAAAGCTTTTACACGTTTGGTACGGTGCGACTCTTTGAGGTAGTTTGTGGGGGTGAAAGTCACACTCTGAATCTTGGGCCCAGAAGATGGTAGTCTAAGTGAGTGTCTTCACAAGAGTCCCAGATCTATTTGAACCAGACCAGGAAAGGGTTGGATGGTTAGGCTTGAAATAGTACATCAGATACAACTCATAAACACACTCACACATATACACAGAGACAAAGGTGCCAACTTTCCTATGTGCCGGGGGTCCTCAACCCCTGCTCTGCCTAAGGCTCTCCCCCTACTCCAGCCCACCAAACCTCTTCCTGTCCTGTTCTGTCCCCTCCCCCAAGCGCACCTGACCCTCACTCCACCTCCTCCTCCCCTCCAGTGCCTCCTGCATGCTGCGGAATAGCTGACTGCAGTGGGCAGGAGGTGCTGAAGGGGAAGGAGGTGCTGAAGAAGGAGGAATTGATAAGGGGAGTTGTCAATGGGTGCTCAGCCTAAGCTCTGTGCCATACAGAGATCCAGGTCTGAACTTCGCAATTGGGCCTTTGTGGACCAAACTGGACCTCTGAATCCCACCACCCACCAAATGAAAGGGAACACTGAATTTGGATCCTAATTTTCATTTCAAGACTCTGGCTTTCATTATTGTAAACAAGCTACCCCGAGTCAGAAATGTTGGTCTGAACTAGTGACATTCCATCATCTAGCAGCCACATACCCAAGAGATATTTCAGACATTTAGAGCCCTTTTTAAGAATAAAGGATTGTGTTAAAATATCAAGGAAAGTTCAACTTTGTTTAACAGAAACATACCTATTTAATCAAATTCACAGAGAACTATGAATATATAGGTATTAAACTTTCCAAAATATTCTTCTGTAGGGAGTATGTAAACCTAAAATAAGCTTCTGCAAACTCTTCTCTCTCAAATAAGTATTGTCCTTCTCTGTCTCTATATTAATGCAACTTCTGTAAGAATTAGCTTTCTAACCATGGTATTAGAAATTATTCTTTATCAAAAAGATTTTATAGTAGGGGTAAAGTCAAATAATGTGTATGTTAATATGAATGGACAAAAATCACTGCTTCACTATTATGGTGTTGGATGCTATAGAAAAATCTTAGCAAATATTCCTTTCAAGTATAGTCAGTTACTATTATTGTGGTAAACCCAGGGCTGGAAGGTTGTGGTGAGAGGGGTAACTGCAGGTTAAATTAGGTCCAGCTGAGCAAGGCTGAGGCAGCCAGAAGCAGGGCCAGCTGAGACCGGTTAAGGAGGCTGTCAGAGCCCTTTAAAGAGACCTCCCCCGCAGAGAGGGGTGTGGGAGTTGAGGAGTGTGTTTGGAGGCAGGAGGAGTTAGAAGAGTGAGTTTTCTGAAAGCAGAAGGAGGTAAAGGAGAGGCAGATACAGAGAGGCTGCCAGCAGGCAGGGAAGCAGGAGGGAGTTAGCCCTCCCTCACCCACGAGAAGCCAAACCCAGCCAGGGAGAACTGCTCAAAGGACTTGAGTCTGGGGTGCCTGGGGGGGGCCCCTTGTCACATTATATTGCCAGTAAAAGCTGCTGGTTTTTAATCAAACCATGATATTTCTTTAACAGCAGGGTCAACTTCAGCTCTTCAGGGATCTGATTAATGGAAAAGTTACATACCTTCCCTGTACAAAGTACCATATAAGTTTTCAGTGCTGTATCAGATGCCTTACTGATCAAGTGATGGGTTCATCTTACAAAAGAATAGATTCACTCACAAAGACAAAATGGTATGCAAATATATTTAAAATATAAATCAATTTTAAAAAATTCCAAATGAGGGTCACTTAAATTGAAGCTGTACCAAGACTTCAGCAGGTGACTTTGGATTTTACTACATTCATTAAAGTTCAGGAATAAAGTACAATTGACATAGTAACCCATCTCTCATAAACTTCACCAAAGTTATAAGGAGGATAAGTGCACTTCCATCAGCATTAATTCTATAAGGCAAAAAAATAAATGAGAGAGAGAGATCCATATAGAAACACTTTGCTGGCATCAGACATTCCCTTATTGTCTGTGATGAGAACTTTCCCCCTTGGCATATTCAGACAGTCTTTTTTTGAAAAAGAGAGAGAGAGAGAGAGAGAGAGAATTTTATTGAATACTGACCTTGTAGTTATTGCTCTGAGATATAGATATGAGAGAGTCAGGATCAGTTTTTCGATCCACTGGCTAAGAACACCGTTAAGGCAGCATATTCCACCTCCAGAGCGTGATGTCATGCTATAGATCACCTAGCACTTAAATACCATTGGGAGAGCTGCAACTAATATTCACAAATACAGCTGGAAAAGAGCAGAATGTCTTTGATTTGTTTGTTGAGTAACAGATTCGGAAATGTGTGATATATTTTCTCATTAACCTCCGGGATATGTCTACACAGCACCTAGACAATGCGGCTGGCATGTGCCAGCCAACTGAGGCTCAGGCTGCAGGGCTGTTTCATTGCTGTGTAAACTTCCAGGCTTGGGCTGGAGGTGGAAGGATCCCAGGGCCCAATGCCAGACGTGAGTTTTTCTTTGCTGTGTAGACATATTAGTAATTCTAAAAAAATGTAATGACCAACTTCTGCCCTTACACAGTTTTTATTGCCTCTGTTAAAGTTGAGCTTATTTATCTGAGGGCAGAATTTGGCTCTAAAGTTGCTGGTAAGGCCCCCAGCATAGAACTAACTCTGTGGAAGGTGTAGGGCCAGCATGACTAGCCCTGTGACCCCTCCAAAGGAGCTACTTGATGCAAGGTTGTGCTGGTTTCATTGTTGGGGAGGGAAATTTGGCTAGGGCATTGTTATGCCCTGATTGTTCTCAACTACTAGAATGGACCATTGGGATATTGGCAGCTGGGTAAAAATGTACATTCCTTTGCATTTGAATAAGATATCATTGCTCTGAAAGGAGACAGCAGCTTTAAATTCTTGCTGGGAATCCACAGTCCATACTTCCTGTGCTTTAGCCTGAGCTTCTTTCTGACTGCTCACCCAAGCTGTCTCAGGTCCAAGGTAGGAATGATAGAGGATTTAAACTATTGCACATCCCAACCCATGTCAGGCTTCGATTGCCAGGGGCTATGATCTTTGTCCTGCTGATGGAAATCAGCAAGTAGCTCCCTGGCCCAGCTGGAATATTTTTAGTATTAGGTATCTTCTGAAAAATGCAGTGGGATTTATAAATTAGATGATGTCATATAAATCCAGCAACAGATTTATACAATTCTATCATTTTGTTTTAATTTAAAGATTATGCCAATAAGTTCTAAACAAAATGTTTCACTTTCCACAGGAGATTAATTTTGCTCTTTTAAAATATCGGTTGCTAAAAAAAAAAGCTAATATTAGATGAAGCAGCATCTGTTTTTCAGTTTTCTTTCATCTAATTTTACAGCTGGATTGTCTGAACCACAAGAAGGTCAAGTGATTTGCCCCTATTCTGCCTATGAATTTATGGCATATGTCTGACAAAACAGAGCCTGTATGCTTGCCAGAAGTATGGTGCACATTTAAATGTGTAGTTAAAGTAATGTCACTTATTTTTTCTAGGAAAATATAATTATTTAAATGATTTCATATTTTGCTAAGTTAAGGATATAAATTAATGCCACTAATTTTTCACCACACTCTTAGCCAGAGCCTTTTGAAACAGAGCTGTTTGTTCCTCTGCTTTTCACTGGAAAAAAATTGATTCAGCTTCCCTTAGGACATTTTGAAATAAAATGAAATAAAAAAATTAATTTAATTTCAAATTTCCCATGGGAAATTGAATTGAAACCAAGTGTCAAAATGGCAGGAACATTTTCAGTTCATTTCAACTTGAAATATTGTTTCGGTTTTTGGTTCTTTTACACTTTTATGTGCCTTTCCTCCCCTTTAACTTTTTCCTTCCAAAAAATTAAAAATAAAGAAACCCTAATTTTCACACCTCTTTTCTGTTTTCTAACTGGGAAAAGTTGGAAAACAGAAATAAATTGTGGGAAAGATCTATGAAAAGCTGTTTGTAAAGAAAGAACACATCCAAATTTCTCTGTTCAGTTTATTTATCTGTAAAATAAATTTAATACTGAACTACCTCTCAGGTTTATTGTGAGGCTTTATTCATTAATGTTAGGATAACACTTCAAAATCCAAAGCCTACTGAGGTCAATGGTAATCTTTCTGTTTATTTCAGTGGGTAGGAGATGAGGCCCTTTGTACATGTAAAGTATAAAATATCATTATGTGGGCAAGTGCAAAGCATGTCAGTTGTGTGGACATCATTGTGTGAGTTGAGTGTAGATTGTTTATGCATTTCATTTGTGGCTAGAAGCAGATGCACCATTTGGTCAAAGTATTTATTCAACCATTTCCTCTGTTTTTCTGTTGTGAATTCTTTGCCAACCGATTACAATTTTTAAAATGTGTTTTGTATTCAAAATGACTTGACTGTTTACAGTTAAGCATTTGGAATGTTTGCTAAGTGTTATAGTGGGCACAATGGAAAGGTTTGCTCTAGTTCTGTAGAAATGATCGGTTCCGGCAATATTCTTTATAATTAAAATGTGGAATACTGCTAAAGCCAATAACATTTCTGGAACCAGAATGAGATTAAGTGCACCCAGTGTGTTTGTTACTATTGCTGGGTGATGATTCACTTTATCAACTGTGGAACAAAATCAATGCCATGTAACTAAGTGTAACTTTAGTAATGAGATGTTTGTGTGTGGTGGTGTGGGGCAGGAGTGATGATCAACTCATACAGTATGTTTTTATCAGCCCTGGTCTACATGGTGAGGTGGGGGTTCGATCTAAGATACGCAACTTCAGGTACTAGAATAGTGTAGTTAAGTCAACAGACTTAGATTGATTTACTGTGGCATCTTCACTGAGATGAGTCAACTGCCGCTGCTCCCCCGTCAACTCCGCCTGCGCCTCTTGTGGCGGTGGAGTACAGGAGTTGATGGGAGAGTGCTCGGGGATCATTGCTACCCACCAATCCAGTGGGTAGTGTAGACATGCTCTCTGGAAGAACGTGAGGGAAGTTTGTGTACTTAATTGGAGAAAAAACATGTGCTGGTAGGATTGGAAAAGATTTAGGGCATGTAAGGTGAATCCTCCATTCCAGGGTTCTGATTAGGGTCCTGGGCAATATTTGAACAAATGTGTCCTGCTGTGTTAATAAAGCCATGTCCTGTTTGAACTGCTTTGCTGGTCCTCAGCCTGCACAATGAACAAGATTGCCAACATTGAAGGAGGAAAGGGATCAGACAGTTAGGCACCATGCAGCTGAAATAGGAACAGTCCTGACAATACTCAAGATGTCACTGTTTTGGGATGTGATCCAAAGTAAAGCTTCAGTTTGCCTCCCTTTGTGTTTTGTTGCTATCGTGGTACATGCCCTCAGTACATCTATACTCACATGACTATTCATGTGACCTCAATCAGCTGATTTTGATATTAATGCTCAAACAGGGTGATCACCCAAGCTGGGGGTATACATAGTGTTACTAGGTTGATTTTGTTAATTTCTTCCAAGAAGTTTCAATGTATGTTGTTGGGAAGAAATTCATCTAGTCTGAGGAGCTTGCTTCCTCGAGTCCTGAAAAGTTTAGTGATGGCAGCTCTGTGGCTCAACATGTATATTACACCTTTATTACTTTGATGGCCAACTCCAAAGTATCATCAAGCTGTTGACACCTACATCAATATTACTGTTTATACACAACATATGAATTCTATCTCTGCTCTGTAATTTCACCTAGCTCCTATTGTAAAATGGATGTTCCACTTAGTTAAGGTTAACCAGGGGTGAAAGTAAAGGGTATGGGCAGGGTCGCCAATGGGGGCACTGCTAAAAGAGCAGCGACATTAAAGCACTACCATGGCAGCGCTTTAAACAGGGTGATTTACAGCACTGCCATGGCAAAAAAGACCCTCTTTAACATCCCTGCCCCTTTTGCCCCATCCTGGGCTGCCGACAAGGAGGGGACAAAAGGAGCAGCTACCCCAGGTCTGAAGCCCCGGTGGGGCAGGAGGGCTGGCAGGGGGAAGCTGACTCCCCAAACCCCTCCCCTTCCATTCAAGGCCCTGCCCCTTCCGGAGTGGGGGTGGGGGGGAGTAAGTGGAGCTGCCCCTGTACCGGTAAGGCAGAAATTTTACTTTCACCCCTGAGGTTAACTCAGAAGACATGGGGTTAATTTGCAGGGTCAAGGAAATATCTTGTGGATTCCATGTATATGGGAGCAGAGTGTGAGCTAAGTTGTGACCACCCAAGGCTGCAGCTAGTGCTGAATGTAAGCTCCAAGGTTTATGCACATGAAAGCTGGTGATGTTTTTGTGCCACAGCTTTCACTTGTCACTGTCCAGTCAGTCGGTAAAATTTCTGTCCTTCGAGAAGTGACTAAGATCTGTATTTTATTCCTTATAAATGTATTACACTAAAGAAATATTAGAGCAGAAGACTACTTATAACTGGCCTGTCAGAGATTCTTCTCTGGGACATCTTCAAAGGCGCTCAAAGCTGCTTCCTTTAACAATGTTCCCAAATGGTGTGCCGTGTACTATTTTGCCCTAAGTGGGCCTCAGGTTTGTGAAGGTACAAGTTCATCCAAGTCTGGATTTATTGATATGCAAGTTTCTGAATCAGCTACCTCTTCAGTAATCTGGAAACACAATGAGGTGAGAGATTTAAAAGCCTCACTGCTGAAATTTGGAACAAAGAAAATTAAAACCTCATTTTGCTATTTTTGAATAGATAATGGAGCTCTGACAACTCTTTGTTTTGGACTTTAAAATAAATATTTATTTGATTATTTAAGGCAACTGACTGTGTATTCTGAGGGTGACCAGAAAAAGAGGTGTTTTTTTACCATGTGTTACATACTTAGTAAAATGTGATAACATGCCAGGATGGACGAAGCAGTGGTTGACCTTTAGAATTTACCTCAGGAGTTTCTAGCACGTGACAACTACTAAATCCTTTGTCTACACTGGGGTTTTACCCTCTATTAGATACCACATGTTATCTCTCGTTATGTAAGAACACATCTTTTTTTCCCTGAGTAAAGACAAGGCCTGTGTCAACTATGTACTCTCAGTTGAAGGCTCTTTGAACCACAATGCAATAACATCCTATTACACATTGTCTTGGGCTAGGTGTATTCCATTGAGTTGTGCTAAATTTAAATTCAGTTGTGCATTCTTTTAAAGCAAATGTTATACAGTGTATTTTTTTTTGAGAAAACTATTGATGTTGCTGAGAAATATCTAAAAGACTCTACAGAAGGAGTGTCTTGTTACCATCATAGAAAGATTACTACCTGAAGATGATTCTGGATCACTTAGGGAGGTGGAAGCTGTTTTCAGATATTTACTTTTTAACTTTATGTGTAGTGTAGTATTGCTTTAATGCCAGGGAAACAAATTTTTTATATTTGCTGATCTTTCTAGTTGTTTAGTTGTTATGTACGTTAAATCTAGTGTTACCTAAACTACAAGCCTCATTTCACAGTAAAAATCTACCTTATGGTTTCAAAAAACTGTTATATCACAACCATAATTTTGCCCACCAAGTGGTCCTGTGTATAATATAAAAACATTGTCTGTGACAATTTCAAGAAGTCAAAACAAACATAACAATTTAACCAAGTTCTGAATACATTTATTTTTATCAGACTGTAGCAGGGCGGCGACTCACCCCTGCGGCGCCTCCTGCTGGTCCGTCCGGGAATTAGCTCACCAGCATCCGGAGCACCCTCTGCAGGCTGATATCCTGCTTGCTGCTCTGGCCCCATGTCCCTCCCGGACCCCAGTGCCCTCTTACTGAGAGTGCTGCACCCCTGCAGTACCCCCACAGGTCTGAGGGTCTCCTCTCCCTGGGGAACCCCTACTACTTCTATCCAAACCTTGCCTCAGTCTAGGCAACTGCCAGTCACCATTTGCCCCCATTCACTGGGGCAGACTGCAGTATAATTGCCACTCATCACAGGCAAGGGGGGTTGGCCTGCTGCCTCTGCCTCTAGAGCCATGGGCTTCCCCCTGCAACCCTAGTACCCCTTGTTGGGCCTTCCCCTAGGCCCTGCAGCCTGGGGATTTCCAGGCAGGAGCTTTCCCAGCTCCTCCTTCCTTGCCCCAGCCCTGCTTCCCTCTAGGTACCTACTCAAGCGGCTAGCAGCCAGGCCTGTCCACCTCTGCAGACAGAGGAGACTCTCTTCCTCTGCAAAGTGAGCCCTTTTATCAGGGCCAGCTGGGCCTTAATTGAACCAGCCACAGCTGTGGCTACTAGGCCCAATCAGCCTGGGAGCTGCTTGCCCCCAGCTACAGCCCTTCCCAGGGCTGTTTTATTCCACTCTCTGCTGGAGTGGGGCAGACGCCCCACTACACAGACGCTATCGTACACAGGAGAGGATTTTATTCTGAACATTTAGGAATAAATGTGGGCGGGCCTGCCCTCAACCCCATAGATCCCCCATGTTCCTCCACACTTTATCTCTGGCACCTTGGTCATAACTCCTGATCTGTATATAGAGGGGATCTGGCGCATGTTAACTTATTTTACTACAGGTGGATTGGGTTCCATTGTCATCATACTTTTGAGGCCTGGAAGGCATTTTTAGCGATAAAAGTAAAATATAGACAGCGGTTAAAAATGTAAGTGGTTAGGCACATGGAAAAATATATCTTACCACAGCATGTGTTACAGGGCCATCTGCTCTGTTCTATAAGTCCATTGAGGATGCTATGCTTTTCAAATTCAGAATATTTATTTGCAGACATAGAAAGCATGCAGACTTTGAGTCAGAATGCTCACACTAAAAGGCAATCTCATTATTTGGGAATAAATATTGTGCTCCAAATTCATCTCTGGTAAATCTCCGTTGAAATCAATGAAAGTGCACCCGGGATAAATTTAGTCTACCAAAAAATGTCCACATAAGATATTTAGTTAATCCAGTAGTCTCTATTCCAGGGGTGACCAAACCTACTGACCTTCTGAGCTGCAGACAACAATCTTCAGAAGTTTGAGAGCTGGGGTACTCCTGCCAGGTCTTGGGATTTCAGTCCTGCAGTGACTCTTCTGTTGGGTCTAAGAGCTCCTGCTAAAGCTCCAAGCCCCAGCAGGCACAGAGACTCCCCACCCCGAGCTCCCCCACCAGTCTGGTAGGTACAGAATGGGGGTTTACAGGAGCCGCACTTTAACTGTAAAAGAGCCATGTGCCGCTCAAAAGCCATGGTCCAGTCACCCCTGCTCTATTCCATTGTTCAACACATCAAACTAGCTCACTACTCTAAAAACTAGGCGTGCATCTGTTCTTAATATATTGTTGCTATAGTGCTGATGATCCGAAACTGGGATGTCACATGGCCAATTAAATGAGTTTGTTTTGTTCATTCTGTTTTGTAATTGGAGTTTCTGTTGTTCTCAGAAGGGACAAATAATGCATTTCCAAAGCATACTATTCAGTGTATTGGGCTTTTCCTTAGGTAAGTCACAGAAGGTTTGAGTTTTGAGCTCTTTGTTCTCTCAGGCTTTGTTTTGTTAATATTGGGAAATTTTTGAAAATGTTTTACCATTTCAACTTCCAGTTCAACTCTATTAGTAGAAGTAATTTTGGTGTAGACAGAACAGAGTTAAGCACAGTGACATCTCATCCTCCAATAGACATGGAAAAATGCCTTAGGTGCCTAAATTCCATTGAAATGGAAATTAGGCACCTAAATCACTTATGGGAGTCAGAAAAGGTTACCCAGGGTGCTTACAATGCTGGTGGCCCATGTTCACCCAATTCCCAAAGTTGCTACCACTGGTGGAACTGAACTAGCTTAAGTAATAGTGGGAAACTTATGCAAAATCTCCCTAGTATAAACCAGATTTAGAGGTGCAGGGACAGAGTAGTGCAGTGTGCCCACTGGGAGACAGTAAAGAAACCTATTACATTATTATTGAATGAATCTCTACGGGTGCCCCAGAAATCATAATTCTCAGCTGCTTCTCTCTTTATGGCCTCCAAAGTTAGCAATAACTAGCTCTTTTTGGCTGGCAAGAGGGTTACCTTGACGGTACTTTCTGGAAATATTGGTCTTGAGAAAAAATGAAGAGGAAATGAGAATTGTGGAGAACCCTAAAAGCAAATGATCTATAGGCTGAAAATAGAAAATAATGAAATTCTACAAATTGAGGGAGACAGGGAGCCTAAAGAGTCTGTCCAGTAGTTCAAATAGACATTTGGAAATAGATTTTACTGTCATTAATTGTAAAACAACAAAACTTGATAAGGTCACTTTAGACTAAGTCTTGACTGCACTGTCAACTTAATTATGACCGTGTACATGCTAAAGCCTTTCTCCCACTGATGTAAGTGCCTTAGTACACCGACATCATAACTTTCTCCCACTGATGTAAGTGCCTTAGTACACCGACATCATAACCTCCACGAAAGGTGTAGGGCTTAGGTAGGTATAGTTAGGGTGACGCAGTGTTTGTGTAGACACTGTGCTACTTACATCAGCTATTGGCTGTAATTGTCAGTTTCATGGCTGTGAGGCCAGTGGTGGGCTCTAGCTGGAGTCTGGCTGCCCACCGTCCTGGCTCCCTGCTTCCTTCCCCTCAGGAAGCCGAAGAGCCTGGGTAGCTGCCCCCTGCTCCTGGCAGAGACGCCCAGTCAGCTGTTTCTCACACTGCCCCTCTTGGGTCAGTGGAAGCGCTCCTGTTGAGGACCTACACCATGGACAAGAGAAGACTAGTATAATTACTGCAGTGGCCATAAGTCAACCTAACTTAGGTCGATTTAAGTTCATAGTGTAGACATGCCCTGAGCTGAAAAGGAAATATTGCAATTAAAATGTAAAACAAATCCTCCAAACAAGGCTTTCCCAGTGAAGTCATCTCTCGATAAAAGATGATTAGCTATTTAAAGAATTTCTGGGATCAGGATGAATGCTTAATGCAAGACTAAATATTTGAAAGTCAACAACATGTAGAAAGCGTCAACAGTATATCCCTGAAGCTTCTATATTTAAAGCCTTGAAGATATGGTTCGACTGAATTGGAAAGATTAATTGGTACAAGAGGAGATGATGGACCAAGAGAAACAGTTTGAATGACATCAATTTAGGAGTGTTAAAGTATTTGCCAAAGTTTCCTCAAAAATGTCTCCGGCACACAGCACAACTACAATTCTAGAATTTGCTACCTATCTGACTACATTACAGACTCTAGAGATTTTAGTAATTTGAGCTAAACTTGCTTGTAAATGGGCATTCCTGAAACTGTAACATAATTCTGGAGATCTAAATTAGTGGATAACTTCGGAAAAAATAAAACAGCTGAGATCTTAGAGCTTTTTCGGGCAATCCTGTACCTCATTCTGTGGCTGAGTCAGTCTCAGGAACTTCGGCATAAACTGAAGTGTGTCTTGTCAAAATCTGCTGCAGGATTCTTACCATCTTAATGGTAACATATATCCATATGTCTAAGGTCAGAGTCTGGCTTATTGTTGCCAACTGGAAGTGGATGGCAGCTCACCAGGAAAGTACAAATGGCAGAGATTCAGCTTAGTGGGGACAATTGGGCATGATATGCAAATTTGCTGAGGAAGTTGGTACTTGAAAGCTGCACCTGTATAGTGAAGAAGTCAGGTAATTTCACATCTTAAAGGGAGTCAGAGTGGAAACCATAATGTTTGTTTAATATATATGTGGTAGGGTGTTCCGCTAACACCAGCACTGAAGGGGTTAAGGTGGTCCCAAAGGGGTCAGTTAACCTTCACAGTTGCATCTGATGGGAAGCCTGTGGATTTATAAATACTAATTACTGGTGAAGTCCAGCTGAGAAAAGATCAAAATTGGAGGAAATTTGTAGCTGCTGGGAATAAAAGCTTGGAACAGAGAGGAGGAAACCTGAGGGGTGGAAATAAGCCCTCAAATCCTAGTCCTGAAAAAAATGTCAACCTCAGAGATGTTGTGGAGAAAGAAAGCCTGAGAAGACAGAGTAGGAACAAGCCCAGAGAAACAGTAGCAAGGAAGAAGGCGCTCTACAGTTCTTGACCACTGGCTATAGAGTGTCTGGGCTGGAATGCAGAGGGATGATCTGGGTTTAGATTCTCTACAGCCACTTGAAAGTACTGTTGGAGGTGCCACCTGGACAGCTGGTCCAGTGAGACTTTTATAACCGGAAAGGGAGGATTATATAGTGAACTAGTTGGAGGGCTGAGTCATGAAGAGGGAGTGCTGTGAACTATGGGAATCACTACAGCAATGATGGAGTCCATCAGCAAGGGGTGCCATATCAAGAAAAAGCCACATGGCATGTCTGGCCAGAAGGAGGCGCTTTTGCAGTGAGTGAACCCTGTTATAAGATATTTTTAAAACACATGCCTCCTTGCTAAAACCTTGCAATAGTAATATGTTTTATATTAATATGGGCACAACGGCCCAAATGCAATATATTCTGTCTGATATGTGAAACATATACACCACGTGGACAGTTTAAGGATTTCCTTATGTTGCTAAAGCATGTTAGAACTTTGGAAATGAGGCACAGCTTGGCTGGGACTTTGTTTTCCTGTTGTCATGGGAAGTCACAGAGTACTGATGAATAATACTGCTCATTTAGTCTGTAATTCAGAACAAAATTTACTTGGTATATTGGGGCTTAAATGAAAAAAAATAAGGATTTTTGCGTTGGTTTTTTTTCCTGTGGGCAGAGGGAATTGGTGTGCTTAAGACTCGTTGACTGCCTAGCTGTTGCTATTTTTTTCTTTTCCAGGGTACCCTATGCTGCTCTGTTATATGTGAAGTTACAACCATCATCAAATCCATCACCATTTTCAAGTTCGTGAATCATTTCCAGAGTCTGAGTTCCTTGATTGTGACAAAATAATCCAACACTGAATGAAGTTTCAAGGAAAATAAAATCCTTCATAACCTTTAATGCTCTTCATTTTATTGGCATGGCCTTGAGACCAACTTTTTGTGACAGCTAAGTCTGCATTGGTATTTTTCAGAAGCCCAGGGAGTTAGACACACAACTCTTTATACTTTTTAAAATAGATTTTTTTGTATCTAAACTGCATGAAAGAAGAGACTTAATATTCCATCACTGCTATAGTTCACTACCTTAACATTGTCTTTAACATGTTTTACTCACTCTCTGAAGGTTTGCAAAGGGATTGGGTATCCCTGGGGAGGATGGAGAAGGATTACATGAGGTTTGTCAATTGTGGGGTTAGGGGTGCAGACTGGTAGTGTATGTCATTAATGCAGGGGAACTGGAAAGTTCTAGAACCCGAAAAAAGGAAATCTGAGTCAATTCCCTCTCTAAGGGCTGGTCTTCACTAGAGGCGGCAGGGATCGATCTTCTGGCGATCGATTTATCGCGTATTGTTAAGACGCGATAAATCGATCACCCGCGGCTCCCCCGTCAACTCCGGAACTCAAGCTTGCCGAGAGGCTCAAGCTAGAGTCGACGGGGGAGCGTGCCACTGACTGCCACCGCCGTGGGGACAGTAAGTAAGTCGGCGGCAGATACGCAAACTTCAGCTACATGATACACGTAGCTGAAGTTGTGTATCTGCTGTTGATCCCCCCCCCCCCCAGTGAGGACAAGCCCTGAGTCATCTCCAGCACCATATCCAAGTACCATTGAGGAGTCTACAGGTTTGTTTCCACTGGGAAATGGTTAGACAGTAACGTGGGTGATGTATAATAAGGGTGCAGTTTAGCATACACAATCTGGAAAAAAAACCTACTATCTGTGAAGGATTTCATGAAAATAACTTGTTTACAGAAAATTTATGAGTGCCTATGTTGCCATGGAATGGGGGGCTTGGTATGGTCTGATCTTGCTTTCATCCTCATACAGCCATAAATTAAGGGCACTTCTAAACATGCTCTTTAGTCTTTTGATGTGATAAAGGCACTGCTGCTTTAGCATTTCACACTGGATCATGAATTATGCAGTCTGGGCACTAGAAATGCCGCAAACAGGCTACATCTGAAAGTGCTAATTTAACAGCTGTGATCTGGAATGAAAGTATCTATTTTGATAATTTTTTCCTGGTAAGAGTGGGGAATAGAGAGGTTCAGTGCTCTAATAGGAAAATAACCATGAACAGACTCATTGTGACTGGAGGGTGTGGAAGGATTTAGCTACTACAGGCAGGGGACAGACTGAGAACTGGTCAAAAAGAGATTTCTGGAGTGGATGGACTGTGCCCTCATCATTAGGGGTGTGCTAGTTAGTAATCCATATCCTGGAAGACAGTCTTTTATAGCCAGGCATGCTGGAGTTTTCAGAGTCCAGTGAAATTGCAGGTGTTCTGATTTCAGTCACTTTTGTTTGTATCGCTGCAGACCTGGACTCCATTGATCGGTCATGTTACTCTCCTGAGAGACAACATATTTTACTGAATGCAATAAGTTAATTAACCCTGATATCACTCACCTGCCTCCGTCAGTGTGAAAGTTGGAACTCTGACACTGTTTTATATTTTGTAGGGCTCTTATGAGAACTGCACTGGCATCCTACTTAACAATCCTTATTATCTACTGGAACAAATGTTGAAAATTGGACCATTTTCTATCCCCTTTAGCACTAGATTTAACATAGATTTTTCAGAACTGCGATGACATTTAGAAATGGGAATTCATGGTTCATTTGTAGATTTGCATATTGTGCCAACTGTATATTATGCACCCCTCATCCTGCCTCGCATTTTCTAGCTCTGCAGATTAAAACTGTGCTTTATATTACTGTATTTCTAAGATGCATATGAAAGCAAGCTGCCATGAAAGTAAATGTTAAAAGCTCCTACCTAAATTTGGAAAGAATTTGCTTTTGTTGCTATGGAAACCTACAGTACTTCTCTCACTCTTAAAGTATACAAATTACAAAGTGATAAAAAAAATAACACTATTAGTCCACTTGGTGGGGCAGGAGACACTAGAAATAACTATGTACTCTTGGTATGTTATATTGCAGTGTTTACAACATAATTATATGGAAAAAGCTGCTTGTCAGTTTCTTATTTCATCCTAATCTTTTTTCCCATAGGTTCACATTTGTTTGCATTGTAAAAATCAGCAATTCCTCATAAATAAGATGTTTAGTAATTATTTTCCTTTTCTTAGCCGTCAGTAAGGCTGTGCATTAATCTGGAGAATGTTATATTTATTTCTTTGTCTTTCTAAAGTTTTAAATGAAACCCACATCTCAGCAGGTTTTCAGCCACATAGATTACAGAGGTGGAATTTTATGTTGCATTAGATAGTATTCTGGGCTTCTGTCAATGTCTGAAAATCAGTTTTTCTAGGAGGTCCCCTTTTTACTTCATGGTAAAGTACCTTGTTTATAGAATGAGGTATACCATACATGAAGGAAGTAATTGTAACATGCTTGACAATTAGGTTCTCCTCACTTGAGGAGTTGAGGGGCTTAGGAAGGAGAAAGGGTGTTCCATGTTCTTTACTTCCTTCATAAACCTTTTAATAATCCTTTAATATGGTGTTGGCAGCTTGAGTGTGAGAATCCCTTTTAGGGTATTAGATGGAAAAAACATGGTTACTTAAGTCTTTGAATTGATATTGTAAAAGTATGCAAAAATCCTAGGATTTGGATCTTTTCATGTGATGATTTCATTAAGCTATCATCTTGCCTTCCGAGTGCAACACGGGTAAAGATCTGTGGAACTGTGCTGTCATTTTGCGGGGGTTTGTGCCAACCTTTTTGTCAGTTTCAGTGTATACAGATCTACACATAAGATCTGGTTTGAGTTTCAAGCTGAAATGAATGTAAATTTAAACTGGAAACTGCAGTTTCACTTAGTTTGCCAGTGAAACCATACACATTTTATATCATTTTGAGGTAAACCCATGAGTCAGTCCACCAGGCTAGCTTGAAAACTTCAGAAACTTTTATTTATTATATTAAATTATTAATTATTATTATGTATGATTATGATCATTCAAATGCTGATAATCTTTTTTATTAGTAATGAGAGCATCCCTGCCCCAAACAGAAAATAAGAGAAAGTTCACTTAGAGACCCAGGCAAGTATCTTAATATAAAATTTTGTGGGTGGATGTTTTATCACTTTAACAAAATAGCTTTGAGAGGGTGAGGGCATTTCACTGATGTGGGTTAGAGCTCATCATCTTTTTGAAAAACCTAGTCTTCTGAGTTTTTGAGGCAACCTGAAAGCAGCCGGGTTTCGGGTTGATTTTCTAGCTTCATTATAACGGTTTCGCACAGCTCATGCTACATCAATGCTCTCATCATGTTCTTTCACAGAGCACTTTTTTCAACAGCCAAACAGGGAACATGGTATGGCCATGACTAACTTCAGAGCCATATAAAATACTACGGGACTGCAAAGTAGGAGTAATGTCCTAAGATCAGTGCTTAATTTGTGCCTGAGCCCCAGCATCTCTAGGCTTGGCAGTTCATAGCCCCAGCACCTCTGGGCTTGCTGCATCAGTTATGACAGTAAAAAAAAATTGCTTGAGCCCTGGCACCATTTGCATTACAAATTAAGCATTGCCTAAGGTGATGCTGATGCATTCCCCCTCCTGTTGCCTTCTTAAAGGTTCATGTTTGAGCTGATTTGTACTTGTTTTGCTTAACTCTCCACCAAAGAAATACCAGATTGTCTGGATAGCAGAATGGAGCTCTCATCCTAGATTAGGGCTTCTAGCTGTCACTGTAATATACATAATAATAAGATTGGGGCTCAGATTCTACAGTAATGATTCTCTAGAAATCCTAAAACAGATCCTCCTCCTCACCATTCTGCAACACCACTGTCAATGTACCAGCTGCAGCCCCCTGAATGTTCCTCAGTGCCCCCCAGGGGGAGACATACCCCACAGATTGGGGACCTCTGCTCTAGGTGTAATTAAGTTTGGTCTGGAAGAGGATATGTCTATTTCATTATTTAAAGAACAAGGAAAATCCTATGCATAAAGTTACAAGGACTTTCTGTTCAAAAGGTCATCGTTTTAAAGGAAAAAACTCATCCCTTCTCCTCACAATATGAAATGTCAAAGGCCTCAAAAATTATCTATGTGCAGTTGCCCACAAAAATAACTCTTGGCAAAAATGCTACTTTCATAAATTCTTAGTGGAAATGTGCTCAGAGACTGAGGACTAAACAAGTAGTAAAATTGCTCTTGAAGTCATGTGTGATTTGAATGGCTACATAATCTGCTCTACACAGGGTGGGCTTTTTCTGTGTATCATGTCTCACGGTCCTGGTAAAGCTCCCTCTGCTGAACCCTCACTTGATTGCTGTTTTGGTTGCACCTCACTGAGCCCTGGGTGCTTTAGATTTCCAGAGTCCACACACTGCCTTTGGCTGGGAATTTCTGTGCATATTCTCGGGGGTACAATGCCTTTGTTTAGCATCCCCTTTTGAGAGCTGAGACTCCATGGTCCAGCTGCCTCACCCCTGGGACTAGTACTGATCCCCATTAGCTCAAGAATGTGCTCTGGGGTTTACAGTTTTCATCATTAAATAGATAGTCATAGCACATAACACACATAAGCTTTGCAAAGGTTTCCAAATACAAGTACACAGATTTGAACAAAAATAATAGTGCATGTGTATGCATTTTTTTGTCTCTTTTTCCTTGCCACTCTGGAGCATTATTTGGGCTTTGGACAGTGTGTTCTGGAGTGTCCTGAACCCCCCTTTGAGCAGCTCCATTAATCATAGAGTCTCTCTTAACCCTGCAGTCAGTGCCCTTCCGCTTGCTCCCCCACAAAGGCCAGTGAGAGATGGTCTTTTATAGCTTCCCATCCTCAATTATCAGGTGACCCTCTGATCAGTCTCATCAGGTGAACAGAGTCTCTTACCAGGTGATCCATTGCTTAGTTAACTGTCTCCTGGAGTTCAGACTTGTTTCAATGGACAATTGTCAAAGTTTAAAGACCCTGTATTGTTAACTCGGTCTCAGATGCATGAATTTCTCCTCTTAATTCCTGTGGGTTTCAGTTCAATATGGAGGCAAACGACAGTGAAGAAGGCAAGCAAGCTGCATGTGCAAAATGACATTTGCACAGATACACAGAAAGTTCTCAATTTCAACCAGAATTCACTAACTACATAGACAGATTCCCCTAAATTGTTATTTATGAATCTGTCTCTACTTATACAACACATGCACTCCATCTATGCTGATGTGATAGCCATGTGTTAATTGCAAAGCCATTTCATGAAAGCCATTTGTCTTAGATAAAAAATAGGTTAGATGGTCAATATATTGGACATTTATATGAATAATGAGAACACCCAAAATTACAGAGTAATAAGAATGTTTAAAAACAAAGTTTTGGAAGAGACGCAAACTACCGACTTCAAGACATATGCCAACCTCTAACTTACAGCAGTTAGACAGAAGCTGGAAGGCTATTCCATTAAACTTCCATTAAATCTAGTTATGCCTGACTAGATTGATCATTTGTCTGATCCAATATGGCAATTCCTGTGGCCTCTTCAAAGAAATAACAAAGGATGTTAAAATTCTTCATTTTGGGGTTCATCTACTATACCACATATATTTACTGATACACAAAATATTGATGTAGTGTTGTATTACATTGTCTACAATAGTAGCTAGTTCACTTAAAAATAACAACAGATATTCAAATAATGAGGATACAGAAATTTTAAAAAGGAGGTCAGGTGGCAAAATCTGAAAAAAGCCATGAAACAGTATGTCCATCTTCACTTTTCTCCATTAACATGAAAATATTATTTCCATCCAACCTTTATGATATAAAATTCCCACATTTTACTTATGCTTTGTGTTGTAGTAACTAACGCTCTCTTCACAGTACTAGGCTGGATCCTCAGCTGGTTTAAATCAGCATAGCTTCAAAGAGTTCAATGACACTACATTGATTTACATTTTTTAAATCAGGTATTTTCAGACGGAATACTTGGACAACTCAAAATAGCTCACTGAAATTTAGAACACTCCCAGATCATCAGTTTCAGCCAGTTATTTTTGGTGGATAACATTTCTTTACCCTAACTTGCAATAAAATATAGATAATTTTAAAGGTGTTCCCTTCCTACGCCTCATCCCCACCCCCAAAATGGTGAGAAAAAGTTGACTTAAAATACTGGGCTCAAAACAGTTTTCAATTTTTTAATATTTTATTCCCATTACATACAACAGGTTAGTGTTTGGAAACTCGGGGGAATCCAAAGTGATGTTCCTTGGGTGTTCCACTGTAGGTGTCTCCTGCACCTTGGATCAGAGAGCTTCATCAACAGTGTCCATTGGACCACACGTGCATCTCCCCATCTCGTTCCCTGAGTGGGATATATTTATAGCTCCATGTGTTCCGGCTGCCCCCAGCTCCTTATCTACCACCTTTGGTCTGGGACAAATGCTTCAGCAGAGCCCACTTCTTCTTTTTGACCCACTAGATAGTGCCTTACCTGTCAATTTGAGTGTTGTTTTGTACTTTCTTCTTATGACCCACAAATTTCTTTTCCCCCATCCCACTCCAAATTCCTTAGTAGTTAATACAGTGCAAGAAAAGGGATGCCAATACCAACTGCAAACCACCCATCATGACAGAGACTGGAAACAGTTTGATTTATTCAGATGCAAGACTTATTCATCCACTAATCTCCAATTTCACATATCTAATTATGAGGTCCTCATGGCCAAGTTTAACTAACTCAGCTATTCTAAAATACAGGATCTTTGCCAAGACCTTCATGAAAGCAAAAAAGAACAACTCCAGGCACTCTTGGCCTATGCAGCTTTGCAAGCCTCTTTAGCCAGCGATACCACTGCCCGTTCCATAACAAGTGCCGTAGTCATGAGACAGGCAACATGGTTACACCTCTCCAGACTTCCTAAGGACGTACAAAGCACTGTGGAGGATCTACTCTTTGAGGGACCCAAATCATTTCTAGGGTGTACAGATGAGTAACTACACTCCCTTAAAGACTCCCGAACTGCTCTTCACTCTCTTAGCATTTACACACCAGCACTGAAGAGGCAACTGGGGAAATACCCTTTTCCCATGTGATTCCGACCACCACAAAACACTCCCTGGAAGCACTATGACACTCAGCACCAGACACACACAGGTAACTCCTCAAGGGGCAACTTCTCATGCACCTTCAGCCAAACAACAATTTTGAAGGTGTGGTCGAGGCCCTGAAATGCCTCCCCCTGTTACAGCTACACCAACCATCTTTGACATCTCAGCAGTTTGGCAACCAAATAGGTTCACTCTTTCCATGATAGAGGCTACTTATCCCAGACCAATGGGTCCTAGAGATTATCAGGAAAGGATACTCCTTCCCTTTCCTGTCTATCCTGCTCCACCACTGACCACAGCTGCTCTATCTGAAAGCCTAGCTCCTTTATGGTTCTAGAATTTGGAAGTAACCTGTTCAGCAGCAGTTAAACAGGTATTCATCTACTACATCTACACATGTAGTAGATGTGTTGCATCTACTACAACTATCTGTTGCAGTAGATGCAACACAAGTAGACACACTTTCCACCACAAATGGACTAGATCCCAATGCTGGTGCACCTCCCATCAGAGTGACACAATAAACACTCCATTACCACTTCTCCTGGACTATATTTTACACCTTAAATTATCGGAATTATCCACTAGCTACATCTGAGTGTATTTGGCAGCCATCACAACCTTTCACTGTCACATAGATGGCTACTCCATCTTCACGCACCCACTCATGAAATGTTTCCTGAAGAGTTCCCAAAATCTTTCCCCTCACATATCAGAACCACCCCATCCTGCGACACCGGCCTCGTCCTACTCTTTCTTACTAGACCTCTCTTCTAACCAGTGGTAACATGCTCCTATGTTCACTTATCTATGAAAACAGCATTTCATATCATTTTTACTTCTGCATGATAAGTCAACAAAATTGGAGCCCCTATGACATATCACCTGTACACATCTTTTCACAAAGACAAGTTGCATTAGGTCCACATTCCAAATTTTTACCCAAGGTACCATCCTCTTTCCATCTCAATCAACCTATCCACCCCTCCTCCCTTGCTTCTTTCCGAAGCCTCACAACAGCCAACAGGAAGCAGCACCACACACCCTGGATGTCAAACAAGTATTAGCCTTCTACCTGGACAAAACTAAGCCTTTTTCAAGAAATCACCACACTTATCAGCTGTCTAGAGATCCACAGGCAAAACCATCTCTAAGTAATGCTTTGCCAAGTGGATCTTGCAATGTATATATCTGTCCTACCAACTACACAATAGACAACCTCCTTCTGAAATTAGAGCACATTCCACCTGCTCAATCTCCACCTCCTTTGCTGTTCTCAATAATGTCCCGATTTGATGACATTTGCAAGTGGCCACATAGGCATCAGTGGACACTTTTTCCCTTTCACTACACGTGCCTCACAATGGCACAGCAGATACTTTCTTAGTACATAGCGTTCTATCATCTGCAGAAAAGACAGCTCCAAAGCCCCAGCCTTCCTATGAGGGGTACTGCTTTCTAGTCACCTACAGTGGAACACCCACAGGGGCATCACTCGATGAAGAAATGGGTACTCACCCTGTGCAGTAACTGACGTTCTTCGAGATGTGCATTGCTGAAACATAAGCTCTGTGGCAGAGAAGGAACTGAAGTTGGGGGAGGCAGTCAGATCACACAGCACTATATATACATCCCGCTCATGGTGTGAGATGGGGAGGTGAGCATGTGTGGTCAGAAGGGCAATGCTGATGTTGATATCCAATCCCAGGCACAGGGGGCATTACCGCACCTACCACGGAGAACCCATACGGGACACTCTTCATGAAAAAACCTGAGTTTACTGCATAGGGTGAATAACCTTCTCATAGCTGTTCTTCTAATTTATATCTTCAATCCAAAAGGATTGATCAGGTTTCTTTGTGTTACTCTGTCTTCTTTGTACATGGGCTATTATATGGACTTCAAATGATACTTGCAAGCAACAAGTTAATGAGAAATAGCATCTGCAGCAATGGCTCGTTTTCTCTGAGATAAAGAAATCTTTTTGCCTTCTTTTTCATCTGTTTACAGGAGTTTATGAAATTGTTCAAACCTGAATTAGGACCACAAGGCTATTCTTTCAAGGGAAGAGCAGTTCACACAGAATTTAAGTCCCTTCAGAAAGATCACTGAATGAACATGCAGTATTACTGCTTAATTTGAACTGCTTGAAGTTGTTTATATCTTGGGTGAAGCAAAACTGACATTGAAGTTACCTGTGGTGCCTATGCCTGACCTCCAGGGTGCACCCACGTGACTTCCAGGCCACTACAAAGTTTTAGAAAAAAAAGTAGACTTCATTGTATGAGCTGAGTATCTGCAAGAGTTTACCCTGGGGAGAGGGGGAAGGTCTGTAGTGTTTCACTAAGAAAGGAGAAACCAACACTTTGTTTTTTAGAGGTGTATCTGTTTATATAGTGCCTTCCCAAAGAATGTCATAAATGAAACTGACATACAAACTGCCATATGTAATGTGATTCTCTCTTCCTTCCATCACTGAAATATTATTACCTCTATGTTGGAATGCAGGAGCTGTTTAACAACACCTAGCATACTATGCAACAGTTTACACAGGAAGCAAAGAATACCACATTCAGCTGAAACTCTAGGGAGAGATTAGGTACTGCAAACAGAATGTAATTACAAAAACTGGAATTTGGCCAGGTCCTCTGGATTAACATCTCAGGACACTGTTAATGACCATAAGGGGTCATTAGCCCAGTTGTGCTTCTTATCCAAAAGAAAGCATCTCCTATAGCACAATGCTCCCTAACATCAAACTTGCTGTTTAGTCTAAATTTTGTCATATCATTTTGTGGTCCACATAGAAGTTTGTTTTAGGAACCAGTTAAATGTTTATCTAATAAGTGGCACTAGCTACATAATTATCACAAATGTTTTCTCTTCTATTAGAAAAGATGTTTATGAAGTGTGCAGATAAGAATTTTGGCAAATCTTGATATTTTCTGTGTAAAAAGTCCTGTGTAGAGTCAGAACTGTTTGAACTGTTTTTGCTTTCTCACAGTTTAACCCTAAAACATTTAATTGTTTATCTTCAAGATTGTTTTAAAAACCTGGATTTAACTACTGTAGATCTTGCCTTTCCTAGTAAGGTCATACAGTAAGTGTTGTTGACATATGTCTTTGGCTAAGGTCTACAAGATGACAAATCCAGTATTTCAGTAAAATGAAGTTAGGATATTTCCTTACTTCCTATCATTCTTACAATATATACCTGAAGAATAGATTAATGTTGCTTCATCTTTGCTAGTGTTCCAATCTCTGTTATTCGACTGGGAAATCCACATTTTTAACCTTCAAATACCTTGTGAAAGACTGTAAATATACTGGACTATGCTGACCTTTTCAGTATACTATATGTTGATTGGTTAGCCATTCCACCTCACCCACACAGGTTAATGAGGCTGTAAATAGGAAGAACTGAAATGGCAAGCCAATCAAAAAGGTCAAAGTAGTAGAACACACCACTACAGCTGACAAAATATATGAGGCATTAAAATTTGGATACCTCATTCTTAGTGACAAAGACTGTAATGAGAATAGAAAACGGAGCCCCGTGAATCCATTCACATCAAAAAGAATGTAATGTGGATGAGAAATGATGCAGGCTTGGGCCAATTGTGTTTCTAGGCTTAAAAATTAAACCCACATGATACTTCTTAGGTACCTTCACATAGAGACTATGCTATGCTCCTATCTCTGGTGCAACAGGTCTTTGTGTTCTTGTCATCGTTTGCATGAAATCCATAACCATATAGACTCATATTCTGTCATTTTTAAAGGGGGGGGGAGGACTTGCTCAGGTTTTATTAGAGAGAATGAATATGTGCTCCAGGGCAATGCTAAAGTATACTCTGTCAAATAGCATAACTGAATAGAATATTCCCAAATTGTGCTGGTGTAGTATTTGCAAACACACTCATCCAATATCAATGTTAAGTGAATTAAAAGATTAGTTGAAAAGCATGCAGAAATACAGTGAGATTATTGTTCACTATAACTGCTTCTTAACTCAAAGTTGCTGTATCTGTACTCAAACTACTGTTAATTACAATTGCATCACTAATTTTGTCACTGGATGTGACCATAAAATTATTCTACTCCACTGAAAGCAAATGAAGTCATCAAAGCAAAGATTAAAGGTGCTACTTTTAATTCTGTCCTGTAATAACCACACCATTCTCTGTTCATTTTTTAAGCTTATACTGTAGTGACACTTGCTGGTAGTGTGGATATTACAGAAGTATTGTAATCCTCCTTACCGCAAAGCCGTGTCTGAGTTCTGTTCAGCTACTCGCGGGTCTGTTTAATAGTGCAGACTGTTAGTTTGTAGTCTATATTCCCAAGTAATTTTAAACATACCCATATGAACTACAAGTGCTATACCTAAACCAAAAATAGCTGCTGTAGGGCACCTTGGTAACAAGGTCAGTAGAGGGAAGGAGAATCAGGTAATTTAATCACACAGGCCTTAAAAACAGTAATGATAGAATACTCGGAGTGATCTCTTCAGTACATCCATCTCTGTGTGCACTGCTTCAACTTTATGGGGTGTGAAACTTTCCTATAAAAACAAAAATACTCACTATTCAGCCAAGAATAAGTTACAGAGCTTGCATCATTGATGTGACTTATTTATATTAGATGTATTGCTCTGTGCTTACTGCATGGACAGATAGCGGAATGCTGCTGTGATAAATGAAATAGCTGCTCTTTATCCTGAAGCAGCGCTACAGTTTCAAAACATGCTAATACATGTCTTCTGTTGGAATTCCTCACTGAAATGGATGAGTTATAGGGAAGTGTGCCAAGAGGTGCCTTCTGCTGTGCTTTATCACTGCCTATAATCCAACTGTCTGAAACTGTGCCAAGCTAATTAGCTAGTTCAGTGCTTGTTATATCAAGAGGCCAAATAAGCCAAGAGGTCACATTTAGTATCAGAGAAAAGCCTTGCATTTGTCTATCTGTTCTTGGGGCCACACACAACTCCCATGTGGGCCAAATCCCAATTAATGCCTCCACTTAAACTTGTACAAAAAACCATTTTGGAATGTCCACAATTTTTAAAGTGCATTTTTAAATAGTTCAAGTGAGAATACCAGTGATGCATATGCAGAGAATAGCTCTGTGTCACATGGGTATTATTAAATTTTGTTTTTTATGAAGAGCATCTACATATTATATAGCTCAGAAAAGTCCTTGTTTGGTTTTGTTCAATATTTGAGGGCCTGAGAAAAAACCTCCTTAAATAGGATGAGAACGTTACTGTATTCTTATTTATTATCTGAGGCACAGGCCCTAGTCAGGATGTGCTAAGCGATGTATAAATACATAGTAAGATACTTACTATCTTTTTTAAGCCGAGGTGCAATCAGGGAGTGTAACAAACAAAAGGAAGGAAAGAGGAGGGTAGTAATGGTGATACAAGAAAGGAAGGAGGACGTTAATAGTAATACGATTTTATTATCTAATCTATCTATCTAGATACATACACCCACCCATTCACTTATAGTTTGATAGGCTAATATTATTACATTTGACTGCTGCTTCGCTTTTTGTAACAACGTGAATAACTCTGGCTCACATGCATTTTCTAATATTTAGATTTAATAGTCTTTAACTATTTCTGTTGCCGGGATTGGCAGCCTTTGGCATATGGCCTGCCAGGGTGAGCCCCCTGGTGGACCAGGCCAGTTTCTTTACCTGCCACATCTGCAGGTTCGACCGATCACAGCTCCCATGTCTGCGGTTTGCCACTCCAGGCCAATAAGGGCTGTGGGAATCCATTCTGTTCTTACCTCCCCTGTTGGGGCTTCTAGAGCGCTGGGGACTTTTGAGCTCTATTCCTTATGCCTGGTGCTGGTGACCATGTTGGGGAAGGAAACTGGGGGATATTACCAGTGGAGACAGTATGCAGAGGAGCTGCTAGCCCATTGGGGGCTCTAAGCAGGAATATTCCCCCCCCCCCCCCACATGCAGTACATACTAAAAGAGTGAGTAGGCTGTTCAGGGCCCTAAGCAGTTGCTTAGCCAGCTTATGCTTAGCGCCAGCACTGCCAGTATGAAGGATAAGGAGGTGAATAAGATAGTCTGGATGCTCTTGCCTCTCCTGTCATGGGTGCTACTGCGGATGGGGCATGAGGAAACAGGCACACATAGAATACTAGGTAGTTACATAGTAACATGGAGCAGTATACTGAGGGATCGTATCTCTGCTTTTGTCTAAGACCAGTTCCCGTATTGCATCCTCTTTGCTTCTAAATCATGGCACAATGAGTGTATTTCCTCCTTCTGCTGCATTGAATGCTGCCACCTGGCTTCCATTCATTTTATTTATAGATACATTAGCTTCTTCCCTTGGCTCTACATTGTTCCATGATAAAGAAGGTATTAGTAGAAGAATTGATGGAGAGTCAGGATACTGGGAATCAAGGACAAATAGCATTATATCCAAGATAATCCACAGAGGGATGCATAGTTTAGGGGCTGCATTTGAATGTCGTCATCTACTACCTCCCTTATGGATCAATGAAAGTAGGGAAATAACAGAATGCCCGTAAACTCTGCATGTGTTAAAATAGACAAAGGGAAGGAAACAAACCTTTAAATCTTGGGTAGGTGACCTTGCAGTGCACCTGCTATGCTGGTTCTTAGTTAACCTGTCATTAAAGTCCATGGATATTAGGACATTTCAGCTGGAGTTATAAGATGTTTTAAGCAGCAGTAAATAGTTATCTTGCCTTTTTGTGCCTTGATAATCAAATTCCCATGGTGGATGAGATTTCTCTCAGTTCTGCAGTAAACAAAACAAGAGAGTAAAAACCACAATATGGAGTTGTGTTTATTTTATTGTATTTTATTGGTGTGGTTTGTCACAATCTTTTAAACTAAACTACTTTTTTTACTTTTGCTGAAGAAGGAAAAAATAGAAAAGCAAAGGTGATATATCTAATTTTCTCTGTTTGCTTTGATTTCAGTTTTCTTCATTTCTGTCAGTGTTCTCATACTTCAGGACTGCTTTATGATGTACCAAAGTCAGGTTAACTGTGAATCAGTGTAGTACGTACTGAAACAGAGACCTGAATGGATGAAAAATACTGTGCTTTGATATGTGATACATTATCAGTAGGCCCATAGGAGCTATTAAATTCCTTCATGGTCATGGTACTGAAGTATGTTTTAGAATACATATGAAAAACAGCGTATTTTTGTAGATTTTGATGGCTTGGTTTGTAGTTTATAAGCATGTATAGCACATATAGTGAAATGTATCATTGAAGTATATTAGTATATCGTCAGGTATTGCTATTAACAATCTCTTGCAATGACAACTCAAAAAGTCCTTTTAACTTTACCACTGTAATGCCACTATAAAATGTTACATATAATAAAACTTAATGATGGAGCAAAGCTTGGTCAGAGACCAGATGCGTTTGTAATTAAAACTGTTCAAAATATTTACAACAATATGCAAAACAATTTCAAAAAATGAGATTTATTCTTCTGGTTAACAACTCTAAAATGCACCCAATTTTAGAAATAGCTTTGCTAAGATATTCACATTTTTTTAAAAAAATGACTAATTTCTGTGCAAAAATGGATGAGTAGCGAATTGATGCAAAAATCATGTGTTGTTGATGGGGAGGTAGCTAAATAATGGGAAATGAAATGGCAAAAATATTATTGCAAAATTCTGTCTCTCTCTCTTTCTCTCTCTCTGTGTCTGTATATATGTATATATAGAGAAAGGCACACACAGAACGAAAAAGGGAGATGTTATTTTGACTGTATTAGACCCATCAAGAATTTTCAAAGCTTTTAAAAACTGGTCTGCATGAATTGTTTGAATACACGTATATTCAAGGTGGCCCATATTCATTACATCTACTGTTCTTGGGTGACCAGTATTGAAGTGTAAATACCAACAGTAGATACTTATACAATTTATTGATTGCCACTTACTATCCAATATAAATATTTTTTGATTTATTGAATAGATTTAGAAGTAACTGGCTCATGCACACTTTAAGAAATCAAAAAATAAGGCACAGTTCACGATAGGAGTCACTAGGGAGGGGGTGATGCTTCATGTATAAGTACTGGACTGGGAACCCAGAAAACTGAATTCTACTCCCAGCTCTGCCATCAGTTTGCTGACTGACAAATTGCACAACTCGAACCTCAGTGTCCCCATCTGTAAAATGGGGAGAGTGCCTTTAAAAAAATGCCTTATCTCCTTTCACCTATATCTGAAAAGCATTATATAACAGTCAAGTATAGTAATGCTGGTATAATAAAAGCCTTACACAAAAAGAATTCAATGGAATTCCTTGGGCAAGCTCTGGATTCTGTATAAGCATATGCTTTTTAACCAGTTCTAATTGTGACTTGAAAAGAGCTCTCTTTGTCATGCACCTTGGAAAAGATCAGAACAAAAGGTTTAAAACTTTCCTAAGAAACTTCTGTCAGTTTTGACTGCAAAGTACAAGGCAATTCTGCAGGTCTGAGATTCCTTAAAAAGGGGGGCTTTGGAAGTCTCGTCACGTAGGGCACTTCATTCCCATTTAAAATGAATGAGAATTCAATGTACAAATCTCCTAGGTGGCTTTGAAAATCTCCACTGAAGTCCTTTACTTCTTCCTCTTGGAAGAATATGAATTTTGCCATTCACCTCTGCTTTTCTCCTGCAGCCTCTAACACAGCACAGGATAATGTAATCAGTACTTGACTGTGCATCCTGCTGACCATGGAGACAAGGAAATGAATCATTCCTTTTCTGAGAGGCAAAGTTCAGAGGCTTCACTAGGCAAACTCAAAAGATTAAAGTCTGGAACATAAAGCCAGATTTGAGAGGGCTAGTTCAGCACTGTGGTGGGTGGAGAGGGAACATGTTACTGTGGAAGAAGAGCCTTTGTATTATGAGAGCAAGTGAATCTTCTTACTAGAGAAGACCATTTTCAAGTATGTGGGACTGCCTTGCTGAAATCTACTTTGTGTTGAAATCTTAAATTGCAAAGATGGAAGGTAGCTTTAACCTAGAAACATGTACAACATTCTTATTGAAAGAAGCCTCACATAAATTTTGGAGAGTGTAAAGTTTGTTGGGACTAAAAACTGCTGACTATGGGTTTTCATAGCTTCTGGACAGATTACAGTATCAAAACAGACCAGAACCATCTTAAAAATAAAAGAAGCTCACTTTGACTAGATAATTTTGTTTGGGGCATGGTAGCCATCCTCTCTTTGGCTGTAACTTTTCTGGCTGCAGTTATCAATTCAGTCAGCATTAGAGTTGAGCAAAAACTTTCAAACAGAACATTTTTCTGTTGGAAAACAAAAACGAAATATCCCATGGGAAACTCATTTTGAAAGTTTTGCTTTGGTATCTAAATCATTTTAGTACATCAACATTGAGTGTTTACATATTTTCCAAACAGAATGCTTCATTTTCAAATGACATTTTGTTGGATTCTATATTCTACTAAATTTAAAGTGAAAATCAGAACAAAGTTCTGACCAGAATTATTATTTTCTTGTTTAATTTCAAGGAAAATTTTAAAAATCTTTCTGCTCATTGCAATTCCAAAATTGCAGAACATACCACAAAATGGGATTTCTGCGCAGATGCATCAAGATGACATCCAGCCTCACTCTTGTGATCAGCAGGAATATTAGGTTTTGAGACCCGGCAATTTATCATCAGTTTAGGTAATTCTTTTTCTGATCATACAAAATTTTCTGACCAAACTGTAAAGGAAAGAGAACTGATAACATCATAACTGTTTTCTGGAGAATTCCTGAAGTGTGAACCCAAAGCTCCTTCTATTTTCTCTTTCCCTAAACAAATCTAGGCAATAAAAATGAAAATCAGTTCCAGCTTCATTCAGTTGTTACACAAATGAAGCACAGCTAATAGAGGTGCAAGCACAGTCAAAATTGAACTATTTTAAAAATTGCTGAAATGTTTGCAAATTTGTTAGTATTCACCCCATTCTCATGGAGAGCTTTCATGAGCAGTATCGGTCCAAAGGGAATTTTTATTATGAAGTTCCAAGGGATGGTTTTCTAGTTGAGTCTAAGACATATTCTTGGCTTTACTGTATACAATTGTGCCCCCGTGATTAGTGTATCTTGTGAGTATTAAGAAAACAAGGATTGAGAGGCATCAAGCCCAGACAATGATATGAAGTAGTAGTTTACATAACCAAATATCTACAGGTTTCAGAGAAAATGTAATGTTTTTAATTACAAATACACACTTACATATATGATTTTTAAAATGCAATAGTATAAGCTTCATAAGAACATAAGAACGGCCATACTGGGTCAGACCAAAGGTCCATCTAGCCCAGCATCCTGTCTACCGACAGTGGCCAATGCCAGGTGCCCCGGAGTGAGTGAACCTAACAGGTATGATCGAGCGATCTCTCTCCTGCCATCCATCACCCCCCTCTGACAGACAGAGGCTAGGGACACCATTCATTACCCATCCCGGCTAATAGCCATTTATGGACTTAGCCTCCATGAATTTATCCAGCTCTCTTTTAAACCCTGTTATAGTCCTAGCCTTCACAGCCTCCTCAGGTAAGGAGTTCCACAGGTTGACTGTGCGCTGTGTGAAGAAGAACTTCCTTTTATTTGTTTTAAACCTGCTGCATGCCAATTTCATTGAGTGGCCCCTAGTTCTTCTATTTTGGGAACAAGTAAATAACTTTTCCTTATCTACTTCCTCCACACCACTCATAATTTTATATACCTCTATCATATCCCCCCTTAGTCTCCTCTTTTCCAAGCTAAAAAGTCCTAGCCTCTTTAATCTCTCTTCATATGGGACCCGTTCCAAACCCCTAATCATTTTAGTTGCCCTTCTCTGAACCTTTTCTAGTGCCAGTATATCCTTTTTGAGCTGAGAAGACCACATTTGTATGCAGTATTCAAGATGTGGGCGCACCATGGATTTGTATAAGGGCAATAAGATATTCTCCGACTTATTCTCTATCCCTTTTTTAATGATTCCTAACATCCTGTTTGCTTTTTTGACTGCCGCTGCACACTGCGTGGATGCCTTCAGAGAACTATCCACAATGACTCCCAGGTCTTATTCCTGATTGGTTGTAGCTAAATTAGCCCCCATCATATTGTATGTATAGTTGGGGTTATTTTTTCCAATGTGCATTACTTTACATTTATCCACATTAAATTTCATTTGCCATTTTGTTGCCCAATCACTTAGTTTAGTGAGATCTTTTTGAAGTTCTTCACAGTCTGCTTTGGTCCTTACTACTTTGAGCAGTTTAGTATCATCTGCAAACTTTGCCACATCACTGTTTACCCCTTCCTCCAAATCATTTATAAATAAGTTGAATAGGATCGGTCCCAGGACTGACCCTTGGGGAACACCACTAGTTACCCCTCTCCATTCTGAAAAAGTTCCATTTATTCCTACCCTTTGTTCCCTGTCTTTTAACCAGTTTTCAATCCATGAGAAGATCTTCCCTCTTATCCCATGGCAGCTTAATTTACATAAGAGCCTTTGGTGAGGGACCTTGTCAAAGGCTTTCTGGAAATCTAAGTACACTATGTCCACTGGATCCCCCTTGTCCACATGTTTGTTGACCCCTTCAAAGAACTCTAATAGATTAGTAAGACACGATTTCCCTTTGCAGAAACCATGTTGACTTTTGCCCAACAATTTATGCTCTTCTATGTGTCTGACAATTTTATTCTTTACTATTGTTTCAACTAATTTTCCCGGTACGGACGTTAGACTGACTGGTCTGTAATTGCCAGGATCACCTCTAGAGCCCTTTTTAAATATTGGTGTTACATTAGCTATCTTCCAGTCACTGGGCACAGTAGCCGATTTAAAGGATAGGTTACAAACCCTCGTTAATAGTGCCGCAATTTCACATTTGAGTTCTTTCAGAACTCTTGGGTGAATGCCATCTGGTCCCGGTGACTTGTTACAGTTAAGTTTATCAATGAGTTCCAGAACCTCCTCTACTGATACTTCAATTTGTGACAATACCTCAGATTTGTCACCTACAAAAAACAGCTCAGGTTTAGGAATCTCCCTAACGTCCTCAGCCGTGAAGACTGAAGCAAAGAATTCATTTAGTTTCTCTGCAATGACTCTGTCATCTTTAAGTGCTCCTTTTGTATCTCTGTCATCCAGGGGCCCCACTGGTTGTTTAGCAGGCTTCCTGCTTCTGACATATTTAAAAAACATTTTGTTATTACCTTTTGAGGTTTTGGCTAGCTGTTCTTCAAACTCCATTTTAGCTTTTCTTATTACATTCTTACACTTTATTTGGCAGTGCTTATGCTCCTTTCTATTTACCTCACTAGGATTAGACTTCCACTTTTTAAAAGATGCCTTTTTCTCTCTCACTGCTTCTTTTACTTGGCTGTTAAGCCACGGTGGCTCTTTTTTAGTTTTCTGGCATTGTTTTTTAATTTGGGGTATACATTTGAGTTGGGCCTTTATTATGGTATCTTTGAAGAGAGTCCATGCAGCTTGCAGGGATTTCACTTTAGTCACTTTACCTTTTAATTTCCGTTTAACTAACCCCCTCATTCTTGCATAGTTCCCCTTTTTTAAATTAAATGCCCCAGTGTTGGGCTTCTGAGGTGTTATTCCCACCATAGGAATGTTAAATGTTATTATATTATGGTCACTATTTCCCAGCGGTCCTTTTATAGTTACCTCTTGAACCAGATCCTGCGCTCCACTCAGGACTAAATCTAGAGTTGCCTCTCCCCTTGTGGGTTCCTGTACCAGCTGCTCCAAGAAGCAGTCATTTAAAGTATCAAGAAATTTCATCTCTGCATTTCATCCTGAGGTGACATGTACCCAGTCAATGTTGGGATAATTGAAGTCTCCCACTATTATTGGGTTCTTTATTTTGACAGCCTCTCTAATCTCCCTTAGCATTTCGTCATCCCTATCACTGTCCTGATCAGGTGGTCGATAATAGAGCCCTATTGTTATGTTCTTATTAGAGCATGAAATTACTATCCATAGTGATTCTATGGAAGATGTGGATTCATTTAAGATTTTTACTTCATTTGATTCTACACTATCTTTTACATAAAGTGCCACTCCCCCGCCCCCACGACCTATTCTGTCCTTCCGATATATTTTATACCCTGGAATGATTGTGTCCCATTGATTGTCCTCGGTCCACCATGTTTCTGTGATGCCTATTATGTCAATATCCTCCTCTAACACGAGGCACTCTAGTTCACCCATCTTATTATTTAGACTTCTGGCATTTGTGTACAAGCACTTTAAAAACTGGTCACTGTTTATCTGACTGCTCTTCCCTGGTGTGTCAGATTCTTTATGTGAAAATTTCTCATCTGATCTGGCCCCTCCTTTATCCTTTTCCATCCTTTCCTGTCTAAAACCTAGAGAATCTCTAACGACAGACCCTCCTGTAAGAGAAGTCTCTATCCGATCCACGTGCTCCTCTGCAGCAATCGGCTTTCCCCCATCTCTTAGTTTAAAAACTGCTCTGCAACCTTTTTAATGTTAAGTGCCAGCAGCCTGGTTCCACTTTGGTTTAGGTGGAGCCCATCCTTCCTGTATAGGCTCCCCCTATCCCAAAAGTTTCCCCAGTTCCTAATAAATCTGAACCCTTCCTCTCTACACCATCATCTCATCCACGCATTGAGACTCTGAAGCTCTGCCTGCCTACCTGGCCCTGCGCGTGGAACTGGAAGCATTTCTGAGAAAGCCACCATAGAGGTCCTGGATTTCAACCTCTTTCCTAGCAACCTAAATTTGGCCTCCAGGACATCTCTCCTACCCTTCCCTATGTCGTTGGTACCTACATGTACCACGACCACTGGCTCCTCCCCAGCACTACTCATAAGTCTATCTAGATGCCTCGATAGATCCGCAACCTTTGCACCAGGCAGGCAAGTCACCATACGGTTCTCCCGATCATCACAAACCCAGCTATCTATATTTCTTATGATCGAATCTCCCATTACTAACAGCTGCCGTTTCCTAATAATTGGAGTTCCCTCCCCTGGAGAGGTGACCTCTGTGCAAGGGGACACCCCACCGTCACCTGGAAGGAGGGTCCCAGCTGTGGGAAGGTTTCCCTCTGCTCCCGTTGACTGCTCTCCTTCCCGAGGCCTTTCATCCTCCCCAACAACACAGGGGCTGTCTGACCGGAGGTGGGACAAGCCTACGATGTCCCTGAAAGTCTCGTCAACATACCTCTCTGCCTCCCTTTGCTCCTCCAGTTCCGCCACCCTGGCCTCCAAAGCCCGTACACGGTCTCCGAGGGCCAGGAGCTCCTTGCACCGAATGCACACATATGCCACCCGCCCATAGGGCAGATAGTCATACATGCTACATTGAGTGCAATAAACTGGATAGCCCCCACTCTGCTGCTGGGCTTCTGCCTTCATCATCTCTAACAGTGATGTAGGTTAATAGGAATGTTTAAATGAGGGAGTTTAGACTATAGTTTATAGTTTAAGGCACAGGATTTAAAGAGTGACAGTTAGGCCTCCCCTGCTTCCCACTCCCCTTCCCAACTCCCTCTCACAGAGTGGACTGACTCCGTAAAGGAGTCAAAAGCAAACTAATTTGGTTATTAGCATGTGCATGAGGTGATCCTGCTCCACTCATTCAGAAAATAGGAATTAAGTTGATTTGACAGCCCTCCAATTTTGCTTTCAATGCTATTGATTCCTCTCATCAAGGCTGTGCTTTTCTGTGCTCGATCTTGCAAAAGGGCCTGATGGGTACACTCAATCTAATCACATTTCATTGTACATTCTCTGCATGTAATAATAATCTTGACTATCCCGATCAATTTTGACCCAGTTTCCTCTCACAGGATGCAACTCAATGATTTCTGTCTAGCTTTTATTTTTTTAAGGAACATGATTTGATCCATTTTTTCTAAATACAGTAAACTTTTCTGCTTTCCCATATTTTTTAGTTCTTTTTGTAAAATACTAGGCTTGATCTTCATAGGGCCTGAGGTTATTACATGGTGTATAATGAGGGCGATTTTTGTAATGACGCTCAAAGCACTTACTATGGTCGAGAAGCCTTCTTGAGTGAACAGTTAAATACAAATAGCTCCATCCAGTGTGCTGTTCAACATAACAGGCAAATGAAAAGAGCTGATTGCATAATTTTGGTGGGCAATATTGTCATGTATCTGTAATGATCTAATAAAAGGATCATTACTTAACAGAGAATTTTGTAATGAGATTAATACCTCCTTTTGTATTTTTTTCATAGAAATTAGAGATGAAAAAGATCAACCAGTCCATTCCCTGCTGGTGCTGTAGTTATGCCTGTTTATCTGTTTAAAAGCCCAGCTTACTGTTGCAGATCTGTACCAGAGATGTGGCAATACTGAACTTGCCTATATAGTAGGTTTTATTGTACACTCCTTGCCTGATTCTTATACAGCTGCCATGGACTTCCACTGTGCAGGATAAGAGCTGTAATCCTTTGCAGGGGAAGGGAGACAAATTCTGTGGTCAGATCTCTTAGGTTGATGTATGTGCATAATAATGCCCCCGTGGAGCTGGAAGAGTTGGTACAGGATTAAAGAGCTGAGATTTACAACTAAGCTTCATTTAGCATACAATGAAATAACTATCGAATGACATGCATGTGTTAAGTCATTTAAATCCATTAATACAGTTGGTAAGCGAAGTCCAATTAAACATATTGATAGTGTAAACATGAGAACAGGAGTCAACTCTTCTAGGGCATTTGTACATTGAGAGAAAACGTATGTTATTGAGCAGACAAATGCTACCATGTGTGTGTGAGAAAGAACTCTGCCCCTATTAATCTTCAAAATGAAATACCTGTAGTCTGACCAGAAAAAATAACAGCTGAATAATTCCTTGCCTTCCAGAAAACATACTTCCTCCGTACCAAAAAAATGTAAGCTTGCTGACAAAAATAACTATCTAGCTTCTGCGTTATACTAATACAAGCCAAGGTTTTGAGGTTTTGGCAGCTTATACTGGCCTCAGTAGCAAGAAAACTAGACACATTATTTTCTGAATTTCCCCCAGATGTAGACAGCACAATAGGAAGGAGGGGGGTAGGTGGGCAGAGTCACTCCTTCATAGGATTTATAGTTTTGCTCTCAACTATCTGTATATTAAAATGAGGCACTCTAAATACTCACAATAAAATCCTAACTGTTCCCTATATGTTTTTCATAATTAAAGTAATATAAAAATCACTTCTTTAGGAACCAATATAGGTTCAGATTCAGCCTCCTTAATTCTATTATATCTTGTCTTTTTTCTAATTGTGCTGAGAAAGGAATTTGGTCCATTGTCTCTAATAGCAGTTGCATGGCTGAATCGCTGTCTACTGGTTTGAAAATACTGTACAAAGATAAGTTCCAAAAGGCTCTCTGTAGTTTTTATTTGTAGATTTTCTTCTGAAAGGCAATTGGATACTATAGCTAGACTTGATATCATCTTAAAAGGACTTGCCAAAAAATCATAAACCACATGGTGCAACTTACAGTTGGTTCTCTGCATGCCTTATACAAACTATAATCAGGAAGACATGTCTGCTACATGTGACCCAATAATAACTACTACGTATTGATCGGGCAAAAATGGCTCAGGCCCAGACTTTTAAAGATATTTAGGCATTGCTTCACTCCACATTGCAACACCTAACTGATTTAAAAGTCTAAATCTCATTTTCAAAAGTGTTTTAGGCACTTCTGAGCCAAATTCCATTGCACTGTAGGCACTTAAGAGAGAAAGTCCCATTGAAAATCAATGGAAAGTAAACTCTTAAATGCCTAAAGTAACTTTGAAAATCTTGCTTTGTGTTCTTATAAATAGAGCTGGCTTTCAAAAAAGTGAAAAATGTTGTGGGTTGTTTGTTGTTGTTTTTTTAGGGAGGGAAGGTTGTTCAAAAATAAAAAAGGTGGTTCTCTTTTTTTTCAAATACCATTCCTTTAAAATTAGCCCCTTTTCCCCCTCAAAAGATCAAAACTTGGAAAATTTAAACTATTTCTAATTATTAGTGTCTCTCTTTGAGCTCGTGAGAAACCAGTAAACAAGTTTTAGAATTGCTCATCTCAGGGCATTGTAGCATGTCACCATCTGGAAAAGCAAGCTTGTTTTTGATGGGAGGATTTGACAATATTCACTAAGCTATAATGAAAGCTATAAGATATAATGAAACTAGCTTGGCAAGCCAGTCCAGTGATGAGCCACCTTCTCTGGTCTTAAATGTATTTCAGTGCTCCTATTCATCTGTCTACTGAATGTGAGCACCCTGCATAGTCTGACAGATATCCTGTCCTTGCCAGGTAGCTGTTGCTTTTAGGCATTAGCTGCCAAAACAATTCATAGATTAATGAGAAAACATTCATAAATTAAAGTAAAGTCTTTCCACTTGCATTGAAAATGCAACATCTCGGGGATGTTTAAATGCTGTAAAATGTCTTAATTTGTTCACACACTTGCACAATTATTGATATAGACAGATGCATAATACACACACTACAAGCGTCTAAATTAGCTCTAAGGGAAATTAATACAAGAAACTAGAAGACTATTCCCAAGGAGTAAATTAGTTTGACACTTTATTATGACTTCAACAAAAGATTACCAAATGTGTCTTTAATATTACATTTGGAAAAGTGTAGGGATAATGCGTGGTGTAAGCACAGGGAAAGGAAAATCATAGACCTGTTTTTCTCCAAAGGGTTCCCAAGTTAAGCAATCACTTGTCACCCTGAATAAACCATTAAATGTATTGGTTTTTTCAACATTATTAATTACAGTTGGCATTCCTGAGTCTAGTGCTGGAGGCAGCCATCTTGCTGAAGAACTCTATTCTTTGTGACACTCTCAGTGGGGGAACAGGGTTGAATTGACTCTAGGCCAGTTTCCAACCTGCTCCAGAATGCTTTGTGGGGGGAAGGAGAGATACGCCTTTAAGGTTGTATATTTAAAAAATTAAACATCTAGCTCAGGGGTGGGCAAACTTTTTGGCCCGACGGCCACACTGGGGTTAGAAAATGGGCGGAGGGCCAGGTAGTGAAGGCTATACCTTCCCAAATAGCCTGGCCCTGCCCCCTATCTGACCCCCACCCACTTCCAACCCCCTGACTGCCTCCCTCAGAACTCCCGACCCATCCCCCCCTTCCTTGTCCCCTAATCACCCCTCCCCTTGCTCTTTGTTCCCTGACTGCCCCCTACCAAGACCCACCCATCCTAACCACCACCCCCGGGGCCCCACCCTATCTAAGCCCACCTGCTCTCTACCCCACCCTAACCACACACACACACCCCTGGGACCTTACCACCTAAGCCGCCCCGTGTTGTTCCTTACCGTGCTCAGCTGGGTGCTGGGCCCGTGGCTCTGCGCTCGGCTGGCCCCTCGGCAGGAAACGCAGGGCCCTGTGGCTCCCCACGCTTCCCCCGGCACCACGGGCAGGGAATGTGGGGCCACGCGGCTCCGCCCGGCACCTCTGGTGGGGAGCGCAGGCCCCATAGTTCCCCCTGCTCTGCCCGGCACCGCGGGCGGGGAGTGCAGGTCCCGTGGCTCCCCACGCTCCACCTGGCACCCCCGTGGCTCCGCCCAGCACCTCCAGTGGGGAGCGTGGGACCCGCGGCTCCGCCCACTCTGCCGGCACCCCAGGCAGGAGCGCAGGCCCTGCGCCTCTCAGGGTGGCCTCTGGGCCGGGAGCTGCGGGAGCACGGACCCTGCGGCTCTTGGCGCGGCCCCTGGGCAGGGAGCTGCGGGCCACTGGCACCGCTCCCCCGACCCTTTGCAGGCCAGCTAAAAAGGGCCGGCGGGCCACATGTGGCCCACGGGCCACACTTTTCCCACCTCTGATCGAGCTCCAGATTCACTGAAACTGGCACAGGGGGTTGTAAATTATGCCTCCCTGTTCTGCCTGGTTCTCTATGCTTCAATGGGATTTACTCCAGGATAAGGAAGATGGGTCTCTGCTGCTCCCCTCTTATGGCAGGCTTAGTTTACAACCAGGTATTCTGTCAGCAGTGATTAGTGAGGGGACGTGCTGGAAAACTATGGTCCCCCAGTCTCTGTGTCCAGGTCTCTTGCCTGTTCAACAGGGGCACTGGAACAATTTTTATAGTGAGCCAGTGAACCAAACTATAAATCCTGTATATAATGGAAACCACTTCAAGTCAGGGATGCAGCATCACCCTCCCCCCCCCCCCCTTCTAGTTCCATCAACTATGCTGGTCAACACTCCTCACTACTTTGGATGATTTAGATCCCTATGACTCACCTCTAGGAAGAGGTTCTTGCCACTGCAACCTCATCTCCTGCTGAACTTCTTCAGGAAAGGGCATTATTGTAAATGACTGCACCACAACTAAAGGGGAGTAGAGTTTGTCTGGGCTTACCCAAGGAAGGGCAGCTCTGCTGTATGCTGGTGGTGGTGGTGGTGGAAAGGAAGGAGGTCAGAAACTGCTGTAAAAAAGGTGCTCAAGGATCAGCTTTGCAGCAATGATTTTTCACACACACAAACACACACACCAGGAACGTGCATAAAGATATGAAACCTGGGTAGGACAAGTCTCTTTGTTCCACGCAGTGAGGAAGCCAGAATTGGCTTTGATGGAGTGTGGTTTTTTTCGCCATCCCCACAGTGGGTGTGCGGATGGACCTTTTCTGGTGAATAGGAAAGGTGGAGGGCCATAGGTCACAACTTATTTGTAAGGTTGGGCGGTGTTCAGTGTAGGTACGCCATAGGGACGGCAGCCAGTGACTAGATAAATGGCCTGGTAAAGGATTTAAAAGGAGGTACTGGATAAAGGAACAGAATGGGGGAGAGGGTTGGGAACTCCTATGATTGGTACGTCAGCTAGCCAACCCCCCGCCGCCCAGTTCTCACAACCCTCTTTAACCCTCTTAAGAGGGTGGTGGGTGGTAAGGTCCAAATGATGGGTCGACTGGGGAACCTGGAGGGAAACAAAGAGGGCTGGTGGAATAATTGATTTGAATAAGCATGGATTGGCCTGCACTATAAAAACACTTTATCTGCTGGGTAGTCCCAGACATCTATATAATAAAGATGCGGCTTGATTAAAACCCATAACAAGTCTCCTGTCCTTCTAGCAGTGCACCCAGATAATGGGTGTGTGCTTGAAGAAGCCAATGTAAAACTGGGCTATATTTATCCCTTTGTTAGTGTCAAGCCATTCTCTAAGCAGACAACTTGGTTTACAGTCCCTTCCACAGAGTGTCAGATGTCATCTCTCATCAGGAAGATGACTCCCTCTACCTCTAGGCTCAAAAATGCCACTTGTCATTAAATATCCATTTCACATCTTATTCATGGTGATAACTAAGCACCTCTTACCTTGTGAACTGTTAGATGTGGGTGTGGTTCTTTTAAATGTAAAAAAGCAACTCCAAATCAAGAGGGAAAAGGTAACGGTACTTCTCATTAACGTGTTGAGTTGTTGAGCATGATCTTTAAACAAAATTTATATCACAATAGGTTCAAACAGGATAGAGTGGCTGATATCAGTATTGTGTATCAAAAATATTTGAATGTCAACCTTTTACATATTTTAAAACTAGAAAGATTTGTCTTATTCTAGGTTACAGCTTTTTTATTATTCTATCAAATGACACCTTAGCAACATTAATACTCTTCCTGGTGTAAAGCATTCTAGCGTGAAACTAGGATTGCAAGCATGCATGGCCATCTATGTCCCTTACTCACTCTCTCTTTTTATAGCATACTTCATTTTAGGTTCTTGACCTATGATCTTGAATAGACTTTCTGACAATAATGATTAGGATAGTGGATGAGCAGTATCAAATATCTCTTGGATATTTGGATAACACCATCATCCAATAGGGAGATTCCACTTAAAACATTGATCTTTAACTCCCTCCCATCTTACACAATAAACAAACTGCATTTAGTTTTCTGCTACTCTCCTTTATTTTATGTAGAAAATTAGGATTGATTGGATATATTTCTAGCATTTTAGGAAAACTGTAGCAAACAATCCAGATCTTCTTTGCATCATGCTGTTCATTATTAAGATTTTTCTTGACTTAATTTCTTTATTTACAATTGCTAACTTTCTTGGGATCAGGGCCGGCGACAGGGGGGTACTACGGGTACAGCTGTACCGGGCCCCCCGACTTTACGGGGGCCCCGGTACACAGCTGTACCCGTTGTCATCCCCCCTTGTTGCTGGGCCTGGAGAGCGGGGAAGGGGCAGGGAGGCGGCGCGGCTCTCCTCCGGACGAATGTGCCTGGCCCTGGCAGGAGCAGTGAGCCCGGCCGGCGGCATCGGCGCAGTCTGGGGGAGAAAGGGCGGGGGGGAGAGGGGAACAGCAAGGGCAGCTCGCGCCACTCCCGGGCTCTCGCTCCCGCTGCCGCCAGCTGTCAGCTGGGGGGGAGCGCCGGCTGGGCTGTGGGGCGGGGGGCGGCTGGGCTTCCTCCCCCAGCCGCTGTCAGCTGGGCTGGGGGGGGTGGCTGCTGGGGGGCCCCCAAACTATCAGAGTAGGGGGCCCACAAATTTCTGTCGCCGGCCCTGCTTGGGATCAAAACATTACTATAATATATGTAAAACAAGCCTGGAAGCATGTGAGACTTATACATAGCTCATGTGTGGGGAACAATTGACCTCAAGATCGTGTTAGGCTCCTTCAGGATTATTAAAGTTAAACTAAACTTGTTATTCATTATCTAGAATGCAATTTAGGAGAGAACCAAATGTTGGAGTTTTACACAGGAAGCAGATATTTTGCTATTAGAACACTTGCCATTCTTTAAAATTAGCATATCCTAACTGTCCTTTTTAGCCTTGACATAAAAGAAAAGCATAACATGATATTCAACTGAATGTTATAATTGCAAACCAATTTTAATTTCACCATCAGTGTTTCTTCTTTGTCTCCATCAAAGCCTGGTGGGTCCCTCTGTGACAGGTTCCCCCCGGGGTGCCAGTTGGAACTGGGATACCAGTGAGCCCACCTGACCCACCAGCCTAGTGAGGCAAGCCAGTCAGGCCCTTCCTCGGGCTTCAGACTGATCTTATAAAACACATGCAGGTAGGGACATACCCTGCTGCAGTTTTTAATATATTAATATATGGAGATATACCTATCTCATAGAACTGGAAGGACCTTGAAGGTCATTGAGTCCAGTCCCCTGCCTACACTAGCAGGACAAGTACTGTCCCCTGACAGATTTTTTTGCCCCAGATCCCTAAATGGCCCCTTCAAGGATTGAGTTCACAACCCTGGGTTTAGCAGGCCAATGCTCAAACCACTCAGCTATCCCCCCCCCCCCCCCCCCCGCCTTGCCCTCAGTTTCATATAGATGCTGAGATGAATTCTGCAACTTATCAGAAACTCAAGTGCAATCCCCCTGCCTCCAGAAGTTTAAACCCAGCATTTCACCATTTGCCACTGCAGAAAACTATCCAGTGTAAGCTCAGTGAAATTTGCCCCCTCCCTCAGTGTGGAGGAAGATATGCACAGCTCCCCCCCCCCCGCCACCCCAGCCCTCCCATTATGACTTTCACAACCTGTTTTTAAAACAAGTTTACTGGCTACAAAAGATAGATATTAAGTGATAATAAGGGATGGCAAACAGATCAAAGCAGATTAGCAAATGAAACAAACATGCAAGAAAAGTTTAATACACAGATAAATTTGTTATAACTACCAAATGCTCACCCTAAATGTTGTTTTAGTCATATTGCAGAGGTTCTTGAAGGCAAGCTGCTCTTGCTTGCAGCTAAAAACTCCAAGTATTTCTTTCACAGGCCAGACCCATCTAGCCTGGGTTCAATGCTTTCTTCCCCAGTTCAGTCTTTGATGATTATAGCAGTCATCATGGATTGGGATTCAGTGAAGAACCAAACATGATCATGTCACTTTCCTGCCGTAAACATATGGTGGAAACCCTTTGTCTTCCAGCTCCCTCCCCCCAGTCAGGGGAAAAGTACTAATTTTATCATGGAATTCAGTATCACATGACCCTGTGGCCACCACTCAAAGCGTATTTGCAGCATCCACAGGAAGATGAGAGATTAGCATCTTCAAAGACCTATTGTTCTTCCTAATGGTCCATGGACTTGTTCTCAGCTAGCCAGCTAGACTGGTTGCATTCTGTATTGTAGGCATTTCCCATGTGTAAACACAACTTTAATTGATACACTGTCAATATTCCTAACTTCAGATACAGAAATGATACATGCATACAAATAGGATAATCATGGTCAATAAATCATAACCTTTCCAATGTTATCTCATGCCTTAACTTGCATAAAATATATCAGAATTATGCCATACCCATAGCTTAACAATATCTCTATGAAGAATATGGGCGTGGAGTGTCACACCCTCATCACTAAATGATTTCTTCATGCCTGAAAACCTCAAAGCCACACATCAGAGTCGCCACCTTACTAGATGAGACCTAGATACGTCTTGTCTCTTTTGGCATGTCAACACCATTCCTCAAAAACGTTCCTCCTCTAGAGGCTCCATTCCCTTCAGACCTAAGAAGCAAAGGTAAAGAGCAAAATAATAATAAAAAAACCCAAATGAACTAGTATATTAGACCTACATCACCATGCTGCCCCAAGATTTCAACTGTACTTTTTGTGTATTCTTTGGCCACAAAACTATATATTATCAGATTTTCATTTTAGTGTTCCATTATATCACCATTTCCTTTATGGCTAAGTTTAATTAGTACCACAAAGTAATTGCAGTCAGAGGCTGCCAACTTTTCTTTCCCACAGACGTACTCTTGTAAACTTTTCTAAACTATAATATGTGGTGATCTTGGGATTAAGTGGACCCTTGTGAATCCTTCTGCTAACTAACAGAAACAAATTAAATTCTAGTTAGCCAGAAAATTGTCCCTTATGGGTCTCACATTATTACCATATGGTCTTTTCAAGTGGGGGAAGTTGTTATAAAATAGAATACTAGATGTAAGAAATGGCATCTTGGGTCATCAAATCTATTCCTTTGCCAATGGAAGATTGCTACCTACATATTATTTAATAATGTGTCTGTTTATCTACATATCTATTTATCAGCCAGTATCTTAAATTGGTTTTCTTTAGAATGTTTTATCTGAGGAATGAGTCATTCATGTGTAGTGTGCAGGGTTTAGAGTTAAGCCCTACTGTGTTAGAGATATCTGACCATCAATTTAGGAAGCTCTGATTGTCTTTAAAGGCTTCAATTATCACAGCTCATTCTGACATGGATCCAGAAATGTTTATCTTAAAATAGACTGTCAAAACTCCAAGGGAAGGTTTTCAAATCATGTCAGCACAAGGAGGAGGGAAAACATACAAAAGAAATTTGACGGCCTAAGTTGTGCAACTTAAATTGGAACACTATTAAAGATAGCTAGAGGTGGAAGGTGGGCTACATGCTGACTGAGGTAATAAAAGGAATAACACATTTTATGAGTGAAGAGATTAATAATGTAATAGCTGACTATTATGAAGGGTTGTCAGCTTTACCTAAGGGAATACTCGCCCCAGATATCAAACAGTACAGACATGGACAACTCTATTTTTCCGATGATTTATAATGTTGAAAGTGACCTTTGGAAAAACAAATCTCTATATACAAAATAGAGATTGGAAAATGCAGATATTAACTAGAAATGTTCATATTGATTTTAAGAATCCGAGAGGTAGCCGTGTTAGTCTGGAATAGCAGAAGTGACAAAGAGTCCTGTGACACCTTAAAGACTAACTAAAGTACTGAAGCATAAGTTTTCGTGGGCTAATACCCACTTCGTCGGATGCATGCAATTTCTATATTGATTTTGGAAAGAGACAGTTTTACCTTCCCCTTCTGCTAAGGTTATTCATGAGTTTGGCGGGGACTTGGTCAGAAGCTCAGCAGGAATTCCAAGTTAAGCAGTGGAAGTCACCTTTGGTATTTCAGGTTTATTTATTGATTGTTTTCCCTAGTGTAACTACAATTAAACATGAAGTAGTGAAGTCTCTGAACACATTCCCTTCATGCAGATTAACACTCTGCAATCTATAATCAAGCAATATATCCCCCAAACAAAATAATATAAATAGGGCAGCTCTTCTGCCTCCATAGCTCACTGTCCTGCCTGATAGAGGCACACTCCACCGTGGGCAGGAGCTGGTGCAGAAATAGAAGGGAAGCAGCTTTCACCTCACCTATTCAGGGGCTGCCATAAAATGTGGGTTCCCCACTGGGTCAGGCAAAGACAGCCTTGAGGATCCATAATTTGCATCCCTATCGAGTAGCCCCTATAAGGTTTTAATTGCCAGCGTGCAGGTGCTTCTTAGTTGTCCACCACAATAGCCCTCCATTTTCACTCCAATCTTGCTCTGCCTTGGAATGTCTCCTGTACCAGTGTGTTAGTCCACCGCCTTAGGAAACAGTCATTGGCTTGGTGCCTTTTGCACAAGTGTCTTGTGTCAGTGTTCACTTTGGAGGCACACACTTTTCTAGTGGACACAAAGGGGAAGTAGTATAAAGATTAATTGGGTTCCTAGTCCACAAACCGTGGGATTTTCCCCTCTAAAAAGGAGTTTGGCTCCTTTAAAATTTGAATCAATGTAGGCTCAGTTGGGCCAGATTATTTCAGGAAGCGGGGATGTAACTCACAAATCTCTCTCAGTAGACCTCTCACTAAGAGTGCTGGTCAATAGATTACATCAAGACTGTGAGGCCCCTTACTTGGGGCCCCAGTGATCAGAACAAACCATTATACTGAGAATATCCTGTAATGCCATTTAGCAATATGTTTTCTTAGAAAAATATGACTCTGCGAAAATGACCATTTATTCTGCAATTGGGTTTTGTTCTGATTTAACAACTTCTTACCCTTTTTCATGAATATTGGTTAAAACTGGAAGAACCACAATGATTGTTATCAGTGAGGAATGTTTATCATGTATTAAAAGAGAGATGACAGCCTAATTTAAAATCTTCAGCTAGTCAGTGGCAAGTAAGCCATTCTTTATTCAGAATTCATGTAACAAAATGGCATATACCTGTTCAGTAGAAGACCAGGGAGTCCTCTGAGTGGGGGAAAAAAGGGTCAGTTTAGCTAGATATCAGGGTCACATGACTTCTTGGTTTCTTTATAAACAAGCATTAGAGCTACTTTAGTTTATACCCGTTTCAGAATCATCTAGACATGACTGATTAATAAACCCTAAACATACTTGTAGTTTTTCAGGAAGAATGTACTAAATGGTTAAGCAAAACATACCCTGCCCTTTGAAACTAATCCTATCGACAGCTCACTTTGAATTTGGCCTCCATCTGAAGACAATCTTTTGGGAGTAAAATCCGTTCATACTTTGGTAGGTTTATTGATACCACATAAACAGGTTTATATTGAGTTGCAGTGTAAGGGTGACTTTCACACTATTTTATGGCTCTGAGTAACAGACATTATTTTAATTGTAAATGGGTCCTAACCATAACCATATGTTGCCTGTTCTTCTACCACCACAAATTGATGGAAATAATTTCAAAATCTGGATCTGAATTTTGTGGCTCAGGTCCATCTCTAATTTTGTACTTTGTATATTAATATTAGTGGAAATAGATCACATATATCTAATTTAAGATGAGAACTGATGGTGGTAAGGACTAAAGGCCTATCAAAATTGCCTGCATAATTGTGTACATAAATGTGCTTGCAATTGAACATACAGTTACTAATTACACAACCCAGTACTTATTTCCATATACAAACCGATTGATTGGACATCACTGGCCATTAGTGCACACAATCACAGCCACTGTACTCACAGTTTCGAAAATCAGGCCCTATACATGTCTCTGATTTTATGGAAGCAAAGAATCGGGAAGCATCTTAAAATAGATGCGAAGTGTGAAAGAATCTGTCAGATGCCACTGATCATCTTTGAAGGAGAATGTGTCATTAACAGAATGACTATAAGTTTATCTTCTTCCACGGTTAAATATGTTGCTTACATTGTGAGTATTTAAATGTATAAACAGTTTAAGAATAATCTGTGTACATATCTACCCTGCAGATGAAACAAAAATAGTTCTGTAGAAATGTAATAGGATTTTATCTAAATAATGCTAAAACTCTATATCACTCAATAACATTTAATTTGGTTTCTGAACTCTATTGTAAAATTCTGTAGCAAAGACATCTAGTTTTCTAGGTAATATGGTTATCATCGTTTGGAATTCCCCATTCCCCCCTCTAGCTCTTGTGAAAAAATTATTTGTTGTTTTTTTTTAATCAATAAAAAGCTTTCAGCTGAAAACCAAAAACTTGGATTTTGAAATAGCACTGCAATGTGTAATGAGGAACTGTAGTTTGGGTGCCCTGAGCTCCCATTCTCCTGTATGGACTCACCTTCCTGGCTGGACTACATCTTCATGGAGGCCTATGAGCGCCCCTCTTGTGCCACCATAGTCCATCATGAGAGTCTCTCGCCATTTTGCCTTAGTTTTTGGTTCTTTTTCAGTGAAGTCACAATTTGCTATAGCAAGCAGAGACTTTTCATACACAAAACTGTTAATTAAAAATGCAACTTACCATCAAAAACAATCCTAAATATGGTTTTTAAAATGGATGGTGACTTTGTTCCATTCCCCCACCTCCTCTAATTCTCCTCACTGTTGCTGGTTGACATAAGCACCATTGCCAGTGGTCACACAACTCCACGGCTTGGTCTGCAACAGAAACTTTACTGTTGGCTTCCTGTCTTACAAACAAGTGGATTCACTTAACAAGCTGAAGAAGGTCCAGAGCAGCCTCTTCCAGACCACAGTTTCCTGCCCAATAGACAGAATGCTGATGAAACATCCCCAAGCTGGCGGTTCTACTGTACTGCTGAACCCTATATCCATCTACAACTTTTATTCACCATTACAATCAGAACCTGAACCTGTTATATAAATGTTGCTGTTTGCAGTCTCATCTTTCATGTCTAGGCAACACCTACTGCAAGCCACTAGTGCTGATCTGTAATACATGCAAAGAATGATTTTGTAAGGAGCTACGCCTAGCATTGTTCTTTCTTAGAGAGAAGAGTTCTGTTCTAGCCAGAGAGAAGTTCTTCTTTGACTCACCTAATGGAGTTGCTTCCTACAAACACTGAAAGTTCCACTGTGTGTGTGTCAGCTTTAGTAATATACAAAAGAGTGAAAAGAGTGAGATCAGTGGCTTCACAGGCAACAAAATTAAGGCATTCTGCCATACCTTTGTGTTGGAGGGGTGAACTACAGTATCATTCATACACTCTTGGGGAGGAATGATTCCTTCCTGGACTCCCTGGCATGCATGGGAAGTGTGCAGGATGCAGAAATAAAATTTTCTAAAACATCAGCATAGGTATGAACTTGCTGGATTTCTCTATTAGGAGATTAGTAATAAAAACTAAGTTGGAAAATAAGACAAAGCATTATTCTGATTTCTTTCCAATGCTAGGGGTCACTTAGCTGTTTTAAGTGTATTTCTCTGTAATGTAAAAGGTGTAGTACTCTTTAAATGAACATCACTTGCACACCTGTTTGCCATGCTCATTCTGTTTCTATACTCAGGTAGTGTGTAGATCACTTACTTAGGCTTCTGAATTCTTCCTTCTTTAAGAGGAAAAATGGGTTTGGTCTTCTGATTATGTACCAGATAGCAGAAAGTACACAAGAAGGTCCAGCTATCTTAAACTAAAAAAATAAGACACGAAGTCTCTGACTCAGATTTTATTCTGATATAAATCTGTCTTCAATCACTGTAATCAGTGGTGTGATATCACAATCAGAATCCTGTATTCTGTCTTCTAGTCACCTACCAACATAGCTCAATACAATCTCTTAACAGAGATATGATCAGAATATCACAACATAGAATTTTAACTAGGGAATGTTTATTTTTTGTATTTTGGGGGATGAAGGGGTTGTTTTGTTTTTTTTATTGTCAGTCTGGTTTTTTTTTGTCTTAAGTTAATTGTAATTACTTTTTGTAAGCCTGACACATTATTGCGCTTCTTGTCTCTAAGTACATGTCCCACAATTTTATTAGAGAAGAAAATTTATATATCTTTTGCTTAACTTGAGGTTACTGTTCCTAAGCTTCAAAACACAGTCATTGGGACAATGGGAGTAGAATATTAAATATAATGTAGCCACTTCCCAAAAATGCTAAAAGAAAACAATTTGAGGAACTTAAGTCACTCTTACCACTTGCTGCTATACGAGAAAAATAGAAAGGTCTATTTACTGGCAGTGACCATGGAGTTCTACTTATGACTGAACTTTAACTAAGGAAAATGGTGTATTCTTTCTTCTAATTAGCTAACTAGAGGTAAAATTCTATTCAAGACAAAGTTTGTAGTCTGCATTAATTGAAATCTTTCTAATAACTTAAGGTAAAAATCTTAATTTGAGTTAAGAAAATACCTTTGGCCATGCTGGAAGAAAGCCAGGAGGCGATAGTGATTTAACTAGGCCACAACTTCATTCATGTAAAATATCTGGGAATACCCAGCAATAAATTGTACAGTGTAGGTCATTATTACCTTAATCATTTCCACCTATTTGGGAGGGTTATTATCAGCCATCACCTTTTTCAACCTGGTCCTAGCCAGTCCATTGTTGGGACTCTGCTAGTCTCCCCTTGTATGAAGGTTAAAAAGTCTGGAAAGGAGGGAGTTGGCTCCCTGCTGTACGAGATATTAGAGGCCTCAAACACCTCTTCTTCAGCTCTCTTAAGGGATACTTTCCTTTAAATCTCCTTCCAGTCCATTTTATCTGATCACTATGTCCCTTTTGTCATGAGTATCTGCACTGCACATCTGCTAATTTTTTTAAGTCACATAATTAAGACATTTTAACTTAATTCCCTTGCCCATCCCACTGGGTCCCTGACTTGCTGTGGGGAAGGTGAAATAATCCACCCTGCCTTCACCAATCTGGGAGTGAGGGGGAAAAGTCTTCCCCCATCCCAAGGAAAAAGGTGACTAGCATAATGCCCATAGCAGATCACAAAAAACCCTGATTCCAAGGGTGGATGTTGCCAGCCCAACCCCAGTGTAAGGGCTATTCGGAAACTGCCTAAGGTATAGCCTCTCTGTTCCTGGTCACCTGACACCAACCTCAAAAGGAGCCCTTATTGGAGCAATAACCCACTTTTCTGTCAGCCAGCCAAAGGATTCGCTGCACATAGCTGAAGTGGGGGAACATGTTTTTCCTAGTTAAGGAAAGACCCAAAAGAGTATCCACTGAAGCCTTCATACTGATTAAAATCAAAGGAGTTTACTCTCTTTGTTTCAGTTAAGCACATCCATAAGTGTTTTTGTAGATCAGGGCCAAAATGTCCCTACTGAGTCAGCTAATATGCTTGTATTTGAGACTATGACAATTTCTACATGTAAAACGTCTCTCATATACCTTATGCTTTCAGATGGAATTTCCATAAGAAACTGGAGGTGGCTACTGAGTTGACTATGTCTACCCCTAGGTTTGAGTCTATGACTCTTTCCTAGTTATTAGTTGTGTGATTATTAATATTAAACATTGTGATGTGTATGTACACCATGTTATTGTCTAAACTGGACTATCCTTGCCAGAATCAAAACCCCATCTACCTTTTCTTTTTAAATATATCCTTGTGTGACTACATCACTGCAGCCACAGTGCTATCAGATTAATTGGGTTAGCTGTTCTCTGGAACCTGTCATTGCTTCTACTTGAGTATCCAGAAGGCTTATGCTGAGCGATGTGAAGCACCCTCCATTATTCTGACCTGGTGCCACAGTCGTCGTTAACAGCATATAGACTATCTTCTGTCTGTGAATGAATGAATGGTTTTTCCTTCTTCCTATGCACCTTCTGCCACAACAGTCAATTGTTGTCTCTCTAAAGTATGCAAATAGGTGCATCTGTATACCTGATAAGCTCAGGGCTGTGTGCAGCTGCTGATCAGTTTCTAGAGAATTCCAGCAGGTTGGTTGAATTAAGAGAACAATCCATTAGAGAAAGTGTCCACAACATAATTAAGAAGCATTTTTCCTCACTATCTCTTCTCTTGCATCCATGTCTGTGTTTTGCTTTCATGTTATACCTCTGGTTTGAATGATAAATGTTTCATCCACCTAGAACTGTCAGGTGCAAGTATTGTCAGTTTACCCTCTGTTAATTAAGGCAATTAACCATTTGAATGTATTTGTACAAGTACTTAGGTTAAGTTGCATTATAGTACCTGGTTAGCTCTGAAAAGGAAGATGTTTGATTTATTTGTATTAAAACTGATTTGGGTTTATGTAGCCATCATTCTCCCTCTGCTGATATGTTAAGCCTCTTCAAAAAATGCACTTCGTGAATTGGAGAGCCATTAGAAGAATGTTAATGGGAAATCATAAAGTACAGCTCATGCAAAACCCCTTGAGTACTTGCCTCTAATGTTTCTGCTTTACCAGCTACAGATTCAAAAGTGCTCAGATTGACCTATAGGTAGGTATGATGAGCTAAAACCTCTTGTAACTTAAATCTGAAAACATTTTTAAAAGGGTAATATTGCTAATTGTTGATCATTTCTAAATTAAACTAGTTAAACTCATCTGGTTCTAAGTACTACAAAGAAGCACATGATGGGGAAGAGGTGGATATAACAGAATGCTAAGTCATTTTGAATAAACATTGGGAGCTATATTTACTGCTGTTATTGTAAGTGGGGCATCATTTCATTGATGTCTCACTTTTAAAGGGGGAAAATACTATTTAAAGATGGTCAGACTTGACAAAATTGGGTTCAGTTTGTCTTGACACAAAGTTTGATGACTTTGCATCTATAACAATTAAAGATATTATGCTTACATCTCCAAAATAATTGAAAATATAATCCTCTTAAAATGTAAAGTAACTGGAAAAGGAAGATCCAAGCATAGAAGCACAATACTTCTAATCCTTTTCTGGAAGCTGGAAATATCCAAGCTAATAATTAAACATTTTCATAAATTAACTAGTAATATAACTTTAATGATATAGTTAATTTTTAAATAGAGCAGATGTTCTGACATTTACTGAAACCATTGTACTTTACAGAGAGTGTAGTTATTAACAGTGATTTGCTTATGATTTGTGCCTGCATTTACCAATAGCATTTTAATGTTTCTAAAGAAAGAAATTGACACCTTAATCTCTTCTCATATTTAGTATTTTTTTCACTTGGGGTTGTATGTTTTTTTTAAATTTAAATATTTCCAGTGGGGGTTTTAAATATTTCAGCATTTTGAATGGAATTATCCCCAAAAGAAAGAGAAATCTGGAAAAACAGTGATTTGGGGGTTTGTTTGTTTGTTTGTTGTTTGGTTTTGTGGGGTTTTTTTGTTTTTAACTAGAGGATTAGACTTCGCCAATAAGCCATTTCCCAGCTCCAGGTCACTGCCAGTTGCACATCTGGAATTGAGGCCAGATTCTGATCTTGTTTAGGCCTGTAAAGATTCCAGAGTTATTCACTGTAGTGGAATAGCTCTGGATTTACAGTGATGTAACACAGATCCGAATGTGACCCATGATGAAATGGTCAGAAACTGTGCTACAGAAAATTTCCAGCTGCTCTGCACTCTGTTGAATTTAATGTAGGAACTGAAACCATAAGCTAATATGCTATTTTAAAAAGTTAAAAGAATCTGCATTCTTTGTCTGCCCATGTCCTGGGTAATTCAAAATTATGGCTCAGAAAAAAGGGAGATGATGTCACAGGGTCAAATCTACCTGAAGCAACCATCTGCTGTTCCCTAAGAATTGTCCAAATTCAATAATTATATAAACAATAGTGTAGGTTTCCCAGTTGTTGTCAATGATGGGGGAAAATGCACATGACTGGTTTGCTATCTATTGCATCAAATTAAAAGGCAGTGTGAATGCCTAGCACGTATATCTTATGTCCTGATCTTTGAAAGACTTAGGCATGTGCTTAGCTTTATATGCTGTGATTAGTCCTCTTGAGGGGCTACTCACATTGAGTAAAATTAGGTACATGTGTAAGTCTTTGAAGGATTGGTTTCTTACCGCAGGATAAATAATCAGTTATTTAAGAATTCTTGTATTGTGTTTGAACTAAAACGTACAATGTTTTTTGCTTTGTTTTTAATGAGAATGTGATAGGTCAAATAAATAAGTAGATAAAAATAAGTCCTGGTAACATTGCCCATGGTGTTAACAGTATCTCAGGGCTGAGTAAAGAAAGACACTTGAGTTGAGATGCAGGATAAATTCTTTCTTTGTCTAGAGACCTTGATTAAGTGCAAACTGATCTGATGGCTTTCTCTGGCTTGTCAGAGTAGTTGAGACCAGGGACTGCATGGCCCAAGGGACTAGTAATAGAATATACATCCTTTCACCTTGAGGTCACCAGTTCAAGTTCAACTCCTATTTATAATGACAAACACTTGTTACTCTCTGAGATGTGAAATTCTTACCTTTTGGTGAACTTTGGACAATCTGTAATTGAATTTAAAAGCAACTTTCCTCACACTCCTCCAGCGTGTGTAATTTTTTTCTCCTCTTATGTCCAGTGATCAGTCTCCACATTAGACATTCTGTATCACGGGAAAATATATGTATTTCCCTTTTCCACATCTTGCCTTTGTTTCTCTCTGCAATCAGATTTCTCTTCATGTTGGTTACTGGCAGATACTTCACTGGCTGGTGACTTTCATTAGTTCCAACCCAACAATGAATTTATAATTTACAGTCAGGATCCAGGCAGTTCATTTCCTCATTTGAATTTTTGTGGAGGATAATTATACCCATATACAACACAAAAAATGGTAGGAGTTTATGTTGCTGGACATCACACCTCCTAGCTAGATATTGATATTCCTAAACAAAAAAGGCTGACAGCTATGGGAATTGGGTTCTGAATACAGTATTATTGGAAAAAAGCATATTGATATATAGGCCAGTGACTCTAAGGGCTGGTCTCCACTACGGGGGGAGATTGACTGTAGATACGCAATTTCAGCTACATTAATAACATAGCTAAAATCGGCGTCTCTACAGCCAACTTACCTGCTGTCCTCACGGTGGCGGTGGTCGGCAGCACGGTCCCCCATCAAGTCCAGCTTGCGCCTTTTGGCGAGCTGGACTTCCGGAGTCGACGGGGGAGCCACTTGACAAGACGTGATAAATCGATCGCCAAAAGATCGATCCTTCCCTGCCGTAATGAAGACGAGCCCTAGGAAAGGCACCATTCCACTGTTTTCCTTTGTGGTGCTTTCCTCTCTGTTCTGTCTCCATGTCCTCTACTGGCTTTTCCTTCTTACTTACAGCATGTCTTACAACCACTGCTTATGGCTCCTTGTTAGTCAGACCTTCACAACTGCCTTTAATAGTTATCTGTCCCATGTGATTTAAGCATGAATAGGCATTCTAGCTTACTTTCTCTTATGCAAACGCCCTTCACTCACAAGAATGAAGTCACAGAAAATCAGTAAAATAGATGCAAAATTACCCAGAATAATTGTAGCCCAATAGACAATCTGGAGGGTCTAGTTGGCTACGTTAGCTCGTTTTTCCCCGTCTCAGTGCACAAGGATAGGATATTTGTTAGCCATGGAGCCCTACATTTTAAAATAGACAATTGTAAGTTTTGGTTCTTGAGTAAGATCACCAATTTACTATACAACAAGACACTCATGCTCAGTGTTTATATTTTGAGTTCTGTGCCTGGATGTGTTTAAAGCTCTGGAAAACACTTGAAATTTAAAATCTTTGAGAGGTCCTGATACTAGTACAAAACTGCTTAATAGTGACATTTGTATTGTTGTTTCAAGACTTAGCACTTAGAGGCTCACCTTGCCTCTAAGAGTTACTACAATAAATGTTTCAAAAGAAATGTCATATGCACTTCGGCTCTAAACCAAACGTTTGTCACTTCCTCATCTCTTTTCATATTTATCCTTCATGTTTTTATCCTATTAATGTCTCATATTCCCATGACAGTTAGACGATGGAGGGCGGCATTTGAGCTAACAACTTTTCATATTATACCCACTTTAAAAAAAGAAATTACAAAATAAAAAATACCCTTTTAAATAGAATAGGAAAGGGGAATTAAATATTGAAATCTTTGTGGAAGAGGGGAATTCTCACTACTCTTCAGTTAGCTTCTACTTCTAAATTGCAGTTGTACTGATTCCGGTCAGTATGATTTTTTCCTCTTCCCAATCTTCTTATTACCAGAAGCCACAAATTATTTCCAGAAGTTTTTTTTCCAACTTGCTTATTTTTTCTGCTCTCGGACTTAATACGCTGCCAGTCTCCCAACCTCTCTTTAACCATGCAGATTTTGTTTCTCTCGTCTCCAGTGGTCCAAAGCACATGTCCTTAAAAAAGCAGTGATTTGGGGGAAAACCCTCCCCTCCCCTCTTTGCAGAATTTCTTGCTGCTATGTAGAAAAGTACATGCAAGTACCACCCGTGACGTTGCATTCCATATCTTTTATGAAAATAAGTTTATGCGTGTAAATATAATGTAACTGGACTATGCTGTATGCAAAAGGTCTCTTGGAAGGTATCCTAACAAAAGTTATAACCTACTGAATATATTCCTCCTATTTGTATGTATGGATCATTCTTCTATCTGAAGCTAGCATCCTACAAAGTCTGAACCACATGTCTATTTACCTTTCCAAGGAAGGCTGAAGATATTTGATGTTGCTAAACTGTAGCAAAACAGCTATTACCAATGTCTTTGTTTGTACAACACCACTGACTTCAGAGCAGAGCGAGCAGAGAATTTGACCTGAAACAAAATGTTGGCAAGTCTGCAAGTACATAAATGCTTGCCTGTGTGCATTTGCAACAACAAACTAGATTTGTAAAACAAGGAAATGCTTTATTTGTGAGCCTGAGGAACCTTACAGGTGACTGCAGCCTCATGCTTATATTATTCCGAATCTCTGGCATCCTCTGCATTGCTGAGAAAGTCACTAACCTGCCATCCAGCTGGCACCATGGCTTTGTTACTGGGGAAAAAAGAGCCTCTGATCCTATTATTAACATGCATATTCAATGGAGACTGAATGGGTTGTTCACTTCCCAAAGAATAGGAGGTGGGAAGCTTAAAGTTTTAGAACTGTAACAACATCTTTCTTTGTGCTGTCTAGTTCAGCAATATGAACCTTGTAATATTTGACATCCATCACAACATTTCCAGTAGTTGCTACTCTGCTACTTAGACCAAATCCCAAATTCAGGCCTGCAGACTGTAATTTGGAAATGTTAAATGACTATAATGTGAAAGTATCTGATGATGTATTATGCTTTAGAATAATAAAACTACTAAAAATTGCAGCCTGGAGAAATATATCAAATCTATAATTAGCTCTGTTTGCAGGATTTGCTCTCAGAACATTATATTGTTTAATCCATGCCTTCTTTTCTCTTTTGTTCTTACTCAGGCTCTTAGAAAAAAGGATCAAGCATTCAGTGATGTTTTTGCACTTAGTCCCACTCCCATCTCATTTCTTGCTCTTTCTTTCTCACTGTCGCATAACGAATCTCCTGGCCCTGGTTTTACCTCATATTCAGCAGCACCGACAGAGACCCTAATGCAGAAGCCTCACTGTGATTGTTCCATTTCATTAGCTGCAGTTCTTGTACTTGGCTTGGCAAAATATTTGCTGCTTTAAAAAAAAAATAGGTTGGTCTTCATTGTTAAATGGGAACAATCCAGTTTCAGGAATAAGGATCCTGGTGGAATGGAAAGAGCTTTTTGGCATATAGTTATTATTCCTTTTTATTATTATTTTTTCTTTACCAGAAAAATGCTATGGTCATTTGGGATCAAAGAGGATTTTTTCCCCTTGCTATTTTCCATTTCACAGCGTATCTCACCCTCCAACTCATTGCCAGTCTCTGGGTTGTTTTCCTGAATCATCCAAAAAGACACCTTCTGCAGAGTGATTCAAGACACGCTTTCCCCTCACTTTCAAAGGCTGACTGCCTTGCCTCAGGTCTTTCCCAGGCCAAGGACTCCTGAGACAAGTGATAGGTGAACCTTCAAATTTTTAGAACTTGAGTTTGCTCCAGATAAGCAGCCAAAAGCTTGGGGGGCTTTTCTGAACCTCCTGAGTCTGTAAAATTGGTCAGGTTTCCTTGAGAAATTACAGGCACGTCCCCTCCTGGGTATTAACACAAGAGCCCTTATTATAGTATTCTAACACTTCCTATTCAGTCTCTATTGATTACTCAGGAAAACATACAATTATAAGAATAGATAAATTAGTCAAACATTCTAGAATCTCAACAAAGGCTGAATTTGTTACATTTTGAAAAGTATTATTTTAATCAGTCTAGTTTCCCCAGACATCGGACAAATAATTGAAGTCAGTGTCTAGTTCAGTATTTATTTTTGTAGGTCACCAGGCTGCCCTTGAAATAATATATATATCTATGGATATATAGATAGATAGACAGTTAGCCAGAAGCTACTGGGCGTTACATTCTTTTGAAAATCTGGCCCTTTAGGCACCACAGAAGTTGTGTAGGATGCTTAGAGTCTTTACATCATTTTAATCTGTGGTGATTCTTAAATTAGAATTTGAACATCTAGCCCATCTGAATAAAAAAGGATGTATTTTGGAACAGCCGTAATAACTGATAAGAAGTGTACATTTATAAAATAGAATATATATTCCTTTCTGAGATCTTTTGATTTGTACAAGATACTATTTCATGGATGCTTGTATTAAGGCTGCACATTTGCTGTAAGTGAAATGTAGGCTGACAGAATGTACTGGCAAGGTAACAAAAGCACATATTAAGGTTTGTCTCTACCTAAGAACCGAAAGGCATTGTCTAGCACATTTTAGTCACTTTTATTGAAAACATATTGTACTAGCATAGCAGTTTGCTTGGAGATGAGTGTTCTTTGAAATGACACAGACTATTTGGCTTAACACAGATGGATTCAGCAAAGCATGAACACACATTGGCTGAACTTTGGCTCCTTTAGGTCTTTGCTGCATTACCCATCATTCATGGAGAGGAGGTTATGGCTGTTTATATATTTTAGATGTCTCAATAATACCCCTACAAACCAGAAATGCAGTGTGCTGAAATTCCTTTAGCATCTATCTTTATTGTATATACTTATTTGATGTATGAACTATCAAAACAGTAACTAAGTTTAGGGAAACTCATAATACAGACTCATAATACAGATAAAGCTCTTCCAACATAAGCAGAATTAATTATACAAAAACAAAATCCTGCTCCAAGCAGAGCTTCCTATAACCTAAGACAGAAACGGGGATAGGGTGACCAGACAGCAAGCATGAAAAATTGGGACAGGGGCTGGAGGAACCTATATAGGAAAAAGACCCCAAAATTGGGACTGTCCCTGTAAAATTGGGACATCTGGTCATGCTAAAAGGGGATGAAGACATGAAGGCCATGAAGTCAGCTACGGCCCTTGCTATGCAAATTTCAATTTAGCTAGGGGGCTCTCAGTAGAAATGGAAATTGTTATGAAGACCTATGGTAGCTGAAGACATTGCTCTGTCACTTCTCAAATTTTGAAGCTTGTGATTTTATCCATGGGGCTGCAACTCTGAACAAGTATAGGAGTATGTGTGTTGACTAGGTGCATTAAAAAGCACTTTATTGTTTGATGGTAAAAAAAAACAACCCTGATAAATTCATGGAGGATAGGTCCATCAGTGGCTACTAGCCAGGATGGGCAGAGATGGTGTCTCAAGCCCAGGGATCGGCAACGTTGACACGTGGGATCACAGGGTAAGCACCCTTAGCGGGTCCCGCCGCTTTGTTTACCTGGTGTTTTGCCAACTGTGGCTCCCACTGGCTGCGGTTTGCAGTCCTGGTCCAATGGGGGCTGCGGGAAGTGGCGGCCAGCACCGTGGTGGCATCTTAAAGGCTAGCAGATTTATTTAACTAGACTAGACATAAGCTTTCGTGGTAAAAGAACCCCACATCTTCAGATGCATTGCTCAATGCATCTGAAAAAGTACAGTTTTTTACCCATGAAACCTTACGCCCAAATAAATCTGTTAGTCCTTAAGGTGCCACCAGACGCCTCGTTGTTTGTGTGGATACAGACTAACATGGTTACCCCTCTGATACATTATCTATTGTTTCAAATACAGGATTTGTTTGCTACATTCCCCTTTAGTGTTCTGTGATAAAAATGTAATATAATGGGGTTCCAGCACTTTCCTTAGGATATTATTGTACAACAAACTAGATCGGGGTGGGCAAACTTTTTGGCCTGAGGGCCACACGGGTGTTCAAAATTGTGCAGCGGGCCGAAGGCTCCGCCCCCTATCCGACCCCCACCCACTTCCCACCCCTGGACTGCTGCCCTCAGAACACCTGACCCATCCAACCCCCCCCCCTTCTTGTGCTCTGATACCCCCTCAGGAGACCCCCCCTCTATCTGCCCCCCCAGAACCCCATCCCCTATCTAGCCCCCCTGCTCTCTGTTCTCTGACTGCCCTCTCCCAAGACCCTCCCCACCCTAACCATCCCCCCACCTTCAACTGCCTCACCTACCCTAACCACCCTGCCCACACCTGCTTATCTACTGAGCCGGGCGCTGGCCCCGTGGCTTGCAGCGCTCCGCCCGGCCCCCGCGCTGGGAGCGCAGGGCCCCGCGGTCCGCCATGCTGGGTCCCATCCCTGGTTCGGGAGCGCGGGCCCCGCGGCTTGCCGCAGTCGGCCCGGCACCCCGGGCGGGGGGTGCAGTGCTAACTGCAGGCCCGCTGTCCCGGACTCTGGGCGCAGCCAGCTGCGGGTCCACTGTCCCGAGCACTGTGGACCCGCTCTATGTGGTGGCGCACACGGCTGGTCGCGGGGACCCGGGCAGCGCGCCGGGACCACTCTCAGGGCAGCACGCCCAGCGGGCTGCGGGTCCCCTGTCCTGGGCAACGCGCCCGGCCAGCAGCCGGCCGCGCTCTCCGGGATGCTCTCAGAGTGCCCCGCTGCGGAGAACAGGACCACTGGTCCCGCTCCCCCTGCAGGAGCTCGCCAGCTGGATAAAAATGGCTCGCGGGCCACAAGTGGCCAGCGGACCGTAGTTTGCCCACCCCTGAACTCGACCTAACTGTCAGGAACTCTTTCTTTATATTATTGTTCATATTATGATAGTTCCAAGAGATCCCAACTAAGACCAAGCATGATTTACTTCAGCCTAAATTTGCCACTCAAAAATTAAATCTTCCAGTTGCTACTATTTAAACTTCACTTTTAAGGTGCTGATGATGCAAGAAGCTGTGCACCTTCAGAGGGTTGCTATGTACCATCAACTGCCTTACGTCTCAGCAATTTTCAGTGTTGGGACCTACATAATTCTTCTCTCCATAAGAAGCTAACACTCTTATGTGTAGACTGTCTTTTAGCAAGTGTTTGAATAGTGCCTAACACAACAAGGCCCCACTTCCTTACAAAAATTAATCCTGATGTATTCTGGATCTATATTTCTTAAATTAGATTTTAATCTGTCAGTGTGAAAGAACATTTTATAAATATCAATATGTCAGTAGAATGTTTTATACATTGTCAGCTTGTAAAGCCCTTGTATTCTGACAGCTTGTCAGAATATTACAGTAGCTAATAATTATTCACAAGCAGTTAAGCAGGTGATTGCCTACAGCACTAAGGGAGAAAATAACATTTAATTTAGCCCAACATCCAGCTAGTTATCATCACTTCATGTGCAAACATTAACCCACTCAGTTCTGACTTCCAACACAGGGTCACTCACAGAGCTTCCTGGTCAGGTCCTCTGCTGTTTTGATCACTTTATTATAGTAAAATATTACCCCCGTTCCGAGTGAGGAAGACTGTAATTAATGGCCCAAATATACACACAATTTTCTCTCATGAGTATTCCCATGCCATAACATACAGCTCATATGAGTAAAGTTTACAGGCTTGTGGTCTGTTTGAAAATAAACAAGGAAAGTTAATTCAGTCCATAGCTGTAGCTTCAGTCCTGAACTTATGCTTCTCTATGATAGCAAGGACCTGCATCTCATGCCTGAAGTGTAAAATCAAGTTCCTGAATTCTGATGCTCATTAAAAGGCCAGATTCTGTCCCTTCCCTCATAGTGAAAGCAGTGAAACTATTCAAGGAGTAAGACACTACTCAATTAAGGGTGGCAAAATCTAGCCCTACATTCTAGGCATGGGTAATTGCATTTGTCTTCATTAAATTCCTACTCTACTTTTGATTAAATACATAATTGTTCTTCATTTCATGTCTGAAACTGTTGCGTGGTGTTTCTCTGTTCTGTGTAAAGGCTTTCATGCTTCCCCCAAGGGATAGCTGCATTTCACTGGCGTATGAATTAACTCTTATATATAAAGTTTGAACGGGACTGCAGCTAGCCAAGCAGAAAAGTTAACATTGTAAGGAGGCAAGAATAAATAAATGTTAAGGCATCCAGAGATCCTCTCCTAGAAATGTTAAGTCAAATGTAATTTCCTTATTTTAGCAGGTTCTAAGGCAATAAATACATTTTCTTTTTCATTTACCCACTGATCACAAAGTTATTGACCCAGCTTCTCAGTCCTGCACAAACTACTCATATAAACCTCAGCCATAGACAAACATTTTTGATCATTCCAGTCAGATCATGCATCTGGCTCTGCAACCTTGACTTTACCCTCCAGGATTTCTTTCACAATAGACCTCCTATAACCTAAACCCAACCTGACTCCTTACTTCCTGGTTAGAAATGCCAGGTTCAACCAGCAATCTGCTCCCCCGGTTCAAAATAACTCTTGCTTCTCCATAGCCCATCCTTTAGATACTTACAAATGCTCAACCAATTCAACGTTTTCCCCAAGGCATCTTCCCTCTGTAATCCTGGCTCCTTCACCAGGCTGCCACTATCTGACCATCCCTGCTTCAGCTGAGAAACCCAGCCCGCCTGGTTCTTTCCAGCACATTCTATGTCCCTCCACTGCTTCCTTCCTTTGAAGTGGGGGAGAGGCATAGCTCAGTGGTTTGAGCATTGCTCTGCTAAACCCAGGGTTGTGAGCTCAATCCTTGAGGGGGCCATTTAGGGATATGGGGCAGAAATAGATTGGTCCTGCTTTGAGAAGGGGAGGGCTACACTAGATGATCTCCTGAGGTCCTTTTGAACTCTGAAATTTATTGGCTTCCTTCACCAATAGTATAATTCTCATCTCATCTCACACAGAGACCAACAGACCTAGCCACCTTACTCTGCTTACAAAACTGTCTAGCTTTCTCCTCCTGTTTGTTCCAAACTGACCCCATCCAATGTCCCTGACCTGAATATAAGCCTCTCCAATCAGATTTCTTCAACACATAGTACAGTTCTGCTCCCTTAAAATAAATATACCATATTCCTCAAGCCTGGTTCCTTTCCCCTCTGCTTGCATTTCCCTGGTTGACCTAGAGCAGAGATGGGTAAAAAGGATACTTTGAGAGGCCAAGGGTAGTGAAAATTTAAGAGAAAGTAGAGTGGTACAGTAAAATCTCTGTTATCCAGCGCTGTACCAACCAGAAAGCTCTAGAATCCAGCATTTCTGATCTATATTAAATATCCGGTTGACACGGGGCTGACAGGTTCCCTACCGGGTTCCATGTGGCTCCCTGGAAGTGGCAACATGCCTCTTCTGCTCATAGGTGAAGGGAAAGACACGGGAGATCCATGAGCTGCCCCTCCCCCACCCAAGTGCTGTAGCCGCAGCTCCCATTGATCAGGAACCATGGTCAATGGGCTGCAGTGGCAGCACGTGCAGGTGGAGCCAGCGTGCATAGTCACCTGGCCGTGCCGAGAAGCAGCAGAGACCTGTCACCGCTTGTGGGGAGTTGCCTGGGGTGAGTACCACCCAGATCTGGCACTCTGAAACCCCTTTTGTGCCCCGACCCCCTGCTCCAAGCCCCCTCCCACAGCCCGCACCCAAAGCCCTGTCCTGAGCCCCCTTCCACACCCAAACTCCCTCCCTCTATAGGTAAGCATAACTCTTAGTTAACTGGAATTTTTGACTAACCTTCACCCCTCACCCCCATTTCTCCAACATGCTGGAAAACAAAGGTTTTACTGTACATGTAAATACAGAGGTCTGGAAAGAGAAACACTCAGGGGAAGTAGCTGCTAGAACAGGTTAGAGACACTGGAGTGGGGGTGGAACAGGTTAGCAAGGAGGCAAAGAAGGTGGTTTTGGAGGTGCTGTTCCAGGGCATTGTCCAACACTTGCTATTTCATAGGCTGTCTTGCAATATTTGGTGTTTTTCTTTAAGCCCCAATTCTCAGAGTCATGTGGTTGCATGAGAATCTCAGCTTTTTTACATTTTCTATCCCTCATATTTACTTGAACACATGACCTGAGTGCATACTTCAGTCACATAAACCAGAAGGCAAATAGGGCAGAGCCTAGATATATCATTATATATTTTTTATTTCATGTTTTTTTTCCTGGGGCCTGACTCATTTTTTTGAAGGTTTAGGGTTGTAATGCTGTGTACAAGGTGGTTTGTGTTGTGCATAGGGCTCAGGGTACTGGCGTACACAGAACAGAGATTCAGCAAGACAGACAGTAGTGCTGCTGTACATAACTGTAGACATGAGTACAGTAGCTGACAGGGGGAGGCAGTTGGAGGTGTAGTGGGAAGGCAACATCTTCAACTCCTCCCCACAGCAAATGGCCTGGGTTGAACACATATTTAAGTTTATAAAGTGCCCTAGGGTCCTTGAGATGAAAGGTGCTATAGAACCGCATGTTGTTATTTGCCATATACAACTATCTCTGATGCTTTCTGTTTACTCCTTTTAATTTCAAATAATCTAAGGACTTTTGGCTGGAATCAACCCCAATCAAGCAGGACAGAGTCAACCATTCCCCACTCCTCCCCTTCCTCAAAATAAATCTGTGGTATTCACAATCTATCCCTAATTCAGAATAATCTTGTGGCAGAAAATATCAGGGCTATCTGCGATGTTATATGTGCACTCAATACAAAGATTCAGATACATTTCTTAGCCATCATCTGTTTACTGACAGCCATACATATTGGAGATTACAATCTCATTAGCTATTGATGATATTAAAAATGATGTTGTCGGTGTGTATATGCGTACTGCCGTGCAACTTTATATTACTGGGAAAGTTTTCTCTTTTAAGATACTATATTAAAGCAGAAAAAACTCCGTTATAAGTGTCCCTGGATGAGGCCACACTGAAATTGCTCAATCAGGGCAAACTGTAAAGAATGACGATCCCCAAAACTGGTGTTCATTCTAATAATTAGATTCACCAACCCAGTGACAAAACAGCTTCTGCAATACCTTATTGGTTACCCATAAGACAAAAACACAGCTCCACTAAAGCAACCCCGCCTTGGGTTCCCACCCAGACAGACAAATCAAATATGAGGAGGCTTACTGAAAATCTTGTTCATCATAAATAAAGTTCTACCAGTCCCAAGATTTCAGACACATTATCCACCAGGTCAATGAATATTTCAGATCTTACCCAAATACATACTTCTAGCCAATTCTTATTAACTAAACTAAGATTATTTTAACAAAATGGGAGATTATTGTGGTTAAAAGATCATTATATATACAGATATGAATAGAGTTCTTAGGTCAGTTTTATAGTAGAGATGGGAGACCTGATGAGTTACAAATAGTTCTTTCCAGAATCAGTTCTTCAAGTTATGGTACAAATACTCAGTCCCTATATAGAGTTAGTTCAAATTCTTCCATAAGAAGTAGCAGAGTAATCCAGACTGGCATGGGAGACCTCAGTCTTGTGACTCAAGTCCCTGACCAAGTTTAAGCAGATCTGAGATGACAGTATCAGGTCCTAGAGTTCTTTTATAGATTTCCGGCAAGCTATTTTATCCTCTTGACAGCATGACAATACAACAGGCATTCCTTGAATGAAGTATAGATAATGCATCGTGGCTTTGAAGTAAAACCTTCTACTTCCTATGTATACACAGGTAATTAGTTGCATTCATCAGCATAAGGTAATTATTCATGAAGCAGTTCATAGACAGTTTAGTACAAACCTGAAAGAGAAAATTAGACAATGATATTATTACACCCAAGTTTCCTCTAAATGTTAATATTCCCTATTCCCTTTTGATCTCTGAATCAATAGAATATAGTAACAGACTAGAACTGTCTGGTTACATTGTTCACCTCTAACAAGATATAGATAAACACCAACAAATACAAATACTATCTTCATCTAATTCTTTAACAATACAAATCTACATTTCAAATATCTCATCTAACCTGGCTTTGTTAGCTATTTATAAGGAATGACCCTAATTACCATTTCCATACTTTACTAATATGTCTTTAAAGGTTGGATTTGGGTAATTTAGTCTTCTAATTGCTTAACCCTTTTCTGGCTCAGTCTCACAATAAGGAAGAACAGGAGCTTCGGGCTAGTTCATAGAGCATCAAATTTTGTGTTGGCCTTGTTCAGCTAAGCAAAAGTGAAAGGATTTGCAAACAGACACTGCAAGAGCAAGGAAAGGGTCAGGACCATGACTCTGTCCCACCTCTGCATCACCCTGCAGGGTGAGGATAGTGGGCTTGGTTGATACAAAGTGCACATATGTGCAGATTTCCCATGGGCAGAGAGCAGTACCTGAGGTGAGTGTATCTCAGACAAGCTCTATTAGTGCACCTCCAGGGAAGGAGTGGTCCTGCACTGCTCCCTAGGCAGGGCTGCTGCTTTGAGTAGTATCCCTAATGGGGCTCCACTCTGAGCCCTTGACTACACTGTGGGGGGAGGTTTGACCAACCAAAGATATGCAACTTCAGCTACGGGAATAGCGTTGCTGAAGTCAACGTATTTAGGTTGACTTACTGCAGCATCTTCAGGACGCTGAGTCGACTGCTACCACTTCTCTGTCGACTTTGCCTGCAGCTCTTGTGGCGGTGGAGTACTGGAGTCAACGGGAGAGCACTCGGGGATCGATTTATCGCATCTAGATTAGATGTGATAAATCGACCCCTGAAAGATTGATCGCTACCCAACGATCCAGCAAGTAGTGTAAACCTTCTCTGAGTGTCTTTGCATCCATGAGCCAAACATTAGAGATTTTTGGTAGCAGTATCCATTGGGCCATAGATGCCCTCTCCCTTTCTCACCATAATTTAGTCAGATGAGGATTGGGTTTTGGCTATTGTTGGGGTTTAAGGCTGATTGATTCAAGCCTAGGTTTTGTTTGATTTAGATTCAATGGCACTGACATACTGAAAAACATTATTGGTCTAAAATCTTATGACATCAGCTTTTCTTTTTAGTTTTTTGCTATCATAAATGTTGAAAAGGAGTCCCCTGACCTGGAACAAAAATAGTTGAGTCTGGATCGTATATGGGGATTCAAAGGAGGTGAACATCCCTATTTGGCCTGTCCCCAAGACACACAAAATTGTTTGAATAGCAGGAATCTCCATGCCGTAGTAAATTATGCAAATTGGTGGTGGTGCACAGCAGTGAAATAGTCAATAAAGAGAACCTCTAAAGAATTCCTTGTTCTGAAGAGATCCAGTAATTACATGAGACATCTGTGACAGTAACATTAAAATGATTTGTCAAAACATCAAAATATAGAAGGCTCCAATTAACTGGAACAATAATTTACTGTGCATCTGACAAGCAACTTGGAAAAAGATGCCTATACACAAATATGTTGAGAAACATTAGGAAAAAAAATGTCCCCATCTATACTGCCTATGATATAATAATCAGATCATTTGTTTGTTTGATAGGATCATTTGGGAATCAGTTCTGAGGACAGGTTTCATATATATGCAGGTACTTATTAGGTGAAGCATCTCAATCCCCAGCTTCAACAAATAAAACTGCATTGGAAAATACGGGAGACAATCAGACATACAGCTAGAGGTTATTGTGGTTTTGAAGCTGCACCCCTCCCCCAATTCCAGGGGAAAGAGACTGGAAGAGGTAGAAAATGTTGGCAAAATGATACGATTTGATTCTCAAAGACAAAATGTATAAATTCCAACTCGGGTATTTCAGCGATGGCACAAAAATAGTATTGCAAGATGTCTTCCTATTCTTGTCCATCCTCTCTTTGCAAATACCAGGAGCATATCATAAACTAATAATTGCTAGGGTTAAAATGAATTTTAGTTTACAAAAATGTGCTATTTGAATTCAAATTGTAGATGGGAAGAGAAAATATTCACAGTTGTAAAGACTGACATATGTGCTGTTCTCTTGGCCTGTAGTCTTCATGGATTTTAAACTCTAAGTGCTGAAAAATGTATAACTGTAAAATGTATCTGGATCAGTTTCTGATTCATGTATAAAGTAAATTGTTCACTAGCTGCCATAGAGGGCCAGATTTTGCCACTTTTATTCACACTCAGTATATGATCAGTGGTATAAAATACTACTTATCCTGATTAAGTGTGGCAGAATTTGGCCCAAAGTAAGCTGTGTTATAATAAGTAGATCTGGTAGCATTTCCTATAGTTAAGATGCCCTGATACTTCTCATAAGACTTGAAGACTTTGCCAAATGAAAAGTTCAGCCTAAAATATCCCATGCTAGGTATCTGCATCAGATTTTTTTTTCTAAAAAAGGTTTTAGAAAAGAATGGTTCAGCCTTTGCTAAAACATGATTAGGGAAAATATGTTTTGCCCGTGTTAACTCTTTTTTTACAGCTGTTTCCATAAGAATCTCTAGTCCATGTGCTTTGGAAGAAGGACTTGAAATATGGCAGAGAGAGAGGGTGATATCTTCATGACACAGATGTACCCATGATAAAACATCTGCATCTGACCAAGTTATAAGCTTTTGAAAAATGTCAATTCACATATATTCAGTAGAATTTTTTTGTTTAGTGTGGCAGCTAAATTCTGAAGATTCCATCTGTGATGAGTACATTTCAACCCTGGGCTCCAGAGGCTAAATGCTGCTCCAAGCAGCTGTGGTCCAGACTCAAATGTAGAGGAGGCAAAGGCTCGATCTGGGGGATAGCGAGGGAGTAGTGTGGAGAGAGTAAATTATGTTAAGGATACTAGGAATCGGAGCCTGAGGAGGTGGGACCAGTGGCAGAGAGGTCCTAGAAGTCAGTTGTGGAAGCGGGAAGGCCTCTGGGGACTGGGGGAAAGACTGAGATCAGAATCTCAGAGCGGGAGAGAGACTGGGACTGGCTCGGTAAAGAGATTGGGATTAGCATGAGGAGCCGAAGGGTTGAGGGAAGACAAAGTAGGACTGGCTGGGCAAGGAAACTACCTCCTACATTAGACAACCCTGATCCATTCGCAGAGCACCATCCTGTGCACTGAATGAGGCAGGGATCCTGTGGAAAAACAAAATGGGATTGTGTTAATAAAGATTGTATCATAATGCATAATTCAAAGGTGCCCAATTAAGGTCTCATAGGCAACTTTAATTCTGACACTTCCTAATTTCTGAGTGTGTGATTTGACAACCATGATGTTCTTTTAATGCCATTTTTAATGTGTTTAATATACAACAGCCAAATAAAGAACAGTAATGTCTTAGGCCTCAATTCTGCAAGTTGTAATATGTGGGCAGACTGCTGCATGGCATGGAGCCCCATTGACCTCATTTAGGCTCCCTGCTGGCACTGCATTCCATCCACATGTAGTCAGTTGAAGGATCGGGACCTTATTTTCTACTTTCATGTTGTCTTTTTCATCCGATGACAAGGCAAATAAATATTAACCACTGTAGCTGAACACCATACTCAGATTTAACTATAAGCATCTATTTTATCTTTCTATGATAGAGAATCCTGATTCTTTTCTTCCAACTACTATTGGCTAATCTTTAATGAATGCTTAAAAGTTTTCTCTAATTTTTTATAACTTTCAGACTTGCCTTTGTCTTTTCAATTCTTCTGCAGCACTTTTTCATTCCTCATATTCCATAAAGCTCCTAGACTGTGTGAAAAGACTCATCAAATGTAATGTAATTTGTCTTTCTTCTTACTGTTCCTCATTACTCTTAAGTGATGCATGCAGGCAAGTTTTGATCACTTACTCTTTAATATTTCTTATTTTTATGATGCACAGAGCTATGTGATAGACTCAAAGTCGTCATTATGATACATTTATCTGCATTGAACTGTCTTTGCCATCTATTAATCTTTTAAATGTTCAGAGTCTTTCTGTATCTGATTATAGACATCTCCATTATTTACTGTTAAATATCCTCTTTATTTGATTAGCACTGCCCTTATCCTGTTTTTGCTACCATTTATCTTTTTATCTTTTGCGCCACATCTTTGGGTATTCCTTGACTCTCGTAGTTTGAGTCACTGGCATTAACTTTAAATGGAAAAATTCTACTTTAAAAACCCTTGCTGAAGTTTATCACATTAGAAATTATGCAGATTTTTTAAATTGCCAATTAGGATCACAAGAATAGATGCTAATATTAAGTTCCATCCTGCTGACAATCCATCAAGATCAGCTTTTTATCTTTCTTAGAGGGATTTATTTGGGGACAAGTAATTTCTCAGAAATACCTTTGGAGGTGTATTATCCAAGAAAATGTTCAGTTAAGTGTTTCAACTTATTTGCATATTTCACCATCAAACAAAAATATCAAGCTAGTGGAAATGTTTATTGCACTGAGAGCCCTAGCAGCTGTAGTTTTGGGTTGGGTAATTTGTTTAGATACTAAAACCCAAAGCCAAAACTGGTTGTTTAGAATTAGTTTCTTAAATCCATCTTTATGTATCCTAGTAAATGAGGCTTGATGTTTTTTTCTGTGACTTCTCATGGCTAAAACAAAGAACTTTGCAATCAAGGTGAGTCAGACTTACTTTAATGTTATCTACCTAAAAATAATTTAAGATTTAATTAGGGGGTCAGATCAAGGTGGGGAATTCTAAGGGGGGAATCTTAAGCAAAAGCCTGTAGCTCAGGATGAAAGGTTGTCTGTCTAATGTATATGCAAGCTGGGGTTAGAGGTAACCTCCAAACCTGAACATAAGAATGGCCTTACTGGGTCAGATCAAAGTTTCCTGTCTACTGACAGTAGCCAATACCAGGTGCCCTGGAGTGAGTGAACCACCACATAATGATCAAGTGATCACCCTCCTGCCTGAAAATGGAGATGTGGTTTAATACTATGTCTCTGATAAGGGTAATAAATAGGAGACAGCTGTTACAATATTGCTTGCTGCTAAGCAATGACCAACGTCTTTCATAGAAATCTGTCTGCTCTTCAGATTCTTAACAGTAATGCCCCCAAAGTGGAGTGTGCCTGGGATCAGGAAATGAAAATAGAGGCTCCCCCAAAAGATGAATGAATGGATTATCAGTGATGTCATTACATTATCAACTATCTTGGGAATATAACATTTACCTTTGCTGCCTTCTCCAATTATAACAGTGGTCAAAGTTGCCTTTTCAAATGTAATTTTTTCCCCTCCATTTGCCCACCAAAACCCAAAATGTGTTGTAATAATGAATTAAATACTAGCTATGAATTCCTATCTACAATTGTCATAATTTGACTATCTTATACAGTATTACCCCAGAGTTACAAACGCCAGTGTTATGAACTGACTCGTTAACCACACACCTCATTTGGAACCGGAAGTACGCAATCAGGAAGAAGCAGAGACCTTAAAAAAAGAAAAGGCAAATACAGAACAGCATAAACTATTAAAATATAAAGGGAAAGTTTTAAAATAAAATTTGACAAACTAAGGAAACTGTTTCTTGCTTGTTTGATTTAAATTAAGATGGTTAAAAGCAGCATTTTTCTTTTGCATAATAAAGTTTCAGACTGCATTAAGTCAATGCTAAAGTGTAAACTTTTGAAAGAACAACCATAATGTTTTATTCAGAGTTGGTTATAAACAACCTCCATTCCCAAGGTTCCTATAACTCTGAGTTCTACTGTACTTTTGACATAATGCCACACTGGATGATAAGTGCACTCAAGAGTAAATGGAGTCACAGAACCTCTTCACTGGGATAGATAACTATTGCTGTTAACCAGGGTAGGATTTAAAATGTGGTGCCAACAATCTTAGTGCAGTGATTTAATTTCAAGTTCAGTGGGTATGAATCAACACCAGAGGAACCAGGCAATCTATGGATTTTCTGATTCTCCATGCCATTTCATCAAGAAACTAGGAACGGCACTACCCTATTTTATCCTGTAGTTCATTTTAGTAAGTAGCAAATTGACTGGCACTAGTCAGAGTTCATCACTCTATACACAATTTTTGGGATACAAATATATATCCTATGGGGGTAGATTGTCAGCTGGTGTAAATTGTCATAGCTCCACTGAAGCCCGTGACATTATGACAATATATGCCCACTGAGGATATGCTCCTATATCTTGAGTTTCAGCTAATGTTCAAACACAACAGAAATAAATATTTTTTACTTCCCCAGCTCTGCCTAGTACCCCAATTGCGTCTAGATTCCCTTATAACAAAGAAATGTATTTAAAGAAGACATGGTATCATCGGGAGAGTTAGATGAATAATTTTCATTTAATTTTATAATGTTTTTAAAATAACTTATTTAACAATTATTTTCTCATTATTCACCCAGCTTCATAGGGGTTTATTTTTCACAATATCTTAACTGAATACATTACTTGATGAATTTTGCAAAGTGTTTTTAATACAAAACCAGACAAATAATTTTCTATTAGTCACTTTGCTCTAATCATGTTTCAAGTTGTGCTGTCAGGATTATGAACATGGTAGCCAGGCACAATGGTTCCTGACATAATGCCTAGATGAATATACTGAAAATGTCCTTGTGCCTCAGTCATCTAATTAACACAGTCCTCAGGTCAGAAGATGATTATTTACCAAGTGACAATTTAGCAGGCTAGAAATACTTGTTTTGACTAAAACTAGAATAGAAGTCCTTCTGCTTAATTTTTTGATGATAAACAATGCGCTTAAACTCGAGTCTGATGACTTTCCTATAGATACTTTGTCCGAGTTGAAAAAAATCATGTTCTATAATGTCAGATGCTTCATCATGCATTGTGCATTGTTACATTATGAGAATGTGGCGTGGTGGTGGGGTTTGCCATAAAGGCCGGACAAATATGCCTAATGTTTGTTATATACTATGTATATAAACCTAAGTAGCCATGAGGAAAATATGTTTAGCGAACAGAATGAACCAAGATCATCAGGAATGAACATTAATGGAAAACTGGGGAAGAGGGAAAAAAGCTAACTGATGTGCTAGTAAACATAACCAAATCATGTTTCTATTTACAAATCATATTTATAAAGCTTTAAAACAAGTACTTTTATTAGGAGAAACACTGGAGGTAGTATTTTTAAAGAAAACAATCTCAAGTACAATGTATTCTGGTGATCGCCTTTTGTTTCAATTATTCTACATCTCTCTCTTGCTACTCTGTATAGGACTGCGATAGTATAGCATGCTAGTGCTGTTGAGGTGGGTACAGGGAGAAACCAAGGCTGACCTATTTATTGGATTCCACAGAGAGACATAGGCATTTTGCATGATCTAGGGTCCAAATGCTTTGAAAATCTGAGTATTTAATGTAAAACCAGATTATGTACTATAAATATTTAGGGGAGGGAGGGAATGGAAAATCCAAGTCTGCAATCCAGATTTTTGTTGATATACAGGATCTGGGCATTGACAGAATTATGTACACACAATATCACACTCGAATATTTATTGCTGTTTGTTTCATCCATATAAGTTAGTGTGTCTTACATGTAAAAGGAGTGAAGAGACTGAACAAAGTATCATTTTGTTTTCAAGGAGAATAAACAGAAATGTCTTGATATAAATTAAACTATAGTGTGGGAAGTGGCAGCATTTTCTTAATTTGTTACATTCCTCTCAGAGGTTAAGGAATTGATCCATATTAATGATAAAATAAAGTACATTTCCATTGTTACATTGTATAATTCCATGTTTTAATGGCATACATCTTGTTCATCATGAGATAAGTATGTATAAAAGGTATATCAAAGATGGCTTTTGCAACAGCTTTCAAAGCTTAATACTTCAATTTTTAAATCATAAAGGATTTTAAAATCTTCTGGAAAGATACTTGAAAACTAAGATTGAAAGCTTTTGTGTAACTCCCTATGGGATGGGAGGTGGAGAGAGAATTTGCTCCAATGTTCAGTTTAGATATTTAAATATTTTTGAGTCTACTTTGTATTTTACAGCTGATTTTCATAAATATTAAGCTATTTCAGTTACTTTAACACAAGTTACACTTTGAAACTATAATATAGTGAAAATGATTAAATTATGCGATTTATAAAAATGTTCTATAGCCCTTTATAGTTGGAATTTATTGTACTTTCAATTAGGCTTGAAAGGTTTTAATACATAATATCTCTGTTACATATAGAAATAAGTATACGTTATATAAAAATGGAAATAATTTTATAATAAGCGATTTAGTGAGCTTTGATCTTGAAAGATTGACATTTATATTCAGTATACAGTGATCAATGCATAATCCCAGAAGAAATAAGAAAACAAAAATAAATGCATACTCCTCATAGAAGAAAGTAACTGTTTATTTTAACTGGTTATACTCTGGCTCCTCTTCAGATCGTACAAATCTTTCGCTTTTTACTAAAGATACTACATCCAAATTCTAGTTTAGACATTAACATTTAGCCTCTAAATAATCTTCGAAAGCATTACCAGTATTTTCACTAGTATTTGGCAGCCAATATGGTGATGTTATATTGCCAAACTGTGGCAGCTGAGGTTTAACGTAGCCAGGCTATTTTGGCTAACATAAGAGGAATAAACCACAGAAATCACAATTGTATGTTTGCTTTATTTATACCCCATAATTTGATTTGCTGAGCTCCCACTGTCATCTTCAACAGATTCAGCAAACTGCATGATAGCAGAGAACAGGGACAGTACCCCAAGAATAGAATGTTTAAAGCGGGGGTATCAGGACAAAATGTTTGAGGGTCTCAGTGTTGCTAATGGCTGCTCTCACACGTTTTCCTAAAATACTTAATTAGCTTTAGGAAAAACAAATAAATATACACATATACATATCCAAATCATTGTAATGTATTTATTGCCAGCTAGTAAGTCTGTTGTGAAAAACGATATTAACAAACATACAAGTATCACTTTTCATAGCAGACTTCTCAGCCCCGGCAAGCCTATGGACAAATTAAGCCCTGGATTGGAGGGGGAGAGGGAGGGAGAGACAGCGGGGACCATGGGCAATGGGGGTGGGGGAGGCAGTGGAGGCTCTGTGGCCAGAGCCTGGCACCCTGTTATCCCAGGGCTGAAGCCCAAAGACTGAACCCCACCCTCCATGGAAAGGTGGGGAAATAACCGGCTGTCTGGTCCTCCAGCATTGTGCCCCAGCTGTCTCCACAAGAGGAGCAGGGCCCAACCACCGCTGGAGGCTCCAGCAATCAACACCAAGGTGGTGCATCCAGGAGCAACAGGGAGAGGCAGCTACTTCCCTTCCCCCTCTAATAACAGCCCAGGAGGCTGTGACAACAAGAAAAGGCCCTAGTGGCTGCATGCAGCCACAGTGGCTGCATTTGAGAAATGCTGGTTTAAAGGATAATATAATAAACCTGCACTACAGCTTCCAGAATGTATCACAAGCAGTTCTCGGCATAGCCATTGTGAGGTTTCATTCTTCTGACAACAGTTGGAACATGGATTGAGTATAGCACACCATGAATCCACATTCCATGGACTTAACAACAATGAGAAATGTTACAAGTGTAACCCTTTCCTATTCTCCATTGGGAAATGCAGTCATTTTGTTACAGCACAGATAGGCAGACATGTATGCCCTCATGTGAAATCATAGCAGTGTTTTTTCAAGAAATGTGCACCCACATATCTCTGTAGGGCTCTCAGCCTTGTTGAAGGCATGAGGTTTTTAATGTTTTGAGGAGAGGGTACAAAGGATACTCACCTAAGGGTTTATTTGTAGTGTTAGCATTGTAGCATTATTGTATTATTATTTATTATTGTGATGCTCAACCTTCAAGGCCTATTGTTTTTGACTCTGTAGAGTCACATAATAAGGAACAGTCCCTGTTTGTAAAGGCTTAAAATTTAAACCAGTTTGTGTCAAGCATATGGCACGCAAGACAGATTGAGCCCCCCAGGACTGTTTGCTCTGGGGGGGGAGGGTCCCCACTCAAGCTCCACAGCTAACTCCTTCTTACAGAAATCCCACTCATGAATGACTAGAGCTCATGGTGTAAAAGGGGGATATATATAGCTCATGCCCAAACTTCGGAAGAAACCTTGTATGGACAATTTCCATCTATCTGGAAAAGGTATGTGTGACTGGGAATGGAAATGTCTAAACAACCTTAACTAAAGTTAAAGTATACCATAGACATGCATAGTTCCAAGTAAGGAATTGGGACAATTATGTAACCAGCATTTATTGCCCTGTCTGGGGTAGATCCTCAGCTGGCATATATTGCAATAACTACACAAACACCAGTGGAGCCATGACTGTTTAACCCAGTTGAGGATCTGTCCCTGATTTTTCCTTTTCATTTAAGGAACATACAAAACGTTCAAACAAAAGAATATCAGCTGGCTCTCATTCAAAACTTACTACTCCAACTCAAACATAAATTTAAAGGCTTTTTTTCTAAGAGTAGTAGGTTTATGTTGGAAGCATTTAATCATAAAGTAACAGGATGAACAGAAGCCAAGTAAGATTCGTGTCATTTATTTAATAAAATATGTGTACAAAGTACATTATGGAAGAGATGACTGACACAAATGTGCTCAATGCACTAATAGAGTAGGCTGCCTTTATAGGAGTATTCTTGGTAGTCAGGGAATTGAAAGTGTTCTAGGATGAAACTACACTCTAGTGAAGTTCAACTGAACTGCAGTCCATCACATTTGGAAATATAAGTTTACGGAGATATGGGGATATAGTCTCATTTCAGTTTTATTGGATTTACAAGTGTTTCTTGCTGTGTACTGAGATAAGAATAGCAAAATAATACAGCACAGGATTTTAAAGGTTTCCAATAAACATGATTTAATACCAAACAGCATTTATATGTGAGGGCTGCCCAGCTTTTTTAAAAAAAATGCTTATATGAATAAAGACTTTATACTGACAAGTATAATAGCTTGACAAATAAATGAACTTCACTTGTATTCCCAGTGCTACTAGTTGAGCTTGAAATTGTTGGTAAAGCTCACTCAGTGAGTGAAAACCTGGGAGCTGAGAGAAATCACAAATAGCTAACACCGCAGAATATGTGTCCAAGATATTAAAAAAGTATGAACCTGAAGTTGGGCACCTAAATCTGGAGTTGACTTTCCAAATGCTGAGCACTCAACCCGTCCTATTGACCTCACTGGGTTTGAAAAGTAGGCCACTTATTTAGGGTTGTAATAGAGACTCAGCTTAACTTTAGGCTCTTTTTCTTTTGGTAAATTTTGGCCTGTATCAATAAAAAGCATTGAGGGCTACAATGATATAAGGAAGGTTGCCATAGCAGTGATGTCTTAATAAATTCCTAATAATAGCTCTGCCAATACTAATGTCAAACAGGAGGGGAATGAACAAGAGGAAAGAATTTTAGGGAATTATCTCCCCCCGCCCCCAACACACACACCTCTGATGCTCTGTACCTTGGGGGAACTTCCTGCACATCCATGCTTATCTTTGTAATATGATTGTGTTGGGTGTCTTCCGAAGGCTAATGATGCACTGAGGATTGTTAAGATAGTGATGTTATATTATAGGTTGTAATTTCATATATATAGTTATGAGGCTGAAAAATGTGTCCTCATGGCTTAAAACAAGCCCAGGAAAAAGTTCTCCAGGAGCAGAGTGGCAGTTCACACCTCATCAGGGCATGTATGGGACAAACCCAGCTCAGCGTCACAGGAACACAGGACACTGGCCTAGGCAGCGACAAAGGATCTGTTGGACTCTCAAGTGCGTCACCCCAGTTCCCTTGGTCAGTTTGGGACTACGATGAAGTAATGCTCACCTGACTCTGAAAAGGGGGGGTGGAAGTCACAAGGGAAGAAAGAATATGATACAAGGGAGCAGAGGTGAAAGTAAGCCAGTACGCCTCGGTACGGCGTACCGGCAAGAGCTGATGCGCCATACCGGGGCGGATCGGCTTCCCCGGGTGCAATTTAAAGGGCCTCGGGCTCCCAGCAGCACCTGGATCCCCAGGCCCTTTAAATTGCTGCCAGAGCCCCGCTGCAAGAGCCTGGGGGAGGCTGTGGTGCGGCTCCGGGGGCAGTTTAAAGGGCCCGGTACGGTAGCGGCAGTCCAGCTCCCGGCTCTTTAAATAGCTGCCGGAGCCCCGCCGCAGCCTCCCCAGGGCTCTAGCAACAGGGCTCCCATCCCGCGGAGCCCTGGGGAGGCTGTGGCAGGGCACCGGTAGCTATTTAAAGGACCTGCAGATGGGCTGCCACTACCACCCCAGGCCCTTTAAACTGCCCCCAGAGCCCCGTCGCAGACTCCCCAGGGCTCCAACAGCAGGACTCCGCAGGGACGGTAGCCTTGTTGCCGGAGCCCTGGGGAGGCTGTGGCGGGGCTCCGATAGCAATTTAAAGAGCCCGGGGCTGGGCTACCGCTACTGCCGCATGCCCTTTAAAATCTCGTGGGAGCCCCCTGGAGGGTGTAGGGTCGGGGAGGGGAGTGGGAGGGAGGCCCCTTACCAGTACGGGGGCTGGCTCTGTCCCCAGCCCCGCCCCTTCTGGCCGAGGCCCTGCCTCTTCCGGGGGTGGAGATGGCCCCAACCCAGTCCCCGTACCGGTAAGAGGCATGTTTTACTTTCACCCCTGCACGGGAGAAACATTTTGCCATGCTCTTCATATCTCTGCCACCTCCAGCTACGGACACCACCACCAAACGACTGAAGCACTGATCAAAGGGGAAAGCCTGGCTGAAAGAGAATCAGATAGCCTGTGGTTGTAAGAATGTAAGTTTATAAGGGCACAGAAAGTGTTAAGTTCAGCTTTGAATGAGTTTTGCTTTTATTTCATTAGACCAAATCTGACATAGTGAGCTTTGATGTATAATCACTTAAAATCTATCTTTTATAGTTAATAAATTTGGTTTTTAAATTCTACCTGAAGCAGTGTGTTTGGTTTGAAGAATATCAGAGAATCCCCTTGGAATAACAAGCCTGGTACATATCAACGTCTTTGTTGAATTGACAAACTTATATAAGCTTTCAGCATTCAGCGGGTGTAACTGGATATTGCAAGATGGAGGTTCCTAGGGTGTCCGGGACAGGAGATATTGGCTAGTGTCATTCAGTTGCACAATCCAAGCAGCAGCTGGTCCAAAGTGCTCACTCATGTAGCTGGGAGCAGCTTACATGCTAGAGGCTGTGTGTGAACAGCTCAGGAGTGTGTGTGTGTGTGTGGGGGGGGTGTGTTTCTCACAGCAGAGCAGGGTCCCAGAGTTGAGTGACCTAGCAGATCACCAGGAGAGCATCACACCCCCAACACTGCTTGGACTGTTTCTTTCTTTCTTTTTTCTTGCAGCACTGTGGAGGCCCAGCTTAGTTTTAATGGAGTAAGAATAGGAATTCTAGTGTTAGGAGGTAATTTAGGAATGTTAGTTGATTGCAACTTGTGCTGGTGTCCAGTTAAAGTGGAGTGCAGTAAAGGCTCACAGGACCAGCTGCCAGAGGAAAATGAGACTTGGAATATGGTGAGTGGAGCTGTAATTCAGGGATCCCTTGGTGCCACCAGACAGAGGTCATGGGGTATGAATAGGGTTCTACAGGGATCCTTCACCAAGGAGGCAATCTGATAAGTCGGGGTGTGCTATTTCTTTGGAAAGAACAAATCTGTGAATGCTGCAAGTGTCCAGTGGACCAGGAGCAGGACACTACAGGGAGATGCTCAAAGGTTGGGATGTGCCAGTCACTAACCTGTAGAGCGATAGCAGGTCCTGCGTGGCCTAGTGGGGAGTGCTTGTGTTGCCTGTGGCTGATGGAGTTGGGGACCCATGGCAGGCACCAACTAGGCTTCCTTACACTAAAGAGATAGCTAGATGGTCTTCAATCGCATTTACCTGTGGGAAGCATCACAGGATTTTTGGTCCTTAAGGAGGAGAGACTTTATACCCCTTTGTTACCCTTTAGCATCCCCTCTCACAGGGGAATACCAAGGATTCAGAAGTGAGCTGAGTCCTAATTAGGTTGAAGAATTTGCACCAGAGCTACTGATGATATGGTAGGAGCCCTGAATCTTGCATTGGGCCGAATTAAATACCTTGTTTGTGAGTGCGGGGGCTGGGGGGGGGGCAGTGCTTCCTGCAATTGTTAAGGTAATAATATTGCATCCATCCTTGTGTCTATCTTTCATTTCATGTTGTGTTCATCCTTGTGTCTATCTTTCCATGCCCTGATGAGTTTAATGGGTTTTTTTAAAAAAAAAAAAATTGAGCAAGTATTAATAAATTATTTATCGGCTGTTTATTCGTATTTAAAATCTACTGAAAACCTGAAAACTATAAAGTCAAAAAGAATGTTTCTAGGAAATTGTGCCAAGTGTTGAAATGTAAAATGGGCTAACATGGGTGCATTTTATTATGCACATTTTTTATTATCTGCACACAAGTGATATTATCCTCCCTATATATTATATGAGTGTCTCAGTTCTTGCTTGTATAATAATGACTACTGTAACAAATGGATGAGAATACCAGTGCCATCTGCTGACTTTGTTAATAGAATTCTGTTTCCCAGTCACCTGGTTAATCTACCACAGTTAAATGAAAATATCACAGCATCATAAATGTCCATATTGTTTTACTGTATAATCAAAATAGTCAAGTTATGGCATCACTCTTTGTAATAGTAGTATTAACATCATGCATGTTATATGTACAATTAAATGCTGATCATATAAATTCCAGTCCTGCAAACGTGCGCATACTTAACTTTATCATATGGTGCTACTACTCCCAGTAGTAAATTAAGCATGTGCATGTTTTTAGGATTGGGCCATAATGTAAAAAAACAGTCAGTCTTTGTTGCACTTTTAAAAAAACAAAATAAGGAGCTATTTTTTACCTAGAGCTATGACTATAGTAATAAAAAATTAGGCCCTAATCCTCCAAAGATTTACATATGTGTTTATATACACGATGAGTAGTTTCATTGAAGTCAATGAGTAACCATAGGTTATTTTTTGTATTGTAACTACATTTTTAAATTTATATTCCTGTGTACTAGCACACTATCTTTAAAGATTCAGAATCCACATGTAGAGGGTTAAACATAATTTCCTTTGTATCAATAATCTTACCAAATTGATTAATTTTATCTCAATTATTATTTTAAAACACATTTCTTAATACTAAAATTCAATAAGATTTATTGTTTAGTAGAACTGATCAAAATATTTTGGATACAATTATTTTTCCTTCAGTTATGTCCAAACCAAAATTTCCCATAGGAAGTGTCGATTTCAACAAAACTTTGATTTGGAAAAAAATATTGTTTGGGGCATTTTTGGAATATAATGTTCAGATTTTGTTTCAATCTTATTTTATAAGCATTAAACATATTAAAATGTCAGATTCTACTCAGTGTTTTGATTGAGTCAAAATAAAAATAAATCAAATTTCATGCTGTGGGAAATTTTTTAATTCTTTGTCATTCTGATTTGGAACTAAACAAATGTCAATCAGAAATATGGTTCCCACACAGCTCCAATGTGTAAGTTAGGTGTTCCACTTCAAAGTTTAAACAGTGGCATCTCCTTTTGGACAATGTGAGGCTGATTTTCAGAAGTGCTGAGCACCTAAAACTCCCACTGGACATTATTAGGAGCTCTGTTTAGATCTTTGAAAATACCATATTATCTAGCTTCCAGTTTGAACAAAGTCTTTATTCAATCCAAGTATTTTTCCATAATAAACTATGCTTAAAAAATGTTTTTGTTTCTCAACACATGTTTATTGAGATGTGACATTCACCCTGAGCCTGAAGTTTTATTAAAACCGAAAGTCTCAAAGATTTTCAGACACCTTATGACTTATTTTTCTTTCAGTTTTAATTGACATTTATGTGTTTGATCAACTGACAAGATGCTTGAAAAAGATTAGCTACTTAGCTATCAGGAAGATCATGTTTCTACACATATCATTGCTTCAGCACACTCCAGTCATTTTAATGAGATACATTTTCTAGAATTGGCAAGCAAATACTCCAGGACCCAGAGCCTCACTCTGAGGTATTTTCATAATGTCACAGAGTTTTGTTATAATCCTTGCTAGCTGGCACCATTTGGCACATGCTTCCCTGCAGGCTATTTACTAATCCCATTACTGTGGAAGTGACTCAGTTGTAGCCTTTTTAGCACATTTGAGGGAACATCTGAGAGACACTTTGGTCTCCATCAGAGATGTCTGCATTTATCTTCTGTTTCCAGCTGTGTTTTGCTCAAATCCAGTGAGAAAATTCAATTTTAAAGGTAAAGGGTAGATAAAGCAAATTAAACATGTTCACCTTGATAATTAGGAATGCAATAACTGAGGGAAAGCTGCCAGAATAGTTTTCAAACTTTAGTGTAGATGTTGTATTAATCTCTGTTTTTTTAAAAATCTAGCATTTAAAAAGAAATCAAATGGACTCTAAAAAACTCCAAAATCCCCTTGCAAAATTAACCCTAGATTTTATTGAAAGTTATAGTTGATGTGTCCTTGTCACAGTTTACATTTTTTTCCAAACATTAGGTCACTTCAGTATTTATTTAAATTAAATATACCGAGGGGGTTGAAATCCCCAAACATTCCAAAACTCTAGGGAAGTGTGTATTAGGATCCAAACTTTGTAACTTGGGCCCAGATCTAGTTTTAGAGAATGAGATTTTATCAGCCTAAAATAACTAATAAAAAGCAGTCTGTTTACACCCAACCAATGGAATAATTAGAGTCCAACAGGAGAATTCAGTCAGTTTTTTGTTCATCCCCCTTCAATTTCTGTGTGTCTGTGGATCATGCTCTGTTTTTAACTCCTGATTATATTTACTCTATAAAACCAGGGAATGTGAAGGATAGGGAATACAAAGGTTCCGAAACTATAAATCACACAGATATTCTTAAATACTTGGAATCAAGGATGGGTTACAGAGGATTATAGCATCACCCGTACAGGGACAGTGCTACTTAGAAAAGTCATTCTGCCCATACCCTCTGAACCACACCCTGCTATTGTTATTCCACACATCCAGAATTTTGTTTTGTTTATCCCACACATCCAGAAGCCTCTTCTTTCTGTTCTACAAATGTATTGCAAAATCCATATCTAGGCGTGTGTGTCTTCACTCCATAACAAAGAAGCACAATGTTCCAAGGTTCTTTCCATAGGATAGAGTAAGATAAGTGCCTCGTGACAGTCTGCCCATGCTGATCAATATGCAGCTGCATTTAGCACTCAAAGCTGTCTGTCATATCCGGTGCAAACAATGCATACCACATTCAGATGGAGGAGAAAAAGTGATTTCTCCCCTCCCCCTCCACACACACTTCAAAAAGACAGAACCTCAATTACTTGGTGGTGTTTGCTGGAGATCCCTAAGCAGTACAGGCCTTCCTTTGGCAATGTGTTTTTAGAGAGATCCGGTATAAGTAGATGCATCTGAGACATGACCCCATACTGCACTAGCACTCTGGTGTACACTAATGGGTAACATGGGAAATCAAACCTGTGCAGGTGGAAGTTGGCCTTTTGTTTGCACTGGCTCCATAAAATAGCTTGATAATAAAAACCTTTGTAAACAAAAATTCCTGGAAAGCCTAATTGTACCCAATGTATATTAGTATAAACATTGTTCCAGAACAGTTCAGCCTAGTCCAAACATGACACATTGGAGTCTGGCAATTAAGTGTATAATGTTAGCCTGGTTTGCAGCACTTTTTAATAGAATAAGCACAATTTTTCACTCATTCAAGTAGGGATAATCAGTGCAGATTTATGCTTGCTTTCTGGTGCTATAGCATTTTCCAGGGAGAGGCAGCAGCAGCATTCTGAAATGGATTAGAATAACAGAATTGTAGTCATTTCCAAACTGATATTACCAATCAGTACATTGTTGTTCATTGTGCTTCGCTACATGGAGACTTCCAAAAGCCTTCTTTGCAAACAGGAGGTCTTAGAAAAAAGATACCTTACAACACAGGGATCCACAATTGGAATGCAGCACTCTCTGGACTAAAACCAACATACTGTTTAACAGTGCAAAGTAACTATCTATTACAGTGTGTCACAAAATGAAAAAAATTATGGTCTTGAGCTGAAACTGTAGGGGCGGTAGACAGAATAAAATGTTTCCCATCGAAGTACAGACCCGGTTTATTCCTGCTTAGCTTTTATTTGATTATTAATTATATCACACCTATGATTATGGTAATTGTATGTATAAAGCATGAAGTTGTGTGGCTGCAGATTCACATATGCAATCAGTTTAGAGCTTAGGAGGAAAACAATCTTTGATGTCTCAATATATTTTCCTTAAAAAGACTAGACAATTGAAATTTGTGAATACAGTACAACATAAAAGGGAGAAAGGAGAAGGGAGGCATAACGCTCAGAAAGAATATCGTACTGTAGGGTATATAGACTTTTTTGAGTTAATTGGGTGTTTTACACATAAGTGGTTGAATGCCAGAGCTCTTTTATATTTCTATTACTCTGTCTCTTTAAGGTTTAGAACTCAGCCAAAGGGACAACAGCACATGGTACTGGTGAGGAAAATGTTGTCGCAACATAAGGTCCAGCTTTTGCCAGGCAATTCAACAATGGACTGTGAGCTCTGTTGCTAGATTCTTTAAAGGGCAACAAAAATTATTGGGTGTATGGAATGGCTTCCATATGAGGAGAGATTAATAAGACTGGTACTTTTCAGCTTGAAAAAGATGATTAAGAGGGAATATGGTAGAGATCTATAAAATCATGACAGGATGGAGGAAATAAGGATGTGTTATTTACTCCTTCTCATAACACAAGAGCTATGGGTCACCAAATGAAATTAATAGGTAGCAGGTTCAGGGCTGGCGACAGAAATTTTGGGGCCCCATACTATGATCGTTTGTGCTCCCCCCCCCCCCTCCGGCCAGTCTCCCGCCGCCCGCGCCCTGCAGCGCCCGGGCCTACGTGGGTCGCCGGCTGGGTCCCGCTGCTCCGGAGGCGACTCACTGGGAGGGGAAGATGGAGCGACGCGCCCCCTTAAGTCTGGGGCCGGTACAGCTGTACCCGTAGTCCCCCCTTGTCGCCAGGCCTGCCTAATAGTAACTATGTACCTATATAGTATGCCTCTGAACATAGCTAGACAGGTATTATTGGTAGGTAATTAAAATAATGAATCATTAGTTAAATTGTTTATTGTTAATGATGAACATAAATATTTTTAAAAAACACTATATGAGTCTTCTCACTTTTACAGAGGCAAAGAGGTGATCTACCTTTACCCCTGCCCAGCCTCCCCCCATCTAACCGCCTTCCCTCCTCCACCCCTGCCTGGCCCATCCCACTGAACCTAACCTCCTCCCCCCCCCCACTCCCAACCCAGCCTCCTGCCCCCATGCCTGACCCGCCCAGCTCAGTCTCCCCCCCACCCAAACCTCCTTCCCTCCCGCACCCACGCCTCACACACCCCATCCAGCCTAGTCTCCTCTCCTGCCCCGCTCCCCGCCCAGCCTGGCCTCCCTGCCGGCTACCAGACATAACCTGGGGTGGGGGGTGCGACTGGTTCTGGCACGGAGCTGCCATTCTACGAGTCTCTCCGGCTCCCGCGGACACAGCGCCCCCAATTCCCCGGGCGCCCGGGGACACCAAGGGCGAGCTCCGCAGCGGTGGGGTGCAGGTGGGAGAGGGCGCTCTGCCCGGGCCAGGCGTCACCCAGGATTCAGTGGGGAGGTGCCCAGAGCATCTCGGTGCCCGCCCGGCGTTTGCTGCGTCCCGCCGCGCTCCCCCGCCCCATGCACTCCCCAGCGGCTGGCCCGCAGGTGTCTCGCCCGCGCCAGCGGTGGCCGCAGTGTCGCTCCTGGCTCCGGTGGGCTCGGCGCTCCACGGCTGCCCCGCCTCCGCCTCCCCTCGCTGGGCTGCCATTGGCGCTCAGCCCCGGGTCTCCCCAGCCCCGCTTGCTGACCCCCACCCCCGCGGAGCGGCACTCGCTCTCCGATCAGGCCTTGGAAGGTCCGAGGGGGGGCTCCCCGCAGAGCCGGGGGTGCGGCGCTAACACAGCCCAGCGCCGTCCCGCTTCGCTCCCTACCTCACCGCGGCCCCCCTGGCCCTGTTCTGCCCCCACGGCGCGCAAGGGGCATGGTGCCCCCCGCCCCATGGCAGCGTGGCCGGCTCGCTCCCTGCTCCACACGGGACAGCGGACCCGCCCCAGGCCCCCAGCCCATGCCCGCTCGAACCTGGCGCCCGCCGGCAAGAGGCGCCTGCTCCCCTCGCTGCTGCTAATGCTGCTGGCCAGGGAGGAGGGAGCCCGGCAGCCCCCTCCCCAGACAGAGGCAGGACATGCCCCGCTCCAGTCACGCCCCCCTTCCCCTGCGCGCGCTCTCCCCCTCTGGGGGCGCAGAGCCGCCGTGTGCTTGGGCTCCGTGTGGCCTGGCCGGGAGAAGCAAAGGGGGGGCGGGGGGAGGCTGCTGGGGGCCGGGGCGGGCTGACGAGCGCTGCAACGGCTGCCCAGAGTCGCGCCTTGCTGTGCCCCCCGCCTACCCTCTCCCGCGGCCCGCGGGCAGGCACCTGCCGTGCAACCCGCCCCCACCCCCCTCGGGCCCAGCTCAGCCAGAGCCGCAGCTCTCCCGCTCTGGGGTGCGGTGAGGGCCCCACTTGCAGCTGAGGGGGGAAAGAAGCACCCCTGGGCTGTCCCGCGCCCAGGCCCAGCGACAAGGGGGGACGACTACGGATACAGCTCGTACCGGCCGCCCCGGACTTAAGGGGGGTCCCCCTTAAGTCCGGGGCCCGGTACAGCTGTACCCGTAGTACCCCGCTGTCGCCGGCCCTGAGCAGATTTAAAACGAACAAAAGGAAGTATTTCTTCACACAACACATAGTCAACCTGTGGAACTCTTTGCCAGAGGATGTTGTGAAGGCCAAGACTATAACAGGATTTTTTAAAAAGCTAGGTAAATTAGCCAGGATGGGCAAGGATGCAAAAACCATGCTCTGAAGTGTCCCTCACCTCAGTTTGCCAGAGGCTGGGAATGGGAGACAGGGGGTGGATCACTTGTTGATTATCTGTTCTGTTTCTTTCCTCTGGGGCACCTGGCATTGGCCATTGTTGGAAGAGAAGATACTGGGCTAGATGGACCTTTGGTCTGACCCAGTATGGCCATTCTTGTATTCTTCTCTGCTAGATGTACACACTGAGAATCAAGGACAAACTATCAATCCAAACCCAAAATTTTTACATCCAATGGGTTGGAAGTTTAGTGGCTGAGTACTACAGACAGGGATTATTAGAGGTCTGAATGAGCTCTCCTCTAACAGCTAGTGATAAGCCAATGGTGAGTGGAAAGGCTTCAGGACCAAACTGGACACCTACTCTGCCTAGAACAGTGTTCAGACAGAGCTGTGCTGCCCAAGTGATCAATTTTGGCTGGTGTTGGGTTACAAAACTGATCACTTACTAGTTGTCAGGGGAAAGCTCATTCAGACCTTGCTTAGAAATCATTTCATGAGTGTTTCAATTTCAATTCAAATTTACAACCAATGACTAAATTGTCAACATTGCATGTAACTGGGGGGGAGGATGTTGGAGAAATTTAGGGGGTATATAGGGAAATCTCTTATCCACTCTTCTCTCAGGATGGCTCCTCCAGATGGTTCATTGGGAGGCAGATGAGGGATTTGCCAGTAGAGTTGGTAAGAAATTTTCAGGATTTTTTTTTTAAATCTAAACATTCTGTAGGAATGTCGCTGTTTCAACAAAACTTTCAGCCTGGTTTCCTGTCAGCTCACTCACCTGCCTCTCTAAGCTCTATAACTTGCAGCCAGCACCATGGGATCCCTGACTCCCAGGTAGGTGTCTGCCCCGGCTTTCAAACTCTTAACTGTCTGGGTAGCAGATTCCTTGACAACCCAGGCTGCTCAAATCCTTGGGCAGCAGTCTGAAGAGTCTAGCAGCCCAGAGAGTAAGCCAAAAATATATATCTGTTTTTGTTCTCCCAAAGTGAAATTTCCTCCATCAATGCCTCCTGCAAAATGTTTGGAATCATCTGTGATCCTTCATCCTAATCCAGGATGAAGACTCTTTAAAAATTATATTTTTTTCTTGTGAGGAAGAATGTTTTTCAGTCAGTTCTCCTTGCCAGTCTGTTGCCTCCTCTGTGGTGCAGGGGTGATCTTCTCCCTCGTAGCTGCTATTTCACAGACAAAGTAACTGAGAGCTCACACATGGTCACATCAGGAAGAGCTAGGAATAGACTCATCTCTCTCATTATAAAGATCTAAAGTAATGTCTGCAGTTTGGATTATGGGAATGTGAATATGAGTGTACATCAAAAAGCGCTAAAAGAGAAACTAAAAACTTCCTAATTTGCAGTAACATAGTCCTCTTCAAACAGGACTACATTAATGTAAAGCAGGACCCTTTTCATTCATATTCACAGCATCCACACAGGGGCTATAGGGTAGTAATTTGGTGTATGTTGCTATTCACATCCTTGTTGTCTGAACGTGGGGCCATGTTGATGTGCCCTCAGTCTTGTTTACTTTGTCACACAGTCTCCGGAAAAAAATGTGCAACTCAGGTGCCAAGAATCCTGACTAGCTCATTAGGTATTTAAAATTGCTTCCATCTGATGAGTATGACTGCATGGCAATGGCAGGTGTGATTGCAGCACGGGGGTAAACATATGTGGCTAGCTTTATCCAGGATACCATGGCTAAAACAGCAGTGTAGATGTGGCAGTGTGGGATTCAGCACAGCAGTACAAGCACTTGAGACCTTCAGTTCATACTCACATTGCTAGTCCATGCTGAAGCCTGTGTCACCCTGTCTACACTGCTTGCCACCCCAGCCATGAAAGGGTTAACGTAGATTGCAAGGGAGGCTAATTAACCTGAGGGGCCACAGCTGAGAGGAATCAGGTGACTAAGCAATCCCCTGACTCAGGGAAGGAGCCCAGCTGGGGAGGAATGAGTTGTGCTGGATGTATCAAGACAGAAAATTGGAAGCAGAGGGGGCTTCTAGGAAAATCTGCAGTCATGCTTTGGGAGAAGAAAGGAGTGTTTGCAGCCTGCAGGGACAGGTAGCTTGCAGTTACTCCCTGGGGAGGGAGTTGAGAGGCTGGAAAACACGGAGGGTGGGGAGAGTCCAATAAGGTGAGAAAGGCAACAAGCAGACTTTGGTTGTTAATTAGAGGGTCCCTGAGCTGGAATCCAGGTTACAGGGTGGACCTGGGTTTCCCTGCCAGCCACTGAGGATGTGGGGCAGTGACTGAGAGGACTACCTCAGATGGAGAAACTGGCAATGAGGCAGTGAATGGAAAGACAGCCCAAGATTGCTGAAGAAAGACCTTTTGATCCTCTGGAAGGGGAAAACATGTACAATGGCCTGGCTGAGGACTGAGTCACAAAGAGACAGTAGCAGCTCAACAAGTTGGAAGGGCTGCAGACTGAGAGGAGAGAGCATGCAGTCATGGAAAGGAGTATTAATCCCCAGAATGGCCAGGAAAAGGCTCCACCTGTGCTGAGTAGAACACCAAGTCACAGCATGCTGCAAAGCCACCTGGGCTTGCAATGTGGACATACACTAAATGAGAGTATTGTGGTGAATCCTACTTGCAGCTCCTAAGTCACAGTATAAGCTCTTCAGAGCAGAGCCTATTTCTGACTATATATTTTCAGTGCTCCCAGTTGGGCCCTGATGTCAGTTGGCCCTGCTAGTGAGAGCTTTAGTAGGGGGGATCAAAATTGCTTTACTAAACTTATGAGAGATGTCAAAGCTGTTCCACACTTTTAAGAGTAAGCAAGATGAAGTAAAAAAAAAAAAAAAACAGAGGAGAGAGATTCTCTCTAAAAATAGGTGTATGTGTATAACTTTAAATATGCTGTGGGAGCTAATCTCATGAGTTTTGGGGTCTGATTTGATTTTTGAACTCCGGCAATTGGGCAATACTATATAATGCTACTGTTAGATTTGAAGGAGGCATTCTATTTTAAACCCCTATTTTTCACTCCCTTATAAAAAAAAATTGTTAAATGAGGGAGTTGTCATTCCTCTGACTGAGCTCAGCTTGTACACAAAAGGGGAGGGGGGCGGGGAAGAGTGTGGTGTTTGTTTTCTATCCTAATATTTAATTTCTCCCTGTACATACAGAGTGCTTTTATTGCTTTTATTGTATCTGATTTGAGGATAAAGGAAAACTCTTGGTGTAATACTAGGGAATGGAGTCAGTGGATACTGCCCCTTGCCATGTTACATGAGTTTTAATCTTTGTCTCCCTGATACACATTATATAATTGGGGCTTTGTTTTTAAAGCATGTGTCACATCTTGATTCCATTGTGATAAAAGAAAATGGAATCTTTCATAAAAAACTTAACCAAATGAAATACTTCATTCTGGAAGGGACACCTGGCAGAAAACTGGAAGAGGGTGTGTGAGTTGAAGGGGGTCGGGGGGGAGAGAAGCTTCCAAATTCCCCTAGAAGCAGATGCCAGTGTGAAGAAATTGGAATAAGTAAAATATTCTATGCTTTTGTATGTGGCACCAGCCCAGCGGTATTCAGAGTCTACAAAATAATAGAGATCATCAAGGGGACTGCCAACTACCTTTAAAAAAAAAATCAAAACCACTTTCCTACCTGAAAGACGGTCACTCACAAAACACACACTATCTTACAAGCTACTGGCCATCCAGTGAGACCACTGAGCATTGTTACAGAAAAAAGCTGAACAAATTGAACTTGTCCACTTCTCAGATGGACTAACTTGAGACAGAATTAGGACTTGTCTATGTGAAGAGGCAATGTGCATGCTGGGATGTGATTTCTAAAGCATACTAATGTGTTGTGTATTAACTGGTCTGTGTAGACACTGGTGGTGCTAGTTAAAAATTCACTAATGCACTAAACCCTATAATGAACTCTATCTTCAATTCCACTAATGCTTCATTACACCTTGTTTGTTTTGAGATTAAGCCTGACAAACAAGATAACTATTAAAAGGAACATTCTAGGCTCCTGAAAAGTAAAACGGTCCAAGCTTAAAAACTTGCTGTTGGTACAGTACTATGTTCTCTCCAACTCTGTTTAGAATGTTTAGTGCAGTTTTCTGTTAAAATGCAGGAATGTTTTCATTTTTTTACATTACTGATTATAATAAAATAGGCCTTAAATATTTAAACATTAAGAATGAGGCAAAAGGGCTTACAGTCAAATCAGAGTCACAAGCTTTTATTGCATCAGTTAATACTACAAATCCGCTAACTTTTGCTACAAAAGCATTGAAAAAGGAGCTAGGTTATTTCAGAAAGGTGCAAAGTAAATTTCAGCTGTGAATATGGTGATGAGTGGTGCTATTTATAGAGCATGAAACAGGTGCAGAGTAAATATAGAGAATTTGGGTTTAAGGTGGCTTGCTGAAAGCAAGCATGCTTGAGTGCCTGTAACATTAGCAGCTATGAGAAGGGAGAAAGTCAAAGTTTTGCTCAGTGACAAAACACTACCTTTTCTGAAAGCTTACTCCATTTATAGCTTGCTAACAAGCTGTATTTACTGCATTTCCTCTCCTTTGCTTCCCTGTTTTTAGATTTCTTGCCAAATAGGTTTCCTTGAACCCTCTGGCTTTAATTTTGGTAGTGATACCTTTTCTCTTGCTGAAAAGTGGATCTGTGTAAATTCAACCCTGGTGTCCACCTGTTCATCCATTCTAGCCCCATGCCAAAGAGTCTTCCTGGAGAAAGATTGTCAATATTTATTACTAAAAACAGGACATGTATTGGCATGTAACATACAAAGAGAAATGGTCTGGAATGAATGTCAACTTTGCATATGTTACACTCAGAGGAAATAGGTGTAAGAATTTAGTGTATTTTAAAGCATATGTGAGATACTAATTGTTGAATATATAATTATTTTGAAAGAGAACTGGATAAATTCATGGAGGTTAAATCTATTAGCCAGGATGGGTAAGGAATGCTGTTCCTAGCCTCTGTTTGTCAGAGGGTGGTGAAGGATGGCAGGAGTGAGATCATTTGATCATTACCCGTTAGGTTCACGCACTCCGGGGCACCTAGCATTAGCCACTGTCAGTAGACTAGGCTGGCCGAGCCGTTGGTCTGACTCAGTATGGCCTTTCTTATTTTATTGTTTTGATACAACAGCAGGTGAATTAGTCTAGTTGCTTTTATCTCTTTCTATGAAAACTGAGGAAACACTTTCAAAATGCCTATTGCTAACTTCATCAGGGGATGCTTCAGGTGGACATTATCATAAAATGTCACTGTGGTAGATGGGTAAAACTGTCTGAGTTGGGAGATTTAACAGTCTCATTCCAATAATGCAACATAACACATGCATTCAGGGATCAGTATTGAACAATTTTGCCATGAACTTGGGGGGAAGGGTGCAAGATAGGGCCCTTTTTACTAAAGATGTGTGTGTGCTGTAAATCATACAGAAAATATTTTGTAGAACATCAGAAAAGAGAACAGGCTTGCATAGTGATATCACAGGTTTTACTTCTATGGAAGAGTGGTAGTTAAGGGGGAATTGTTGTGAAAAGACAGTGGCACACATGATGTATTTTCTGGATCTTATTGATGCTGTTGCTAAAAAATGTTGTCAACTGGGCTGTCAGTTGAACTCGTGCTACTGAACTGTGTAAGGGGCCAGATCTTGTGAATACATAAGCTCCTAATAACAATTGCTGAGTGTACACCCCAGAAGGTAGTTGAGAGAACTTGGCACCTCTATCAAAGAACAATTCATAGGATCTGCACATTAATAAATTACCCCTTCATTTTACTTTTTATAGAAAAATATCTCAAATTATTCAAAGATGATGATGTAAAAATGATAGTATACAGCTTCTATTAATATCTAATTATTATATTTCATCAGATTTCAGAGCACTTTACAAAGGGGCTAAGTATCATTATCCCAATTTTACAGATCAGGGAAATAGAGGCACATAGGCAAAGTGATTTTCCCAAACAGCAGGTAAATGGGAGAGCTGAGAAGTGTCTTTAGACCTAGTTGAGTATTCTGTCTCTTAGGAAATACTGTGTATTAGGTTTTAATCAGGGTGGTAGCCGTGTTAGTCTGGAATAGCAGAGTTAACAAAGTCCTGTGGCACCTTAAAGACTAACTATAAAGTTTTGAAGCATGAGCTTTCGTGGGCTAATACCCACTTCGTCGGATGCAGGCAGTAGAAGTGTTCACAAACAGGCAGTTATAGAAAAGTAGGTAAGAGCCAGGTGGGAGGTGAAAAGGTTAGTCCAATTAAGCTGAGCCAGCTTGTTATCTCCGATCAGGGAGTGTGGATTATTCGTCTAGCATTTGAATGGGGTGTGTGAACATGGAGAGACGAGAAACAATGTCTGTAATGAGCCAACCATTGTAGATCTCGGTTCAATCCCAAAGAGTGTGTGCTGAATTTGCAAATGAATTGAAGCTCTGCAGTCTCTCTTTGCAGTCTGGATCTGAAGTTCCCTTTCTGCAGAATGGTGACTTTTAAATCTGTAATAGTGTGTCCAGGCAGGTTGAAGTGTTCCCCTACAGGTTTTTGTATATTGCCATTCCTAATATCTGATTTGTGTGCATTTATCCTTTTTCGTAGGGACTGTCCAGTTTGGCCGATGTACATAGCAGAGGGACACTGGTGGCATATAATGGCATATATGACATTGGTTGATGTACAGGTGAATGAGCCAGTGATGGTATGGTTGATCTGGTTAGGTCCTGTGATGGTGTTGCTGGTGTAGATATGTGGGCAGAGTTGGCATCGAGGTTTGTTGCATGGATTGGTTCCTGAGTTGGAGTTATTGTGGTGCAGTGTGCTGTTGCTGTTGAGAATTTGTTTAAGGTTGGCAGGTTGTCTGTGTGCCAGGACTGGCCTTCCTCCCAAGGCTTTTGAAAGTGAGGGATTATTGTCCAGGATGGGTTGTAGGTCACTGATGATGCGTTGCAAAGGTTTTAACTGAGGACTGTAGGTGATGGCCAGTGGTGTTCTGTTGTTTTCTTTCTTGGGCTTGTCTTGTAGCAGCAGGCTTCTGGGTACACGTCTGGCTCTGTTGATCTGTGTCCTTATTTCCTTGTGTGGGTATTGTAGTTTTGAGAAAGCCTGGTGAAGATCTCGTAGGTGTTGACACCATTCTGCAGAAAGGGAACTTCAGATCCAGACTGCAAAGAGAGACTGCAGAGCTTCAATTCATTTGCAAATTCAGCACACACTCTTTGGGATTGAACCGAGATCTACAATGGTTGGCTCATTACAGACATTGTTTCTCGTCTCTCCATGTTCACACACCCCATTCAAATGCTAGACGAATAATCCACACTCCCTGATCGGAGATAACAAGCTGGCTCAGCTTAATTGGACTAACCTTTTCACCTCCCACCTGGCTCTTACCTACTTTTCTATAACTGCCTGTTTGTGAACACTTCTACTGCCTGCATCCGACGAAGTGGGTATTAGCCCACGAAAGCTCATGCTTCAAAACTTTATAGTTAGTCTTTAAGGTGCCACAGGACTTTGTTAACTTAGGTTTTAATGTAACTTTGTTTTAAAAATCTGTCAACTCTTGACCTCCTATGAGCAATCTCAAAGTAATGGTCCTTCAGAAATTGTGGGAGTCAAGCACTCAGAGTAAATGGAATCCCCTGCCTTCAAATACTCATTGAATGGGAATACTGATGTTCAAGATACTGAACTTCTTCATAGCAGCTAAATCAGGCATCTCCTGCCAGGTTGAGGAATCCAACTTCAGGTATGAAAGAGTTAATAAGGACTTTAGAAAAAAGTCTGAAAGCAAACACACTTAATGATAATGACAAGTACTTATGCAAATGAACTGTTAATCACTTCTGGCTGGATGAGTATTAAGTCTCTTCTAGGCTAGCAGGAGATTTCACCCAGCAGGGGCTATTTAGGAGCTAGTAAAAGGCAAAGGCTTAAATAACTTTCTTATGACTTCAGGGGTTACCAGGACTTCTGCTGTAGTTAAACCAGATATTGTTGCGTTGTCCCTGAGGAGGTCATAGCTTTAGTCACCAGGCAAGTCATTTAACCTGTACAGGCTTTTACGGTGAATAACAGCACAGAAACCAATCGGAGTGATATGTTGGCATTAAATAGATAAAAATAATGAGAAGACCTAAGGGATCCTCTAGTGTAATAATTAAGTAAACTAGAACCAGGGGGAAAAAATGAAGGAACTATAGATTTGACTGAGTCATACAGACAGCCTCCTGAATTAGACTGTGCAATTTATAATACTTATAAAATGTTCTCAAGTACCTTTACTAATCAAATATATACAAACATATGCTATAAGAAGTAACAGGATTTAGGCCTAATAAAGGAAAAAGAAAGGTAGGTGGTGGTTCCTGAATCTTCAGGCACAGGGAGATATTTTATCCTGAACTGCATAATGGAGGGATCAGTAGACACTGGGCTTACTTTAAAAAAAACAACCAAACAAAAAAAACCTCCAAAGCAGCAATAGCTCCTCCTACAGTCATAACACTTGATCATTGCATGTTTTCTTTTCATTAAAGTGACTACCACTGAAAGATAATACAAGCAGAAGGTTTCACCCTCCTTTCCCCTCTCCCTATGTCTGATGCCTTGAAAAGCTGCTCTTTACTGAATGAATCTCTGCCAATGAGATTTTGACCTGTAGCGGACGTAAAGCAAAACACTATTTTCCAATACCCTCTCAAACATTGCAGGCTTCCTATTTCTTTTAAAATATGAAATTGTTTAAAATGTTTCCAAAATTATTCCGTTCCATTCCTAATTTTAAAGTCATTTTTAGATATATTTTTCCCCCCAGACAAATGAATTTCATTACAAGTCTTACACATACAGGGAACTTCAAAGGAAATGCCACTCTGAATTAGTATCCGGTTCATACCTTTGACTATGATTCTAAAAACAGTTGTGGGGGCAAATGATTTGGCACCTCAAGGGTTTCAAGAAAAAGCCAGTAGTTAGGCTTTTCCAATCACTACTCAATCTGGTCTTCATAGCTGGGGAGAAGAGGATCCAGCTGTTTCAGGTTTTCTGATGCAAAATTCCTTGATAAACTTCCAGTCTTATGCTTATACTCATATGTTTTATACTTTTGGGTGGGCTTGGGGAAATGAAAGGATTAGCAGTATCATGCCTCTGACTCAGTAAGTTAATTAAAGGCTGTGTTTGTAAAATGGAACAATGAATTATTTAGTGGATAACAAACACGATATAAAATTCCACTTATTGGCATTCCAAGTCCATTTTTAGTTCTGGAATGTGTATATTTCTGCATAATACTAGAAAATATAAATATTTGTAAACATGTTAGCTAAGATTCAGGCAAAATGTTTCCCATGTTCTGTGCTTTTCTAAATTGTACCCACATTATATTTTTTTATGTGAAATTGTGGAGGAGAGAATTGGTGTTTATCTAAAATATGAAGTCTGTAAGAAACTAGTACTTAACCCAAACCCAGAATTCCAACACAGTCAAAGTTTGGAGGTACTTGAGTTGTCAACTGGAACCTGTTCAGATTTTGCTAATCACCACTATCTTTGCTATGAGTCAAAGTAAACCCACATTCACTTCTCTGGGTGTGTGCTTTTGTCTGCAGAGGGCATACCTGGACAGCTTGGCCGGGTGTTTTGAAAGTAGTCCAAATAACTATGCAAGAGCTCTCTGTGTTGATTTAACAAATCTCTGAAGGATTTTTGCATAATGATTTCTACTTGATAGGAAGAGGTGATACATTTCCCTCCATGACTAATTGGATTCCTAAGCGGATAAATTACTCATAATTTATCCATCCACTTAAGAATTAAAATGTGTGGAGGGGATAGACTACGATCTTCCTATTCTTAAATATTTTAGTTCTGATGTATCCTTTTCAGGATAATCAACAGAAGTCAGTATCAAACCCAAGTGCATTAATTTTCATTGAATTTTATTCTTTCTTTCTCATTTCCTCCTGCTATAGACTAATTTGTAAGTGAATGTCCAGCACTAAGATAATAGTGGGATTTTTTTTGCTAATTTTGTCGTTATGATTTACTGTTTTTCTGTACTCCAGCATAACTAATTGTTTATATAGGACTGTTTCCATTTGGCTGTTTGGCACCTGGATTCTATTTACTTCTGGCACCTTTTGTTATATAGATTTTTTTTATGCTTAATTCATACATAAGTACTTTTTGTGCTAAGCCTTATTTCATGTTTGCTGTAGCATCTTACAATTGGTCTTCTGGCTCAGCTATAATCCAGTTGGCAGCATACAGACAGTGTGAAGTAGGCTTTATGGGACATATTATTGCATTGTTACACTGATATAAATCCTGGGTAACACCAATACAATTATTGGTTAATTTGTGTAAGTGTTTGAGTATCTGCTTTTGTGGCTTTTAAGATTCCAAATCCAGTATTTGGAGCCACATTTTGCTATAACATGGATGTAATTCTTATTTCAGTCAGTAGCCCGGGTCACCACCTGCAACTGAAGCAGAAATTGATGCACTGGTACAACTTCATCCCTCCTGTATTTCTATTAAACTTAATGAAGTGACACCAGTGATATGATTCTTGAAATGCAAATCAAATTACTTATATGTAAACTTACAGTAAGATCTGCACAAATGAGAGGGAAATCCATAGAGTCAAACTAATTTAAAACAACAAATTATCATTTCAAATGACTTGCATTTCCTGAATTAATTTCACTGAGGAGAAATCCATTTCAAAAGATGGTTTTTTTTCTCCTACTGATAGTGCACCATCTACATTAACAGCCCTCTTAGAATTGGTATGCTAATGTACAATTTTTTTTCTTTTTCTTTCTTTCTGTGTGTATAAATGCATCTTGCTTCTGTTCCATTCTATGCATCCGATGAAGTGAGCTATAGCCCACGGAAGCTTATGCTGAAATAAGCTAGTCTCTAAGGTGCTACAAGTATTCCTCTCTTTCTTGCCTAACTTAAGGCATTTTTAGACCTTTTGTTGTTGTTGTTGTTGTTTTTAAAGGCTACTTTTTCTGCTCTCAGCTCAGCACCTGCAATAAAATTGTAGGAACTATGGCACTATGAGTCCAAATGATGTCATTTTAGATGTTTATTTACTCAATGGCATCTATAAATCAGTTGCTGATTTGAAAGCCTCCAGGATTTTGCAGATCCGATTCTTGGGCACCTAACTCTCCACATGCTTTCTAAGGGGTAGTCAATAGACAGACTGCAGACCAAATCTTTACCTCCAGATGCATTTGAATGGATCCCTAGATCTTTATTTATTTCTCATTCATGTTGTTGTTTTTCTCTGGAGTCTAGATCTTGACTATACAGTTACCAAGAAATTTGGACCTTGACAAAAAATTGGTGTATATATATATTCCTGGTATAGGGAGTCTGGATGCCTAACCTGTGCATTCCATTAGGCAGCTCGGCACCTAATGTTGAGCATTTCAGTGGAGCCTAAATCCCTAACCTTATAACCAAGTACTGAAGGAGTTTTCATGTTCCAATGGGTCTAGTGTACAATCGTCTTCCTGATAGAAATACCTAAAAAAAAGCAATCAGGACAGAAATGGGTAAGTGCCCTGTTAACCTGAAAGCTCTAATATGATTGTGGCACTGCTATTTTCAGCATTATTTTTTATTAAAGTTTTATTAAATTGCAAACACTTTTAGCAAACGAACTTTCTGCCTGGACTGAGTAATGTTAAGCATTCTACATTTATGATCACTTTGCTTCGCAAGCAAAGCTGCACTTCACCTTTGTGACTACAAATATAGTTTTCTATTTTGTTGTTCCATGAGTCAATAGAGATCTATGTGGGTGCAGTCAAATGTGGGATTAAGAGTCCACTTTCGATGTTATGTAAGTAATGCAACTTTGTAGTCTGGGGTTTCTCATTTAAATGGGTTTTGAATACTCTCTATACAATTATACTGCATCTTTCATCCATGCCACTTGTATAAGCTCCCCCCCCCTTGAAAAATATTCCCACTCACTACCTAGCATGAAGACTAAAAAGAAATTCAAGTTCTAGAACCAGGAGGAAGTTCAAATGTAACTAACAAAATATAGACTGATCTGAGATAGACAAAAGCAATACAGGGAAGAATAAAGCCTTCAAATGGAGGCTCCCCCACCACAACCCCTGGGAGTTCCTTGGGGAAACAGATAATTACAATGCCAATTTTTATTAGTAAAATAACATGGAAAATTTATGACCTTATAAGTCTATTTTTGGCTAGAGAATCTCATTTTGAAATCCCCCCTCTTAAATGAGTAATAAAGCACCTCTGATAGTAATAAACCATCTTTCTTTGACATTTCATGATAACTGTAACAACAAATAAAGAGGGGACTTCAAAGATTGCTTACCTCAAAAGCTCTATAAAATCCATGACTTTAACAAAGGTGATGTTGAAAATGTCATGGAATTAAATTAATGGTCTATTTCTCTTGCTTCATATTGTCTGTATTTTATTCATAATTTATTCTACAGCACATACTGCATGTTGATTGAAGGAAATATTAAATCCAGCTGAGCTGTAGGCAATTTTTAAAGGAATGAATATAATTATACATGTTAATAGACTTGAATCTGCTTTTATTTGGCCATGTCTGTCATATAACAGATCACTAAGTTTTACCTTTTATACCTATTAATCTTTCACTAAGGCATCAGAAGTTACTATTCTATATCTGCCCACTTTTTATGCTCCAATAATGACTTTTGAGTTAACCACCAGGGCTTAGAATGAGTGTGTATTGGCCAAAATGCTGTATCACTTTTGTGTTGGTCCCATCTGTTTCTGCCGAATTTAAAGCTTTTTCTAAATACAAAAATGAACCAATTTTATAGATCCTCTGATTATGAAGACATCAGTTCTCAGTCAGAATGGTTAAGTCTTGAATCTGAAGCAGTGACTTTGAGATGAGCTCTCTCAATCTATCCATCCCAACTGGATATTAATGCTGACATCTACAGTCATTAGTCTTCAGAATTAACTATTTCACTGTGGATCATTTTAGCAGCAATATTCAGCAACTCTTGGTTTATGGATATAATTAGTGGTGGTTGGAGCTAGTGAAGTATCTTCATTCCCCTCCCAGTCCTGACCCTAGTCAGCCCCAAAACAAGGGGGGAGGGAGGAAACTTAAGTTGTTAAAAAAAAAATTCCCTTTTAGTAATCCTACCTTTTACCCCCAATATCACTTGTAAACTTCCATTAAAACAGCCTGAGTGAGGACTAAGAGACTAAATCCAACATTGTACCTGAAAATACAGTTTGTTCCTTTTAAAAGTAATGCTTCTGAGTAAATCATATAAGAATCGGTTATGGGATAGGACCTTACGTACTCAGAACATGGTCACGTGTAATTTGAATAGTGTATGGTAATCCCTAGAAATAAGCACACTCAAACATTGTTACACTTATAAATTATTCTACTGATTTGCACTGTGCATACAAACTTTGGGCCAGTTTCTTCAAATGACTACTCCTACCATGTATTGTTACTGAAGCACAGAGTCCACTTAAATTATTGGATCTACACAGTTCTATAACACTTGGCCTATTCTCCTATGTTGCTGACCCTTAATGCCAGTCCTGCCTGCTCATCCCTCCCTCCATCACGGGTGTTGCAGGGTACCCTAAGAGTCCAGTAGAAACAAGGCTCACACACAGTGGCTAGATGGAAAGTAGTGAGTTTATTGAAGGTAGCGGCATCTGCGCACTGGGGGCCCCACAGACAGCGCTGCCGCGAGATGGGAGACCTGGCACATCGGAGCAATGCCCAGGGAGAAAGCCTGACACACAAGGGCACACGGACACAGAAATACTCATGCTCATTTGCATCTCATGCATAGCTCATGAATAACTAATAACATGTTTTGCAATCCTACCTCAGTTTACCTGTTTGGTTTCACACAAGCCGAGCTTCACACAGGGTAGGTAAAGAGCTTCCCAGCTGTGGCTGGGGAGAGGCTTCCCACGAGATAAGCACTAAAACCAAGGCCGTTCCCTTAGAGACGCGATAGAAGCGAAATTGCGCCACCTAGCGATTGCCGTCACATTAATCTTCCGCTTCCTACAACGGGCATCCAAATTTCAATTTTTCTCTCCAATCATGTTTTGCATATCAATGGCAGCTAGTTGTGAAAGTTTGGATAAAATGGGATTCCTGGAGTTTCAGACTGTGGGTGGGAGGAGGTGTTTTGAGTTGTCAGTGAGTGTAGCCTCTTGAGGACTGAGTTCTTAGAAGGAAGAGAGTTTAGGGGCTGCCTCAGGGAAGGGTTTATCAACAGTGTTGGTGTGGAGTGGAAGAAGGGTAAGAGAAACCTAGTTCTTCCTGTCCAGGCTCATTACATGGCTCTCCCACGTTGAGACTGGGATGAAATATTCCCCAGAGGACCCCAGTCTGTGGGGTCACTCTAAAACAATGGATCAGTGTGAGGGAATGCTATGTGTTTATTAACTGATCCGAAAAATCATACCAATGACTTTAGTTTTCTCAACCCTTGGCCAAGTCTTTCTGTCTTTTTCTCTCGTTTCTCAACAACCTCTAACCATTTCTTTCTGAGACTGCTCCTGGTCTACATTCCTGTACCTAATTCTTCTAATCTCTACCCCAGGTACTTGCAATTTTAAGTACGTAATGGTGAAAAGTATTTACACGAGTAGTTTGTTACTGTAACACCTTGTCAAGGCTGATTCCCCACTCCGGCACTTTGAGTGCAGAAGGTAGGGGCCCAAAAGGATTCTAAAAATTAATACTGGCCACTCCAGGCTTCTATTAAACTCCCAGATTTTCTCTGACCTTGGATTGGTAGATACTGTCATCACCCAAGTGCATCCCCCCAAAAAAGAGTATTCCACAGGGTGGAATTCCCAAGTGCACCCAGGAAGGTGCACTTGAGAATTCCACCCTGTGGGGTACTCTCAAGCCCTCCCCCCCTCCTCCTTGGGCGAGCTGAGAAAGAAAACAAAAGAAATCTGCTTTTGCCACGAGCTAATTAAACAACATGCACAAACCTCTTTAAGACACAAAACTCCCGGTCTTGTTCTTAAAATAGGTAAATTTTATTAAAAACAGAAAACACGTAGGCTATTACTAGATTTAAAAAGAGAAAATATAATAAGCATCAAGAATGGTTTTCTTGAGGTCCAGCTTAATGGTTACAAGGAAAACAAAAGCATTTGGGGGGGATGCACTTGGGTGATGGAGTCCACAAGCCATAAAGGAGTCCACAAGCCATAAAGAAATGAGATAAGTCTAACTGTGCCTTCCTAGAAGTTCCCTGATCTACTCACATACACACAGAGGCAGTCTTACTAAATGTTTTGTTCGAGATAAATGGCAGGGGAAATAGAGATGAAGTGACTTTCCAAACTTTTGCACCATTGTGTTTAAAGAAAGAATGCAGTGGGATATGGGGTGTTTTCAAGTCTTGGTGCTATAAGCGGGGCTTTGTAAAGCAGGTCTTGATGACTGTTGTGTACACAATTTAGTCCTTCAATAATGTCACCTGCATTCCATCACATCTGTGAGGTACTGAGGTAGTATATGAAGCTCTATGAAATGGCTCAATATCCCCTCTGAATATGTAATTAATGCTTAATGACTTACCTTAAAATACATATTCTACTTTGCCTTATTTATATGGATTCTGGTATGGAATATATTCAATATCTTATTGTACTGACATGACCCACCTTTCTCCTTCTCCTCTTCACCTTTTTCTATGACAAATTGTTCTGGAATGTTTGAATGTTACAGCCAAGTCTATAACATTATCATAACTAGAGCTGTTTGAAAGCCTTTTGGTTTGGGAGTTCGTGTGTGTCTGTGTACACCTCTGTTTGTCTCTTCAAATGCTGTTTGGTTGAAACCAAAATGTGATCCTTTTTGACAAGCATCTTGAGATCTCTTCCCAGCAACATATTGCTGGGAAGGTTCAATACTGGGTGGAGCGGGGTGTTGAGGTGAAGAGACACATGCAGCCCACCCTTTGCCCCAGTAGCCTTGTGGTTAGGGCACTTATGTTGGTGCCCCGGATTCCAGTCTCCACTTTGCCTGATTTTCAGCTGGAGCTTGAATCTGGGGTTTCTCATGTCTCAAGTATGTGCCCTAACCACCAACCCATAGTCCGTGTGCTTCATTGTATTTGAAGGAAAATTTTTGAAAGGTGTAACTTTTTTTGTTCTGATGCAGAAAGAAAACAAACTTGCCAACTTGAACGTTTTCCATGAAACAGAAGTCTTGTTTCTTGGCCAAGTCTAATGCCAAGTCTCCCCATGCCTTTAAATACCCCAACAATACGAATACCAATAAACAAAATTGCAGTAAAAGTTGTGCTGTGATAATTTCTAAGGTGGTTATCTGGTTCTCTGAACAAGATCAGCCTTGAAACTTATTCACTAGAGAGTATATTCCCTCAAAGAGTACACTTGTAGTAGTACAGTTGAACCCCGCAAAACTGCACCCCACGAGAGCACAAATCCACTTATAGCAGGGGGCACGCGTGGCTCCCGATGGTGGCAGCAGTTGGCACTTTGATGTAGTGCAACCCCGCAATACTGCGACCCTGTGTTTACCGCGGTCGATATTTTTGGACCCCGATCATCGTCATTGCAGGGCTCCCCTGTATTGCTTAAATAATTACTCATCAGTGAATAGTAAAATTAATTGATGCCTTTGAAAAACGCTAATAGTATAAATACTATTCTGAAAGTTTGCTTTGTTAAGACTATTTGTCATTTGCAGTTCAAACTTATGTACAATTCATATGCAGTAACAAAATACTGACAGGTTTCAGCGTGGTAGCCACGTTAGTCTGTATCTGCAAAAATAATTAGGAGTCCTTTAGAGACTAAATTTTTTTAGGCATAAGCTTTAATGGGTAAAAACCCCACTTCTTCAGATGTATGGAGTGAAAATTACAGATACAGACATAAATATATACAACATGAAGAGACGGGAGTTACCTTACAAGTGGAGAACCAATGTTGAAGGCCAATTTAGGTAGAGTGGACATAATCCACTCTCAATAATTGAGGAGGAGGTGTCAATACCAAGAGAGGAGAAATTGCTTTTCTAGTGAGCCAGCCAGTCTCAATCCCAAGCCCAAATTGATGGTGTTAAGTTTGCAAATGAATTGTAAAGCTGCAGTTTCTCTTTGAAGTCTGTTTTTGAAGGGCTTTTGTTGTTGTTGTTGTTGTTGAAGGGTGGCTACTTTGAAATCTGAGTGTCCAGGAAGATTGAAGTGTTCTCCTACAGGCTTTTGTATGTTACCATTCCTGGTGTCTGATTTGTGTCCATTTATTCTTTTACGTAGAGACTGTCTAGTTTGGACAATATATGGGGCAGAGGGGCATTGCTGGCACATGATGGCATATAACACATTAGTAGATGGCATATATCACATTAGTAGATTTGCAGATGAATGAGTCTCAGCTGGTGTAGTTGGGTCCTGTGATGATGTCGCTAGAGTAGCTATGGGGACAGAGAAGGCAATGGGATTTGTTACAGGGATTGGTTCCTGCGTTAGTGTTTCTGTGGTTTGGTGTGTACTTGCTGGTGGGTATTTGCTTCAATTTGGGGGGGTGTCTAAGTGAGGATCGCCCTGCCTCCCAAGGCCTGTGAGAGTGGTGAATCATAGTGGAAAATGATCCCATTAAAAATATACTTTATGTAGGAAGTTAAGGACGAGACACTTATCAAATCTGATTTAAGAGAATTATAGGTCTGAATCTTAATGTGTAGCTACCTCATGATTTTTTGAAGAAGTGGAGTAGTTAAAGAAGTCTGCAGAATACACTTTTTAAATGAACTAGGGATGGCAAGTGAACATTATGATACTGCTCTGTCCATATAGCAGAGGTGTTGTAGATATATTGCACATGTTAGGATATTATACCATTTTAGCTTACCTTAGGAGGAAAATTGGAGATAATTAACACTGGGAAATGGAAACTGTTTTGCTAGTGTGTGTGTGTGTGTGTGTGTGTGTACACACACATCTATGATTTATTTCTTCCATTGCTCTATGGGCAACTACTGTATTTGGCCCCAAAATTTACTAATTTTAAAGGACCTAGACTCTGTGTTTACATCATTGGCTCAATTCACATTTGCTCATCTCTAATTTTGAGACTAACTATGTTGGCAAGTGGAGAGTCCTCAACCATGTCAGATTTCAGCTCTTGCCTTTGAAATCAATGAATTTTTCCAGTTAACTTCAATGAAGCCAGGCTCTCACCTAGCATCTTTAGAAAGCTTTTCTTGTATGCCTCTGATGCAAAATAATAATAATGATGCTAATCATCTTCCCATACTGTATATCCCACACATTGCTTATAGACACCTAAATTTAGGTCGCACTTTTTGTGACCAGAAAATTTCTATAACTTCTATAGGATCTTTTAAATAATTTGAAAATCTTCTAACTTGAAGAAATACTAGAGCATGATCTTGAAATTCTCCTTTCCTGAGCTCCTAGGTTGAAACCTGATCACTCAGGTGTGTTGTGCCCCCTCCCCACCTAACTTCCCCCCCCCCCCAAGGAATGAGACTATGGCTGAAGGGAATTCACCTATACGTTTAATGAATTCTCTCATATAACTGAAGAACCTACATAGTTCTACACACGTTCTAATAAAAAAGAATTATACATTTTTCTGGGTGATGGCTTTTAAAAATATTTAAAGAATCTGAGGGCAATAGCCATAAAACATTTCCCAATGGAAAATAGCACAAGGGTAACATGCACGTTGAAAGAACATAACTTTCCTGCTTTAGGGCAACTTCTTTCCCCTTCCATTGTTTGTTCCAAAGCAAAAAAAACCCCACATGGTTTCAGATTGGGTTATGTATTTGTTTACTGGGTTTTTAATACCTTTCAGACTTTTCCACAATTTCTTATGTTTGTAAAGATTTAAGCACAATTCCATCCCAATTTGACAGTCCAATCATATGGCCGGTTCTTGTTAGTGCCCTACTGGATTTGTGAGGCTCTGAATGGGTGTTAGTTTCTACCCACTGATCTGATTGTAGGATCAGTGCCATGAGCCTTTCTACACCTACATTTTCATTCATTGATTAGTTTGGTTTCACAATGGGATGCAGCTAGTGACAACTGATCATGGTATTACAAGGATTGGGACTAGAGACAGAAGATCCAATTTCAGGAGTGACCTAGTTTAATGTGACATTGGGTGTTTGCCTCCCAAGGCCTGCCTCACAAGAGAACTTGGGTGCCTATATACCAGAATCAGACCCCCACTGACTCATAAAACCTCTATGCAGCTGCACCTGGACCCTGTATGGTCTATACTCAGTAACTAAATTTTTTGCCATAAAAGTTCCCTAGATATCTATGCTTCTGTCTACGGGTCTGCACACTGCAGCTGCACACCAGGTCTCCAAATGCAGTTCCAGATTGATGCATGAACTGGGGGAAGAGGGGCATTTTTTCCCACCTAACTCCACTATGGGGCCTCATCCAGTAAGTATAGTCAGACCTCACTTATTGGATTGGATCCTTATAGGCAATGTTATTCAAAATGGCTTGGGCTGTGGGGGAGAGGAAGATAATATGCAAGTATGAGTGTCACTCTAGCCGTGGGGTAGAGCAGTCAGCTGGGAGGTGGGAGACCTAGGGTCTAGTTCCCATGCTCCAATGACTGTTTAATGTATTCTTCACAGTCAAAAAGCTTTCTCGAGAGGGAGGGATCCGTACTTCAGAATATCCCACATCCCAGTAGCTAGAGCACTCACCTGAGAAGTGGCAGATCACTGTTCAAATCCCTCCTACCCCTCAGCTAGAGGGGAGTGTGTCAACTGGGTGGTCTCCCACATCCCAGCTGAGTATCCTAGCCACTAGGCTATAAGTTATGAGGGAGGTGGTCCTCTTCCCCTTTGCCACCCCTCTACTCCTTGCTAAAACAGCAGAGGTGACTAATACCAAGAAAGGGTTGACAGCAGAGAATCCCGAGCAGAGGGAGGCACCTCCTTGCAGCCTAGATTTAGGCATCTATCTCCGAGAGGTGTAGGGCTTAGCACACACCCCTCAACTTGACATCTCCCATTGGCTAGCTTAGGCAAGGAGCTGCCTAGCATACTGGCCTTTGTGAATCTCATACTGAGGCTCCCCATTCACTTCATAGCCAAATGCAGACTTTGTGAATCCCAGTAGCTTTTCTAGGCCCTGAAAAGTTACTGGTGGTGATTCTGAATGTTAGAGGGCTTTCCTTCACCCTATCCTCTGGTTCTTGTCATGCAGACCAGAAGTCTGAAGTGCAAGCAATTTGATGTTAATTAGGGTTAGTTCCAAGCAAGCACATCCATAGCTCTACATGCTAGAAGACTGTTTCCCCATGTTCCGTTCCCAGCTCTGACGTTGCAGAGCCTTTATTCTCTATCCCCCTTCCCACCTCTGATGCCACAGAGCCTTGATTGTGTCTCTGTTCCACATTACCCAATTCCCCATTCTTATTTTCCATTTCCCCTCCTCCTCCTCCTCCTTAGCAGGCCCAAATATACCTGCCCCATGCCCTACAATTTATAGCCATGTTGCGTTTGAGTCTGTCATGAGTTGGGGGTCTTTATCCCACCTCTTTTGTATCCTGTGGGAGGGATGAGTGAGGTTGTACTGCGGTCAAGGACATGCATTATTTTAGTCTTTTACTGTTTTATACCTTCTCCTTTTGCCCCTCCTGACTGGTTGCTTGATTTTTGCCTTGAGAAAGGGGTTGAGGCAATCTTAGTGTGCTCTTAAGTAACATTTTAACTGCTCTTATCAGTTCCCATTGTACTAACAAACCCATCTGACTAGGCAGAAACAACATCAGAGTCTTTGTCCGCACACATTCTTATAAAATATAAGAATATCAAAAAGTCAAACCCAAAATTCTATCCCAGGCTAACTGACCTATTTACTAACACTGAACATCACTCACCACACGTAAGTTCCTTTTTGAATCTAGACTATGGAATTTAAGAATCTAATATAGTGGCCAAGCTGCTACTGAATAAACACCATTCCCTTAGCATGGAACACTGGCCTCTATCCATGCTCACTTCTTCTTCTTATCCTCTTCTCTCCTGGTGGAGCATAAGGCGCCAACCATTCTTCTCTATTCGCTGAAGATTTGGTTGACATTTCTGTAGCATTCATTTTTTACATGGTGGGTTGCTAGCCCAACGCAAAACCCTCCTCCTTTCACATCTTGGGCATGGGATCAAGCAATGGCGGAGTTATGCATGCTCACTAAATATCCTTTATTCAACTCTGCCTCATTGCCTGTCTGCTGCATCATTTACTGCTAACAAAGCAGTTGCCTTCTTGACCAGATTATTGGATATAAATGTGCTCTTCCCTATTAAGAGGTAAATAGTTCAAATCTACTTTTGGGAGTGACTACTTCTAACTAATCAGATTATTGGGAGGGGGAATCCAAAAGGTCATGTTCTTTATTCTGTACCCATTACAATATTTATCAGAAAAAAAGTGAGATTAATCAAAAAAGTTATGAAAGAAACACCTGGCATATTTCCACAAACCAGTAGCTCTCCTGTGGGTTTGCAGCAGTTGAGGAAAGTTTTGAAGAAATGTAGGGGGAATCTGTGAGTAAAGACTTCAACCTAGCTTGAATTTTTAAATATGACAATTTATGAATATATGCAGCCACAAAAGTGATTCTTTACTTTGAAGGCAGAACTGAAATGTCAACAGATGAAAGCTAAAAAACTGTCAAAGAGAAGGTAAAGATGTATGTAGAAACAGTGGTCACTCTGGCTTTCACCTACATTTGTTTTCAATGAGAATAAAATGGTCTGGGCTGCTTTGGTATATTTAGTACTTTAGACTGAAGAGATCTCTATCTTTAAGGGCCAAGCAAGAGTATGCAAGACATTAAAAAGTAGGAAATGTATTGTGTTAACTGCTTCAACTGCTCTTCCAGAGGGATCTATCTTAGATATTTCCTTTGATTCCTCTTCATCAGTGGAAAATTTCACTGGTATACTGCTTTTCAAAAAATAGAATACCTTACTACTGACTCAAGTTAAATATTAGTTGGTATGATTGCTTTTACTGACTACAATTTGACATTTTCTACTAACTGACTCATTTTTATTCTTGGGATTAGAAAATGAAGGTACTTGTTAGTGTTTGTCTAACACAATTTAAAATATATAGTATGTACAACCTATATACTATTTCATACTTGGGCTCCACTATAGTTCTGTTACATAATCTTAACATCATTGTTATCCCATCCATCTATAACTAAAATAATAAAATCCTGAAGGTTTAGACTAGATGTTGAAATGAACGAGATGCACTTAAGGTCTTATATTTCTAAGCCTCCAAAACTGTTGTATTTTACAAACCCCAGTTTGCTGTGCTGTCAAACAGCTTCAGTTTCTGGTTAATGGTCCATGTTGGACTGTTTTTCTAAATCAATCCCAGACACTGAAATGTCGTCTTGGATTTCTAGAAATCCCAGGTGACTAAAATTCATTAAATCACATTAGGATAACTTTGGCCTCTTATCAGCACAGCTGAATGAATACTAAAAATCCATTTAATAGCTTTCAGTTTTTAAGCTTTTTTTTTTATAGCAATCAGTTTGTTTTTCCCTTTCTACAAATATATTTTAGCAATCATGCTGGAGGTTAGTGACAGTAGGTCTTTTAAATGGTGAACAATAAATGAATATTTGAGAATATTCATAGAAAATTAATTGGGGAACAAAAACATACTATGTGGTTTGAATACAGCTCACCTCCGAGTATAAAATTCTATATACTATATATACATAATTCAAAGTATTTAATAAATGCATTTAAGCACAAAAGCAAGTCGTATGCAACTTGCAAACACAAGCTTGCTGACTCAATTGCCCCAGATTGTTACTTAAATTCTAATGTCTTACACTGATGATAAATAATTTGCAAATGTTTTAAAGATAACACCATATTCGTATTGATCTCAGTAGTAGGTCACCTAGAAGCACAAAGTAAATACTAACTAAACTGACATATTAAACCAAGATAAAGCATGAGTGTGATCCAAAGCCTGTTGACATCAAAAGGATTCTTTCCATTGACTTCAGAATGCTGTGGATAAGAGCCTAAATACTTTAACATTGAAAACTATTCTGAGGCTGCTTTTTTTTTTTTTTTTTTAGTATGAACTTTGAGGAGAATGGTTACTCTTTAAGAAGGCAGGTGCCATCTCTTCCAGGCTTCTTCTGTATTTTCTACATTAGCTAGAAGAATCACGTTAAGTGTTCATGGGCAGTTAATCTAGCTTTTTGAAATGGATTAATTTTTAACAATTTTTAAATCCTATATTATGCACCAAAAATGTCCCTTTTGGCTTTCAATGGATGTAGTATGATGCATTTTTGCTTTAACCTATTTTCATAAGAGAATTGATCCTAGATTCCATAAGCACTCCTTGAAATCAACAGGAGGTTTAGTTAACCAGTAAATGGAGGGTTGGACTCTTAACCATCAAATTTTGTCTTGTAATTGTGACTGGTGAAGGATTTAATGTCCTCAATAGATTATAGTATTAATACTAAATGATGACAGATACATACTGATCTAATAAAACTTAACTTAAAATAACAGGGTTGCTTGAAAGAGTGAACCATTGAAATCACCTTGTTAGGTATAAATACTTAATGGTAGCTATTATAATGAAATAAAAAGTGATGGTTGTAAGGTCAAGTATAAGAAGGAAGAAGTTGAAAGACAATGTAGCACCTTCAACATAACATAGCCTCATAGAGGAAAAGTCTCATAAGCTTGATAAATATTCAGGGTTTGTGTATAATGAGAAATGGAATCTGATGAATGAAATGTCATGGTAAAATCACTTTAATCAATAATGGAGTGTGACATTATTCAGACCATGGTAATATGTCTTCCTTTTATCCTTTCCAAGGTGTTTGTTTTTTTCCCCCTCCAAATGGCTTTTTAAGATTTAACTTGAGATTGGTTATGCAAATGTAACATGGTGTTGCTATACTTCAGTGCAACCTTTCTTGCATGCTGCTAAAAATATTGAATGTTTAATGTTACAATTTTCAATGTAAACCTATGAACATAGATTTAGTACTAGAAGTTGCATGTATTTTCTCTGGGTACTTTAGCAGGCAAATTGTACTTTGAATGTTATTCACCCAAAATCTAGGTGCTTTCAAAAATAAGAACTGGATTTCGTTTAAATGTCATTATGTAAAGTGGGGGGAGGGGAATAACATTTAACCAAATATCTGTTACACATCTAATATTTGTTTAGGTGTTTGGATACTGCAGTGAAGTCTGGTGTAAATTTTATGTGTAAATGAAATATTACTGAACTGCAAGATGTACTTTAGCAAGGACAATCAAATGGGATATTGTCTTGTGTAGTGCTGGTTTTTGTGGTGGCAATAGAAATTATAGAATATAATATTTTTAGTGTAATGATCCACTTAACTTGCATCTCCTATGGAAAAAATATTATATGAGGATTTCAAGGTGCATCAAGAACATCTGAAGTTTCAGATGACTATCGAAACAGAAACTAGATCAGGCTTTCTTATGAGTTCTTTTGGGTATTTAGTAGTCTTCTAGAAGTGTAGCTCTTCCTTCAGCTCTCCCTCTTCTCTCCAGTAGTTTAGTACTTCTATCCAAAGGAAGAAAGTACAGAGAGATACAATGTTTAAAAATAGTGAAAATTAACCATGCTTTTGGAACCCTAAAAAGGTGTTAGTTTGGTTTCTGGACAAAGGTTTGAGTCAACTTAAAATGTTTCTGAACCCTTTGGCAGACCTTAGTTTATGCAATATGAAAACAGTCACACTTTCACTTCATCCAGATAGGCAGGAATAATATAAAAATATTTATGCAAACAAAACCCCTTTGGTCACGAGTTTTATTTTAAAGTCTATATTAACATTTCCTATGAATATCCTGCACGTGTTTATACTGGAAAGTTTCTGGCAAAGAAAACTCTCCTCCTGTGTGGTATATTATAAAAAGCAGAACAGTTTAGAAAAGAAATCTTATCTATATTTATCTTTTTTGTCTGTTTGCTAGTAGCTTATCTCTGGCAATGCTTGAATTGATTTTTACCTCCGCAACACAGCTAGGACTGAATATAGAATGTATTAATGTCATTTGTTTATATTTGTTTGGATCAATTTGATTTAATGCCATCCATATCATTAACATTTTTCAAAAATATTTGCTAGCTATTGATCTCTTACAGAATCCATTGCATTGAGTGTGTTGATGCTTTATAATTGTTTGGTCATAAATTAACTTTAATTGCTTGATATAGCTAAAAGGCTAAGTACAAATGAAGCCACCTAATGGTTTGATTGGGGCACATAAGAAAACAAAACCTAGGGAGGGATTTTAGGATACAACTTTTAACTTTAATTGAGCTAATCCCTGCCCCCTTCAAAATACTAGGCATTTCTTTGAGTCCAAAGTGCTGTTTAAATGTCTCTATATGCTATATAACCATAATGCAGAGGACTAACTCCATTCAGCCTTATCCCTAGGACTCAGGGCTGGTGCAACCACTAGGCGAACTAGGAAGTCCCCTAGGGCGCCAAGATTTGGGGGGGGGGGGACACCAAAAAGTGGTGCCCTGCACAGGGGGCTAGTCCCGGCCTCCATGCCCCCTGTCCAGGGTGCTGAGTGGCCCCTGCTGCACGGGGAAGCTCCACGGGGTAGCGTGATGGGGGGGGGGGGTTGGAGAAGAGGCAGGGGGGTTTCTGAAGGGGGGCTGTCAAAGGACAGGGTCAGGGGAGGTTGATAGGTCAGGTTCTGGGGCTGGGCTGTGAGGGGAAGGGAATGTGGAGAGGAGTTGGGGCAGTCAAGGAACAGGGAGAAGGGGGTTTAGATGGGTCGGGGATTCTTGGGGAGGCAGTCAGAGGACAGGAAGTGGTTGGATAGGCTTGGGAGTCCCGACGGTCTGTCGGGGGTTGGGCAGGTCAGGGGACAGATAAGGGATGGAGTGGTGGGGGTGTCTCAGGAGGGGGCAGTTAGGGACAAGGAGAAGGGAGGCTTAGATAGGGGGTGGGGCCCCAGGAGGTGGTTAGGGGCAGGGGTCCTGGGAGGGAGTGATCAGGTGACAAGGAACCGGGGGGGTGGGGTATTGGATGGGTTGGGGGTTCTATGGGGGGCTGTCAGGAGGCAGGAAGGGGGAGGGAGTGGATGGGGTGGGGCTACCCCCCATGGAGTGTCCTCCTTTTTTGAAAGGTCAAATATGGTAACCCTACGCCTCCTGCCCGGGCGGCAGCATGGTGCCCCCTGGCCATGGGATGCTTGGCCTCTGAGGGCAGCTCACTCCCACGGCGCCCAGCCGCTTGCCATGGGCAAGGAACAAGAGGTGATGCATGTGGTGAAGGCGAAGGACATTGGCATGGTGCAGAAGGTGCTGTAGCAGCCCAAGTCTGGCAAAGCCAGATGGTGGATCCGCGGCTCGGGGTGGGGGGTGGGAAGAGCTCACGGGGGCTGTGCACCCTCCAAGTGAGCTTGGGGTGGGAGGGAGGAAGGAACCTGGTGCGGGTAGCAGCCACTCAACGAACCGATGAGATATTCCTACCCCCCCTCCCCCTTGCACAAGGTGGAAGTTTCACCTAGGGCACAAAATATCCTTGCACTGGCCCTGCTAGGATTCAGCCCACTTCAGAATCCTATCACCTTTCATCTGTGATGAGTGCATGTGACAAGAACCTCAGTCTGTGAAGACTCGCAGTTCCCCTTCTTTCTCCAAGCTAACATAAGAGAGGCTGTACTGGGTCAGACCAATGGCCCATCTAGCCCAGTATCCTGTCTACTGACAGTGGCCAATGCTAGGTGCCCCAGAGTGAATGAACCTAACAGGTAATGATCAAGTGATCTCCCTCCTGCCGTCCATCACCCCCCTCTGACAAACAGAGGATTTCTTACCCATCCTGGCTAATAGCCATTAATGGACTTAACCTCCATGAATTTATCCAGCTCTCTTTTAAGCCCTGTTATAGTCCTAGCCTCCTCGGGCAAGAAGTTCCACAGGTTGACTGTGCGCTGTGTGAAGAACTTCCTTTTATTTGTTTTAAACCTGCTGCCCACTAATTTCATTGGGTGGCCCCTAGTTTTTATATTATGGAAATAAGTAAATAACTTTTCCTTATTCACTTTCACTTTCTCCTTACCACTCATAATTTTATATACCTCTATCATATCCCCCCCTTAGTCTCCTCTTTTCCAGGCTAAGAAGTCCTAGCCTCTTTAATCTCACCTCGTATGGGACCCGTTCCAAACCACTAATCATTTTAGTTACCCTTCTCTGAACCTTTCCTAATGCCAATATATCCTTTTTGAGATAAGGAGACCACATTTGTACACAGTATTCAAGATGTGGGTGCACCATGGATTTGTATAAGGGCAATAAGATATTCTCTATCTTATTCTCTATCCCTTTTTTAATGATTCCTAACATCCTGTTTGCTTTTTTGACTGCCGCTTCACACTGCATGGATGTCTTTAGAGAACTATCCACGATGACTCCAAGATCTTTTTCCTGATTAGTTGTAGATACATTAACCCCCATCATAGTGTGTGTGTGTGTGTGTGTGTGTGTGTGTGTATAGTTGGGGTCATTTTTTCCAATGTGCATTACTTTACATTTATCTACATTAAATTTCATTTGCCATTTTATTGCCCAATCACTTAGTTTTGTGAGATCTTTTTGAAGTTCTTCACAGTCTGCTTGGGTCTTAACTATTTTGAGCAGTTTAGTATTCTCTGCAAACTTTGACACCTCACTGTTTATCCCTTCCTCCAAATCATTTATGAATAGGATTGGTCCTAGGACTGAACCTTGGGGAACACCACTAGTTACCCGTCTTCATTCAGAAAATTTACCATTTATTCCTACTCTTTGTTCCCTGTCTTAACCAGTTCTCAGTCCATGAAAGGATCTTCCCTCTTATCCCATGGCAACTTTAATTTACGTTGGTGAGGGACCTTGACAAAGACTTTGTGGAAATCTAATACACTACTTCCACTGGATCCCCCTTGTCCATATGTTTGTTGACCCCTTCAAAGAACTCTAATAGATGATTTCCAAAAATTGTTGACTTTTGCCCAACAATTTATGTTCTTCTATGTGCCTGACTATTTTATTCTTTACTATTGTTTCAACTAATTTGCCTGGTACAGACGTTAGACTTACCGGTCTGTAATTTCTGGGATCATCTCTAGAGCCCTTTTTAAATATTGGTGTTACATTAGCTATCTTCCAGTCATTAGGCACAAAAGCCGATTTATAGGACAGGTTACAAACCCTAGTTAATAGTTCTGAAAGAACTCAAATGTGAAATTGCAGAACTCTTGGGTGAATGCCGTCTGGTCCCGGTGACTTGTTACAGTTAAGTTAGTTTTAAATTTAGTTCCAAAACCTCCTCTCGTGACCCTTCAATCTGTGACAATTCCTCAGATTTGTCACCTGCAAAAGACGGCTCCGGTTTGGGAATCACCCTAACATCCTCAGCCATGAACACTGAAGCAAAGAATTCGTTTAGTTTATCCACAATGACTTTATCGTCTTTAAGTGCTCCTTTTGTATCTCTATCGTCCAGGTGCCCCACTGGTTGTTTAGCAGGCTTCCTGCTTCTGACTTATTTAAAAAACATTTTATTATTACCCTTTGAGTTTTTGGCTCCATGGAAGCTACCAGTTTTCTCTGTTTCACCTTTACCCCTTGAAGCTGGCCCCTTAGAGATTATCACCTGTGCTGGGTGCGCACACTGCAAGCTCTGACAAAATTACAAATTTGCTTACAACTAGAGATGGCCAAAACTCATGATTTTTGTTTACAGGAAGCTTCAGGTGCTCAGAATTTGGGTTAATTCCACGTCTGAACAAAACCAAGCTTGTTAAATTTCCAAGCAAGTTGAAAACGTGTTTCAGAGAGAGCAGAACATGGTGTTTGTTTCATTTTGGAGGCATTCTTGACAGTTTGGATGCTGCTATACCCTGAGTGGGCAACCCTGGGAATCTGCATACAGGGCTCTGGCTTGTCCTGGGTTCTCATGGCTTTCTGGCTCCTTGCAATGGAGCTGGGAATTTTTGTCACTTGAGCTGGGGCTTCCAGGGTTTTCATTTTTCAAGCAGGGATCCTGGAAGCCCTCACATGGTTGTGCTGCTCCACAGCCCCATCTAGAAGTAGAGTTCTCAGGGCTTTTGCTTCTTGTTGTATGACAGGAAGCCTGACAGAGCTATCAACCCCCAGAGACCCAGGTCCAGCAAGGTTGGCAGGCACTCTGACATAGAGCTGTCGACCACTGAACACTGGCAGGTTTCAGCAAAATGTGTGTCCAAGCCACATTTTTGAGCAAAGCAAAGTGTGTTGCTGGGAAACTTCTGACTCACTATACTTTTAACTCCAGCTCGGAGGGAAATATTCCTCCCTGATAGGATAACAAAAACTGGGGATTGGCCAGACTCACAATATTCCAGAAGTCCAGGTCAAATTAGACTTCCATTCTTGGATAGTGAAACTGGACCAGCAACTGCAGAAGACATAGAATCAGAGAGGTAGCTGTGTTAGTCTGGAATTGCAGAAGTGACAAAGATTCCTGTGGTGCCTTAAAGACTAACTAAAGTATTGAAGCATAAGCTTTGCATCTGACGAAGTGGGTATTAGCCCACGAAAGCTTATGCTTCAATACTTTAGTTAGTCTTTAAGGTGCCACAGGAATCTTTGTCACTTCTGCAGAAGAAATGTGGCTCCATGGCCTGAGGACTTCACATACAAGAAAGGGAGGGATGTGAGAGACCAATTCTCTCCTGCCTCCATCCCACACCAGTGTGTTCTTAAGGGGTTAAGTCCCCACAGCCCTATTTCTTTCCCTCCTCTTAGGGCAAACAGTGTGGTCTTCCCCCTACCAATCAAATCAAACATTTCTCCCTCAGCTGGTTAGATGGAAAGATGGCATTCTTTGGCCTGACATTTTCCCTTGTTTATGCAGTTTTGTCTTTCAGTAACGTGTAATACCACTTAAGTAGGGAGACCCAATGTCCCATTTTTGAAGGGACAGTCCTGTTTTTTGAGACTTTTTCTTATATATAGGCACCTATTCCCCCCTCCTCTCCCCCCCTCACACGCACACAACTGTCCTATTTTTTCACAGTTGCTATCTGGTCACCCTACACTTAAACATACATGAAGTAAAATTCCCCTGAAAGGTGTTCAGCATTACTGTATCCTTTAGGGGTTCTGTGTAATATTAGCTGGCTAACAGAAAAATTACAGGATCTATGCCATGGGAAACCAGATGTCTACAAATGCCTTGCTCTTAAATCAGAAAACTCGGAGTAAGTTTTGTATGAACAATTTGATTTTTATAGCTTTACATTTAGTGTTCACAGAACAGTTTAGTCTGAGATCTTAAACTGAAGTCCTCTGCCATAAAAGAAGCACAACAAAAAACAATGCCAATACAAGCTTCCTCACACTACCAATGTGCCTCAGTCCTGACCTGCAAGATCTACCACTCTAGAAACAAGAGACACCTTCTTTCTCCAAACATCATCCACTCTTTGCTTTCTGTCCTGGGGCTACTAACAAGATTTTAACTTTCATAGATTCCACAGCCAGAAAGGACCGCTGTGATGATCTAATCTGGCTTCCTGCAGTCATGTTTTTCATGATGAGTATCCTAAACCTAGCAATATTCAAATGCTACCTCCCCCTCATAAATCTCCCTGCTTAAGTGAGTATATTAACCCACTTAAGCATCACGTTTGTTTCTTTTGTTAATTTATCTAATATGCATAGTCTACTGAGGACCACTTTATCAGCCATCGGGTCCGTAGTTGATGGCATCACACCAGGCATCATGTTGTGAAGTCCCAGATATGGCTCAATCCTGTGAATCCCCAAACTTCTTAGGAGGTTCTGTGGGCAGCACCAGATATCCATGTGCATCAATAGTGCATCAAAAAACTCTGTATTTCTCACCATTTTGGTGATGTGGTGGAAAAGCATGAAATGCCATTTTTTAATATACTTGAAGGAAGGCTGATCTCTGAGGCTGACCTCTTGTGCAATGTCAAGCCACTTTGTTCAGGACTTGGCACTGACAGCACACATAGAATGCATCCAGCTGCTCTAACTGCCTGTAAGAGGGTCCATGAAGCAGATAGCAATACAGGTAAAATGGGCAAAGGGTCTGGCAGCCAATGTGGCAACTACATTGTTATTGGTCCAAGCCTTCGCTTACAATGCTGCTTGATAGGATGCAGCCACTTAACACTATGTGACTAGATCTCCACCCCCACCCCCCAACCAGTGTTTAGTCTCTGACTGTGGTGGGCCCACTGTGCACCTGACTCTTTCTCCCCAACTTTGGGTTGTATAGTCCACTAAATTGCATGGCAGTTTATTCCACTAAGTTGTAATGACAGTGATCCAGTCAGCACTTTTGAAGGGCAAATTTGCTTCTTTTCTTCCCACCCAGTGGTACTTTCAGCGGTGTTACATGATGCTTAAAATTTTAAAGTGCTTCGTATAGTCTGTGGGACACTCTCAGATGATGATCTAGCAGTTTGATGTTTCTACTTGAATTGTGTATGTATTTTCCCTACAGGGAGGCCTATTAGTCAATGATAGGGTTTAACTTCCTCCACTTGGTTATACATGGGTGGGCTCTGAAGAAATGAAATAATTCAGGTTGGATCAGGTTGTGGCACCACAAGAAGGCAGATAAGAACACTCCTACCCCTGTCATCAAAGTCTGTTAAAATTGTTTTTGTCCTTGTACTACCCTGGTGACCTTCAAAAAAACACAACATATTGCCACTTTTGCCATGATAAATTGTTAGGGTGTTCTCAGTATTTCCAGTGTGTGAGCTAAAGAGAATGCTATAAATACGGAGGTAACCAATAACTATCTAAGGTGAAAGTTATACAATGGTCACTCTCATATTTTCTACATTTATCAAGTCCTGGTTTCCAATATCATTCCACCTGTTGAAAGCCAGTTTGGTGTGTATCAGTCCTATGAGAAAGAGAACCCATCTTTACATAGAAAAGTATTACATGAACTAAAACTGTAATGTAGGAAAATGTAGATCATGTAAATGGAATTAAAATTTCTGTGACTTTTTAACTCACTCCCTGTAGGGGGCCCGGGTGGGCCCCCTCCGAGGGGGAGGGCCAACGAGCCGGAGACCCGCCATGGAGGGTGGAGCCGGGGCGGCCACGCCCCCCCACCCCGGAAGTGCCGCTGGGGACCCGGAAGTACAAGAGGCGGGGCCGGCCGCCAAGATGGGGCCGGACCAGCGCAGGAGAGGCGGACGCTGCCCGACTGGCTGCCACCCCGCCTGAACGCCGACCGGGGTGTCGGCCCCGACCCCGCTGCAGAGAGTGACTGGCCCGGGGTTCCAGTAGCCGCGCGTCCCGCGGCTGAGGATAACGACCTGGAAGCTCCGGCGGCCGCGTCTCCCACGGCAGCAGACACCTGGCCCAGAGTGCCAGTGGCCGCGTACCCCACGGCAGCCGACAACGGGCCAGAGATACTGGTGGCCGCATCCCCCATGACAGCGGATGACTGGCCGGGAGTCCCGGCTGCCACATACCCCGAAGAGCAGGAGATGGACTGGGCCCCCGAGGGCCGGGTACCCTGACGCCTGACCATGAGGGTGAGTGGAGAGACCGTATATCTTTGCTGGCTGCCTGAGCTGAGAAGCCCAGGCCAGAGCCAGCCCTTAGAGACTGTATATATTGACTGGCTGCCTGAGCTGAGAAGCCCAGGCCAGAGCCAGCCTATAGAGACTGTGTTTAGTTACTGGCTGCCTGAGCCGAGAAGCCCAGGCCAGAGCCAGCCTATAGAGGCTGTATATATTGACTGGCTGCCTGAGCTGAGAAGCCCAGGCCAGAGCCAGCCTATAGAGACTGTATATATTTGCTACCTGCCTGAGCTGAGGGGCTCAGGCCAGAGACAACCTATTCTAGGACTGTTGAAGCAACTACCTGGGACGGGAAGCCCAGAACCGAACCAAAGCAGGCGCGGGACATCTCCCTGGTAGAGGGCGCTCCAGGGGCTGGAAAACGCTAATTCCCCAGACGACCAGCAGGAGGCGCCGCCGGGTGAGTGCCCGCCAGCTTACATTCCCCAATCCACTGGAAAATTTCTTCAAAACAATCTACAATGCAACAATAAAATTCTGACACAAGTCAGTTGATTCCAGCTACCATTCAAGGGTTGCTACTGTGTTCATAAATGTGTTTTAAATAGCTTGCTGGCTGACTTCCAGTCAGCCAGTTCAGACTTAGCAAAAATTTCAGAACACTTGTTATTAAAGGTTGATTGTCTTTACTCAAGTTGAGGTGGTCATTCAGATATGCTATTGACCTGGGAATCTTCTAGCCTTACAACAAAGCCCTTAATCTGGAAAGATGTATTATGATTATCCTCTGTTTTCTAGCTCAAACACAATAAGTCAGCACCATATCAGGGCTTTTAATGGAAACTAATGGCACTTTTGGCATAAAATAGCAGACTTAATTAGACTAAGCAAGGCATGCAGAATTCTAATGTGTTTAACTGCTAGTCTGCCATTTTACTGAGCTGAAATCACATACTTCACAAAAGCCTTATTATGTAGAAGAGTTGAAGACTCTTTTCAAATTTATTGTGTAAGTTATCATCCACTGTGAAAAGATTGACTTCTTAAGGAGATATTATGGTGTAGAATGATAGCTAACCACAACTACTGCTAGAATATTTATGAGATAAGTAATAAGTCTAATTCCTTATCCACTGAATAAATTGCTTTAATTTTAAAACACTGGTCAGTTATATATGAGCTTTTTGCTGAATCTAGGAGAAATAGGAGTTCTCTTTTGAAGCTGAATAAATATTGAAGTGAAACATAAAGCATGAGTTCATGAATTTATGCTATACTGTTAGCAATGTAGTTTTATTTTTCCATATTTATTGCTTTTTAGGTGCAAAGTATGTGGTCTAAAACAAAATCATAGAACTGTTTTTTGGGAAAAGATTTGCTACTTGCTGCAAGGATATTTTAATCTGCTACTGCCTTTAAGTGTGTTTGCAAAGATGCACAACAGTGGGCACTGTGTACCCGGGATACATTTGGTCAGCCAATGATGTTTAAATCTTAAAGGTTTAGTTTCAATTATTTGACATGATGAAGAGCCTGATTTGTCTTGGTCAATGATGACCCTCACTAATGTTGTTGGTATTATGTCAGTTTTTCAAAACACAGGGATATTTATAACACACTGTGGTAGGCACCAAGGAGCCCTGGACCTGTCTTGGGGCCTCACTGTGCTAGTAACTTTACATAAAAACTTAAAATACATATCAAAAATGTTTCTGGCCATAATGGAGGCCAGTGTTTAGTCATGTGCTCTTACTGGTATATTAACATCACAAGCTGCCAGTTCGCCTTTCCCTCCTGCCCCTGTCCAACAGGCAAGCATACTTGAATTCTTCAGTAATGTCAATATCCTACTTTTGAGAGTCCAGGAGTAGGTCCAGAGCTGCAAAAGGCAGAATGGTGAATATCAGGCCATATGTTATTGCGGCTTGCTTGTTACTGTCTTCTGGAAGTTGAGTGTTTGGACTGGTCTATAAATTAACTGTATGCGGAACCCCGAGAAGCTGACTTGCAGAAAGCATTGTATCTAACCTAAAGTTGCAATGGATGCACACTTCTACTTAAAGAAAAATCTAAATTGGTGGTAGCTCTTTTAAAATGCTACTGGTTTCTTAATCATCCACTGAATTTGAACTGAAGGATGAACTGGGGAATTGACCAAGTTTATCTTTTCAAAACTGATTGGGTGTCTCTGCCTGAGAGAGAGAGTTTTGTGATTTAAGATATGGGATTAGAAGCTAGAATGGTCTTCTGGCTCAAGCAATGCTTGAGACTTCACATAACCTTTAGTGTCTCTGTCAAACCTTTTTAGGGGAGGGTTTTTAATTTTTTTTTTTAACCAGACTACTATGGACACACAGAACATTCAAAACATGTATTAACTCTAAAAGTATGATGTTGCACTCCATATGCTTTATATTCTCATACATTATGAAAATATGCTCATGAATCTGGAATATGCTTTATTCAAAAGCTCTCTTGTAAGGTATCATTGCAAAGGTTATAATCTACTAAGTGTGTTCATTCTACTTCTTTGAATGTATTATTTCTGTCTGAAGTTAGGAGAATACGATATAAACTTGTATTACTGATGTAAACATGTTTAAGTGAAAGCCTTAAGGGTGCTTCACAATCAGTGAATTGTAAATAGGTTTGTTTACCTGGAAGGCTTCCTATGTATGTCTTCCCGCTACTAGGTAATGAAGAAGGAGGTCTTACAGTGACGTGATCATGTCAACTGAACTGGAATCCATCTTAAACCTGGTACTTTTCTATTTAGAAGGAGAGGTGAGGATCCAGCAAGACACAAGATTCCTGCCTTGTGCCAAAGTTATAAAAGGGGATGGAGCAGGACAAAGGGGGCGAGTCATGAGAAAACCCCTAGTTACCACCTAAGATGTCTTCTGGAACTAACAAGGACTGTACAAGAGGAAAGGATTGGGCCTAGACTAGGAATAAATCTAGTTTGAGAAAGAAGCTTATTGGAACATCTCTGAGGATCAGATATTACTTGCAATCAGTTTCTTAATGCATTACGCTTAGACTTGTGTGTTTTGTTTCATTTTTGCTTGGTGACTTACTGAGGGAACCACAGTAAATTGTAGGAGTGTGGAGGGAGTGGACTGTGGGATCATGCTCTGAACACAGTGATAGCTGGAGATCCAAGACTTAAGTGGGTGTTCCCGCAAGGAAGCCACAAAGAGATGAGAGGTACTGTACAGTTTCCTCAGGAAGTAGATTTGACGCAGGTTACTTATAAAAAATAGCTGATCTAAATTCCAAATTTTCAATATTTCAAAACTTGGAAAAATAAATAGCTTGTTCATGAATGTTCCCCACATTTTTTTTCAAACAACTATAGAAATGTTTGTTTCAATTCTGGGGGGGGGGGGGAAGTGGGTAACTTAAGGGGAGGGAAAATGTTTTCCTATATAACACCTCTATTTGTGAGACTAAACAAATTTATTTTGTAAAACACCTTGAAACACTCAAAGTGGAAACTGGTATATAGAGATTTCTTAAAGTTTACAGTTTAAGATTGTCACTAAACCTTACTGCTTTACTTTCTCCCTCACATTTTGTTTTATGGCACTTGATGTGTAATGCTCATGACAATGTTTGGCCCATTCCCCAGCAGTAACTTGTCTGGTTTGGAAACACCTGGTTGGATACTATTTTGAGATCTGAAGTGAATGTTTGAGGATTATTTTTGTTTTCTTACCAATGAATATTTCTGAAGAAGGGGATGGAGACACATAAAATTCCTTCAGAACCCTACTGAGCACTGATGTTTTCGGTCTTTAGGTGAAAACCTGTATTTATATTTGATGTAAGAACAAAATCGAGATGGAGAAATTTTAAAGAATGGGAGCCTTTAGACAATGTTGCTTTGTTTTAAATCCTAATGACCTGGAATACTGTAGCAAGGAAAGGCTACATAGGCAATTGCCAATTAAACTACAAGCTCTTCAGAACATTAACTGGTGATATTTCCTATAGAATTAATCGGCCCAAGATGGGAGACATCTTTAATTTCAGGATGTAGTGCAGACAAAAGCATTCTGATTGCATTTTATAATCTCATGTCTAGTTCTTACATTTATAATACAGATGTCTTAATTCAAGATGTAAGGACTTAAGGGAGCCAGACTGGCAAAGCAACTTTTTTCTCCCCTGTTTGAAAATATCTCCAAGTGTGAGGTCTTTGCAAGCTTAACAAAAATCAGTAAGGCGCTTATAAGAGAGGAGAATAGGAGGGCATAAAAAGTGGTCTTCAAAATATCCCAGAAATGGAGTTGCATGCTAGCCATGGGTGTATCTTGTTTTTTTTGGACTTTGGGGAGGTTTGAGCTCCTAAGAAAAGCCTATTTGCATTTGGTCACTTGCTCCTGCTGCTTCCAATAATATTAAGAATGATAGAAAACCACTGCCTTTGCCATTTCTGGTAAATTAATTCCCCAATGCTTGGAGGAAAAAAGGTTATCGGGAAAGACCACTAGAGATGTAAAGAGGAAATTTAAAACTCTTCCCTTTCAGCTTAAAGGGCTTCTATTTCCCAGAAGTATCCATAACATGGGGAGCCATTCTCTTACTAGTTAGTTGGTCAAGAATCTTAGAAATGAATAAAGATTTATACATTAATGTCTTTGCCTGATAATTGGTTAAAGTAGCAATAAATGTCTTGCTCTACCTCCAAAAATGTGAATTCTACAGCAGAAGACCCAACAACTAGGACCAGTGTGGTGTTACTTAAGACTTTACTGCATCAAACCTCTGTTCTTGGGATACTTTGTCAAGACAAGTCAACAATTCCAGTATGTCCTATCTTCAAAGCCTTCAGTGGTCTTGAACCAGGCTTCCTTAAAGGCTCTTGCTCCATATGCAGTCCTCAAAAGACCAGTGCATTCACTGGGACATTCAACTGGAAGTACATAAGTAAATATTTGAAGAGCTGGAGACTTAGGCTTCTCGTTGCTAGATCCTGCACAGTGCAACCATCTACTGAATTCTAGTCTGGTTCTGTACAGTGCAGTGCAGTACCCACTTTTTTGCAGAAGTCTTGCCAGAATTCTATTTACTGATGTATTTCTATCTACATATATGCATTCATGACCACCTGTATTTGAACTCTCAAACTTTAATGGACCAAGTGAAGTTCAAAAATAACATGTAGGAAACTAAGCCATAGAAATTAGGAGGTTATTTGCCCAAGAAGCATTTAATGGAGCCAAAGATTGAACCCAGATTTCCTACCTCCCAGTCTAGATTCTGAAACACAAGACCAACCTTCTTCAAAATGCATGTTTAAGGAAACACTCTGTGATGGTAGCACTGGAGTCCATTTTGATGATGATGATGTGGGTTTGCTTACACCTTGTCGATATGGGGTGGGAATATGGATGTATTTCTTTCAGGGTGAATGTCAAAAAATGACTGAAAAAATTGCAGTAGCACCTCAAACAGAAGCCTGCATTTTTGGCCAAAACAAGTGTTAACACAAGTTCCTTGGGGAAAGCCTCCCTTTCAAAGCTGTAGTGACCGATATGTCGGGCAGGCAAGTCAGGCTTTCCAGGAAATCCAGCAGTTAGATTTAGTTGTCAATAGTAGTTTATTATTCTGGTTTCTTTTAATTATCATGAATTTTATAAGAGTTTTTACAGATAATCCTAATGTAATATCTTGATATAATTCTGTCAGAGTATATATTTATTCTAGTTTTCACTACAAGTAGGTAGAGACTACATAAGGAAACCATTGCAATAATGTGATTTTAATTTGTATCAGTAAGCATTATTTATCAGTCTACTTTCATATTCAACCCCCACCCCCCACACCGCTCTCTCTCCTGCATTTTCTTTCCAAATTATAAGAGGGTACTTTTAGGCTTTGTCTACACTGAACTCTCATCAGCAAAACTTTTGTCATTCAGAGGTGGGGGGAAACCAACCCCAAATGACAAAAGTTTTGCTGATTAAAAAGAGTCCATATGAACAACGCTTTATCGGCAGGAGAGCTCCCTCCTGCCGACAAACAGCAGCTACACTGTGTTCCTTTTAGCGGCATGACTTTAGCGATGTGCCTGTGTCACTGAAAGGTGCGTCATGTAGACATAGCCTTAGTATACATAGCAATTATATCTTCAGATCCTAAAGACAAAGAATGGTTTTACTTCATGATCAGGTGAAAATGAGGCAGTATTTTATTTAGAATCTGGATTAGAAAATGGAGTATACTAAAATAGAAGTCTGATCTGTGGTCTTCTGTTAAAGGCTAGAAGTGTGTGTTCTGTAACTTAGCTTTCATCATTCCTGATCCAGAACACTTGAACTGATTTTCAGGTTCAGATTTTCAAGCTGGCAATGCCAGCAGGATATTAGTATCTTAGACTATTGTTTTTCAACATTTTTGGTACTAGGAACCAGCTTGCTGCCTTCCTAAATTGTGTGGGGACCAGTGCCGGTCTACAGACCAGTCACAGAAAAACATTTTCTTAGACAACTGTGCTAGCAGGAATCTATTGTGCAAAATGGTACATACAAGTGTAAGGAGTGTCCATTTGAGGGGAAAAAAAATTCCACTGTTCACTACAGGAATTGTATGTGGTTTTGCCCCAGCTAAAAGGGAGTCTTTCATCTAAGTACATTCATCATTACTAGGAGCACTAACTGCAGCTTAAAGGGTAAACTTCATTCATAGTGTGCGTTTGGTTGCTGAACATATTGAGAGTTAAACAGAACCTCATGTACATAACTACACACAGATTTCAAGCTCATAAGGTTTACAGAAACTTCTACTGTAGTCAGGGACACATTGACCTTCTGTGAAGCAGCTGCAAATCCTCTTGAAGCTAAAGTTCAATTTAAATGAACTCCTGTTATGTGTGAGGGCTAAATGATTGTGAGCTCCTGCAGGCTTTGGAGATGTCAATAGCTGATGTGGGCATTCTGTAGTAAACGTTTCAGAAAAAGCTGAGAGCAAAAATAAAATGTTAAGTGATTTTGAAGAATCTTTCAACATCTGAGAGGGAACATTCTGTTTTTCTCTAGCAACAATTTACCCCATCTAGGAAGGACCTGAAGAACATGCTCAAGTATCATCTATTTCATTGTGGTTTTGTTAAATTAACTACTGACTTGAGCATGTTTAAGTGTTTGCTAAACTGTGACCTAAACGTGTGCTAAACTGCACAGCAGCTGGGAGTTGTAATTTCCAGTTTGTGTAGATATGCATGTGCTAGTACTACTTAAAAATAGCACTGTGGATGCAGCAAAATAGACAGTGGCTCAGGCTAGCTAGCTGCAGGTCTACGTACCCAGAGTGTCACTCAAATGACTAGCTGAGCCGCTGTACATCCCACTGAACCCCCACACACCTATCATTAGGCGCTAGTTCAGGCAGAATTAATGTGTATGTCCCACACAAGAAAGGCATTACACCTTCCAGCTGCTATGTACCGTATTTTTCGCCCTATAAGACGCACTTTTTCTTCCCCAAAACGGGGGAGGGGGGGGAAGTTGGTGCGTCTTATAGGGCGAATGTCTTATAGGGCAAAAAAAAAAAAAAAAAAAGCGCCTCGCTCTCCCGTCCCCGCCGCGTGGGCGGGCTGCCGAGGTTCCCCCCTCCCCGCCGCGGGCGGGCTGCCGAGGTTCCCCCCTCCCCGCTGCGGGCGGGCTGCCGGGAGCTTCCCGGCAGCCCGCCCGCGGCGGGGAGGGGGGAACCTCGGCAGCCCGCCCGCGCGGCGGGGACGGGAGAGCGAGGCGCTTTTTTTTTTTTTTTTTTTTTTTTTTGGTCCGGCTTTTTTATTAAAAAACGAGGGGGCGTCTTATAGGCCGGAGCGTCCTATAAGACGAAAAATACGGTAAGTAAAGCCTTGGAGTCTATTTGCAGGGAACAGTGCTGTTGGAGTCTGTAGCACTCTTTACCAGAGCTTTACAGGAGATCATAAAGGGACCTCACCTCCACCCACATTTGGGGCCTAAGCCTGACCTTCAGGAAGCTTTAATTTTTCACTCTTTCGGTTTCAAAACATGAAAAACTTCAATTTATCCTTACCGAGGCTTTTATAACTAAAACCTTAGGTTAATTGAAATCATGCATGTCACAGTTCAAACTACATATGGATGGTAAATGACAAATTTTATAAAAATAAATAAAGCTATTACAATTGTCATGAAGACTAGACAGACACATGCTATGAAAACTGCTAGATTTCTATTTTTACTTCTCTTTGCACACAGGATTATGCTGCACCAGTTCTCACTTGCAACATTTTTCAGTCTCAACTGTGTTCACCCTTGAAATTAACCCGCTATATGGAAATATCTCACTGAAATACATACAGTCCTCCATTTAATGAAAAATATCAGCTCTCTTGGTTCATTGATAGACCATCATGTAGTAGGCTCCTCACATTCTGATCATTGATAAGAACACCCACTCATTAATTTTATTAACCTCTAACTTTGAATCCTTATTAAATTAAAATTAAATGGCAAAATATTATAGAAATGGGTATTTTAAACTATTGTTTTAGTTCTTGCTGATGCTGATTTTACTGATATGTAGGATGGGCACAAAATATCAAATACTTTCTTCTACTATGCTGTTAGGGCAACATTGCATGATTCTTAGAATCCCAGTTAAAATAATTCTTTCTTTGACTCCTATCAAAAGGCATTTAGTTTTCATTAGAAGTACAAATCTTTTTGTGTTCTTTTAGGAATAGAATTGGTACAGGATTCAGTATTTCACGTTAAAAGTAGGTGGTACTGTTATCGCCACCAATCAGTAAATGTCAATGAATTACTTCACATTTCAGTGCAATGGTTTCCCTTTGATGGAATATGCACACAAGTTATACAGACTGCTTTTCAATTATGAATGATAAAAATTGCCAGTTTACACAAACAATGTTTAGATTTAAATTCCAACTGATAGACCTGGTTTGGCATTTTCTGTCAATGATTTTTGGGGTTTATATTTTCTTAATATGTAATGTACCCAAGCCTGATAGATGTGTTGTTTAGTGTTTCCATTGGAGACCAGGAGTCTACACTTTCACATGTGAGTTTTTGCCTTCAAAGAGTAGGGCCTGATTTGTCCCTCTTCTTAGATATCTATATTCAGCATCTGGGATCTTGCCTTTACTATTTTTGTGGATCAGCTCATTTGCTCCTATCTCCCAAGTCTACAGATGCCTGAAAATTAAAAATGTTAATGATGCTACTTTAAACTGTTTCTGGTCCATTGTTCCTACAATTGAAGAAGGGGCTTACCCTGCGCAAGCCATGGAACAAGTTTGGGAACCCTTGTTCTATGGATTTTCATGATCGTGAATTTGCTAAGACCATTTTGTGGCCAGCTTACAGCGGCCCTACTATTAGTGTCCAAAGACATTTGCGATGCATGCAGTGAACATTTCAACCAGCTGCTGAAAAGTGACTTGCACTGGACTTCTGTACTGATTTTAGCTGACCAGACCAAAGTAGACTGCTCAGAGTGAATGACTATTCTAGTCAGGTCATGCAAATATTTATGTAAGGGGGAGATCTTGTTCCTGCCAGAAGCTTTGAGTGTGGAAACTTTGGCTTCTATAAAAGGTTTTATCAGTGTGGTGTGGTTTTTGCAAGCACCCTTTTCTCATATCCAAAGCACCCAGTCACACAAAATAGTTGTGTATTCTTTTTTGTGCTTGAGTTACAAACGTATGAAACCAGGGATTTCAGTGAAATCTCAACAGAATACCGATTAACTCTATATGTTGGATAATGACCTGATTCTGTACCTTCTTGGCAATAGGAGTTAATGGTGCTAAGCAAGGTTCTTAATTGTAGAAATGCTACCAGGTACCACCATAATATTTTGTTAAAATAATCCATGACCAAAATTCATTCTTAGCTTACTATAATAAAATGTAAACCCTGATGATGACTTCATAGAGTAGGGATTATAGTAACAAAGGAAGAAATGTACTGAATGAATTAAGTGTTTCCAAATTACCCAGTGTCCAATATAATGTAATTTTAAACTTTTAAAAAAATTGTTTATATTGAGACCCTATTCCTGAAATTGATTGGATGTAAGTACAGCCCTGTGCCTGCATAGAGCCCCATTGAAGAGTAGATACTAGGGCATGTCTAGTTTCCCTTAAATTCAAAAAGTGCCTCTTGAACTCACTATACAGATAAATAGGCAAATATCTTTTTTGTTCAGTTTACTTTTTTTAGTTTAGCATTTTATTAATTGTTCAGTCTCATTCTTTTATTTTCATAATTAAAACCTCTAGCTGCCGTGGCAATAGATCCTGTATGTAATACACATTATTTTATGCTTTTTTTTCTTCTTCTTTTTTTAGTAAAAATCCAAATTATTTTATGGAGGACCATATGAATGAAAAGTATTATAAGTATAAGACATTGCTATAAGCTTATTACTCCATACAGATGACCAGTTAAGTCTGAAACTTTCAAAATCGGTCTGACTCACTCATTTCATCGTTAGATGAAATGTATATTGCACTTTAATATTAGTGTCTGCTCTCACGCAGAAAACTACAATTGAAATCAATGGGATAGCCAGAGTTTATTCTGAAGGGACCAGAACTTCATATAATACAGGAGAAATCCATAGTTTGTTCTTATCCACTGGGGAAGTCGAGTGGGCTTCAAAACTAGTGAGGAATAGCTGGTGACAAGAAATAACTCTTAAGGTTAATATCTTTGTGTCTCAAGACCCCTGAAAAATCTTTCGAGCCTTCACATAGTGATGGAATTTCTTTGTGAGGACATCCAAACTTTCCTATTACACTTACAAGACAGCAAGTCTTGACCATCTCTTCCTAATCTTTACAATCCCAGCAGAATACTGATTACCTCTATATGCTGGATAATGACCTGATTTTGTGCCTTCTTGGCAGTAGGAGCGAACGGTGCTAAGCAAGGTCCAGTAGACATTAAGCATCTAGCAGGTCCTGCCACCTTAAATCAGTAATACAAGGGCAGCAATTCTTTTTTTTTTCTGTTCCAAATCATGCTGTGTAGTACGCAAAAAGAAGCATCTTGTTTACAGATATTTTTATCATTCACTTAGTATTGTGATAAATCTTTTCAGAAAGAAACCAACTTCAACAAGTATATTTAGAGTAAGGTTATGTAGTAGCCTGGGAACTTAATTGAGGAGCTTTTTGTAGAAGCAGAAATGTCTATTTCTCAAGTAAACTTCTAGAAACCGGTGAAAACTTTTTGCCTGTGCATGATTCTGGAAGAACTTTTGTTTGTTTGTTTGTTTTTTGTTTTGTTTTTGCAAAGCAAATACAGTACAATGAAATAGAACCTGACTGATTTACATAATTTATCTGTTTTAACCATGATACACTGTGACCTGTCCACCAGTAACTGAACAAAGTGGACTGGGAGCTACATATAGCTAGACTATATTATAGTCATTAATAAGGTCCAAAAACCACCACTAGACTGAGGGACTAATGGTAGTTTTCTAACATTATAGCTAGTAGCAAATGGTGTATGCCAGGGAAAAACATTTCTGGAACTCTTAGTCTACAGAACTGATGATTTGGAGGGAGAAAAACCCTTTGGGTCTTGAGGAGAAGCAAATGACAACAAACTACTTTTGGTTAAGAAATTCACATTTAATTGTACATCACTGTAAGCATAATGAGGGTTGAAGCACTTTTGTTTACCATGCATGGCATGGGAGCCAAATTATCCATTGCTTTGAGTCTCTTTAGTATTCATTTAGGTGATAGACTGTAGTTGCTCTTAAGACATATTAAATTCATTGGGTCAAAATCAACTTCATGTGACAAATTTCATATCTACATAAAAACAGCCAGCCTCTCCTCTTCATCTTGTTTGTTACTGGGTGGGAGAAACAATCACTTTTGCTGCTAGCACTACAATATCTCTGAATTACAACAGCTGCTTGGTCAAAAGTTGACATACCCTTAGCAATATAACTTTGCTATCAATCAAAATATTGACCCATACAGCTACACTCACTCATTAGAGACCCCGGGAGAAAAGAAAGGTAGGACAGCTGCTATAATAAAGAACTGGAGGAAATAAACTAATGTGCTACAAACAGGGAATACTTTTGCATCTATACAGTAGGCCTTTCGAGTTAATTGGATCACTTTTTCTAATCGATGAAAGCTGAGTTCTGCTAATTAGCTAAACCCCATTTTGTTTAGAGAGAGAGAAGGTGAAATGGCAAGGAAAGGAGGGAGGAAGAATAGGGGTGCTAAGGTTCCCTGAAAAGAAGTCTGAATCTAGGAACCATATAAACTGGTGAGGGGAGAAAGGAGGATAAATTACCAAAGTTTTTTAAAAAAATAATAATAATCTAGAAATACTATAAGAGATGAATAGAGTAAGAGATGAATGTTCATCTTACAGCATCATCTTACCTTTTCCTTATTAGATACGTACTAAATATCCCTCCTTGGAGATGCATAGACTCTTATTTCATCCTGGTGTGAGTAATGTCCCAAGAAGAAATAAAAGGGCCAAGTGGAAAACCATTGATGTCACTAACTTACCCTTCCACTGTGCTAATGCTCTTGAAATAAAAAGTAGCTGCCCACTGTGGCAAGGATGGAGAGTAAAACAAATCACTGGAATTAGGGAATGTCTGTAGTTTTGCTGTCTTTCCTCCATAAGAGCCACCAGATAGTGGAGCATGTCAGTTTGCTCCCCCATCAGCTTGAGCATGGCATCCTGCCTCCTCTCATGCACAACCCTCCTCTCTTTGCGTTCATTGCATGCTTTACGAGACTCCTCAATTGTTTGCCTCCACACACTCAGCTGGGCCTTCTCAGCGCAGGAGTACTACATAAGCTTGGTGAACATGTCGTCCATTTTTTCTGGCTTCTAATCTGGGCTAGCCTCTGGTACGGAGTTGATAGGGGGCACATTGAAACATTTGCACCTGCAGGAGGAGAAAAAAGAGGGTAGAATTTTAAGATACACTTTAGATAACAAAGGGGAGACTCTCAGGGAAACAAGCAATTAACAGTACACAGCACATGTTCTTTCTGTGTAAGGTCACATTTTGCCTTTTTTACACTGAGTGCCTGCCAGTTTGGTGTGACCAAGGCATCACACGCGTCTGGGCAACAGATTTCAGCTTGCAGGCAGCCATGGTAAGGCCTGGGGCATGCGGAGTTCTGCTTCTGGCATACTCATTTTGATGCTTTTGGACTGCGGCGCCCCCCTTTCCCATACCAAGCAATGCATGGTGGGTTTGCCATTTGAAAGGAGGGTGTGACCTGTGGTCTCTGTGGTGATCACATGGTTCTGATCAGGCCTCAGCCAAATGCGAACACCCAGTGTGAATGGACACCTCTGTTCCCTTAAACAAATTCCCATCTTTCAACCAGGTGCCCTTGAATCATATCACAGATAATGAATGTTGCTTGCAAAGGCGCAAAATCCAGGAGCTTTCGCTGCCCTGATTCCCAACTACCCCACCAGGCCAGTAGCAAGTAAACTGTCCTACCATGGAGGACTGAATAAGGCAGGCTTACCCAGAAACCTACTACAAAGGCTTCCAGAGTACCTCCACTTCACTCCAAATTTACTGGTTTAGATTAAAACATGAAATAAGTTTATACAAAAAAACCCAACAAATTTTAAGTGAGTATTTATCACCCTGGCTGATGATACTAGCAGGCTTACAGATTCTCAGGGACCAAGGTGCACTTCCTTTGCAGCTTGGGATCCTCAGGTTTTCATACACTGGCTAAAAATCCCTTTAGTCTGGGTCCAGCACTTCTCCCAGTTCAGTCTCTGTTCCTCAGTTGTTTCCAGGAATCTTTCTGTATGGGGAGTGAAAAACAACTAATGTCACTCCCTGCCTTACACAGTTTTAGCATATAATGGGAAACCTTTCTTTTAAACTTGGGTCCCAGACCAGCTTGTGGGAAAAAATGAACATAGAGTTATGTGGCCTGGTCACATGCCCTTGCATACCATGCTGAGTCATAGCAGCCATTACTTATGGCAGAGTTCTCAGGAAGGCTTACCAGGTGGGAGATGAGCTTCTCCTAAGGCCTATTGTTTTCTCCTAATGGCCCATTACCTTGAATAGACCCTTCACAGCCAGCTATGTAGATTGGAAGCATTTTGGCTAGTGAGCGTTGCCATGTGTAACTACATTTGAAATAGATACATAGTCAATACTTAAACTTCAGATACAATGATGCATACAAATAGGATAATCATATTAAGTAAATCATAACTTTTCAAATGACACCTCACATGTCCCATCTTGCACAAAACGCAACATAATTATGCCATAATCATATCCTCATCATATCAGCGTGAAGAATACGGGGTGCTGTGTCACACGGACATAGACGTTCTAAAAGCATAGTGTTCCTTAGCGGCCATGGTTGAGTGACTGCACAAGAACTTGGTGGGAGCTGTTAGTTACCCCTGCAGATAGTCTAACAGGTGATGGGGAGAGTGTGTGTTTTCATGTTTATACAGTCTTTTAGATACAAATGTGCCACTTTCCTGACCCAGTCAAGACACTGGATTTTGAGGAATGTTTATTTGCATTTGTTATCAGTTGAAGTTTGTGAGAATAAAATGTTGGGAATGAGTGGTTTTTGTTAGTTTTTAAAACTTTGATTCACCGGGTGCACTCCCCCTTCCCTCATGTGCTTCTTTGAGGGATGTGAATCATTAGGAAAACGCACAGGACTCTGAAAGATTGCTAGTCAATTTTGATAAGGGTTAAGACTTAAAATGACTTATGTCTGGGGGGGGGGGGGGAGGGGAGAAGTTGCCAGTATCCGGAGCAACTACTTTTGTTCCCTCTTTTTGAACCAACACTCAACATCCTTTGCTGTTAGAAAAACCTAAAGGTCGTCTTGTGGAAGAATTTTACAATTAATTCAGCAAAACCAAAGGGGGTAAAAAGACTGAATGGACAAGAACTCCTGGAAAACACATGTATTAAGCACTCGTGTTACGGTGCTGCCTGGAACAATCTGTAAGTAGTGTTTTAACTGTGTTCTGTTGTAACAGATTGCAAACCACCCATCTGTCTGCTTTTTTTCATTTTGTATTAGGAAGTGCAAGAAAGTCAATACCTCAAAGGGTATATACTACCATATGCTTCATATGTCTCTTTTTATAATCATTAATTTATATCATTTAAATGGTAAATAATGGGATATATTTTTATATAGGCCATTACCTATATATTTAATTTATTCCCTTAGTGATTTAGGCTACCAAAAAAAATCAATTTCTTTGTTTCTCAGACAAGGTATATGCTTCCTCTACTTTTCTCTTCTGATGGCTCACTGTATTACCACTGCCCTGAAAATGTTTGCTCCCATTTAATGGGACTACAGATGTGAGGCTCTTTTCCTCAGTAGATGTAAGGATTTCTTTCCTTGTAGCCAAAAAAAGGATCTCTTTGGTTCCCTTCTTCTGATGCTTTAAGGAGTTGTTCATGTCGTCCTTCTCCAGGTCACCCAAAGTGGCAGGATGAATTCTAATCTGCATTTGGAGGTGTCATGAGTGTAAGGTGCCTTGGAGTTGCTGTTTTACCTGTTAGGGGTTAACTGAACAGGAGAGGGGGGTGACGTCAGAGTAGCCGATCCACAGACAAACCAGGAAGTTAGTTCAGTTCCTCTGAGGCTTTTGGGCTGACTCCACCTTTCTCCAGCTATGGAGACTCATCTCCTCCTTTTTCTTTATATATTCATAGGTTAGATGAACAGTAAGTAGAACTATTGATTGCATAAGCTTTGTACTTGATCTCTGGTGTCCTTACCCTGTAAAGTTTATCAGAGAGAGAGAGAACCCCGGGGAGGGGGCTAATTTATGCAAGGAGACCCAGGTTAGAAAGCTTTATATCTGTGAAGTTGTATTAGTTGTATGCTTTGTTTCTTTCTTTATTAAACTTTTATACCTATAAGATTTGTC